>WOXC01009709.1:0-1200000 GCA_011680675.1 Gymnobelideus leadbeateri | reverse complement strand
GGATGGCTACTCCTATCATCTTAACACACAAGCCCCCATCAACTCGCCTCCCATTAATAACTTGCCAGGTGACTTAATTCCCTTTAAGCAAAGGAATATACTATGTTGGCATAGTAAGGAGAGTTGGCACAAAACATTTTCCATATACTCTTTCCACAAATGCATTCAGTTTCCATGAGAAATTTGGCTTCAAACTACTTACAAAAATAGTGAGATACACATATAGGATATGCATGTAGCAAAAGGTCATTTACATATCATGGTACTGAATAGCCTTCAGGCCATGCTTTTGTCTTTTTGTCGAGTCCTCTTATAGTTTCTTTGAAGTTTAGTGTCCACTGGGCAGGCAATTCAAATAGCCTGCCAAGGTCGTCTCTTTTCTTGAGTCTATAGTTCACACTCTCTACCAGGATGGGTCATGGTCCCTGAAGCTGCCTCCTCCTTAGTATGACTATCTCTCCACATTCATATCTCTATTATAAACCACATACACTCTCTCCTACTGTGCCAGTAGCTCAATTGACAAAGCCAATGAAGGGTGGAAAGAAGAAAATCCCCAACTGTCCCCAAAGAGGTCTTCCCACCCCCCAAACATATTGAGCTTGGACTCCTCAGTTCTCAAACTTGAACTGCTGAACTTCATCTAGCTATTTAAAGCCTCCATAGGTGTGATTAGACAGCTTGATCACTGAACCTAAGTTCCCTCCTAGACCCAATCAAAGAGGTTCACAGGGTGTATAAAAATACCCTGTCTACACATTTAAACCTCATCTTATATAAGTGCACTCTATGAATAAATCTCCTGTGCTAGGGGAATGGGATGATCATATTGCCCCTCCCTTACACACTTAATAAATGATTAAATGAAGTAACAAAAATCCCTAAGTGTTCTTTTTATCTCCTAGATCTACCTAAAACTTTTTTGTTTGTTTGCTTTTAATTGTGGAATTATCCATTTCAAAATCCATTTCAATGAAGTTCATTTGCTCCTCCATTTACCGTGACTCACAAGAATGAGGCTTACTCTTTGCCCTTTAATTCAGCTGCTTAAAACAATTATTATACCTCTATCACTAAATAATTTTTAAGTTCATCTTCTCCACTTATATTCCATCTCTCACCATTGTTATTTCCTAACCCCTCAGTGAATTCATCATTTGACTCAGCTCTCCTTCTCTACCCCACTTTCTTTTACCACCATCAGTAATTTTACCATCCACATTGACAATCTAATCCAATATCCTTGATCTCATAATTTCACCTCCCCTACTCCAATAATGTTAACCTCTATTCTACTTCAGCCACTCATTTAGTCAAATCTCGGGTATGTACCATACTATTTTACTTATAAGACCTTGAACTTTAACATCCCTCCTCTCTTACCCTTTCATCTAGATTAAATATCTTAAACCCCTAGTTTCAGGCTGCTTCCAAACATTTTCTCTTCCCCTTAAAGGCATTCTCTTTTTTTGTTCAGATGATTATATAATCATATTAACAATTCTTTGTGAATATGAATGTTTATCTAGTAGTACTGCAAATAAATTAGTGGTTTAAACTTTAAGCAAACATGCTATTTGAGTATGAAATTAGTTGTGTAACCAATTCCCCTGTTCCTATTAAATCTGTTCATTAAATTCATGGTGACCTCTAGTCTCTTGAAATCTCCATATTCTCCCTGTCCATCAACTACTTTCTGTCTTCACTTTCTAAATACCTAAACTAGATCACACAACCATTTCTTATAAACATAAGATGCCAGAGTTGACATGGATTTTTGGAGGATATACTACCCAAACTCCTATCCAATAATAGAAATCCTTTTATCATATTCATAAAAAATAGTTCTACAATTTTTGCTTTAAGATATTCATTAATAGAAGTATCCTCCCAAAAATTCCATTTTATTAATTATAGAATTAATTATTCAGAAGCCAACATTGTCATTTGTAAAATTACTTTGATTTTTTAAAATTATCAATAAATCGGGGCGGAGCCAAGATGGCTGAGTAGAAACCGCTCATCCAAGCCACTCTGCCCCCACATTCCCCCCAAACGATGTAAAAGGGGACTCTGAACAACTTCTGGAGCCCCAGCACCCACAGAACGACACAGAGAAGCTAAACTCCCGCTGAGGACAGCCCAGCAGCCCTGCAGGAAGGACCAGCGCAGTGGTCTGGGACCTGGCAGCATGCAGTGCACAGAGCGCAGGAGCCGAGCCGAGCCCAGGTCCGCATGAGCCGAGGTTTTAGCCCCAGGGCGGCAGGGCCAGCAGCCAGCTGGAGGAACCCCAGAACACCAGGAGCTGTGGCGACTCCAGAATTATCAACATAGACTTGCCTAGGACAAAGTAAGAGGTTAGTGTCCTATGGACTTTGGGACTGGTATTAGGGAATGCGTCGGCTCCCTCCCCTGGGGGCTAGAAGCCGCTGAGGACAAACGCCATTTTGTAGTTTTCAGAGGCAGCTCCCGCTCCCAGCCTGCAAATTTGTAGGGAGATCCAGCGATCAGTCTTGGGGGGTAATCGCTCTTGCTTTAACCTCCCTGGATCTGGATTGTGATCTAGGGTGGAAGTCGTGGGTGGGTTTACAGCTTGCCAGAAACGGAAGTTGCCCCACACACGTTCGGGACGAAAATTCCTCTATCTGGCCTTAAAGCCATAGTGTGGCAACAAGCCCAAAAGTCAAGTAATTAAGTGGCAACATGCCAAGGCAAAGGAAACAGAAAAATGCAACCCTAGACTCCTATTTTGGGGGCATAGAGCAGGAAAAGGACTGTGAGGTCAGAAGTCCTGCTCCAAAAGCCCCAGGGGAAAACATGAGCGGGTTGCAGGCCATAGAGGACCTTAAGAAGGACTTTAAAAATCAAATAAGAGAAGTGGAGGAAAAATTGGAAAGAGAAATGAGAAGGATGCAGGAAAAGTATGAAATGAGGGTCAACAGCCTGACTGAGGAAAACAACACCTTAAAAAATAGACTAACTCAAATGGCAAAGGAGGCCCAAAAGGGCAATGAGGAGAAGAATGCCTTAAAAAGTCGAATTTGCCAGATGGAAAAAGAATCTCAAAAGTTCACTGAGGAGATTCATTCCTTCAGAGTTAGACTGGAGCAAATGGAAGCTAATGACTTTATGAGAAATCAAGATGCTGTTAAGCAGATCCAAACAAATGAAAGATTAGAAGGCAATGTGAAATATCTCATGGGAAAAACCACTGACCTGGAAAATAGATCCAGGAGAGACAATTTAAAAATTATTGGACTACCTGAAAGCCATGATCAAAGAAAGAACCTAGAAATCACCCTTCAAGAAATTCTCAAGGAAACTGCCCTGATGTTTTAGATCCAGAGGGCAAAATAGAGGTTGAAAGAATCCACGATCACCTCCTGAAAAAGATCCCAAAAAGAAAACTCCCAGGAATATTATAGCCAGGTTCCAGAATCCCCAGATCAAGGAGAAAATACTTCAAGCAGCCAGGAAGAAACAATTTCAATATTGTGGAAACACAATCAGAATAGCCCAGGACCTGGCAGCTTCTACACTGAGGGATCGAAGGGCATGGAATATGATATTCCAGAGGGCAAAAGAGCTGGGAATGAACCCAAGGGTCACCTACCCAGCAAAACTGAGTATTTTGTTTCAGGGGAAAATATGGTCATTCAGTGGAATAGAGGACTTTCAAGCATTCTTGAGGAAAAAAACAGAATTGAATAGAAAATTTGACACCCAGACACAAGAAGGAAGAGAGGCCTGAGAAGGTAATCAGGGAAAAGAAATCAAAAGGAACTTATCAAAGTTGAACTATTTACATTCCTATATGGAAAAGCAATAACTGTGACTGATGATATCTTTCTCACTATGAAAATAATGGAAGAAGGTCATATGAATACATATGTGAATGTGTGTGTATATGGTTACAGTTAAATATGGATAGAGGGCATAGGTTGAATTTGTTGGGAAGGGAGAATACTCAAGGGATGAAATTATGAGGTGAGAGAGGAAAGTGGCAAGAGGAGATGGGGAGAGACAGGGTAGGGTAAACTATCCCATGAAGAAGAAGCAAGGGGAAGTGGTTGCAAAGGAGGGGGAGAATAAGGAAGGCTAAAAAGGCAAAACCACATTCACATTGAATTTGGTTCAGGGAGAAAATGACATACATACTAAATGGGATATCTCAACCTGCAGCAGGATAGGGGGAAGGGGGATGAGAGGAGGGATGATGGATGGGAGGGCATCCTTGGGGGGAGGGGAGGTTGGAAGTACCCACTATAGAAGAGGGACAGGATCATGTAGGGAATGGACCAGGTGGGGGGTGGGATGAGTGGGAGGGAATTATAAGCAGCCTTGTACAATATATCTACTATGATAATGTTTTGCATAGCTAGACATGTACAACATATACTGAATTACTTATCTCCCAAGAGGGAATGGGTGACAAGGGAGGAAGGAAATGGATCTGAAATTTGAGGTCGTAACATTAAATGTTTCAAATATATATAAATACTATTATTAATACTCTTTTGCTTGTAATAGGGAGATAAGATGTGCAGGCATTGGGATGCAAAGACTCACCTTCCTCTAATGGAAAAGTCGATGGGGGTATGGGAGAAGGTATGGGAGAGAGCAGATTGGAGGAAGCGATATCTTGTGGGATTACTGTTCTGGGAGGTTGGGTAGGGGAATAATGGGGGGAAAATGATTGTAACTCAAAATCTGGCGGAAATGAATGATGTAAAACAGAAGTTAATAAAGCATTTGTTTAAAATTATCGATAAATCAGTAAAACTACTTGAATTTTTTGTCTATTTTTAAATTCTTTTAATTATTAAGCATTTTCCCTCACCTCCACCCCAGAGAGAGAGAGAGAGAGAGAGAGAGAGAGAGAGAGAGAGAGAGAGGGAGAGGGAGAGAGAGAGAGAAAGGCTTTTGTAAAATATGCAGTCAAGAAAAACATATTCCCCCATTGGCTATGCCCAAAAGTGTTTCATTCTTCATATTTAGTTCATTACTTCTCTCTCAGGATGTGGGCAGCATTCTTCATCATCAGTTCTCTGGAATCACAGTTAAAGATGCCTTAAGTCTTTAAAAAAATGTTCATTTTTACAGCATAAACCAATACTGCAGGCTCTACTCACTTTACTCTGCATTATTTCATATAGGTTTTCCCAGGTTTTCTTCGAACAGTCCCCTTTGCCATGTCTTATAGCACAATGGTATTCTATTGCAAATATATTTTTTCAGTCATTCCCCAACTGGTGAAAACTCCTGTAGTTATAAACACACACACACACACACACACACACACACACACACACAGTTACTATGAACTTTTTGTACACACAGGACCTTTTCCTTTTTCTTTAAACTCTTTGGAGTATAGACCCAGTAATGGTATTGCCAGGTCAAAAGATATGGACTGTTTAGTAACTTTTTGCACATCACTCCAAATTGTTTACTAGAATGGCTATACTAATTCACAGCTTATCAATAGCTTTTGTGATTTCTATCCATTCATTCCATGTGAAAATTTCAGAGAGCAGTACTAGAACCACAGAAAACAAATCTAACCATGCTTCTACATGGTAGATTTTAAATATTTGAAGAATAATAATGATATTCTCCCTAAATGCTTCTCTATCCTATCCTAAAGATTATTTATGTCTTAAATAATATGGTCATAGTGTCAGGAGACCTGGATTGCTATCCTAGCACTAAGATGATAAAGGGAGAGTGTTATGTTGGACAGAACACTGGACTTGGGATCAGGAAGACTTTGATTTGGGCCTTGCACCAGACACTTGCTAGATATATGACCCTTGACAGGTCTTTTAATCTCTTCAGGTTGTAGTTCCCTCTTCTTTAAAATAGTTGGACTCAGTAACCTCTAAGGATCACTTCCATTTCTAAATCTATGATCCCTGTGTGATTCTATGACATTCACCATTTGGTCATAAGCATTTGTCAAATGTCTTGCTAGGATCTACATATACTAAATGTATCCATTTAGCATTTCACTTACTTTTCCATGTCACACAACAAAATGTCTAATTTAACATTCTTAGTGAAAACATAACTTCTAGTTAACACTGCTTCAATCTTATAAATGCTCAGAAAACATCCACTTAGTAACTCGTTCTTGATTTTTTTTACCTTGGCAAGATAACATGAATTGGTATGTAATTTGTTTAACCTGTCCCTTTCTCTTCTTGAAAATCAAGACATTTGCCTATATCTAGTCCCCCTGGATTCTTTCCAAATCTACACTATTCCTCAAAGATCAGAGACAACAGTTAAGTAATCATATCTACAAGTGTTTTTTTTTTTCCTCCCCAATGTCCAACAGTATGGTTTATGTGACTTAGACTGCTTGAACTCACTATTCTCTTTCTTCACCTAGCTTTAAAAAAAATCAGGTTGCCAGTATTTTAATAAATGTCTATTTCATGTAAAGCCAAATGGGCAATTAATGAAGTAAAAAGAGGAGTAGGCCAGATGGCTTGTAATGAACAATCTCTGTGTTTAAGAGTTTTGCGATTCAGTTGGTGGGAATGGGGAGATTATAAGACATTAAAAGGTGCAAAAGCCCTAACATAAAATGTAACATATAATTAAATGTCAGATAAATGAAAGTGCTATAGATTTTGGATTAGGAAGAGATTGGTATAGACTGGGGTGGTCAGAATAAGCCTAATAGTGAAAAGAGGAGTTTTTTCTGGGGCTTGGAGGATGACCAAACTCAAAATAGGAGATGAGACAAGAAGGGATTTTAAGTCAGAAAGAGCTTATGTTAAATCAAATAGGTGGAAACATGAAAAGTATACTTGGGACAAATGAGTAAACCAGTGAAGCCCAAAGGGGAGATGTGTGTTGCTGGTTGGGGGCAGCATTTGAAAGGTAGTGGAAACCAAGGCTACAAATGTAGAATGAAGCTAGACTGAAATTCCACAAGTGTAAAGTTTGGGATATACTGTGGAGCTTCAAGTAAGGAGACAGAGACTAAGTTTACATTATCCACAGAGAAGCCTCCAGCAAGTTCAGAAGTCTGGTAACTAGAGGAAAATTGTTTTGTTCACAGAAATCCATGAAGACATTCTATTAAGATGTAGTAGTAGAATCGTGATTTACATCACTGACGAAAATAGCTACATCAGTGAAAACCACATATTTTTAAAGTAATGGAAAATAATGTGCTTGAAGGTGTAGACACGGTCCTATTCCTTCACCCATTCCCTTTCATGAGCAAAAATACCCATTTGCAAGATGGTTAGGGAGGGAAGAAGATAAACTTACTGATCTGCATAGAAATGAAACATGACTTTATCCTCATTAGCAAAGTGCTATAAGTAGCTGAGCTAACTAGCCAGTCACAGTCCCATGTGGCTTACCCACACATCTCCCTACCTCCCTACCATGCTGGATTGCTTAGTCTATTTATATGCTTTGGCTGCCATCCATGCTTTTGCTCATCATTTCCTCCTCTGCACAAATTTTCCCTGGCCTGTTATCAAAAGTATAAATGATTCCTTAATCTAGACAGACTTTCCTGTAAAGGCTCAGACCAAGACACCTTCGTATATTTGCCTCTTCCTATCCCTAGTGCTCCTACATGAAATAACCTAAAGAGATTCACCATGGTTGAGTACAAAGATCACTGAACCCAAAGTCAGAAGACCAACACCTAACCTTTATGCCTCCATTCATAATCAATTAATCAGCAGGTATTTATTAATCACCTACTATGTGTCAGGTACCATTCCTGGAATACTAGTGCAAATAATGAAAGAATCCCTACTCAAAAGGAGATTGATGCTTCTATATATCATACTATTTTTATATATCATACTATTTTCGGAATATAGCCCCCTTTTCATGCTTGTTTCTTCTCATGCTTTAGGCATCTAGGTGGCAAAGGGGGTAAAACAGGGGTCTGTAATCAAGAAGACCTGAGTTCAAATATAACCTCAGAGACTTACTCACTTTGTGACCCTTAGCAGGCCACTCAACTATCTCTACCTCAATTTCATCAACTGTAAAATGGGAATACTAATAGCACCTATTAATTGTGAAGATCAAATAAAGTAATATTTGTAAACATTTAGCACACTGCCTGGCATAGAATAAGTTCCTAATAAATGCTTGTTCCCTTCCCCTTCCCTCATTCAAAGTTAATTATGTGTGTATGTATATGGTTTTTTTTTTAACAGTTTAGCCAAAGCAACAACTCAGCATCCCTATCTGGCAACATATATAACATTCTAAAACCCAACCCTCCTTCCTCATTAAAAATAAAAAGAGGGGCTGGCTAGGTGGCACAGTGAATAGAGCACTGGCCCTGGAGTCAGGAAGACCTGAGTTCAAATCTGGCCTCAGACACGTAACACTTTACTAGACATGTGACCTTGGGCAAGTCACTTAGCCCCAATTGTCATGCCTTCCCCCCTCCAAATGCAAAAAATAAAAAAAAATAAAAAAGAATCCGATTTCCTCATTTCTTCTCTTGGGTTAAGCATGGTCATTATAATCACATAGAATTCAATTTTAAAAGACTAGACATAGGAATGTAAGAGAAGGAAGAGCTTGGAGCCATCTAGACTGAAACTCTCATTTTACAAATTATCAAACTGAGTCCCAGAGACATCATATGATTTGTCAAAGATCACACAGGTCAAGGCAGAAGCTGAACCCAATTCCTCTGATTCCAAAACCAGTGTTCATTTTCATTGTATTGTGTTGTCTCTGTTCTGTTATTCTTTACATTCACCATTATAGAAAGAGAGAGAATAATTTTAGAGTATTTTTAAAGTAATGTCCATTTTTTTACCTTTTTATTCAGCTCCCCATGTGCTCATTGTCTCAGATTCCTCATGGCTGGCACTGCTGACCCCCAGCAATGTGAAGATGTGAGCATACATCTCCAACTTCATATTAAATATTTCAACCAGAATGTTCAGAAGACAGCTTAAACTCAACACTTATAAAACTGAACTCATGTTTCCCCAAATTGTTACCTCTCCATGATTACTGTTGAGGATACCACCATCCTCCTGTAATGGAAATGCATATTTGAAGATCTTCCCTACCCTAGGCCTTTTGATTGGCTTAAGTGACTCTGAGAACCTTCTTTAATTTGAAAATAGACTCTGCCCCCTAATAGGCTGAATGTGGACACATCGAGCCTGTGGTAGGAGGCTTGGTTTTCAGGAATGACCACACCTTGATGCTGTGTGATTGGGCAGTGGGTCAAGAAGGTTGTTACATTCTCTGAGCCAGGAGAAGGCTATATAAACCCTGATGAGAGTCTTTGCTTTGGGGCTCACTTTGAGAAGTGTTGTGTGATTTGACCAGATCAGACTCTGGGCAGCTGTTGAGAGCCCCCTGGCTTTGAAAACCCAGATGTTGAGGCTTCCCTCTCTGGTAACTGTGATTTTGGTATTGATAATGGTTGGGCAGTTTGGAAGCCTGTCTGTTTGATCTGTTTCTCTGTCTTGTAACTTCTGTCTGTATACTCTGAAGTTCGGGGTGCTGACTTTTTCCCCCTGAACTAGGTAATATATATTTGATTGATTAAAGTAAGCTTGTTAACCCATTTTGAGTTGCTTTCCTTTACAAAAGCATATCTAAGAACCTGTATTGGCAGCCACCCTGGTGATGTTGGGGTGCTTGCTGCTATACCTCCCAGCCATCCCTGCTCACAACCTAGATGTCATCCTTACTCCTCAATCTCTCTCACAATTCATATCCAATCTATGGCCAAGGCCTAACAAGTTTACCATCATATACCCTTCCATATACCCCCTGCTTTCCTCTAATATTGCCACCATCCTGCTGCAGGCCCTCATCCCTTCAAGCCTGGACTGTTGCAACAGCTGCTTGGTCTCCCCACCACACTCTCCTTTCTAGTATATCTTCTACTTAGTTGTCAAAGTCATTTGGTCATGTCAATCCCAGTTTCAACAAATTCCACTGGATCCCTAGCACCTTCCTGATCAAAGGTAAAAATATTTTCTTTGGCATTCAAAGCATTTCATAATCTGCCAGTTCCCTACTTTTCCAGTTTTCCTATACCCCACCTCCTCCATATACTCTTCTATCCAGTACCACTGGCCTCCTTGTTATACAGGCACACATATACAGACACAGATACATACACACACACACACACACACACACATACACAAATTCTATCTCCTAACTGGCCATTTTCACTGACTGTCTCCCAAGACTGGAATGCTCTCCCACTTCCTGACTTCCTGGTTTCCTTGGCTTTCTTTAAGGACCAGTTAAAATTCCACCTTCTACAGGAAGATCTCCCAATTCCTCTTAATTCTACTGTCTTTCTTTTATTGATTATTTCCTATTTATCTGGTATAAAGCTTGTTTACACATCATTGTTTTTATGTTGTCTCCCCATTAAACTATGAGCTCTTCAAGGGCAGGAACTGTCTTTGCCTTCCTTTTGGTCCTCAACACTTAATGTTTATTGATTAACTGATTAACAATGTAATAATATGCCATTATAGTTATGTGCCACTATTTGATTAGCCATTCCCCATTTGATGGACACTTACTTTGTTTCCAGTTCTTTCCTACCATGAAAGTACTGCTGTGAATATTTTGTTGTATACAGGACCTTTCTTTCTACTTCTGACCTCCTAGAGGTATGTGTTTATCTGTGGGTTCTCTGAATCAAAGATTACAAATATTTTAGTCACTTTTTAAGAATAATTTCACATTGCTTTCAACAATGATTGGACCAATTCACAACTCAATGGACAGTGTATTCATATGCCTATCTTCTGTAAATTCAAGGTCTTACATTCTATAGGACATTAGATAAGGTACCTTTTTGATCCTTACTTTCCTCATCTATACAATGGATAGAGGTCTCTTCCAACTCTTAAATCTATGTCCCTGAGCAAGTCAAGAAATCTCCTGAGCCCCAGCCTTACTACCTTTACCAAATGAGAGTGAAAATACTTGCCCCACTTACTCCACATGGCCACAAAGTGCAAAGTGAAATACAACGTTTGACTACACCAAAGGACAGAGATGCTCAGGTGAAGATAACACACTTGCTCCCACCTGAGATATAAAAGTAAGTTTGTTAATTCATAGAATTTCAGGGTCTAGCACAAATATGAGTAAGAACCTTCTCTTCACCATACTCTACAAGTATTCTGCTTCAAGACCTCCAGTGAGAGAGAACTCAACACATCCTGAGGCAGCTGACTCCACTTTGGGACAGCTGGAATCATCAGGAATTTGTTCCTTACTTCTAGTCTAAATTTGTTTCTTGGCAATTTCCACTCACTGTTCCTCCTTCTGTCCTCAGAAGCCAAATACAGAACAAGTTGAACATAACGGTTAGGAGAGACATGGGTTCTAATCTCACTTCTTACACTTGTGTGACCATAGGCAAGTCACTTAATTTTTCTGTGCCTCAGTTTCCTCAACTGTAAAATGGTGATGATAATAATTATAGTAACTACCTACCCAGGGCCCTTGTGAAATTCAGTAAAATAGAATTTTTTTATTATTTTAACAAGCCTTTCTCCCCCCATCCCAGCCCACCCCCACCATGACAGTCCTTGAAAACTTTTAAGACAGGAATGTATCCATTAACATGCACTCCATCTTCCCAAGCAAAGAGGGAAATTTTGTTTGGCAGAATAATCTCACATTTCTGTAGTAAATCAAGTTCCCACAGAAAAATTTCTCACAACAGCCTTCTGAGACAACTATCACCATTGTCCCCTCTCCAGAGATTGGGAAACCAACATTCAAAGAGGACAAAGGGAGCTGTCATAGAAGCAACTAATCAGCAAACCTGGGCTTCAAATCTCAGCACTACAAACTCTTCTTACCCAAATCTATGTTCAGTGTTTCTCCTCCTCCAACTACATAGCACTAGCTCAAGAAGAGATTTTAAACTGTGGTTGATTCAACCCAGTTTCTGCCATGGGAATGAAAAAAAAATTAGGATTTCAAAAAAAGGATCAATAATTGCTGATCTCCAACAAAGTCTCATCCAATTAAATATTTTATTCCTAGAGTTTCATATTGAAAGGGAAATAGAAAAATCATCAAGCACTTTTGTTTTTATCTTTCAGTTGTTGTTCCAAATATCGCTCTGGGTTTTTAATCTAAACAGACTAAAATGATGAATTCCTATGTTCAAAAGTAACAGGAAATAACAGGAAAGAAATCAGCTGCCAGTAATTCCTCTATTACTTCAGAAATTGCAACCTCCATGAAATTCTTAAGAATTTATTAGAAAAGAAAGGGTTGAGGGTGTATTCTACTGCTTTCTAATACGTATAAAAAAACTGCTACAATTCTGACAAAGAGAATTCCCACAGTTTAAATTACAGATTGCAAAACCTACTCCATTAATCTTATTTGTTACTATTGTACAAGGAATGTATTACTTTATTTTACATAGCTTGAATCATAACACCAAACCCTTAGATATGAAATGTAAAATTTACTAGGTATTTTGTTTTGTCCCCTGATTATACCACATATACCAAGGGCATATTCAGAAAAGGTAGAAATTATTTGGATGTAGAATATCAGCATTTTTCTTTTACTGGTTATTTGAATTCCTCTTGCAAAGTGTCAGTGAGTGACAGTTTGTCTACAAATAAGCTTTGAATCAGACAAAAGAAGGACACCCATGTTTTCTACACATTTCAAAATGGGGAAGGAAACAATTATCACTAACAAGTTTTCTAACTGATAATCCTTCCAAATTCTCTGGCTTGCCATTAAGGAATTTTACCCTAAAAAGAAACCTCACCAATTTTGTCTTTTTCATCAGAAACTAATAATTTGGTGAGTATCTAGGTTGAAGCTACCTTTGCAAGAACCATAAAGAAGAGATATTAGGAAAAAAAATGTAAGCCTTGGTAACAAGGTCACTTGCCTATGGTCACACAAAATACATTTGTAGGAGGAATTTTTATCTGTTTAATAGAACATGCTTTGGGAAGGGGGGTTAAAACATTTATATATGATTTATCTGCTAATTTTAAATTAATAATCAATAAAGCAGACACCAGAAATAACTATTAATTATCAGCACTTTTTCCTTTAATTTTCAAGAAAACTATATATTTGAAAATATAAAATCTGAATTACTTTTTAAAAACACTCTATTTTTAACATATCACTAATTCAGACCTCTGGTGAGTTTTTTACTTTGAGTTTTTTTTTTTTTTCAATTAACAAGCATTTATTTTCTCCTCCTCTCTCCCCACACCATTAAGAAACAAAATGGAAAACAAAACCTTGAAACCAATATGCATATTCAAGTTAAACAAATTCCCACAGTGGCTAGTCACATAAAACAAAAAGTATGTCTTATTCTCTCTCTTGACTTCCTCATGTTTCTATCAGGATGTGGGTAACATTCAGAAAAATCAGTCCTCTGGAATCATACATAGTTCATGCATTGGTCAGACTTCTTAAGTAATATGAGTTTTAGTTAAGAAGGACTTGTACACATGTCAGGAGACTGAGACTTTTCAGTTTTTCATTGATCAAAATAAAACACCAAAGCAACTGAATTTTTTTGCTTACAGATATATATACAACAATATGGATAGATGGGTGGAGAATATTCTTTTGTTCTGACACAAATTCATTTACAACTAACCTAGAGAGTATCTTGGGAATAACAAAGAATATCTATCTCAAAATTAAATAGTTATTTGTAACAGAAGACTTTGATCTTTGCCCAGAACTTAGGTATCAAAAAGGAAAAATTTATTCTTAAGCTGTGAACACTCTACCAGGTTAAAAAAAAGTCTGGGTGTTCTAACTATTACAAAAGACCTTTCAACCAGCCTTTATCAAGAAGAGGTTCTAGCAACTATACCCTAACCTTCTGAAGTTGACATGGTGTGCCTGATTCTGAAGATATAAACCTAAAATACAATAGTAGAGAGCAAAACCCAGCAAAAATTACATGCCCAGAAACTATGGGAGCATAACTCAGCTGAGAACATCAGGGACCAACAGAACGACTCACTTAGAAGAACTATGGCCATTAAATACAGCACATGCCCTGTAACAGCATCATGATGAAATCCCAAAGAGACTTCAGGAAAACTGAAGATCTGGAGACCTTTGTGAGCCCTTAAAAATAACTTCTCCAGTGTCGAGATGTGAGCTGCTCCCCATATGTGGGCCCTTTGTGTATGATCCTTAGCCACATAATCAATCACCCAGCCTATCGTGTGTTGGGGAGGTAGAAGAGAGAGACCTCGAGCCACAGAAGGAATGTTCTACTGCAAATCATATTGCTGTTTTATTAAATATCTTAGCAAATAACTACTCCTGTCTTCTCACTGACTAGAGAAAATGTAAACAAAACAGTAGGGACTCTTGAGCTATTGTTTGGAGCCAATTTGGAGCCAAAAGGTACAAAAAGTACCTTTAAACTAGGGTAGTTATTATAGGTCACCATGTATAAGAAGGAGGTGCCCCAGATGCTTCACATTTTAAGCAAGGCACTGTAGGAAGAGCAAATATATAAGATGACTGAGTTCAATTTATTTACCTCATTACAATTTTAAAACCATCTCTAGGTAACAACCACTGTCAGACATTTGGTATTGTGTACTAGAATGTTAAACTCCTTTTATTGGCATTCAAGGTGCCCCAGAATTGAGTCACCCTGTTCTTTCAATTTCATCTCACAATTTTCTCTTCCACACACCTCGGTAACATTACCACTAACTGAATCCCCTGTACATATTGCTATATTTCTTGATTTGGTGCCACCGTTCATGCCGGTTATTATGCCCTTGTAGTACTCTCTTTTATTGAAGGGGGAAGGCAATGTAATTAGGGTTAAATGACTTGCCCAAGGTCACACAGCTAGTAAGTGTCAGTGTCTGAGACCAAATTTGAACTCAGGTCCTCCTGACTCCAGGCCAGGTGCTCTATTCACTGTGACACCTACATGCCCTGGAATTCTCTTAACCAATCTTTTCCTGACTGAAATCCTATTCATCCTCCAAGTTCCAAGTCAAAAGCTGCCTCCTCTGGAAACCTTTCTGAGATCTCTTCATTTGACAATGTTTTTTTTCTCCCTAAGCCTCCTAGAGTGCTATGTTCATAAAAGCCATAGACCTATTGTTTTATTTTTAAATAATTTATTATTAACTTAATATGGAGCATTAATGCAACTAATTAAACTTGATTTGCTAGTTATATTTAAATAAATGAATTCCAATCTATAAATGTCATAACAACTTTTATAATATAAATTTCATAATAGCTCCTACTCTCTCTGCTTGAGTATTATTGGTTTGTCCATTTCTTCTTGTTCACTTTTCATCTTACATGATTATTGTTAGTACATGGTCTGTTTGTCTTATTCTGCTTTTCTTACTTCACATTATTTCATGTTTCTCTTTTCATATTTTTATATTCCTCCTGTGTATTCATTCAATTTTCATTATAACCTCCCACTATATTAGTATACAACAATTTATTCAACCATTCTACTACTGTTGGACATCTAGGTTTTTGTAATTACAAATAATGTTGCAATAAAAATTTTCAGAGATGGCTCATTTTGCTTCTTCTAAGATTTTCAGGGCATTTCCTTAACAATGGAATTACTGTAACAAAGGGTATGATTGTTACTGTAAATGCTGCCGCCTTTTTTTTTGCCTTTTTTTGGGAGGGCAGCTGGGGTTAAGTGACTTGCCCAAAGTCACAAGGCTAGTTTTCTGTGTTAAGTGTCTGAGGCTGGATTTGAACTCAGGTCCTCCTGACTCCAGGGCCAGCATTCTATTCACTGTGCCACCTAACTGCCCCGATGTTGCTGCCTTTTTAGAGATGTCAAAAAGATTATATGAGGTTGCAATTCCACTTACATTGAATAACTTTACCTTTGTCTCTACAATTCCACCTGCATTGAGTTTCAAATTGTTTTAGTCAATTTGATGAGTGTGAAGGGGGTACCTCAGTTATTTTTATTTGCATCTCTTTGGCCATTAGGAGGTAGAAAAAAAAATTTTTTTTGCAATTTAGGTTTTCTCTTTTGAAGCATGTTCATATCCTTCATTTATTTCTTATGGATCACAATTTACATTTGTACATTTTAAAAGCTCCTTATTTAGTGCAGATATCAAGTTTTATTCTGTCATATTTACTATTAAATTTCTCTCAAATATCTATTTTATCACTAATGATTCCTTCTTTTTTTAGAAAAAAAATCAATCTTCCCATCACAATGGAAATAAATAAATGTTGTAATTTTCTCACATCTTTTTTATTACTTATGTTTTTATGTTTAAGTCTGTTACCTGGCTAAAATTCATTGAGATACATGGCGAGTTACGGTTCCTACATCAGTTTCCCAATGATCTGCTACCTGATTTCCCCAAGAACATTTATTAAACAATGAATCCTTTTTCCAGTTTGTATCTTCTATAGGTTCATCTAAGTGTGTGTGAGTGTGTGTGTGTGTGCGTGTGTGTGTGTGTGTGTGTGTGTGTGTTTGGCTGTATATCTAATTATTCTATTTGCCAACCCTCTGCTCCCACCAATTGCAGTGTACCACTGGCTAAAAGCTGTAGAATTCCTTGCTCATGAGCCTCACCCTCTATTTCTCTTCTCTTCCCCTCCCTAAAGCTAAGGAAGTGTTCTACTCCTCCACCCCCCCCCCAAAGCTGAGAGGATTCCCTGCTTCTCTACCCTCACACTAATGGGGCCAGCAGGGGCACCATCCATCTTTTATCCCGGGAGCCTGACTAAAACCTCCCACCTGGTAGAAAGCAGAAGCAGCAGCTCCAAATCTCCCTAGGGTCACAGATACTACCTTCATTTTTTCTATTAGTGCCTTCTCTGAACACAAAGAATAAGCATTGAATTTTTTAAAAATAACAATAAATTCTGCAACACAGAAGATCTGAGGGATAAAATTCCTTCAGATATACAGGTTGAAGCAGCAGTGAACAAGATGGAAAAAATACAAAAGGATGAATTCAATTACATAATAACTCTCTTAAAGGAGGACTCCCCTCTTCACCAGCCAGCATATTATAATGTTAAGGATGGATTTGTTCTCTGACAATCTGGATCTAAATCCTGGCATTTGCTACTATCTATGGTGACCTAGAACAAGTTGTTTAAACTGCCCAAGCCTCAGGTTATTCATCTGAGAAGTAAGGCGGTTATATTCATAATCTTTAAAATACCTCTTAGCATTAAATCTCATGATCATGTTTTGTATGCCTTTCCAGACTGAGGATCATTCCTTAAGGGATGATCCAGAGGTGACAGAAGCAAAATAATGGGTGACTAGTCCTGCCCCCTTTTCAAGTAAATGTTAATGTTGCACAATTTTTCACCTTAGCACCTCACTTGGCAACCTCATCCACTCTTATGCTTTCAGATAGCAATGAACAACTAGGTCTCATGTCTCCAACCATCAGCTCCATGTGAATGATTCCTCTATCTATATTTGCAGTTCTAACCATTCTTCTAAGTTCAAGATTCATATTTACAAATGCATGCTGGACATCTCCACCTGGATGGAGATCTCTACCCATACCTCAAATTCAACAGGGTATGTTTTTCTTCTTAGCTTGCATTAAATGGTACTTTAAAGTTTGCAAAATACTTTACAACTACAATTTCATCTGATCCTCAGAACAACTCTGAGATGCAGGTGCTATTAGCATCCCCATTTAACAGATGAGGCAATAAAGCAAATAGAGGGTAAATGACATGCCTAGGGATATATGGCTATTAAGTATCTAAGACTGGATTTGAACTAATGTCTTCCTAACTCCACATATAGCATTCTATTCACTCACTATACCAACTAGCTGCCTCTGGTTTAAAATTGAATTCTTCATTTTTTCATCCAGTAAACTAACCCTTCTCTGAGCTTCATAATTTTTATTAATGATACCACCATTCCCCAATCTCTAAACTTTGAAATCTCCATGCCATCTTTTCTTTCCTTCAGGCCATGAGATATAAAGGCTAATCTCTGAGGTCTAGAAAGCCATTGTGGGGAGTAAGAGATGCCCTTGCTCCAATCCAGTCCTCCTATGAGTATATGGCCTCCTAGAAAGCTGGTGTTGAGGGACAGGACCAATGGTCAGATGAGCCCCAAGGGATCCAGTGGCCAAGCCTTACAAAGGAAGACAGCCTAAGAAGTGATTTACTTGGCCCATTCCAGCAAGACATTTAAATGGTGGTTGAACCACAGGATTCTGAAAGCAAGAAAAGTGATGGTACCACTCTTTCTATTACTCCCTTCTCTGAACACATAAAATGAATACTGAATTTTTTAAATTAGATTTTTAAAAATAACATGTATAGTTGTAGTACTTGCTCTGAGTTGAAACCCACTTACCCCAGGCACAGAGATGGTAGACAGGAGAGCATACTCTTGGTTTCAGTGGAAAAGGAAGAGAGTATTTTTATTTCTGTTCGTAACTATGTCTTCCCAATAACTATCCCCTTGTAAAAGCAAATTGATGTTAATTCATTAATCAATTTTGAAGAAAAATAAATTGGTTAAATTGATAATGGAACAATGATCACTGATAGAAATGATAATAAGGAGGTATTAACTAGCATTAGGCAAGTAGCTGGTACAATGGTTTGAGATAGTGTAGACTGCTACCCTTGGAAACAGGAAGACGAGTTCAAATCTGCCCTCAGACACTACTAGCTGGATGATACTGAGTAAAACGCCAGACCTTTGTCTGCCTTAGTTTCCTCATCTGTAAATGATTATAATGATAATAATATTGCCTATATCCCAGAGTCATTTTAAGGATAAAATGTAATAATATCTGTAAACTGTTTTGCAAACTTTAGAGTTCTATGTAAATGCTAGTTGTTGCTGCTGCTGTTAGTGTTGCTTTTACTAATATTGGGGGAATTCATACTAGAATTATAGCAATAGAAGGACCTCACTATCCTTCAGATGTACCGTTACCTTGATGGGGAGATGGGAATAGCCAAGGCCTGGGGTGTGGGGAGCAACCTGCTAATAAGAATAGAAGTTGGAATACCCCTTAATAAAAAGGCTTAATACATTTTTTATGTTGAAACATTCATCTTTGTTAAGTTTATAATAAAACAAGGGAAAAATAAAGTGACATGTCTTTCTTCTATGAGAGACATGCTGTGGCATAGAGGAATAATGATTAGAAATGATTAGAATCTATGATTAGAAGTCCTGAGTTATGGCATGGGCTCTGTTGTTTTCTAGCTCTGAGGTCACAGGCAAGTGATTTTACTTCTCCGGGCTTCAGTTTCCTCATTTCTAAAATGAGATATTAGGTTATAGGATCCCTTCCTGGTTCTGACATTATATAATTTATGAATGCTTTATTTTGCTCTTTCAGTCAGTCAAGAAGCATTTATTAAGCATCTACTGTGTGCCAGGCACTGGGGTAAGCCTTGGGGATACAAAGAAAGGCAAAAGACATTCTCTTATTCTCTTCTCTCAAGAAACTCATATTTGAATGGGGAAGACAACGTGCAAACAAGTAATCCAAACAAGACCTATACAGGATAGACTGGAGACAAATAGCTGAGGGAAGGCATTGCCCTTAAGAAGGATCTTTCATTTCCTAATAACTGAATTTGGTATTCTATTTATTTATAAACTTTCTTTATCACCATTAATAATCTGTAAGCTTGAGGACAGGTTCTATGTCTAATTCATCTTTGGGTCTCCTCCAATGGGTAACAGCATGTTACACAAAATTGTCTTTCAAAGATTTTGTTGTTGTTGTTAACTGAATTAATGAATTAATTGACCACCTTTGTCCTAATCTCTCTTCCTCATTAGCTAAATTTATGCAAGTTTTAGGAACATGACTTTTTTCTCTTATTCAATGATAGATGAAAATGATAAGTCAAACTGAACCCAAAAAAGATCCTTTACATCACATATTTAGGTTAATGATAATCTACTGCAAAAAATCTCTTAATAAGACCCTTCAGGAATCAATGGTCTAAAAACATATCTTCGCCTTTATTGATGGGTATATTATGTACAATCAAATACAAAGCTGTACTACTATCAAGATTGATTATACTTATTCATTCCACTTGATCTACTAGGCCTCTAACTTTTGTCATAGAAGATTAAATTAGTTTGACAGGATTTGTTCTTTATGAAACTATATTTTCTAGTTAGCAACCTTATTCTTTTCTTCAAACTGATTTTGATATTATTTTTCCCAAGAATTCTTTCAAAGAAAGCTTGAAGGTATTATTTATTGGGTCATTTCTTTCCCTTTCTTACTTCACAGTTATTAGACTAGTTCCAGCATAGCTTTCAAAAATGAGCACTAGAGGTCTTCAATTCAACTGTTCTGGATAGGAGGGGGTGAGTGGGGACAGGGGGGTTGTGATACATATTTAAATGAAAATGAATCACTTAAGTACTCTAGTCTCTTACAGTGACCTCTGAATTGGTCTGTCTGATTCAAGTTTCTTCCCTCTCCAATCCATCCTTCACACAATGACCATATTACTCTACTCCTCCATAAACCCCATAGTATAAAATATCAGCTCCTTTGCTTGTGTGTATATGTGTGTATGCGCATTCCCATACTCCTTTAACAACTTGACCCCAATCTAACTTTCTCAATCCATTTTAAGTTCATCTCCATCCTTCACTCTAGAACCTGGTTGAACTAGACGTCTCTCTTTACACTCCTCATACTTCCCACTTCACACATTCATCATATTTCACACACTTCACACAAACTGGACTTCACACAGAGCAATCCATCTTCATTTCTGTGCCTTTGCTTTGGCTGTCCCCCACGGCTTGAAATGCACTCCTCCCTCACCTCTGACTCAAAGAACCCCTTGATTTTCTTCAAGACTCAGTTTGAGAACATATATATATATATATACATATACATACACACAATTGACTGTGTATATATTTATATAATATTACGTGCATGCATATATATCATTTCCTCTAAGCTTCTTGAAACTTGGATACTTTCATGAAAAAATGGATACTTTCATGCTTGTATCCCTAGTACCTACCACATAGTTGGTGCTATTTAAATGTTTGTTGATTAACTGATTAAAAGTCTTCTCACACTCAAGTTCAAAATCCCACCTTTTCAGTTTGTATGCTGTCAAAATCTCTTCTCATTTCACTTAAAAATAAAAGTCAATAGAAGTCTTCCTTACTAGCTCTATTCATAGTTCCCCAGACTGATTCTTCTCAGAAGGCAAACTAGACCATCTTTTGTCTCAATTCTCACCTAGCCTTTAATCACTGAATGAGTGACAAGCTGAGAACTGGGAAAGACCTTAGCTTATAAAGTCTCCCATTGCATCTGGAGCCATTGCTAGTTGTCCTGACCTATGTTTTGCCACTGGATTCAGATGACCCTAGAGGAGAGAGTGAGGCTGGTGACTTTGAACAGTCATGCCTCACTTAAATCCAATTCACTTGCAGGTCAAGACATCATGCTCCTGATATCATTGATCCTCTTTGAGAAGGAAGGACAAACAACAATTCACAGTCATAAATTTAGAATTTAATAGAAATTTAAGAGACAATTTAGTTCAATCCTTTCATTTCCAAGTAAGGAATTTGAGACTCAGAGAGGTTAAGAGATTTACCCATAGTCACACAGACAGCAAAGTAAGTGGGAACCCCAGGATAGGGATCCAGGTATTCTTGGCTACAGCTCTGGTATTCTGTTCTACATTATACTAGTGGTTCATGTACATAATAGTAAATGTAATTAAAGGGGAAAGGTTCTATTATTTGAAGAACCAGAGCACAAATTAAACATTCATAGAGCAATAATAAGACAGAGCAAGAAACAGTAAGGAGAGAACTGTTCTCAAAGACAGGAAGACATGGTTTCAGGTTATGCATCTGAGATATACTGATTGTATCTCTCTGAGCAAGTTATTTAATCACTCAGTGCCCTAGGCAACTTTCTAAGATCATTTCAGGGAAGGTACTGACCTCCACTGATGGAGAGAGTCTCCTCATTTGGAAGCTCCCTTTAAGTGGGAGAGTAGATAGAATACTAGGCATGGAGTCAGGAAGATTCATCTTCTTGAGTTCAAATCCAGCCTGAGACGCTAACTGTGTGACCCTAGGCAAGTCTCTTAACCCAGTTTACTTCAGTTTCCTTATCTATAAAGTGAGTTGGAGAAGGAAATGACAAACCCTTCGAGTATCTTTGCCAAGAAAACTCCCAACAGGGTTCATGAAAAATCAGACATAACTGAAACTACTCAACAACAGATACCAATGAAATCACAAGACTGTCTTGGGGTCAAAATAGAGTGCTGTGTATGAAGTCAGGAAGATCTGAATTCAAATCCAGACTCAGATATGTCCTAGCTGTGTGACCTTGGGCAAGTTATTTAACTTCTGCCTCACTTCCTTCAAATGGAAAAAAAAGAAATAATAATACCATACACCCCACAGGGTTTTGGGGAGGATCAAATGAGTTATTTGTATGGTGCCTGGAACATCATAGGAACTTAATAAATGCTTGTTTCCTTCCTTCTGTCCTCTCAGATGAGGAGACCTTGTGTTTATATTGGACTTTTTAGTGCCAAGTACATCTGTATAAATTTTCTCATTGGCTCCTCATAATAACTATGTGAGGTAAGCAGCTTTTACCATGATCATTTTGAGTTTCAGAGAAGAGGTTAAGTACTTTGCTCAAAGTCACATGACTAGTAAGGAAAGGGGATTTATATTGCAGATATCTCTATTACTGGTCTAATATTATTTCTGTGACCTAATACTACCTAGTTTCAAATTACTGAATTCCACTTTATCTGTTTAACTTTGCTCAATCTCTTCTGGGCTTTCCCTATTTCAAGTTATCTAGCAATGCCTAGCCAATCTATCCTTCCTCAGTATTTCTCTCCTTTGTTCCTTAATTACATCCTCTGGTAAAAGGTCAGAACTCCTTTTTCTACTAGTTCCTCCTCTGTCATCCCAGATTTGTTCTCGTTTTGAGAAAACCAAGTTGATATTGTCTCCATTTTGATCATAACCATGTCAAGTCAGAGTTGCTCTCCTTAAAGCTATTTGTACCTTAACACTTTCTGCTCACACCTTACTTCTTCCCAGCATCTAGTGAAGCTCTCCAGAGTTGCTCCCCAGAGATGAACAAACAACATGTTATTTCATCTGTTCCATGATAAACACTTATAATGTAATAACACAATTCATTCTCTGAAAGAAAGATGGGCTATGTAGACCCCCTGAAGTTCCAAAGTTAGCTCTGAGGGGTCAAGCTCTTCTAATGCTATTATTGCTCAAGTTCTAATTCCTGTGTGTTTTCCTCACTGTTCATTGCCCATGATTTGTACCCCAGTTCCATTGAAAATATTCATATCAATTAACTTTTACAATGGGATAATTTCATTGAAAAAATAGCAAGAAGTTACAAACACTTCCCTACAATCTACTCTCCCCTATATTACCCTAGTCCTCAAAGACAGTGGGTTCAACTTTAACCTAGTTCATACTAAGCATTTGCCCCACCAAGTTCACTTCCAAATGTGATAATAGTTGATGGTTAGATGAGTTCACATTTCTCCCAACACTAGGTTAGGTAAAAGAACTTTCTCAGTACTTTGTTCTTCATTGGTTTGATTTCAGAAAATCCAAACATGGACACTATGTCCCAGGCTCTGGCAGCATCCAAGCACCAGACCAACTCTTCATTATGTGGCAAGCAGACCATGGTTAGTTACAGTATATTTGTGCATGCTCCAAAATAAGGAATGGGGAATTTCTATTATACACCATCATGACTATGTGGAAGAAGGATTCCCCAGCTTCTTCCATATAGGAGACTATATAACAGCCCTCCCATTGTACTAGCATTTCAATTAAATTTAGCATTTAGTAAGCACTTACTCTGTGCAGGGATTAAAAAGTTTCACTATGACACAGTCCCTACCCATTTAGGGTTTACAATCTAACAGGAAGATATTCAAAATATGCAAATAACTATAATAAAAATAGCAATATGATGCTATACAAAGGAGATCAAAACAAAGAATTAAATGAGGTCTGAGGGAGAAGTCATTACTGATTATGAGGATCAAAGAAGACAGCTGATGGGATGGATGAATGCACTGGAGCTGAGCTTTTCCAACAGAAGATGAGACAGTGATCTAGGTACAGGGAGTAATAATGACATGGAGGTAGGAGAAGTATTGGGACATATGAAAGATATGGGAAAACAGTGTGAGCTAAGGCTGGTAAAGTAGTATGGCACTAATTTGTAAACTGCCAAGGTAAAAAGTCTAATTTCATTTCTTCTGATCTTGGCTACATTTTGTTTTATTTGTACAAAACCTTTTTAACTTAATGTAATTGAAATTATCCATTTTACTTCAATTAGAAGGCCATAGGATACTTTTGAAGGGTTATAAGCAGAGATGTAACCCAATTAGATGTATGCATAAGGACTATGTCAGGAAATTATTAGGATTCTACTGCAATTTTTCTAGCAGATGGTGAAAGCCTATACTTGGATGTAAGCAGTAAGCATAGAATGGGGCCAACAGACTAGAGATGTTGCTGAAAACAGGACTGGCAATCAAAAAAGACTTAGAGCAAGAGAGGTGGAAGAAACAAAGTTAAAACAAGAGTTTCAAACATGGATCAGTTAATATCTATGCACTTGAACAGAAAAGTGAAATTTGCTTTAGGCAGAAGAATTTTATGCTTGGATTTGAGCTTGCTGAGTTTGAGATGCTGCTGAGTTACCCAGGTAGCAATGTACTTGCGGCAGCTGGATATTTGGGATAAACTATCTGGGCCTCTGCTTATTTGAAAATCATTCCTTTAGAGACAATATTTAAGACTATATGGATAAATGAAAAGAATTACAGGATTATAGATTTCAAATTTAAAGAGATCTTAAAAATGATTTATCTAACCTACCCTACATCCCACAAGTTGCTATAATAAATTGGCACTCAGTAGTATCAACTATTGTAGAGTGGATTAAATAAAAGCCTTTGAATTTGACAACTAAATCACTATTGGTGACCTTTAAAAATTCAATTTCTGTAAAGTTATGGGAATAGAAAGCAGATATCAAGGCTGTGAGGAGAGAGGGTGTGGTAGGCAAGAGGAGACATTGATGAATCTAGTCAAATTTTTCCAACTTTTAAGGTAAAGGAAAGAATAGAGACAGGGCTGAATGGGCCAATAGAAGGCCGAGGGAAGACCAAAGAATGTTTGAAGGCACCAGGAATGGAATCAATGGAAGAAAGCTAGTGAAGTTCCATGAAAGAGGAGATACGAGTAAGGCACATCGTCTTCCCTTTCAATTTTCCACCTCAAGTATTCATCTCCTGATGACTGGTTCTTCCCAAAAACTCTTGTCTGGAGGACTTCTATATCAATGATCCAATTCCATACTGCTCATTAGGGCCCTGTCCATCATCCATCGGAGTCCATAATCCACACCTGCCTTGAATTTTGCTCAAATGTCATATACGGGAGAAGAAGCAGTGGCAAGCTAATTCTACATTTGCCTGGTGCTTAATTAGTTTTGTATTCACCCTAAAATATATTTAAAACTATGCTTGTAACAGATAATTAATTGAATGCCTGCCAGAATTTCACTAAGGTTTACTCAGAGAAAAAAAATTTTCATCATGGTTTATTGTGCTAAAATGCTAAACTTTAGCAGCTAAAGTGTCATATAATGATACTTGTGTGGCCTTTAAACAGGTGTCACAGTTAAGGCTACATCTCAACTAGAAGGAATGATGCTACTGCCTGGCAGAGGAATCATATTTTTCCAGTCTTCTGAAAACAGAACATGACTGAAGAAATTAGAGACAAGAATGAGAGGGAGGTTAAAAACAAGGAAAAACGTAAGTTATTATAAGTTCATTATAAGTTCTTTAAGGTGGGGGTTGTTCCTAATTAATCCTGGTATCCTCAGGCAAGTCATCAATTCAACAAGCATTTATTAATAAGCACCTGATGTGTACCAGGAACACTGTTGAGTTCTGGGGATACAAAGAAAGGCAAAAAAGAAAAATAACACAACTCCCCCTGAAAAATAACACAGGACCTTGTATATTAGACAAATTCAGGAAATATGTGGTGAATGATTTTTGATGAACTAAGTATATCCTGTAAAAAATGGAAGAGGTGATTTTTATATAGAATTGATCCTTTGGTGATCAGATAGGTGGCCCACCTTTGCCACTATCACCAATACCTACTCTAAAATCCCTGTCACTTGAGGACTAGTCAACTAAAAATCTCAGGAATAACAGTATCTATCCTCCCACACCCATCATACCATTGGCCCTACTTTGAGGCTGTACTCACAGCCATCATACCAGTAAACAACACTTGTACATATGGGTAATGGGAATGCAAATTTAAAGATCTTCCCTGCCCCTATGCCCTTTGATAGGCTTAAGAGACTCTGAGAACCTTCCTTGATTTGAAAATATACTCTGCCCCCTAATAGGTCACATGGAGTCTGTGGTTGGAGGCTTGGTTTTCAGGAATGCCCACACCTTGTTGCTGTGTGATTGAACAGTGGGTCAAAAGGGTGGTTACATTCTCTGACCCAGGAGAAAGCTATATAATCCCTGGTGTGAGGCTTTGCTTTGGGGCTCACTTTGAGAAGTGTTATGTGATTTGACCAGATGAGACTCTGGGAAGCCACTGAGAGCCCCCTGGCTTTGAAAACCCAGATGTTGATGCTTCCCTCTCTGGTAACTGTGATTTGGTATGGATGTAATGGTTGAACGTTTTGGAAGCCTGTCTGCTTGATCTGTTTCTCTGTCTTGTAACTTCTGTCTGTATACTCTGAAGTTCAGGGTGCTGACCTTTTTTCCCCTGAACTAGGTAAATGATATGTTTGATTGATTAAAGTAAGCTTGTTAACCCATTTTGAGTTGCTTTCCTTTAGAAAAGCAGATCTAAGAACCTGTGTTGGCAGCCACCCTGGGGATGCTGGGGTGCTTGCTGCTACAATATGTGACTTAGCAACTACCTCTTGAGTTGATGTATCTCCTACCTCCTGGACAGTCACAGATAGAGAACACTCAGAAAGGGAAGTTAGTAATTCCAGAGTTTTGAGTGCTATAAAATGGCTCTATATCAGAATTGATATGCTGTTATTAATGGGAAGAAGATGTAGTACTATCTATTTTACCACTACCCTGTAAGGATCATGATGCCTTGAAACTAACACTTCCTTTTGTGTTTTCTCCCTTATTAGAATGTAAGCTCTTTGACCATAAGGATTTTTCTATTTGTATGTCTAACACTTATCACAGTGCTCTGCACATAGTAAGCAAAAACTAAAAGTGTTTTTCCCCCTTTCATTCATTCAATGAGAGATAAGGGAGTAAGTACATCAGTCATTAAGCAAGGCTGACATAAAAACTAAAGTATTGGTAGGTCCCTGGAGAACATTTAGAGCATGATAAGTCAAGAGTTAAGGATATCCTAAGTGCAAAAAAGTTTACAGAGCTAGGAAGAACTTATTTATAGAGAAAATAGTGTTTGCTGAACTGAGAAAATAAGTTTCAAAATAAGGTTGTACCAAATGAATCAAGAGGAGGGATTTATTGAACCTTGCAAAACATTTTGCACATATGGCTCTATGGTCTGAATTTCAAATTTTTTGAAGAAGAAATATTCTGTTTTCAGAGGTGATGAAATTTTTCAGTGAAGCATTTGACAAAGTTCCTAATAATGTCTTTGTAGACAAAGTTTATATATGGTGTCAGGATGATGGTGAAGTAAAGTGGATTCACAGGAGGCTGAACAATTTTATCCCAAGAGAACTGATTAATGGATCAATATCAATTGGGAGGAACCTCTCTAGTGGTCACAGGACTCTGGATTTTGTCCTGTCCCTTGAAGTTATTGGAGGGTATGCATATCAAATGTACAGATGACACAAAGTTGGGAGTGATTGCTACCGTAAAATATAAGATGACGGAATCAATGATCATGATTATATGAAGTCAGCATCTGGTCTTTGCTTGAACGCTTTTGAGTGATGTGGATGGAATCCATCTTTGGGAGACTAGATCACCTCTAAGGTCCCTTTCAAATTTCAGCTTTGATCTTCTTCATCTTTTTCAACTTCAAAGTTGAAGTCCTTTCCAGGTCTAAGGTTCTGTGATTGTCTCTTATGCTTTATGTACTCCCAGGGTCATGCACTGCATACATTCTAGTCTGTGATTTCACCAGTATAGAGAATTACTTATTTGGAATAAGTATCACTATCAACTGATAGTGATTGATAATTCGTTTATAATTTATAGTTCTTGAGAATTTTCTTTTTTCTTTTTATTTTTCTCCAATGGTTTGGGAGCAGGAGGGTGAAAAATAAGTATTGTTGATTTTGAAGTAAGAGCTTGAATTCATTAGAATTGACCAAGTAAGATTCACTTTTCCCATAATTTGAACACAAAAGTCAGATGGTCCTTCTAGGGAAAGAAAAGAAGTAAATTCTACTTGGCCTCTTTCTACTGCTCTCCACTGCTCAGAGGGTGAGGAAGGAGCTTTACATTGGTTCTCTGCTCCATCTTAGTAACATAAAACAATAGACTTGCACTGATTGGCAGAAAAGACTTGTAGAAGTTTTAAAAATAAATGTTAAAAAATTATTGTTACATGCAACTGGGAAATAAGATATACAGGCAATGGGGTATAAAAATTCATCTTGTCCTACAAAGAAAGGAAGGAGGAAGGGGGGAAGGGAAGAGAAAGAGGGAC
The DNA here is from genome assembly GCA_011680675.1 of Gymnobelideus leadbeateri. Lineage (NCBI taxonomy): Eukaryota > Metazoa > Chordata > Mammalia > Diprotodontia > Petauridae > Gymnobelideus > Gymnobelideus leadbeateri. The sequence continues at coordinate 1,171,220 of WOXC01009709.1, read as the reverse complement.
ATATGAGAGGGCAGAGTGGGGGAAGGAGTAATCAGTATGTTTGCCATCTTGGGGTGGGGGTAGGGTAGAGATGGGGAGAAAATTTGGAACTCCAAATCTTGTGGAAATGAAGGTTGAAAACTAAAAATAAGTGCTGGAATAAAAAAATAAAAGACTTGTAGGTAATCCTTCTTCCTCCATGTTTAAATGAGGAGTTCGTAACCTGGGATCTATGAACATAAAAAAATATATTTTGACAATTGTGTTTCAATGTAACTGGTTTTCTTTGTAATCCTACACATTTTTATTCATTGAAAAACATTGTTTTGAGAAGGGGGTCCCTAGGTTTTACCAGACTGATAAAGGGGTCCATGATTCTACAAAGGATAAGAGAATAATATTGAACATTTATACAGCACTGTGCTAAGTGCTTTACAGTTATAACCTCCTTTGATCCTCACAATAACCCTGGAAGGTAGGTACTATTATTATCCTCATTTTGCAAATGAGGAAACTGAAGCAAATGGGGGTTAGGTAATTTGCCCAGAGTCTCATAGCTAATAAGTGTCTGAAGCCAGATTTGAACTTGGGTCTTCCTGACTCTGGGCACAGGACTCTTTTCATTTGTACAACCTAGTTGTCCTGGTTTAGATGATTTCTGCATTTGAGAATAAGAATTGATTTGAATTTTTGCTCTTCTCAAGGGATAAATGTGTCAGCCAGTAGAAAGTCATTTTTGTCTTTGTGTTGGACCTCTAATAAGACTTACAATGAATTGGGGATTACCTGAAAACAAACACCCCATACAAATTTAAGAGGATATCATTAGGGTCCTCAGTGAATGGGGCATCATCTGTGGCCCTGGAACAAAAGAAAGGAAACAGCCCCCTACTATTAATCTCTTTTTCCTGAAAGACCTCCCTAAACAGATTATCAGCTCCTGAACTACGTCTTCCATTTACATTAAATAATTATATAGTAATGAGACAGATTTTCTTATGTGAAGGTGGCTCATTACACTTATATTTCATACTTGAAGTATTCATTTTTACTAATTAAAATTTAGAAAGATATTTGTGCTAAATAAAAGGGCAGCTAGGTGTCACAGTGGATAGAGTGCTGTGCCTGTAGTCAAGGAGACTAAACTTCCTGGGTTCAAATCTGACCTCAGACACTTCCTAGCTGTGTGATGCTAATAACTCAACCCTGTTTGTCTCAGTTTCCTCGTCTGTAAAATAAGCCAGAGAAGAAAATGGCAAACCACTCCAGTGTCTGCCAAGAAAACCCCAAATGGGATCAAGAAGAGTTGGACATGACTGAAAATGACTAAACAACAACAAAAGATCTCCAAATATTTCTATCTCACAGTCTTCTTTTTTCATCACTACTTCATGCATCCACCAAATGCAAAAATTCCAGACTTTTTCAGAAAATTTCTGGCCATCACAGAACTGCCAGCAATGTCAGGGTTAGCATAACCATGGTCTAGGAAAGGGATCTACAGATATATTTCAGGGAGCCTATGAACTTAAATGAGGTGGAAAATGCAAATAGCTGTACATATTATATATAATCTTTATTTTAATATAATTATTGTCCCTTGCAATACTATGCATTACAATGTATTCCTATGTAAATACTTTTTATTTAATGCCTTAGTTACTTCTCATCTTCCTTACATCAAGACTCTCCTCCCTCCCTACCCTGCCTTTATTTCCCCTAAGAAGAAAAGGGATTCATCTGATCAGGGTTCCAATCTTAGGCCCTTAGAAGGAAACAGAGGAATGATAGGGCAGAAGGTATATGTCATTCAATTCAGTAAGTACATATTTAGCATCTGATATGTGTAAAGTGCTTTGCAAATTTAAACTGCTTTACATGTTAGCTATTATTATTATTATATACTTGTTGTGGTGGTGATTATTTTATATTATATATTAAAATACATTAAACTATTTTTAATATTTATTATTATTATTAATTATTTGCCAAGCACTGTGATAGGCCCTCAGTTATAATACAAAGACAGAAATGAAATAGTCCCTGGTGTCAAAAAGCTGATGGTAAATTCTATTATGGATAAACATGTATATACACATACCTTCACATGTATATGTGTATATGTATACATATATAATGTATGTGTGTACATTCACATACACACACAAAATATACAGAGTAATTCCAGGGTAGGTTGGACAACAAGGAAAAGTTCACCTACACGAGGTGTCACCTGAGCTTGGTTTTTACAGTCAACTTAGGGATTCTACAAAGCAGAGAAAGAGAACATTCCAGGCAGGAGGGACAGCCTGTACAATTCACAGAAATGGCGAACAGAATGTTGTGTACAGAGAACAGCAAGAAAGATTGATTTCCCTGGAACATAGTACATAAGGGGAAATAACATGTGAATCGGTCTGGAAAGACAAGTTGAGTGACTTTAAATACCAAAGAAAAGAGTTTGCATTTTTTCCTAATGGTAATAGGGAACTATTGAAACTTCTTGAATGAATGGGGGAAGGGGAGCTTGTGCTTACTATGCACTAAAAGTTAATACAAATACAAAACCAGAAACAATCCCTGCCCTCAAGAAGCCTGCATTCTATTGGGAAGACAACACATAGGAGGGAGTGGTGTTTTGGTTTGGAAAGACATCATCATGATGAGTGGAACCATAGGGGAGTACATTAATATACCTTTTTCAGCAAACATGAAGTATTGATTTAATTATGATTGCAAAACTAGAAAGAGGAGTGGGCAGAAGGAATACAGAGCAGGTGATTGGTGAGATGGCAGGCAGTAGGGAAAGCATGACTGGGGTGCCTAGATATAATGGGCACTCACCAATAAGCTCGGGGTAAATGAGGAGAGGCCAGGGTAGAAGAAGTTCCTTAGCAGAAAGGGTTACATGCTCCAGAGCCGATTTTCTGGTCCAAGGATTCAGCTTCATGAGCAGGGAAGTGACATGATCAGATCTGTTTTGGGAATATCAATTTGGCAGCTATGTAGAGGACAGATTGGAAAGGGGAGATGAGACAAGGAGACAAATTAGAACTATTGTTACTGCAACAATTCAGGGAAGATGTTCAGGGCCTAGATTAGTGTGGTGGCTGAATGTAGAGGTAGAATTATCAGGACTTGGTAACTGATGTGAAATGTGAAATGACAGAAGTCTTGCCTTTAGCTCCAATTATGTTAAACTTTGTGACAGATTCACCTGACAGGTGGCATCCCTGACAGAAGAGGGCTGGATTTGCAAGGGGAAAATATAACTTCTGGGGGAGGCTAGGTGGCGTAGTGAGTAAGAGCGCCGGCCCTGGAGTCAGGAGGACCCGGGATTGGTTCCAGCCTCAGAAAATGAGCACCCACACATAAATAATGACTGGCCGTGTAACCTTGAGCAAGTTACTTAACCCCAATTGCTTAAAAAAAATAATGAGTTCTATTTAGGACATGGTTGGCATATCTCAGTGGAGATGTCCAGGGAGTAGTTGGGAGATTTGGGACTCAAATTCAGGAGAAACAAGGAACCTGGATACATAGATTTTGGAGCCATTTATACAGAAATGACAATTGAATCCATGGAAACTGATTTAAGTGACAAAGATAAAGAGTGTTCAAAGAAAAGACTTGGAACAAGACCCTTGAGGACCCTTATGCATAGAGGGTAGAACCTGAATAATTTTCCATCAAAGGAGAATGAATACTCCTTTTCATTGACCTCATCAGCTCCCAAAGGTTCAATTAAAATTGCTGTGCAGATGACTCACCAATCCATATATCCAGCCTCATTCTCTCCCCTAAGCTTCAATCCCACATTACCAATTGACTATTAGACATTTCAAATTGTACAACATGAAGATATCTAAAACTCATGTTTCCTACTGCCTCTAGAATAAAAATATAAATTCTTTTAAATTCTTTAATTCTTTTATTTAAATTATCTTTTCTTCCCACTACTTCATTCTTCTACCAAATGCAATAAAATTTAATTCTTAAATTCTTTAAATTATTTTTAAACCCTTCACAAACTTGTCCCAACCTCTTTCCAATTTCATTAGATGTCAGTATCCCCTCCTTCACTCTGTGATCTAGCCAGACTGGCCATCTCTATGTGCCTTTGCACTATTCATCGTGCCTGGAATGTAATCTCTCCTCACATCCATCTTATAGAATTAAAAGCAGTTAGATGGTATGTGGATTGAGTGCTGAACCTGGAGTCAGGAAGACTTGATTTCAAACACAATATCAGATATTTGGTAGTTATGTGACCCTGGGCAAGTCACTTAACCTCTGCCTGCACTCAGTTTCCTTGTCTATAAAACAGGGATAATAATAGTACCTATTCCCATAGCACTGATGTGAGGATGAAATGCAAAGGACTTTTTGAAAATCTTAAGCACTATATAAAGACTAGTTACTATTATTGTTGCTATTATAATTATTAACTTCTTTCTAGATGTAGCTCAAGGAGTCTACTAGGTAAAGACTTTCTTGATCCCTTCAGCTGCTGGTGCTTTCCATGCCAAACTGCCTTATATTTAACTACTTTATATTTAGTTCTATTTATTCTCTTTAGATTTACTCTTTATATGCTTATACATGTCACTGTTATCTCCCATATCTGAATGTCAATTCTTTGCAATTAAGGATTATTTCATTTTCTTTATTTGTATCCCTAGTGCATAGATATTCTTAATAAATAAAATAATAATAAAAATAAATAAGTAAAAGGCACTTAATAGTAAATAATAATAATAAATAAAGGCACTTATTTAATAAATAAATAAAAGGCACTATCACTGATTGGTTGACCGATGATGATAGGTTGAAGGGAAAGTGGAACAAAAGTGAAGGGGTTTTGTAATTTTTTCTTCAGGTTTGATGATGTCTCAGCATGTATGCAAATAGCTGGAAAGGAAGCAGCAAATGAAGACAATTGAAGGTTAACAAGAGTAAAAGGATGATCAAAAGACAATCTCACAAAGGAGATGGGAGGAAATGGATTCAAGGCCTAGCTAGGGATGGGTTGACCTTGATAAGAAAAGGGATCATCTCTTCTGGGATTGGAATAAAAGAAAGGGCAGTGAGTAGGGATGGTACTTTGTGCAAGATTTGAGCTATAAAAGTGTGAAGGGGCCAATCCAAAGATATAAGCTTACCTTTCTCAGTAAAGTATAAGGAAAAGTTATCTACTGAGATGCAGAGAGTGAGGTGGTAAGGCAAGTGATTCAATGAGAGGAGACAAAGTTTGAACAGACATTGTGGGGAGAGGGACCATAAGGGAAGAGTATGAGGGTTACCATGCTGTGGTGAAGGCTCAGTTGAAATCTGATGACAGAAAAATATGGAATGGGCCCTGTCAGTAATATTGCATAACTTTTTTCATCGCTTGTTCAGAAAATTGTGAATAGGAACGGAGAAAGTAGAGATGACAGGGTTGATTTGGAAAAGGATGAGTGTACCTTGGTAATAAAACCACATCCTCTGAGGCTGGAGGCTGATGTGGATACTTAAACATAGAGAGGAAATGGGGAAAAAAACAAAAAGCTTCCTTTTCTTATCTGGGTATCCAAGCAATTACATTTTGTCAAGAGGGTGTGGACGACCTAAGTACTGGAAAGGAAATCTGAAGTAGAGAGGTGAGATTTGCATTAAAATGTAACTTAGGAAATACTGTTACAAAATATTTTGTTGCGCTAAGATTTTATCTCTACCTATACACAATATATATGCATATGTATTTATGCACATATGCATACAAATATACATAGTTATTACTATTACTTTAGGGAATCTAAGTGCCTACTTAACATACTTTCTTTCATTAACATTGTCCCAAATAAATGACTCAATGACTAATTTCAAATAAAATGAAAGTAAATAGAATCCTTAACCTTATCTGCCATTTCTACCTTTATAGTTATATTTGTATAGCATTTTTTCCCTTAACCAAGTCCTTTCACATATAGCAACAGTGTCAGATAATAAGAGAGTCATTATTTCTGTAAAAGATACAGAACCAAGGCACTAAAGTTAAATGCATATTCAAATTCACATAATTATCAACAGTTATAACAAAAAATTCAATTCTCTTGAATTACAAATAATCCTATACCAACTTTTCATTTTTCTGGAAAGAGAAATTCTTTTTTTTTCCTAGCACTTCATGGATGTTAGACTTTGGCACATTTCTCAGTAAGGACAGTAAAACCAAAATGGTAAAAATTTCATTTTCTCCCATGTTAGACTATCTAGGTTGTTGTTGGCCAGGCTCCAGTGCTGTAGGGCAAGATTTAGCCTACAGCCAAACTAAGCTATACATTTTTGGTACATTTTTGGCTAAATTTGGTTTAAATGTCAGGAAGGGAAACAGTGGTATTCTATGATTCACAGCCAAGTAGCATCATTTCCTACTCCCTGGCCATCTTCCTGACAGCCTTATCAACCTCCTTGTCCTGTATATACTATTTCTATCACTACCACTGCCACCCCTCTGGCCCTAGAATTTTGATCAAATTAACTTTGCCATTGTACCTGTAAGGGGTTTGTCAATCTATTATCCTATGGCCCTATTAATTTTACCTATAACCTTCCAGATCAAAGTGCTCCTTCCTGGACACCACTTCAGGAGCTGTTGTCTGTCCCTATCACAATATAAGTTTCATGAAGGCAACAACTATCTTTGCTTTTATCTTCTTATCTCCAATGCTTAGCTCACTGCTTGACACACACTAAATGCTTAATCAGTGGGGTTATTCTCTCCCTTATGTTCATTTACCAGAAGAATATTAGTGCAGGGTAAAGGAGAGAGAATTGCTCCCAAAAAGTAGCACCACTGTATATGGATGACAGCCATGGAGAGGGACAGATGCCAATAGGGCACATTATGGGGGGGACATCCCCCACCAATCCTAGTTCTGTGCGGAAGCCAGTAGATCAGACATTCACTAAACTATACACTTCATTTCCAGGCACAAAATCACTTGGGGCCCAAATTTACAGAGCATTTTAGACAAAAATCTGATATGACACTAATAGAAGATTGCCCCATTGTCTATCTTCCAAGGGGGCAAGTATAGCCTGGATTCCTGAAGTCAGGGTATTTCTGAGTTGCTTAATATGGAATGAAGAATATGGGGGAGAGACACAAAAAACACAACTCTGAGCCATAGCAAGCATATGGCTAGGAAGGGTTCAGTGCCCAATCTCTGGGTCAAGTAAGCATGAGCATACATGCATCCTGAGGTTTGGGACCATACCAATCAGACCAGCTTTCACAATTAGTATTTAAAATCTGGGACTTTCCTAGATACATAGGGATCAGTGATGAAACAATTCCCTTCCCATGTAGAAGGGACAGTGATATAAATAACCACAAACATTAGTAAAATATTAGAAACAAAGTAAAATAAAAAGATAGGAAAAACTTGGTGATCATTAAAAATACTGCCTTCTTTCCAAAATGAAATCCTGATGCTTCTTTCATCTTCTTCAGTTCCAAGACTAGCTCACTGTGTCTCCCATGCCTGCCTAAGTTATCTCTAATGATGGAGCAGTAGAGTGTATTATCTGAAGGGCAACGGAGAAAGAATTGTGGCTACAAATGGCCTGTGACACATTGACAACAACATATTATACACACACACACACACACACACACACACACACACACCCCAAAAAAACATAAGATATGAATGAATAAAGCCTTTATTATTTATTATGCATGTAGCACTGTGTTAAGTACTGGGGATATAAACAGAGAAGTAAGACAGATCCTGGTGTCAAGGAGCTCCCATTCTAATGGAAGACCTTTCTACATGGAAGGTTTCAGCTGCAAGTCAGATGGAAAGATGTCCTGGTCCTTAGAGTATAGCAGCAAGGCAGATGGTAATACTTCTTCTTTAATGCCATTTGCACTGATAAAAGCTTATTGGTTTCTAATGTTGAAACACTTGACAGTGCCAAGGCCTTTCATAACAAGCATCTTCCTTGTCTGCTTCCCAAGCTAATGGCTGTGAACACTAGACTAGGAGCATTTCTTGTGTTCAAGATCTTGGGCTATCTCCATCAGAGTCTGAGGTAACCAAGATGGTGTCTGGGTTTTGGGTGGGTTCATCTGCCTGGCACATGCTGCTTCATGGCTCTCCCCTGCTGCTTGAGCAAGGCTGGCTTGCCTCCCCTGTGGGTGGTAGTTGGTTGGCAGCTGGTGGGGGTGGCTTCTCCATAGGAACCGCCTGCTGCTTTCATTCCCTGGAGTCCTGGGGCCTTGATGATGACATCATCAAAGAAACATAGAACTAGAAAAGGAGGTGAACTCATCATGTAGGAAGAGTGAGGAATAAAACTTGGTCAGTCTACATGGCTCTTTTACTGTGTCAAGATATCTAGAAGAAAATCCCCACATGTTAAGTGCATCTCATGTGAGAATTTATTAGAGGATCCAGGCAAGAGTCACAGAGGAGGAGAATGCATGGATGGGCTGCAATCTGCCCCCTCGGAGGAAATACCTACCTCTATAAGATCACAGAACCATGGAAATCCCAAATAAATTCAGAAAAGGCAACTCATTTTTATTAGGTCCAGAAAGTCCTGTTAATACATGTGCATAAAACACTAAGTCCAATTAATAACTGAGCTTCATTTTTCCTGTCTTAAAAATTAAATTCTGTTCTGTTGGGATTATACATGGGGCAAAGGTGTCTTCAACATATGTAAATCACCACTTTACCTTGTATCACTTGACAGATCCTCATAGAACTGAATATACTTGCCTTTCAGAAAACACAACCAAACTCCTCTTTTAATCATACATATCTTCCACTTGGACCTGTAACAACCTTCAACGTTATTGGCTGCCTTAAGTACCAAAACCTCTATTTCCCCAGAAAGCACAAGCAACCATGAGTTTGTGGTGATTTCTATTCTGAAACCAGGAGATATGGGCAATAGAGAAAAAGGTCTGGCACACCAGAAATGGGACAAGATTTTGGCTACTGCTTAAAGGACTAGTCATGAGACTAAAAAAAGGCCTAGGTGAACAAAAACCCAGGTGAGCCATGTAAGTTTTGGAAATAGCTCTTTTACTGACTCAAAGGGAGAGGAGGAAAGGCAAACTGACCCAGCTTGTTTTGCTGCTGGGCCTTTTGTCCATTTCCTTTCTTAGACTGCACAGTGAGAGAAGGCAGCTACAAGGAGCCGCGGGAGCTAGAGATAGCACAAGAGAAAGGGACTATTCAAGAGAGTTCAGTCCTCCCAGTTGGAGAACTCTCCACAAAGGAACGACAACAAATGTGAACTTGAAAGGAGAAAAAGAAATGTGTACAACAATCCGCCTCCTCCAAGGAACCTTTGATAGGCTGGTTCTTACCTGCTGTTTATCCCTCATTCTTCCCAAGTTAACTGCTTCTAGCTGCAGCAACTGTTTCCTGTAAGAACCTGTGCTGAATAACTATGAATATGGATCCCAGGAATGGATGGTGCATGCAGTCAGCCCTAAATCAGGTCAGGGAAAATAACCACTGAAAAGGATTAATTTCTGAAATGTCATCAATAGGTGACGTTGAATAAATTGGCTTGGGAGTCAGTGGAACTCCAAAGGCCTTAGTGATCATCTCACATTTGATTCTGAGATGCTGGTTCAGTTTAGTGGTCATTTGGGCCATACGAGACCTAATAATGAAAAAAAAAAACTAAGGGTAGGAAAAGAAAGCTTCTGATGACGCTGAAACCATTTTGTCCAAAAGGGAACTTCAACCCTTAAAACTCTCCATGCAATAGATATCTACTTTCAAAATAATTCTATTCTCTGCCTCTCAAAGGTTAGTTAACGAGGCCTTGTAATTGTCTTCCTCCTCCCTCTTGGCCTCCTCCTTTTGCCTGTTTCATGAGACACTAGCACTTCCACTTGTAGTAGGCAGAACTAAGTAAATGAAATAAAAGTCAAATCAATTTGGCTACCTGTTATAGCAGCTCCAGAAAAAGATCTGATAGAGGAGGAGGTTTAAATTTGTGAGTTTTAGTCCTTATACTTCAGTAAGCCTTTTGATTTTAGCACAAATTATAGTCTCATCAATAAGTTGGAAATATAGTTCAGATTAGTGTTATCAGCCTTTGAGAGGTGGCCTGCCATTTCATTTATTTACTCTGAAAATGGAGGTAGGAGAATAGGTTGGGGAATGGCATACCCAATGATCTCGGATTTTTAAAAAGGTTGGATTTTTTGCCCTTTAAATACAGGTTGCTTTCCCAAAGATAACAGAATCACAGAATGTCAGAGGTAGGTGGGATCTCAGAGGTAATATGAGGTACAAGGATGGTGTAGTGAAAGAAAGTGAGCTGTGGTAGTCTGGAGAGAGAGGGACAGACAGAAAAAAGAAACAGACAGACAGAAACAGAGTGAGATAGAGAGACAGAAAGAGGAAGGGAAAAGAGGATGGGAGAGAGAGAGAGAGAGAGAGAGAGAGAGAGAGAGAGAGAGAGAGAGAGAGAGAGGCTTTAGTAAAAGGGTGAAGAACCTTACAGAGAATTACCCCCAGGTTAAGAAGAACACAGGAATGATTGGATATTCCAGAGTGAGGAGGGCATCAATACTGAGGAAAGTTTCAGGATGAGGCCATGGTGGGGGCATGATTGGTTTTGAAGTTCAGAAGCTGGAAACAGCTCTAGGAGGGAAATGTTTAAAGGAATGGGATACAAGGAGAGGAGACTAAGGGTGAAGACAATAGAATTGTTCAAGCATTTGCTGTCCTAGTGTAGGGAAGAGGAATAGATGAGGTGCCAAGGGTCAGAGCTGCAAAGAAGGCCAAATTAGGCTTGATGTAAGCATAAAACTTCCTAATAATTAAAGCTATCCAAAAGGGGAATGAGTTGCTTCTGGAGGTAGTCAATGGTTTATTTTTTCCCTTACTAGAAATCTTTTTTTAAAGTCCTCTTCTACTGTTATGGACTGAATTTTTCTTCAGGTATGGTCTACGTTAGTTGGCTCCTCAGATCTGTTGCACCACTGAGATTCTATGAGGTAAGAATCTCAGTATCCCTAAGCATCACAAAATGGGTATCAAAATAGTAATATTTGCTTCCCCTGAGAGCATGAAACTCAAGGTTGGTTTCATCTCTCTCTTGCTTTGGGCTCAAACCACAGTGAGTTTCCAAGGAAACACTGTGAAAGATACTGATGTCAAGAAAGTGTTGCATGCCCATCTGTTCTGTATATTTTCCAGTCTTCTGACAACTTCCATTGTTCTGAGAAGAATTACTTCTCAGATTTCAAAACACACTTGAGATGGCTGTGCATATCTTCAATTAGGATAACTACTGTCAACATAGCATTATATTTTCTAGTGAAACCAATTCCATCCCAAAAGGTACTTGGTTTCACACAAGATAACCAGATTTCCAAAGTGTTGTGTCTATTTTTTATGCAGTAAACTTTAAAGCAATTACTATTCTACTGTTAAGAGTTCATGCTGGAAATATTACTTGTGGTTATTTTGTCCATGTTTACCACTTTACCTTCTCTGTGTTTGTTAGGAACAAACATTAATTAAAGCTATAAATAAAGCTACATTTTTGGGGATTACAGTTTTCAGATCACTACACAATCCAGCAGGACAGCTAGGTGGCACAGTGGATATAGTACGGGGTTTGGAATCAGGAAGGCTCATCTTCATGAGTTCAAATTCAGCCTCAGACACAGCCATTAAGGCTGTGTGACCCTGAGCAAGTCACTTAGCTCAGTTTCCTCATCTGTAAAATGAGCTGGAGAAGGAAATGGAAACCACTTTTTAAAACCACTTTGACAAGAATATACCAAACAGGGTCCAAAGAGTTGGACACAACTGAAATAACCAAACAAAAGCATGCAATCCAGCATGGTAAGAGAGGCCACGGCAGGTAGGGACCATCTTTTCCAACCTGTGAGCTAACTTTGGGAATTGTGATTGGTTTCCTTTCATTTCTCTCAATTTGTTGGCAGAGGAAGCACTCTACAAGAGGCAACAATTGGAACAAAGAGGGGTGGCATTCCTTTATGACACTCCCATAAAGACTCAAAAGGAATTTATATGGAAACTTTGTTGTTGTTATTCAGTCAACTCTTCATTATCCTGTGGACCATATTGTCCATGGGGTTTACTTGGCAAAGATATTGGAGTGGTTTGCCATTTTCTTCTCTGGTCAATTAAGGCAAACAGAGGTTAAGTGACTTGCCCAGGGTCATACAGCTAGTAAGTGTCTAAGGCCAGATTTGAATTCAGGTCTTCCTGACTCCAAACCCAGCCCTCTAGCCACTGAGTCACCTAGTTGCTTCCTTTATATGGATAAAGCAGAAGATTAACATTTTCTGTATTATAGAAACAAGCAGCTCCATTCACAACATTGTAATGCTATTCTAGCTTGATGCTGTTCTAGCTTTTTAAACTATGAAACTCCTAATATTACCTTTTAGCTATTTGTAATAGAAAAAACAAATTCTTGCACTAGTTACCTACCCCTACAGGATTCATTAAGGAAAGGGTTTAGTAAGCCTTAAAGTACAATATTGTTGTTACTAAATATCCCTTTCAAGAAGCTATTATTTGAACATGTATTTGAGCAAACTATGTGAAAGGTGACCATGATCTGTCCTTGGAAAAACCCTCAGTGTGCTCTTTTTAAAATGCTAGAATAATTAAGATCCCATCTTTCTATCTCATCATACACACTTCTGGAGAGCCTCTACAATCACTTTTGATGGAAGTTTTATCATAAGCTGCCATAGAAGCTTGGGTTTAAAGGAGAATATGACTAGCCAGGATACAAAGAGGATGCATAGCTAGGACCAAAAAAGAATTTCTGTCTAGTTTAATTGACTTCAGTATGTAGGCAGGGCCAAGGACAGAATAGAAATGAGGGATGGAGAGCAGCACCAGGAGTCAAAGCAACAGCAAAAAAAGCATCGTCCAAATATGGAAGGATGACTGCGTCTAAAACCTGAATCTGGCTAGAGGGAACAGAGAAAGGGAGGCTGACAAGATGATACTCAGGAATCAGCATCAGGTTGTTCCATCAAAGCCGATCATACAACCAGAGGAGAAAAACAGCAGGGTAGAGGGAGTTAAGGGGATCAAAAAGTACAGTATACACCCAACTGAATCTATCTATGAAAGCAAGTATGACATTCTAACTTCAACAGAAAGGTTCACAAGATTTTCCAAATAGTAAAACCTAAGATTTCACCTTGAGCACTATACTGGGCTTGATTCCCATTAGAGTATAACTTTAAAACCATATTTACAGATGACTCCAGTCCATGGTAGTCTCTCTCTCCAAAGAACTCAAAGTATTCAGGCTTTATGCCACTCACTGCATAATTAACAGGCTACCCAGAACCCATCTAGTGTAGCCAGGTTAGGAGAAGACCTGACACCACCAGGGATATCTTCTCCTCCTTGTGCTGCCCCATGGCCTCCTGCAGTCCTATGCTACCTAGAATCCAGCTAGGCTACTTGACTGCTCCCAGGGTTTAGGTAATATGGGAGTCATTAACTCTATTCTTTCCAGGAAGATGGAGGACTACCATGCCTTACCAGCTGCTCTCCTATATGGTGAAGACTCCTGGCATTGTAAACTGACCCAACAATATGACCTATTACCACAATATAACTCCTGGGCCTTGTTACCCATCCTTCAGCTGTACTCTTAGGGTTTTTTGATCTTACCATCTTTCCTGCAACTGAATTTTTGACGTACTCTCTTCCTCAATTGGAATCTAAGTTCCTGGAGAACACAGGCTGTCTCACTTTGTGTATTTACAGTTCATCACTTAGCACAGTGTTTAGAATATGATAAGAGCTTAATAAATATTTTAATTCATTGATAATAGCCTTTATCATTATAACTCTCTGATATAATAATTACACTTAAGCCTATGAAGCACTTTCTTGACAACAATACTGTAAAGTAGTTAGTTTTAGTACATCATTCCCATTTTACAGATGAAGAAACCAGAGTACAGAAATACTTAATCGGCCTGGACCCTGGAAAACTTGAATTCAAATTCAACCTCAGACACATACTAGCTGTAGGACTTTGGACAACTCATCTCTATTTTCCTCAGTTTCATCAATGGTAAAAGTGGGATAATAATTATTCCTACCTCACAGGATATTGTGAGGATCAAATGAGACAAGGTATTAAAGCACTTAGCAGAGTGGCTGGCAAATAGTAGGTATTCTATAAATGTTCATTTCCTTCTGCTTCCCCTCTTCAGGGCCCGCCCCCCAACCTAAGTGATTTACCCAAGGTAAAATCTAGAAAGTGGCAATCAGAAATGGAACCCAGATCCAAGCATCATGACTGAAGCATGTTCAGTGCTCAATTACCCAAATATAATGAAAGCAATAATACTCACCTTGTTGAACATGGTTCTTCTAAAATTCCTTCCCAGGAAACCTCTTGGGTATTGGTTGATATAATCATTCTGGTTTTATTACCTCTCCTCACTGACCTCCACATGCCCATGTCATTTTTTTAATAGCTACACATATTTATTTTTTATTTTACATGTTGGCTTTCCCAACCTTTGGTTCATTATCGATCTGATTTACTCCACTGGGACTATTCATATCCCAGTCAGAAGAGCTAAATCACATAAGACTCTTTCCCCTACATAATTTTCCAGTCTCTGTCCATTTTTTCTCTTCTCTTCAAAATTAGGGAATTTTTCCTCCAATATCCCCAGGTCCTTTGGAAACTATTTCTACCTGTCATTTACTATGGGACATTTAGTTTTTAAAGGATGACTCCAGGATGTCAAGATATGTGTTAATATATTCCTGATTAAGGACCTCTGTTACCATGACGACCAGACAGCAGCAGCCACAGCAAAAAACAGGTGCCTTAGCAGTAGCTAGATTCATTTTAGTGTAATTGTGAAGCTTTCTTCTCTTCATAATTAAGCCTTCACCACAATGTCATAAAAAATACACTATAGTCTTTCAGTTAATTCCACCTATATGACTTTCTAAAATTAAAAAAATAGGTCATAAATATCCTGCACCATCTAGAAAAATTTCAACAAATCTTCACTTTAATGCACAAGAAAATCTTTTTTAAACGAGGGCATCTGTTTTTTTTTTCTCACAACATTGTTAATGTCTTGAGTAATAAAAATAAATCAAAGCTAGAGACAGAAAGGCAGTTATAACATAGAACATAATCGTCAAATGTTTCTCTAACATGGAACCTCAACATCCAGCTTATACTCCTCCAGTCAACTTAACCTGTTGTAAAAAACTGATTCCAACAGTTACCTCCATCATGGATACCAAGCTTGACCTCCTTCTTACTTCTAAAGTATAATACAGAAATGTAAGGGGATCCAGTCTTACTTGTTAGTTGTCAGACAGAAAAGCTATATAGTTATCTACAGATGCCTACCTGCAGTTCAGAAAATAATTCTCTGAATGCCCATTTAGGGCAGTGAAGTCCTAGAGCTAATGCTGCATCTTCCATGATGTTGCTGAGTTTTCTTAGGTGATTTTGGTGCTGCAAAGAGTTGAACAAAGAGAGTTTAGCTCTGCCTAATTATAAGAATTCAGTAGGACTTTTTAAAAAGGTCTAGCTAGCTCTTCTTCTTGGATGGAACCACATAGCCAGCATGGAGGGACAACAGCAACATCACATCTAGAAATGATACTTCTGGAAGGTGACTCTTCAGACCAGCCAATATACATGGTTCTCCTATGAAGAATCCTGAAGTCCTACAACTACATATGTAGGTGACAGCCCTACAAATAAAATCTCGGGAACTTTGATGTTATGCTTTGAAGCAGACCTATTGACAATATTCTGCTGATGAAGAATGCTACACCAATTATCTAACCCATTGTACTGGATCCTTAACTCGAATACTGCACAACCAGCTTTACCAGTTTGTAGACAGACGGTTTGTCCTCTTCCTTCTTCAGAAACCCATACTTGTCTGTTCTTCATCAACCATCTTTCTTATTTGGTTTAGCCATCTCCTGTCCCATATACTGTGCCCTCTAGAATCTGTCCTTTTGTCAACAAACTCCCCTACACTTTCCAACTATTTAAACAACATTGCTCCTAAACCTTTCCTTTGGATGGAAACTTGAATCTCCCTTCATAGTGCCAGGAAGTGGAATTGGCATATACCTTCCTCCATCTTGCCACTTTCAAAGCAAACATCAATCTACCTTCTCTTATCAATCCTGCTTCTGAGCTCTATATAATCTACCTATAGCCTTCTTTAATGGACTTGAGGTTAATTTCTCAATGACTTTGTATTTGTGTCTTATTAAAGACACAAATTATTCTGTCTTCCTGCCATTCCCTGCCATCATCCTCAAAGACCTCATTTTGCTGAGACAAATACTCGAACTTTCCATTTTTCAACTATAACAACCTGCTTCTGTGCCCCCACTTCATCCACACACAGGCAGGGGCACATCTTCAGAGGTGGGGGAACCTGCGGCCTCAAGGTCACATGGCCCTCTATGTCCTCAAATACAGCCCTTTGACTGAATCCAAACTTCACAGAACAAATACCCTTAATAAAAGAATTTCTTCTGTAAAACCTGTACTCAGTCAAAAGGATTCATCCAAGGACCTAGAAGGCCACAAGTGACCTCAAGGCTGTAGTTTCCCCATCCCTGCTTAGAACTTATCATTCCTTGCAGTTTTCCTACTTCCAAACTCCTAAACTGTGAAGTTTCACTCTTTCACCTCTTATTGTCATGTCCTTCAATGTATCCCTGTTCTCCAAGTCTGCTTGCCTCCATACCCATCCTTCATCAGAGATCTGACCACTTTAATACCTATGTAGTTAGAATCTGGTGCCAGATACATGGAGGTCCTCTAAATTTTAAGTCTCCCTCAGAATCTAGAATAGTGTTTTGAACACAGTAGGCACTTAAAGAATGTTTGTTGGACATATGCATTAACAGGAACATTTCCTAAAATGGTTTCTTTCTGTACTCTTTTTCCACTTTCCTCTTTTTGAACCTCATCAATTTCCAAAGTGTTGTCTATCACCTGTACATGGATAACACTGAAACCTCTCCTTCCGATGCTCACATTCAGTCTAAGATATCTACCCACCACTTCAGTCCATCCTCCCTCTTGCAATCCATCTCCAAGGTCTATTAATATTGTGCTTAAACCCCTAAATGCGTTTAACTTGACATTTAAGTGACTCAGTGGATAGAACTCTGGGCCTGGATTCTGGAAGACCTGAGTTTGAATCTGGCCTCAGACGCTTACTACCTGTGTGACCTTGGTCAAGTCACCTGAGTTCATCCTGCCTCAGTTTCTTCAACTATAAAATGGGGATTAATAATAACCCCTACTTTATAAGGTAGTTATGATGATCAAATGAGATAATATTTGTAAAGTGCCTAGCACGGTACTTGTACATAGTAGGCTCTTAATAAATGTTTATTTCCTTTTAACTTCACAACCTCTACTTACCAGAAGTGGCATGGAAGTTAGACTTTTGTTCTGTCGGGCACAGGAATTAGAGGTTTGACACTCTCCTATAGGGTTAGATAGCTAAACATAGCAGGTTGTAAAGGAAAAAAAACTAGAAGTTAGGCTAGTGACTGTATATACCTATAGTTATGAGTGATTCACAAATAGGCCCTTCCAAAGTATAATGAATCATTTGGGGGAACCATTAATTAAAACCAACTAAATTATCAGCTAACTTTGAAAGTAGGCAATTACTAATGAAAAGGTCAGGTTAACTCTCAAAGAGGATACAAAACAAGGAAACCTAGGAAAAGATACTCATGAGATATGTAGGTCATCCAGTCTTCCTCGGTATAATATCAAGACACTCATCAACAGATTCCCACCATATTTATTCAGTCTCTTCTCCTACTCCTCTCCAACACAAACTCTCTGACTCAGTCAGGCATGGAGCTGGAAGGCACTTTTGAGGTCATCTAATGCAACCCTCTCATTTTACAAATAAGGAAACTGAAGCAGGGAGAGATTGAGACTTAGCCAGGGGCATTCTGAGAGTCAGTGGCAGAGTCAGAACTAGAGCACAGATAATTTTACTGTGCTCCACACAGCACATCCATTTCCTCTTCCGTGTCCTTATACCAGCTGTTCTGACTGCATCAAATCCCTACCCCAGCCTACCCCAACCTACATTCCCTGGCTCTAATCTCATGACAAATATCAGGCAATTCAAACATCCATCACCCATCAAACATAGGTTATCAGCTCATAGAGGAAATACATGCATTTGATTTCTTTTCATTTTTTTACTAAATGGAAGAATGATATAATGAGGATAATAATAAACTGATTTTTATAGTGCTTGAAGGTTTTCAAAGTGCTCCATACAAGTTTTCCTATTTGAATTTTACAACAACCTCATGAAGTATGGCTTTACTAAAATGATTTTAAAGGTCAAAACAATTGGTTCTCCCTTAGGTAGGAAACTGTTTCTTCTGCATAACTGAAATAAGAGCTAATAGACCCAAGGATAGCAAATTACCTCAATGGTTATCTAATATATGGACCCATCTCTGGCCATTTTCAGGTGAGTTTCCCATAAATAAATGGGAAATTTTCCACATTTTAAAAGATTATTGTGAGGTTACTCTGGGCTCTTCTTGGTGTCAAGAAGACTCTTCTTCATGAGTTCAAGTCTAGCCTCAGCCACTTCTTAGCTGTATGACCCTGGGCAAGTCACTTAACTTTATTTGCCTCAGTTTCCTCATCTATAAAATGAGCTGGAGAAGGAAATGGCAAACCACTCCAGTATCTTTGCTAAGAAGACCCCAAGGGGGATCGTGAAGAGTTGAACATAACCGAAATGACACAACAACAATAACAACAAAAAGGTTACTTTCCATTTTCACAAAACGTAGATCATGACATAGATAAAACTGCAGAGAGTTTGGTAAGATATAAGGAAAAATTGTGTTACTTAAAAGGAGGATAAAACACTGCAACCGGATATAGGGCAATCTCTATATCTAGAGATCTTTAAAAATAGGTTGAATGATCATCTATCTTGTATGATTTATGTGCTCACCTGCCTAGAGGCAGAAACTAGACAAATGACCTCTTACGAGCCCTTCCAATTCTGGGAGTTTAATCCATAATAATTTTCCATGTCTGTTGCTTCAGCCATGTAACTCCACTACTTTTTTCTCCTCCAAAGGCACCTTCCATATCAAATACTGACTTTGCTGTTAAAATATCTCAAGTTTCCATCAGTTTACTTTCATTTTCTTTTATGCTATAGTAACTATATCCAAGCTCTGTTTGTCATCTTGCTACCTTCCCATGTTTTTCTCTCAGCCTTTGTGGTTGTTCAGTTGTTTCAAGTTATGCCCCACTCTTCCTGACCCCATTTGGGGTTTTCTTAACAAAGACACTGGAGTGATTTGCCGTTTCCTTCTCTAGCTCATTTTATAGATGAAGAACTGAGGCAAAAAGTGTTAAGTGACTTGCCCAGGGTCTATCTATGTATCCATCCATCTGTATATCTGCCTTTATATAATAATTCAAGACCAATTCCTCTAGGAAGATTTTATCTTATTAACTCCACCCATTTTCCAATGCAATATGGTGTGACTCGCTCCAAATTCAATCCATTCTTACTAGTAAATATACCTTTTGTACCCATTGTCTATTTATATCTTTAGGTTTTCTTAGATTATATGTTACTTGAAGGTAAGAGTCATTTCTACTGACTCTATTGCTATCCAATTACCAACATTCACAAATCACAGCATTATATAGTCTTTGGGCACCAAAACACATATAATGATTGTTCAACATTCCCTTTAATTCCCATTCTGGGATAAATTATATATCTTAAAACAACTCTGGAAAAAAGGGACAGGGACAGAGTCTCAAAATACTTCCATTCCCCAATTCAGGGTTCAGTGTACCATTCCAATCCTCTTTAATTTAATATGATATTTTAATTCCATATGACAGCTTTCCTCCAGGGTCTTCAGAACATTTCATACATAATTCATTTATCTCACAAAGTCCCTGAAAAAGAATGTCTATTATAGTTCTGTGGGCATCACTTCTTTGGAAATCCCAATGCTTGGTCACTAAAAGGTTCAAGATGTCATATTAGGTGTCCTCATACAAGCATCTAAATCCCAACAGTAAAATAAACTCTTACTGTTATCTTTCCAAGGAGAGGCTTGCATGTTCTAGGTCCCCTTACACATAGAGGTGCAAAAAAACATGTAATGAAAGACTTCATTATGAATATATGGTGAGGGGAGTGTGTGTGTGTGTGTGTGTGTGTGTGTGTGTGTGTGTGTGTGTGTGTGTGTGTGTGTTTCGTTAACATCTAAGAAAGACCTCCGGAAACTGGGTCTGAGATGATTAACTTTCTTCTCCTGGGTAAAGATCTCATCCTTGCCCTGGGTGAGAGGCAACACATGTTGCTCTCCTTCAATGGCTATTTAGAGGTCATTGTTGGGTGGCTAGGCAGTTCTTATGATTTCTATACCTGTCCTTTAAGAACTGAATACCAATATAGTTGACATTAATTAACCCTCTCTACCCCCACAGAAGTCTGACATTTAAATGAAATTAAATAACCCTATTGCCTGTAAGTGAGGGACACTGGCAGAAAGTAAAAAGAAAATGCCTGCTTTCAGCTTGCAATATTGGTTGCTGCTCGTCTTTCTTGTTCCAAGAACACAGAGTGCTTACATTTCTGTGCACATCAAACCAATACTGTACCCACCTATATTTATACAAAGCAACACGTGAGGCCATGTCTGATTGTTTTCGGATCATAGGACACCTGAAAGAAAACGAAGCCCAAATCTCTGTGTAAGACCCCAGGGCACATCTTGTCTATTGCATTCTTCTGCAGGCGCTTGTTGCTGCTGCCGCCACCAACAAGATTAACAAGAAGGTTATATTTAAACTTCCAAGAGGCGCTGCTGTGCCATTATGGGTCTATTTAAAATCCTCTGGGCAGCTGCAGTACATAATAACAAATCAGCAGGAGGGAGGGAGGAAAGGCAGGAGAGGAGATGGAGGAGAGGGGAAAGAGGAAGGGGGGCTGCGAGCAGGTCAGGAGCATCACAGATTGTTTCTGTGAAAAACTGTCAAAAAGAGGCAGGGGGTGTGGGAGAGTTAAAGAGGCCACCAGCAGAATCAGAGACAGAGAGACAGAGATAGAGAGATACATTAGGAGAGTGTGCAAAGAAAAGGCAAGGAAACAATTTAAGACCCTGAGATGAAAAAAACAACTTTTCTACATGCATAGATTGTCCTTTTTTTCAGAATACACAGTTTCTCCCTAGAAACCCTATACCAAGTAGTACAGACTAGCCATTCAACTTTCATAAAGCATTGACATTAGAAGGTAAAGAAGACCAAATGTGTCACACAGGATACCTCCCACTTAACCAATGCATGAAATATTTTCCCCAGTCTCATAAACAGGAAAGAAGGAAAGAAGGAAGGAAGGAAGGAAGGAAGGAAGGAAGGAAGGAAGGAAGGAAGGAAGGAAGGAAGGAAAGAAGGAAGGAAGGAAGGAAGGAAGGAAGGAAGGAAGGAAGGAAGGAAGGAAGGAAGGAAGGAAGGGTTTATGAAGTGTTTATTAAGTACCTACCATGTGACAGGCATTGTGCTGCGCAATTTACAAATATTATTCCATTTGATTCAATAACCCTATGAGTTAAGTGTTATTATTACCCCCATTTTACAGTTGAGGAAACTGAGGCAGACAGAGGTTAGGTGATTTTTTCCCAGGGTCACACATCTAGCAAATATTTAAGATAGAATTTGAATTCAGATCCAGTGCTGTGTCTAATGTGCTACCCACATACTTCACTTAATGGAAGTTCTTATCATTTCCCTTGAAGATTATGTCACATTCAAAGAGAGCTCAGAATTAAGTGGTTTCCTATTTACTCCCTTTAATTTTGATCTTCAAATCCTGTATCCAGGTTTGCTACTTTTGATAGGTTTGGGTGCACCACATCTCTGAAAACAAAATTCATTTTTTTAGCAAAAGTTTATTTCAATTTGCTTTCAAATTCCAAGGGGCACCACTGCATTTTTATAATTTAACAGAGATATGTGAAGATAATCATATTCCTTCTTTCTCCTCTACCCAACATAATTTTCATCAATAGCACCCATTAACCTTGACTGGCCTCATGTAGTTATTTCTTCACACCATTCAAACTACTGATCATTTTAGTGGCTCTTTATTCAGTTGCTCCGAAGTTGTTGACATCTCCCTAATTTCTCCCCATGAACAGAATGCTTATATAAACACAGTTAGTAACAAGTAACCAAAGCCCTGCTAAATTGTGCTAAATATAATCCTACAAAGGTCATCTTCTAGAACAGCCAGGTGGTAGCAATATCCCTGGAATCAACAGAAACTCAACTTGCCAGTTGAAACTGATGCAGCATCCCCAAGAACCACAGGCTGGGGATATTCAGCACTAAGTTAATGGAGACAGTTAACAACAACATGGTTAATTTAGGCTATATAGATAGTGTTCTGGATAAGCCTGTCAAAAGCAAACAAACCATCATCAGAACTGTCTGTTCTTTAATCAGTCTTTCAACTTTATGTTCATTTTCTACTGTGTGAACAAAGTCCAAATGACAGGCTCCCTTAAGATATAAATTCCTGGGGTGGCTAGGTGAATAGAGAGCACTGGCCCTAGAGTCAGGAAGACCTGAGTTCAAACTTGGTCTCAAACATTTAACACAAAACTAGCTGTGTGACCTTGGGCAAGTCACTTAACCCCAATTGCCCTACCTTCACCTCTCCAAAAAGGAAAAATAAAGATATAAATTCCTGGAGTGCAAAACCGAGAAACAGTACAGAATGCTGGAAAGAGCAGCAACTGGACCAGGAGTAAGGGTGCCTGAGTTGTAAAACTAGGTTTTCCACTTAACAGCTTTGTGACCCTGTGCAAATCAGAACTCTGAATCTAAGTTTCTTGATTTATAACATAATGGGGTAGTATGATTCATTTAACAAATATTTGTTAAGCATCTAATATTTGCAAAAGATAATAATATCATACCTATAATGTTACCATGATGATTAAAGAAAATTGTATATGTAAAAAGGGTTTTGAAAATTAAAACATTAACATGAAATGTGTTATCATTAAGCTCTCTCTATGTTCCATGTAGCTTCTAGAGTAAATATTAACCATGTAATAATAATGATAATAACCCAGGTGTTAAAGACAGACTCCTCAAGATCTGCAGTTATTTCTTGTATTCCTTTTTTAATTTCCCATAGTACAGCATTCTATACACAAAACATGCTCAACAGATGCTTTTGGCTGAATACAAGGTAAATGTGGAATACTAGAAATAGTTGCTCTGATTGAAGAAATAGTTATACTTTTTAATCAGTGCATTAACAATCTACAAATAATACAAAGTCTACATAATGCTTTTATGTGAAAGTTGATAATGATGGGTTTAGGAATTAGGTGCCATTTTTTTTTTTATCAGAAGAGTTCTCAAAGGGAAAAGAAATAAAAAGAACTAGAGGAAGCAGATGGAGATCTTACTCTGTATCCAGAAAGTCAGGAGTGTGGGAAAATGTCATATCAAAGAGAATGGAACAGGGACCACTGAACACTTGGAGAAGGATTTTTCCTAACTAAGCAGGAACTGAACTCTTTAAAGAAAAAAATGGATCCTCTAAAAAAGCAAATGCCGGCTTGTTCCCCAAGGAACGAGGAGGTGGATCTATAGTTGCTGTTAGGTGAGAACAGAAAGAGTTCAAGTAGTGGTTGCTTGACTCCCTGCTAAGAGGTACTGAGGCGATAATTTTCTTACTTGAAAACAAGAATAAAGGAACCTTAATTTCTTCTCGGGGAATATATCCAAGATGGGATTAAAAACTTCCTAAGGCTTATGAAAATGAGTGACTATTACTTAGTCCTGGTGATTCACACAGAAACAAAGGATACTACAAGAACTAACTTAGAAAACATTATTAGTAAGAAATGGAAGATGGTGAAGGCATAGGTAGTATTTTCCTCACTACAGTCAATAAAGAAAAAAAAGATTAAGAAGAGAAAGGAATATTTGAAAAGTAAACAGTGACTTGAGAAGCTAGTAGGTAATCTTAAGGAGATGGTGGAAAGAGAAGTATTCAGATTCTCCCTTCCAAAATCCCAAATAAACCATCATAACACCTCAAAACTAGACCTGAAAAACAATGTTAAGAATATAAGTGAAGATTTCATCAAAAAGAAATTCTTAAAGACAAAATACCTGATAACCAGCTCACCATCCCATTGCTTGTGGCATACTCATGCTGAGGCAGCCCAGCATTACTCATAAAGACTGCCATTTTAAGTGAAGGTATGTGTAGCTTGACAGTGGAGCAGGGCAGGGGCACGTCCTATTGAAAAATAAATGGGCAGAGGGCAGCTAGGTGGCACAGTGAATGGAACACTGGCTCTGGAGTAAGGAGAACCTGAGTTCAAATCCAGCCTCAGACACTTAACACTTACTAGCTGTGTGACCTTGGGCAAGTCACTTAACCCCAATTGTCCTGCCCTCCCCCCCCAAAAAAAAAGCAAAAAAAGAAAAAGAAATGGGCAGTAAAAGGAAAAAATGTCTGTCCAAATGCAAAAGTTTCTCAGAATATGCCCCCAGTGGTCTCCAAACTCTATTCTGATCATCTCCATCTTCCCCTACCCCAATTCAACTCACCAAGAGACATCATACTAAAACTTCAGAGCAATCAAAATGATGAAAGGTCAGAGTCCATGACATATAATTCTCAATCAAAGGAAATGGGTATAGTTAGTCTAGAGGAAGAAGGTATGGGGGAGTGACATCATCAATTACTTGAAAGGTTGTCATGTAGAGGAAGGATTAGGCTTGGATCTGGCACCTCACAGCCAAATAAGTAACAATGAATAAGAAATTGCAAATTTAGGCTTGATGTCAGGAAAAACAGCTTAACAATTAAAATTATCCCAAAGTGAAAAACCTAACTGCAGAGGTGATGGGATCCTTTTCCATGGAGGTCATGGCAGGGGTGGGGAAGGGGATCATTTGAATAGTATGTTATAGTGGGAGTCATTTTGTATGTGGATTGGACTAGGTGACTGCTGAGGTCCCTTCCAGTTCTCAAATCCTATTATTTTTAATAAATCAAGCAAAAATTTTGTAAACAACAAGGAATAAAATGACTATATGCACAGGAAAATCTGTTGACATAACTATAGGATTACTCTTTGTTTAGGAGAAATCAAAGGAAAATTTACACACACACACACACACACACACACACACACACACACACACACATACACAGAGAGAGAGAGTAAAGAAAAGTTGGTCTCCCCAAAAAAACACATGCTGCAAAGGTTAGCCTAATTATTAATGAAAATGATTCAACACTAAACAAAAGGGAAGAATTTGAGTCATGTTTTCAAAAGAACAAAGAGGTGAATAGAGAATTCAATAAGAAAACTGTCCAAACAGAAAAAAGTAAATAAAACATCATCAGATATAAATAAAAGCCTGAGAAATAAACTGTGTGTTCTTATGTGTCTAGAAGAGATTACAAAATTGGGGTGGGGAAATCATTTTTTTATTGTTTGATTTTTTTTTTTAATGCTAGTGCATTGTCACTCTAAACAACACTGAAAAGACAAAAAGAGCATCAATGGAATAAGGAATCTAAGAAGCAGAAGATATAATAAGAAAAGTCAGAAGAATAGTTGGAAGAAGAAGTGCATTAACATTTCATAGAGAAAAGGCTCATTTTTTCATTAGAACACACTATTATAGGTAATTGTACAATATAGAAAAACTGCTTTTGGTTGGGGCAAGGAGAGGGTATAACCTGGAAACCCAAGGAAAAACTTATCTATACTCAAGAGGAGAGGTGAATGAAAAGCTTTAATTTCCTCTTTCTGCCTTTGAAGAAGTGGGAGTGTAAGTTTAGAAAGGATATTGGAGAACTATTTACAAAGGGAGAAGTGGGAGTTGGGTTGGACCAGTAAAAAAGAAAAAATTTAGTAGATCTTGAATCAATTCCACAGAAATGGAAAGAAGTAAAAGTGATCTTGTAATGAACTTTCCTGTGGCTTAGATGAAGGGGAGATCAGACACTTCAGGAGATTAACCATTCAAATATAGGGTCATTTTCTTTCAAAAAGGACTTGTTCCATCATTTGTCCTGATATTCCCAGTGTTTAACACAATACCCACAGAATAGTGACATTTAATGTTTAACCCATTTTTATTACCAAACTAAGAAGAAACTAAGTAAGGAAGAAAAATAGACTAATATCACTAGTGAATATTAATCCTAAAGTCTAAATAAAAGTCTTACAAGGAGACCACAATTATAGATCCGGGAAATATTCCACTATGATAAACTGGAATTTATACTAAGTAAGAAAGTGTGGTTCAAACCCAATAAAACAATTAAGATATTTGCTTTCATAAAAGCTATGAAAAAACATAATATTGACAAAGTACACCACTAATTTATGTTAAAAGTATTGAACAGCAAAAACTCAGAATGGCCCTTCACTAATATAAGCATACTTCTAAAATCACAAACTTGATACTTTTGTTTTGTTTTTGGAGGGGGGAAGGCTGGGCAATTGGTGTTAAGTGACTTGCCTAAGGTCACACAGCTAGTAAGTGTTAAGTGTCTGAGGCTGGATTTGAACTCAGGTCCTCCTGACTTCAAGGTCAGTGCTCTACTCACTACTCCACCTGGTCTCTCCTACCTTGATACTTCTAAAAGCACAATCTTGCATTATTTGTGATGGAGGAGAAGTAGAAGCTTTCCCAGTAAAAACTGGGGAAAAGCAAGTATGTCTGTTACCCCCACAATTATATGACATTTCTGCAAATTTCTATGGCAATAAGAAAAGGGAACAAAATTAAAGTTATAAACATTGTTAACAAGGAGAGAAAAAGATTACTATTTTCACATGAAATGATAGGATACTTAGAAAACATTAGAGAATCAAAGAGGAAACTATTCTGGTCATCTCCATCTTGCTGAATATAAAGTACAAATCATCAGTATTTCTAGAGATTGCTATTAGAATTGAGGAAGAATTAAAAATAAAGTAAAATCCATTCAAATCAACTACAAAACATATTTTAAAATTTGGAATTTACGAATGCAGATACAAAACACTTTTGTATACATGAAAGAATAGATATAGAGATTATTCACTGTTAATGATTGAACCATACCAGTGAAATAAATATAATGATTACCTAAATTAGTGTATATATCTAGTGCTATACAAATAAAATTGCCACAGCAATATTTTTGAGAAATAACAATACAACAAAATTCAACTGGAGGAACAAAAGGTCTACATTCTCAAAAGAAACATAAAAAATACAAATTAAAGGAGCATAGCATTCATTATTAAACCTAGCACTATATTTTAAAGTATTAATCATCAAAATGATTTGGTATAAATTAAAAAGCAAAAAGAGTGGAACAGATTAGATAAACCATAAGCAGATGCAATCAAGAGATAAAAACAATGCTTTATAAACTCATGAACACAAATCAGTGGAGCTAAATTCAAAGCTTTTATACAGGAATTACTGGAAAAGTTATAAAGCAGTTTACATAAATTAGTTTTAATTCATTATCTTATACATAACATTAAGTTCAAAATAGTTATAAGATCTGAATATAAAAGGACATATCAATTCCCTTTTCTCCTTTCATGTGGCTACCACCCTAATTCAAAACTTCATCATTACTCACCTGAACTATTGAAATGTCCTCCTAATTCAGCTTTCTGCTTCCACTGTCTCCTTTCTCCAACCCATCCTTACAATAGCTGTTTGTGTGGTATTCCTAAAACACATATCTGACTATGTTATTCACCTGGTAAAAAGATAAACTGGCTCCAACTAGTCTCCAAGAAAAATACAAACTCTTGTATCTGTCATTTAAAGCCCTTCACGATCTGGCTTCAGCCCATGTTCCCAGAGTTATCACATAGTACTGCTCTTTAGTCATTCTATAAAGTGCAACCAAACTATTCTACTTGTATTTTTCTAAACTTGACATTCAATCTCCTACTTCCATACCCTTGTGTAGGCTGTTCTCACTGACTAGAGTGCACTCCCTTCTCATTCCCCCTCTTAGAATTCCATTTCCTTCAAAGTCTTTCCACATGAAAACTTTCCTTTCTTCCTCCAAACCCTAGTTTCTAGTAACTCCATCTTACTCCCTGTGACAAATTATCTTTTATTTTCTTTGTATATGTTTTGTACATGTCATTTCCCCTTATAAAACATATGGTCCTTGAAGGAGGAACTATTGTATGTTTGTCTTTATATGCCCATCACATAACAGGCACCTCATAAATACATGTTGATTGACTGAACATAACCAAAAATGAATTAGAAAAGGACAAAGGTAACTTTACAACTATAGCTAGGAGAATAATTATCTCTTTTTGAAAGTTCCCTTTTTATTTTGAACTTAATCATCCACAAAAACAAACATTTTAATATACAAATGACAAAAACCCCTATTATTTAAAAAAAGTCATCAAAATGATTTTTTGTGGGGGGAAGAATCATCCTCTGGGATGCACTGGGAAAAACTATAAACTGAGATGTAAGGGGAAGAAATCTCAAGTGGAGATCATAAAAGATCGAAGTGACAATTTTGACTACATAATTTAAAAGCTTTTGCACCAATAAATCAGGGAGGCAGAATTAGAAGACAAATGGCAGCCTGAGAAAATATTTGCATCATGTCACCAATATAAAGCCTAACACATAAGATATAGGAAATTGAAATAAATATTTAATACCAAGAATCATTCCCCAATAGTTAACTCTCCCTAGATTTTGCCATCATGCTATAGTAGCCTTCTCCCTCTATCCCTCTCTCAATGGTGAGTACCACTTGGAAATTCCAGCTTGGAAAAAGGGCCACATAAGTCATATTTCACTTTAAGAACTCTAGCACACTGCTCCCATGCATATACCTTCCTCTCCCTCTTCCTCCTGTCATCTCACTTTTATATGTCATTTTCTTCCATTTG
The DNA here is from genome assembly GCA_011680675.1 of Gymnobelideus leadbeateri. Classification (NCBI taxonomy): domain Eukaryota; kingdom Metazoa; phylum Chordata; class Mammalia; order Diprotodontia; family Petauridae; genus Gymnobelideus; species Gymnobelideus leadbeateri. The sequence goes on along the minus strand of WOXC01009709.1, from coordinate 1,142,175 downwards.
ATTGTAAGCTCTCTGACCGCATGGACTGACCTTTCCTTTTTTGTTTATTTGTTTGCTTGTTTTTGTATCCCCAGCATTCAACACAGTGTATGGTACATATTAGAATACTTAATAAATGCTTGCTGATGAACACTTTTCAGTAGCACTGTATACTATAAATGACCTTTAGAAAAAATGTTACATATTACTGATAGTTAAAGCAAATGCAAATTAAAAGAACTCTGAGGTTTCACCCCATGGCCAAAAAATTGGGGGAAATGTCAAGATATGAGAACAGTCAAAGTTGGCGATGCTTTCTGGAAGGCAAGTACACGAATATACTACTAGCAGAGCTACAAACTCTTCTATCCTTTCTGGATATCAATTTGTATTTGGGTGAGAAAAGTGGCTAAATTCTCTATTACTCTTTGATGTAGCAATCCCACTACTAAAGAAGGGAAAGATCAAAAAAGGTTCAAAAGATACCAAGATGCTCAAAATAATACTCTCTGGCAGCAGAGGATGGGAGGAGGATGCAAAAGTGGGTTCTCATCAAATGGCAGATAAATGTAAAGGAGCAATAGTTGGAGCAGAGTGAAATTAACAAAAGAACATTATATTACACAATGAATAGAACAATGTAAATAAAGACTACTAAAATGAAGTCAAACTAAGTAATTTAAAAACTATTGATGGTCATAGAGAGCAGATAATAAGATGTACCTTGCTCTTCATAATAGAGAGGTGGGTGGCTGCTAGATCTGATATGTTTGTGTGTATATATACTTTATATTATAAAGTTATACATATAAATATAGATATAGAAATATCTGTATCTATTTATATCTAAATATATAAAAATATAGAGAAGGAGGGAGAGAGAGACTTTGTTTAATATTTTCTTTCTTTTTTTACAAGAGAATATTTAAACTGGAAAGGATAGGATGTTTGGGGTTGTTTTTGGTTTTTTTCAGCAATGATTGTGAGATAAAAGGTATCAATAATTTGTTTTAAGAATATGGTGCTTGGGGCGGCTTGGTGGCGCAGTGAATAGAGCGCCAGCCCTGGAGTCAGAAGGACCTGAGTTTGGAGCCGGCCTCCGACACTTAATCCACACAAAAACCTAGCCGTGTAACCTTGGGCAAGTTACTTAACCCCAATTGCCCCAAAGGGGCGGCTAGGTGGCGCAGTGAGTAAGAGCACTGGCCTCGGAGTTGGGATGACCTGAGATCAGATCCGGCCTCAGAAAATGAGCACCCACGCATAAATAATGACTAGCCGTGTAACCGTGAGCAAGTTACTTAACCCCAATTGCTTTAAAAAAAAAAAAGAAGATGGTGCTTGAGAAAAGGATTTGTATTTTTGCCCTGAATAAGGAAAAATTTCCCAACAAATAGAGTTATCTAAGAGAAATGGGTTGTCTCAGGAAGGAGTAGTTCTGCCTTCCTGATGGTATTAAAGCAAAATTTGGACGACTATTAATAAGGCATGATGTTAAAGGCATTCTTGTTCAGCTTGTCTCTGCTTACAGATTTCCAGGAAGGGGGGGGGGGGCGGAATCCCCCCTTGAGGAAAGCCTGGATGGTTTCTGAAGTTCCTTTCAATTCATAGATGCCATGATTCTGTAATAAACTATACATTAGCCTCAAAACTTCAAGGATCAGTGCTATTATGTACATATAGGTAGGTCTCAAGTAGTACACATGATGAATCCCCTGAGGAGGTCACATTATTCTAATTCACACTGCATATTTCTATTAGGCTGGAAATAATGACCATATTTTATATAATTTGAACTTTCAATAGTGCAGATTCAAATCTATGAGATCACTTTAAGGGATTCAATAATCCATTAATCGGGATCTAGCTTTACTTCCTCCACCCATTCATATTAAAAACTCTCCAGTCAAATAACCAATCAGTAAGTATTAATCAGATGCCTTGTAATATGTCTTTAATGAATAGTTTTAATGGATTAATGTGATTGAAAATATTCATTGTCTCATAGCCATCCCATTTGGTGATAAGCCTCTCCAAACTTAGCCACATTGGCCCTTCAGCTGCAAAGACAGTCTGTTGCTAGGCCTGCATTCAAAAACTCTCCAGCTTGGTAAGGGCTGGAGCTCCGTTTGGATAACCTAAGATCACCTCCATGCCATGAAAAGGCATCAGAGCAGATTGGGACAAGGGTAATTGTGGGCAATTAATATGCTAAGCAGTTTGATGACTGCTGTGGAATAGAACGATAAAGGCTGGCAGAGAAAAGAGAATCCTCCATTAAGACATTCATGTAAGATGCGAAGAAATATTTTGTAGAAAATATTTTATCATGTATATAGTGTGTGATAATTTCTTGGATAACTGGTTATATTTTATTATTTAATCCAATTATTTTATAATTACTAATAACACAATAGGAATTAGGAAAATGTGATTCATATAACAAATTAACAGTGTTTAAAGATAATAATAATCCTCAATTTAACTAAAGATTTCTTCAAATGTTTCATGATGCCATTGGCATAACCAGAGAAAGCTACACCCAGACAGCCCAGGTTCTAGCAAGTCCTACAAATCTCAAAAGCATTTGCATATAGACCCAGTGATGACTGTCTGTATGTCACCTGAGCATCAACCTAGCTATACTTGGAGAAGTACATTGCCATCTTGGCCAAGGAATAATGAATTTTGTAGCCAGAGCAGTTCACCAAGGTGGGAGGGGAGGAAAGACTGTCTACAAAAACATGGAGAAGTATGGAATTGTGTCCATGGGAAGAATATTAATACTGAAGAAATCATGAATCCTTGAACATACTAATCCTTTGTAAAGTACTATGCAAATATTCTATCATAGTTAAATTGTGAAAGGCTTTTCCCCAAAGGGGCTAGCTACCAGGAGATGGATTATTCTTATCCACAACAACCCATAAAGATTATCCATTAAGGTGTGGAAAGATAATTATTGGAGGGAGCATCCACACAGATGAAATTATAATACTAAAGTATTATAAATGCTAAATGGATATCATTAAATTTGCACAAATATGAAAATTACTCTAAGATGCTGCACCATCCTTAAAAGTAAAATGTGCTCTTAGTTTTATTTAAAATTTATGTTTTTACAGAAAATTAGTAAGGAGCAGGGTTAATTAGTATTAATTACTTTGTTGTCCACAGTTCTTAAAGAACTGGCATATAAAACACAAATCATATGTGAGATCATAAAGTCATAGTTGATATATCTGAAATCCATGGAAATCAGCATATTCTTCAGCACCAGTCCCTGAGTTTCTCTTCAGAGCCAAGGAAAAAGAATTCAAGAATTATGCCATTTAGTCAAAAAGTATTTATTAATCATCTACTATGTTCCAGGCACTATACTAAACTCTAGTAATACAAAGAAAAGCAAAAAATAGATAACAATTTAATGAGTCAGACAACATACAAACAACTATATACCAAAAAGGTATATAAAGTAAAAATTGGGAATAATTCCAAGGGTAAGGTTCTAGCATTAAAGGCGATTTGAAAAGGTTTCTGGTAGATGGTGGGAGTTTAGCTGAGACTTGGAAAAAGCTGGGCACGCAAGGAAGTGATGAGGTGGAGGGAGAGAATTCCAGGTACAGGGAACAACCAGCAAAAATGTGGAATATAGAGAAACACCAAGGAGACCATTGTCACTGATCTCAGAGTATGTTTAGGGGAGACAGGTATAAGAAGACTGGAGAGGCAGAGCGAGCCAGGTTATGAGGGCTTTGAATCCCTTTTTGTAAGGATTTTATATTTGATCCCCAAGGTGATACAGATGGATTTTATTGAAGAGGTGATGATAACATATTCAGAAAACTCTTGTTACACAGCAAATACTTAAATCTGATTGGGTGGGGGAGAGTGGGGAGAACAGGGTAAAGACAATTGCATATCAATAGCTATCCATATATAATTAACCATAATAGATTATTAATAGTGAAGGAGTTCTAAACAAAATCCCATTATAGGCCCCTGGGAATCCACTTCAGTATCACAACACAGAGAGGAACCCAAAGTATTCGAGAGGGTTATGCCCTTTCTGTCGCCTCTGTATTGAGAATTAATTTATCTTCTAGATCCTAGGCACTCAGGTAACTCAGAGACCTCCTGGGATAAATCCTCTTGGCAAACCATAGGTACAATTCTAATGGAGCCCAGTCTCCCTTGGGTAGTCATGTCATTTAAGGCTAGGTCATATAATCCCCTCCAAGCTACTAATTCATGTAGGAATTTTTTTAAATTATCTACTTTTACAAAAGAAATCTTTTTATTGAAAAATTATAGTATTTAGATCTGTAAATATCTAAACCTGCAGTCTACATAACTCCGAACAATCTACATAATGGCTCACTTTAGTTTTCTTTGTCACATTCAGTCACTATGAAAGAGATGCTTTTCTGTCCCACCTCCTCTCACACACCCCACCCCCTCCAAACACCCCCACCCCACCAAAGGCACAAACCTCCCTTCTGGAAGGGAGATGGAAGCTGACTATTGCTTCCTACTTCACTCGGGTACTTTCCTGGCCACCCCCTCAGCTTCTGCAATTCTGAATCAGCTCACTAACCACACCTCTGTTTGTTCCTCTTAGCACCCAGACTCAAGCCCTATCCTGATCCTCTTTCCATGCACAGCCTTTGCTATCAGTCCAGGTTATCCCTGCCCTCACTGAAAACTGACCTGACCAAGTTTCACCATCCAGCATTTACCTCTCATGGTTCCTCTGACAGCCACTACCTCACCCCATCCCCTCAGACTGACAACACTCTTTCCTCTCTCAGTACACATGACAAAGGGTTCACCTTGTTAAGCCTGGGCAGACTTTTCTGAACCCTAGCAGACACTGTTTAAGCATATAGTACGTGTGGGAAAGCCAATGTCATAGAATACTCTGATGCCTTGTCCTTTTCCCATTCTTCCATTATTACAGAGAGACTTTTCTGATCATTCTTGCAGTTAGGATTGTTCAAATTATATTTCAATAAATATTAATAATTAGAAATAACTAATATACTGATAATAATAGTTTAAAAGTAATAATTTACATGTATGTTTATATACATTGTGCATATGTGTATATATGTATTGTGTATGCATGCATATATGTCTGTATACATATAATGTATGTGATATGCACACGTGTATTTTAAGTGTGTGGATCTAAAACCTGCAGTTTATATAATTGTGAAAAATCTATGTAATGCTTCTCTTTAGTTATATGTATGTGTATCTAAACACATATGTAAAACAACTGAAGGCCAAGTATGGATCTATAGGCCGCTCCACTAGAGACTTAACTAATTTTGACATTGAATCACTATGCTTTTATATATGCTGTGCTTACTTAAAACCTGCAATCTACATGAATAATCTACATAATGTCTGTCTTCATCTTTTAGCCATATTGTTACATATATACATAATTAGTTATTATTAGTAATTAGTTATGTCTTTTAGATCTATTTATCATATATGTATATGTATGTATGTATGTGTACACCAACATATAAAATCTTCTGGGCTCTAGAAACAACTATGGATATAACTACTAAGCTGCTGGCAGCAAGCTCTGAAAAAAAATCGTTAAAGAATGGAAGAGATATGTCAGGACTACAGATGGGCAAAATGTCCTGATTTTTGGAGAGAAGAGAGTAGAATATAAATGACAGGCTGGTAAGCTTGGCTTTGATTTCTGGCAAAATTCTCAATCATATTACTGAAGGGATGGTTCATTAGAGTTTAGGAAGGAAAGCAGTGATCACCATAAACCAGCATGGCTTTGTCAAGAACAGGTCACAGCAGACTAATCAATGTCCTTTCTTTGGCAGGATACTGGTCTAGAACACGAGGGAAAAGCCATGCATTAAGGCGACCTGGATTTCAGAAAAGTATTTGACAATCTGACAAGCTATTAATGAGATAATATTTATAGTGTTTAGCACAGCTCCTGGAGTATAGTAGGCACTTAAACAATGTTTGTTCCCTCCCTTTGCTAGCAAGCAAAGTGTAGAAGTATGGGCAGTGGGGTGGTAGTAAAAATTTGACAACCCACTCTCCAGGGGGAAAAATGTGCACACAACATGCTTTTAAGCCTGTTGTTAACATCTTGTCCATCACTTTCTTAAGTCTAAACAATCAGCAAAACAATAAATTGATCTTTAATTAGTAATTTTTATCAATTTCTGAGGCATAAATGCTCATATTGAAATTTAACAGTTGGCTGTCACAAGCCAAGTTGAGCTGGCTCCCGCACAGCCCTGGATGCAGGCTACATGATAGCATCTTTAGCTTGACTAGTCAGTTGGATAAGTAGACCAAAAAGTGATTCAGTGTCAAAATTTATTAGGTCTCTAGTGTTGAGTTCTACAGATTGTGCTTGGCCCTGAGTTAACATTTTTATCAATGATTTGGAAACATGTTAAATTTGATAGTGACATGAAGATAGGAAAGATAGCTACCACTGTGTGTGACAGACAGGAAGCAAAAAGATTGCTATAGGAAGCTAAGGAGGGTAGGACTAAACAGTCGTTCATCTGAAAAAGAGATCTGGAAGCTTTAATAAACTGTCCAGTCCATGTGAATTTTCATTGTTTTGGGTTTTGTTTCATTTTTTGAGAAGGCATTGGGATTAAGTTACTTGCCCAAGGTCACACAGCTAGTAAGTGTCAAGCATCTGAGGCCAAATTTGAACTCAGGTCCTCCTGATTCCAGGGCCAGAGCTCTATTCACTACACCACCTAGTTGTCCCTCCATGTGAATTTTCAAAAGGTGATATGGCAACTAGAAAATGTAGTGTTACTTTAGGCTATATTAAGAGACAGCTGTATCCATGACTGGGATGTGATCGTCCTCCTGTATTCTGCCTGATTTATACCACCTCTGGAGTACGGGGTTCAATTTTAGACACTCTATTTTGGGAATGGCATTACCAACATGGAGAGGTTCTAGATGAGGGCTAGAAAATGGATAAGGGTCTAAGGTCATGCCATATAAAAACTAGAGGACCTAGGGATGTTTAAAGCAAAGAAAGGAAGACTTAGTGGAGCGTATGACAAATGCTTTTAAGCATCATAAAGGCAGGCTTGAGGAAGCTAAATAGTTAAGCACATACAATGCTGGTTCTGGAGTCAGGAAGATCTGAGTTCAAATCTAGACAATAGCTGTGTGACACTAGATAAATCACTTAACCTCTATTTGCTTCAGTTTCATCAACTGTAAATTAGAGATAATAACAGCAAGTACCACAGTGTTGTTACAAGGATCAAATGAGATAATATTTTAAAGCTCTTAGTATAGTGGCTAATACATAGTAAGCCCTATACAAATGTGTATTTCCTTTCCTTCCCCTTCCCTCTCAAATGGGAGAAGGATTAGACTTTGTCTGCTTAACTCTAATGGGGAGAAGTTAAAAAGAGGCAGATTTCATCTTGATATCATCTTCCTGACAATTAGAGCTGTCCAAAATTTGAATGGACTGCTTTGGGAAGCATCGATGTCCCTCTCTCTAGAAGTTTTCAAGAATGGATTGGAAGACCACTCAACTGGTATGTTTGGGAAAAATTCATATTTAGTTACTAATTGGACTGAATCTAATATGAGGAAGTTCGATAGGAAGAAAGACAGCAATATAATAACGAGAACAATGAATTTGCACTACAAGAACCTGGATTCCAATCCTGGCTCTGCCACTGACTATATGTATAACTTGGAAAAGATACTTAAACCTCTCTGGGCCCCAGAATCCTCATCTATGAAATAAAGAATTTTAATTTCATGATCTCTAAGAGGCAACAAGGCAGCACAGTGGACAGAGAGCTGTGTATGGAGTCAGGAATGCCTGATTTCAAATCCAGCCTCAGACACTTGCCAGCTGTGTAGCCCTGAGCAAGTCACTTAGCCTCTTCCTGCCTCAGTTTCATCCTCTGCTAAATGGGGATAATAATAGCACCTACCTCAAAGGGTTGTGGTGAGGATCACATGAGATAATATATGCAAAGAGTTTATTAGCAAATAGTAATCACAATGAATTCTTGTTCCTTTCTCTTCTGTCCAAGTCTAAAGTTGATGATCTTAAATTATTACAATTCGGTTATAAAAATTGACTGTATAAGAACAAGAATTTGGAGCTATATGAATTAAAAAAAAAAGATATGAGGGTTTTAGTGGACCACCAGTGCAAAGCAAAACATAATCTTTGGATAATGCATTAAGAAAAACATTGTCCAGAAACTTGGTGGTGAAAGTTCCTCTGCACTCTGCCTTTTTCAAGTATACCTGTAATACCGTGTTTTGTTCTAGGCACCATATTTTAGGAAAGAATTGACAACCTACAGCAGGTTCAGAGGAAGGAAAAAAAGATGGTAGAGAAATAGAGACAATGCAGGTAAGGGTCATTTAGACCTAAGGATATTTGGTCCCAACACTTCAGAGAAACATGATTGTTCCCTTCTAAAGTTTTATGTAGCATCCTAGATTTGACAATAGAAGGGACTTTATAGGTCATCTAATGCAAACCCTTTATTTTATAGATGAGGACAGTGAGGCCTCCCAAGAGAGGATATGGCATCCCATAGTGACACAAGTAGTAAATGATGAAGCCATGACTTGATCCCAGGTATTCTAACTCCAAATCAAACACCCTTTCTAATATGGAATGCTTCCTTCTTGTTGGAAAATCTATCATGTGAAGGGAGATTCAAATGGTTCTAATTGTTCCTACAACTGGGAATTTCATAATTTTTCTGAATAATTTTATTCACAATGTTTTCTCTTGTAAAGAAAAAAAAGTCCTACAGTTATCAGGTAACAGGCTATCTAGAATGAAATAGGTTGTCTCTGGAGGAGGCAGTTTTGCCTTCCCTTGAAGTCATTAGGCAGGATCAGAGAAGCTTATTCAGAGATGCTCTAGAAGAGATTCCTCTCTAAACAAGTCAACAAGCCAAGGAGCACATATTAAGTATCCACAATTTGTCAGGAACTATATTAAACACAGAACAGGTTGGACTGGATGACTCTGAGATTCCTGCTCACTCTGAAATTCTGCATGAAAATAATACACTAAATGCCTGCTGACATAAATCTATTGTCATCTTTTTTCTATCTCTCCCAAACTAGAGCTTTACTGCTTAAATTTGCACTCCTATGCGGTCGAATGTTGTTTTTCATTTTCTTGTTTCAGATTTTCCCAGGCTGTGCTGTTTCTCCTTATCTTTAATGGGATGTTATTTCTAGACAAGATATTTTTTATTAAGTGACATTTTTGATATTGCCATATACTGGACTGGCAAATTAAGTGAATCCTACAGTATTCCTAGATCTCGGTAAAGCATTTGACAAAGTTTCTCATTCTATACCTAGGGGCAAAGTGAAGAAATATAGTCTAATATATAGTCAGAGCATGAGGATCCCTTTGTAAGCTTAAAAAAATTCATCAGGCCCTCCATGATAGTAAGTCACTGCTATAAGGATGCATCAAATGAGAAATTTTATGATTACAAAAAGTTATAAATAAGGGACACTTTGAAATGTGTTTATTCATATATATAATATATAACTAAATACATATGTTTGTATATATGTAAATATAAAGAAATACCTACGTTTTTATTTATGTATATATATATATATATACATATATACACATACATATGAAAAATTGTTATATACATGTGGTAAAACTTTTATTCAGTATACAGAAGTATCTGCTTATTTATTATGCTGAGTCACAACACATACTTTGATGGATCCAAATAAAGATTTAAAATGACAATTCCCAACATACATATAGATTTGCAGATCCTTGGCATTAACTTTTCCAAGCTACACATCAGGAACCACTAATATTAATAATGGCTAGCATCATATAGTGCCTTAAGGTTTACAAAGCACTTTACTTATATCATTCCTGTGAGGTAGGTACAAGCATTATCCACATTCTATAGATGAGGCTAGTGTTGCTGAGAGAAATTAACTGGCTTACCCAGAGTCACATAGCTAATAGGTGTTTGAGGGAAAATTTGAACTCAGATCTTGCTGACTCCAAGTCCAAAACTGTGCCCAAGGCCAGTGAGGTGCAGAGAGGCAGATTGGTACAAGTTTAAATAGCTGAACACAGTGAGTCCTTGTTGCCTCTGTGATAAGATACAGATCTTCATATTGGCAGTTAAAGGCTTTCCCAGTTTGTCAACATCCTAGCTTCCCAGCCTTATTTCACATTACTCATTTTCAGCCTCTCTATGATCCACACAAATCAACCTAATTAGTTTGAATTCAGTTTTGGATCTTTCATCTCTGATCTTTTGCATAGAGTGTCCTCCACACCTGCAATGAATGCATTTCCTTCTTGCCTTTAGCTCTTAGGATAATTCCCATTTTTCTTCAAGGTTCACTCCATGTGCCATCTTCTCCAGAAACCCTCTCTTGGTGGTAGTGCTTTCTCCCCTCCCCCTTCAAATTATGCTTGAGAAGCAGCCTGGCATAACAAAAGGGAACTAGTATAGAAATCTTGGACTGGATTTAAAGCCATACTCTGTTTATACATGTAATGAGATTCCTACCAGGTTCTTGACCCTGGACAAGTCATTTCACCTCAACACCACCAAGGATATTTACAGAGGAGACTATAAACTAAAGAGTAGGTGCTTCACAGGACATAGAGGAAGGAAGGAAACTATATGTGTCTACTATATGCCAGACACTGTTCTAAATGGTTTACAAATATTATCTTATTTCATCCTCCCAGTATCACTTGCAAGATAAGAATTATTATTACCCCCATTTTGCAGTTAAGGAAATATAGGAAGAGGTTAAGTGACTTACTCAAGGTCACACAGCTAGTAAGTGTATGAGGCTAGACTTGAACTGAGGTCTTCCTGACTCTAGGGCAGCACTGTGACACCCCAAAATTTCTTTATCTGAATTGTCAGTGGAATCACTGATCAAGTGCCACCCAAATGTAAATTGAAAATTTTCCATGCTGTATCTTTGCATAAAAATAAGCTCTTTGAGAGCAGGAATGAGTTTCTGTTTTTATCTTAATGTGCCCAGCCCCTGGCACAGTACTTTCCACAAACTAAGCATTGAACAAAGACTTGATGAGTGCAGAGCATGTGGTACCCACTTGTAACCCTACTGGTGGAGGCTGACATTGGTGGGTATCTTGATTTCAGGGGTTCTGAACTGTATTAGGGATTGGCCTAGACCTGGAACAAATACAATGAGCTCCTGTTATTGGGGAGTGAGTGAGAGGGAGGGACCAGGCTGCCAAAGAAGGTCAGAAAAATAGAGTGAGTTAAAGCTTCTATGAAAATCCCTACTGGGATTAGACCCATGAATAACCACTGCACTTCTAGCTTGGGTGAGATTAGAAGATCTAGTGTCAAAAAAAAAAAAATCTGTCAAAATGAGTGACCTTCAAAATTCCTTCCAGCTCTGACATTCTGTGATTCTGCGATTTCAAACATTAATCCCCTATTAACTATCTTGACTATGTCCTGCAGCACAAATTCTCAGACTGGTTCTCTCCAAGTATCCCACAAATATTAATACTTTGAATTTTGCTTTTATTTTCCACTGATATGTTTACTTTCCTATGTTATTATTTCTTTCAGTCTGACATTCAAAACCTTCTGCAGCCAGACCAAATCTCACTTTTTTTTTATCCTTATCTCCTGCTATTCTTGAACAGAAATGATATACTCTAATTGGGAGCCATTTGTTGTTCCCTAAACATGAATTATACTTTTTGAGATCCCCAGTCAAACTATCCCCTCTTCCTGGAATGCTTCCTCCAGAACTCACTGCTATTTACTGAAATCCTTCCCCATCTTGAGGTTTAGTTCAAATTTCACCTCCAGTCCTACCAAATGTTATTCCCTTTTTTGCTCCCTCATTTGAATCCAATTCATTTCCAAGTCATGGCATCATCTTCCTGATCCTCCTCAAGAACAAAGGACAAACCTCACAACACAACCTTATTGCTACATTGCTGAAGCAATTATTCTATATTACTCATCCATATGGCACTTGGTACAAACTGCCTTGGTTTATAAATATTGATTTATATGGCTCAATATGCCCAAAACAACATCCTAGTCCCCCAGGTTCACAATCTTAACATTATTATCAGCTCTTCACTCTTTCTCACTGCATAGATCCACTCTATTGTCAAATTTCATCACTTCTACCTTCAAAATATCTCTTGTACCCTTCCCCTTCTATCTACTCAAAATGCCACCATGCTGGTTCGGGCCCTTGTCGACTCTTGCCTGGACTACTGCAATTGCCTCCTTATTGGTCTTTGTCCTGTCTCCCATCTCTACCAGCTCAAATCAGTTCTCCAATCAGCAGCCCAAGAAATCGTCCTAAAGTACAAAAGCTGAAATCAAGGACCACCTTCCATGAGAAGTCTTTCTTGATTCCCCTTGTGGCCTTGTGTTCATTTTCTGTATTAGCTTTCTATGCTGATATTTCTATACTGTATATTTTGCTTCCCTCATTAGGATATGAGAATGGGAAATGTTTGATTTCCTGTATTTCCAGTGCCTAGGAAAATGCCTAGAATGTAGTAGGTGCTTAATAGATATCTGCTTGATTATTTGGTTGACTTTTTCTCCTATACCATACTGTAAGCAAGTTGAGGGCAGAGACCATGTGTTGTACAACACTGTATCCCAAACAATGCACATAGTAATTACTTAATAAATATCTAGTGAGAAAATGAATAAATTAATTTTCTACCCAAAATCTCTTCTTAACAAACATGTAGGTAATAACAATAACAATAACAATAAGAAATAATATTTATATCATATTATAAGGTTTGCAACACACTTTGCAAACAAGGTATTTGGAACTCTCAACAACCTTTGGAGGTAAGTTATTATTATGGTCTCTATTTTACAGATAAGGGAACTGAGGTAGACACCTGTTAAGTGACTTTCTCAGGGTCATACAGCTTAGCATGGATTTGAACTAGAGTGGGTTTGTCCTGACTGCAAGTCAATTTCCACCTAGTTTTTATTAGGAGTATTACAGCCATGTGTTCTATTTATCCTATATTGTCATTACTAGGATAATATTCTTCAACTCAAGGAAGTTTAACAAGCAGCTACTGCATTTTTACTAGGGGCTGAGGATACCAAGACCAAACATTTTTCCCACCAGACTTTTACTCCCTTTCCTACTTCCAGGAACCTTATCATCCTGCAAGATGATAGTAGCCATGGTGTTAACCTTGGTGTTTACACCATCAACACCCTCTGCCTTTCTGATTGGAGGAAGGAGCAAAGAGGTCCTTTCTGAGTCTCCACTTTAGGAGGGTTCGTGAACCAGCCATTTCTTTATTTCCCACCCAGCTTTTCCATCATGCCTTCTTTTTGGTGTCTTCCTCCTTTTTGGCTTTGCTTTGTGTGATGTCTTCTCCCATTAGATTGTAAGCTTCTTGGAAGAAGTGTGGATCTTTCTTTTTGCTACCTGTATCCCCAGTACTGGCACATGAAGGCACATAATATTTATTGAGAGAAGATAAAAGAGATCCTGCCCTTAAGAGACTTGCATATTACTGTAGGGCTACAACATACAGTAGATAGAAGGTAATTTGTGTGTGGCGGGGGGAACAGCAAAGGTGAGGGGGGAGGCAGGAAGGGAGAAAGAGCAAGAGCAAGAGAGAAGATAAATGGAAAGAGAGAAAGAGAGAGAAAGGGAGGGAGGGAGAGACAGAGAGACAGACACAAAGGACAGAGAAAGACAGACAGGAAGAGACAGAGAAAGACAGAGGGAATGACAGAAAAGGAGGAGAAAGAAAAAGAAAAATGGACAAAGAGTGATGGGGGAAGAGAGGAAGGGAGGGAGAGAGATGGAGACAGAGGGAGAGACAGGCAGCTAGACAGAATGAAACAGAGAGAGAGAGAGAGAGAGAGAGAGAGAGAGAGAGAGAGAGAGAGAGAGAGAGAGAGAGAGAGAGCTACTAACTACTGAGAGTGTCAAAAAGACTTCCTTTAGAAAGTAGCACTTGATCCGATGGTGAGGTATCATGGTGGAGAGGATAGAAAGCTAGCCTTGGAGCAAGGAAGGCCTAGGTTCAAATACTACCTTTAACATATAATGGTTATATGATTACCAGCAAGTTAGTTAACCTTTCATTGCCCCAGTCAAGTCTCTAAAACTCTGAACAAAAAAAGGAGTGTCACTATTTTTCTGGAGGCAGCCCACCCCCGAAAGCTCTCCACACTCTGGACCAAAAACCAAACAAACAAACAGAAAAACCTAGTCTAATAGGTAGATGTAAGGATACAGGTCATTCTATGCACAGAAGACAGTGAGTGTGATGTCAAGGAGACTGACACTGGACTGGCAAGTTAAGGAAACAGCTAGTAAGACAATTTGACAAAAATATAGAGTATGTGAAGGAAAATAGAAAGGAAAGTGAAAGATGTGTAGATTGGAGCCACATTGTAAAAACCTTGAAATATCAAAGATAAATAGGTAATAGGGAGCTAGTGAAGATTTTTGAGGAGAGCAACATCAGATCTATATTTTAGATTATTATTCTAGTAGCTGTAAAGGAAGAATTGGAGAAAAGATAGAGAGGAAATGGTATTAGACACCACATAAGGTGTCTATTGTAACAATCCAGACAAAAAGAGGTGATGGTTTTAACCCTACTGGACATGTGGATGCACACTAGCTCTAAATGGAGAAGAGGTCTAAAGAATTCATGAGACTAATATATAGTTAGTCTATTTTCCAAAAACACAGCTTTTCTGCTTTCTATTAACTCCAACTTGGTTTGGCTCAGATTTGATCTGCTCTGTATACATTTAATAAAATAATCCATTTACATAATTATTTTGTATTTATCTCTTTATTTTTGAAAAGATCTTCATAATCATTATTTTTCCCATGAGACAGCTTGTTATGGTTTTACATTTTACAATAAAAACTCATTCAGGGTCAGTGCAAGAGCTGATTCATCAATCCTTAATTTCTGGACTACTGATTAGCTGCTATGACTCAGATGTCAACATCTTATAACCTCAAAACCTAAGCAGAGTTAAGTCTAGTCCAAGGATTCTTGCCTTTTTTGTGTGTCATGGACACGGTGAAAGTCTGGGATAGCCTAACCCTTTCTCAGAATGTTTTTAATTAATAAAATACATAGGATTAAAAAGGAAACCAATTATATTGAAATGCAGTTATCAAAATGTTAAAAGGAAACAAATTCTTAGACCCTGGACTAAAATACCCTGATGTTCAGAAAGTATTTATTTGTAAGTCAAAGTTCCAAATAAACATCACAAATATTTTATTGGACCATTATAAAAAGGAGAGGGTTAAGACACCTATTGGATAGTGTCCTCATTTCTCTGAAAGTTAAAATAATAAGGTTAAGAGTACTTTCAATGTTAGAAGTCCATAATGAATCAGTTTAAATTCTAATTTGAACCATATATCTTGCTTACTTAAATTTATCCTTTCATTTCCATCAAAGCTTATAGTGTTCCTAATGTTCTGCCCTGAGATCTTACTAATGATTATTATGTGACTCTCCAATGACATCTGTGTTCTATTTCATGTCAGAAAAGGTGAGTGATCCCCATATGGAGGCTCCCACACATCTATTGACATTACTTCCTGCCAGTAGAGAAATACCAGTCAATACTGTTAGCTCACTTCTTTTTCCTACACATAAGTCCATAGGCCGCCCTTATCTTCTCCTTCATCCCACCCCACATTCTCTTTATCCATAATCACCTTATTTCCTCCATCTAGTACCAGCAACTAAGCTTTACTAAGCAATGAAAGAGTCTTGCTAAAACAAAAATTTGCCTCAATTTCAATCAGCAAGAAGGGAGAAAAAATGTCCAAATTAAGCTTCCTGATTACTGGAATTAATCTTGTCATTTAGCATCCGTGTTCTACTGAACAGGGCTTTTGATTAGCCTTCTTGTTTGAGAATATTACAAGCAGGCGTTTATTAAGTTGAATACATTTTTCCCAGACAGGCAACTGGGAGGATGGGGAAGGAAGGACAGTCAACATGTGAGAACTAGAGCACTCAATAAAGTAGACCCTGACCCTGCCTCTAGCTACACGTAGTTCCCTAGATGACAAGGTAATCCCAGGAACATGATTTGGATTCCCCCCAGTTGCCCTTTATAGTTTCTCCCACAGGATGAATATCACCCAACACAGTTACTGGCTATTTATATAAAGAACAAAGAAAGCAGAAATAATTGGTTAAGTTTTTTTTTAATTCCTTTTGTAAAGGAAATGAGAAGTATACTATAAAGGCAAATAACAATGACTAAGGTATTGAGATGTGTGTGTGTGGGTATCCTCTTTCTATATCCCTGTAACAGTGATGAACCCTGTTTCTTTGTAGTACTAAATTATAGACAGCCCACAAAGAAAGGTGACTGCACCCACCAGAATGCCTATATTTTTATACAACAAAAGGAAAATGTTGTATCCACAAGGTATGCATGCTGTCATAAGATCACAGGATTCAGGTCTAGAATGAACATTAGAGGTCATCTCATTCATCCCTCTCATTTGGGAAACTGAGGTTCAGAGAGCAGTGTGGTGCCTTGCTTTCAGACCCATTGACTGCATATAATCAGAGCCAGAATTCAAAACCAGGTGCTGTCATTAAACTCTGCTCTTCCAAACACAAGATGTTTATGATCCCTAAAGAACCCTACAAGTCTTCTCTTGACTTGAGTCAAATCCCAATTCTGAAGCCTTCAGAAGCAAGATTTGCCAACTTTAATGCCAAGAAGATCTAAGAAGATCTAAGGAAGGTTTGAGACCTACTCCACAAAAACCCCAAAGGATTTGCTAGTTCAATCCAACTCTTCCATAATTTTATAAGAAAGAGCCTAGAGGTTTCCCAAACTTTGGGATTCAGGATATATGCTAGAGGTATCCAACAGATAATCCAATGGTAGAATGTTGTTGTTGCTAACTTGGTTATCAGGGAGCTTTCATCACAGTGACTAGAAAATACAATTCAATAACACAGATCCCTTTTGGTTTAGTTGAATGCTAATTTAATCTTTTGGAGAAAGGACAAAGGAAACCAATCCAAGGTTTACAGTCATAGAACACTGAAGATATATAATAATTAACAAGTGCTAGGAATACAGAATAATCTAAAAAATAATTTTATTGTTCAGTCACATCTGACTCCTTGCAATGCCATTTGGGGTTTTCTTGGCAAAGATACTAAAATATTTTGCTGTTTCTTTCCACAGCTTATTTTACAGATGATGAAACTGAGACAAACTGAGTTAAGTGACTTGCCCAGGGTCACAAAGCTAATAAGTATCTGGGGACAGATTTGAACTCAGGAAAATGAGTTCAGACCTGGTACCTATCCACTGCACCACCTAGCTGCCCTTAAAAAATAGCTTATAGGGGCGGCTAGGTGGCGCAGTGAATAGAGCGCCAGCCCTGGAGTCAGAAGGACCTGAGCTCGGATCCGGCCTCAGACACTTAACCCACACAAACAAAAACCTAGCCGTGTAACCTTGGGCAAGTTACTTAACCCCAATTGCCCTAAAGGGGCGGCTAGGTGGAGCAGTGAGTAAGAGTGCCGGCCTCGGAGTTGGGATGACCCGAGATCAAATCCGGCCTCAGAAAATGAGCACCCATACATGAATAATGACTAGCCGTGTAACCTTGAGCAAGTTACTTAACCCCAATTGCTTTAAAAAAAAAATAGCTTATAACTAGTCCCAGTTCTTAACTGATAATATAAAATTCTAGTCAGAGACACCACATATCTCTAATAAGCTAAATGTTCCTAAGGAAATATATTATCCAAATATGACTCACACTAAATGTATAAAAGTTGTCCGAAGGGTTTGGGAAAGAGAGAAAAGAATGAGCAAACTTGGAGTAAGAGAGCCTGCAAACAGAGATCTAAGGGAGATAAAATTGGTCATCATCTGCTAGATAGAAGATGAGCTCTTCTAGTATAGGACATTGATTTTATTTATCCTTTAATCTCTACAACTGCAACCCATTGTTCATGTTGGGGTAGGGATGGAGTGGAACAGGAGCAAAGTGATAGATTAGCATTTGGAGTGGCATACAGCAGTGGGATTGTCTTGCAAAGGTTATAGAAGCTAGGAAGGCTTGCCAGATATCCTTAAACATCAGTCAATTAGGTTCTAGCAACACTGATCCCAGTCAATGTGATATAACTAATTCTGTGACAATAAGAATGGCATAGAGTTTCAGAATGACCCTACTCAGAGCTATAATGGCAATCAATTTTATTTTACATAGAGGTAGTAGGTGCAAGTGGTGCTCCTTTCTGTTCTAACACCACAAAAAGGCAAGCTACTTCAGAAAAAAAAAAGATATTATAAGACACACACACACCCACTACTGGAAATGCTTCAATTCAGAGGTACTTACTGAGTAATAAAGTGAGCTAACTACGAGTGTGTATGAAGTAGACTAAAGACATAGATGTTTCAAGGCATGTTATTTTTAAGTTTTTTTGTGAATTGATATTATGTATGAGTGATTGTAAGTAACAGTTTTATGGTGATCCTGTTCAAGTAGTTTATTGATTGTGTTTTCCAGGATATCTTAAGACAGCTTTACAGGATATTTATTTGCAATATGGAAATTTGTTGACTGTCAATTTGAAAAATTCTTTTATATAATTCTCGCCACCAGATCATGTCTTGCTAGGTTTTAAACTTTTAAATCATTCAATGATGGCTTGCATAGTATCTACCATTTCTTTGTATAATCTACATGGATCAGTTTCTGGTAGAAATGACCTCGTATTGAGTTACCATTACAAAACCTTTTATTTCCAAAACAGATCAGCATAAATTCAGTCATTTGTTCAAAAATCCTTTGTGGATATATCATTGTGTTCATGTGAATGTCATCCTTCAAAGGCATTTTGATTCTACTTGTATCTTACTTACTTCATACGCTATATATAGAAGTAAACTAATTTTGTTAATTGACTAATTCAATAGCCTATAACTTTCAACATCTTTTACTTTTTTCTCTGTAAAGTAATGTCTATTTATTCAAGAAGTATTTCTATAAGTTTTTGATTTGCTTATCATGTCCTCTCAGAATGTCTATCAATCATCTTCCTCCTTTTGGGTATGGAAGTATTGATCTTTTTATAGTTGCTTAAGGATATTACACCCAATGCTTTTTGTTAATATTGTTTGAATTTTTGTTAGGATACTTTCCAGATTATTTATGGTGTATTTAGCTGTTCCAAAAGTATACATTAAGGCAGACAGTTCATAGGTGTTTATTACTTATATTTGTTTTTCCTTCATCTTTGATTTCAGGTTGCCAGAAAGTCTCTTAAGGAATTCACCCACAACCTTCTTGATTTGTTTATGCTTGATGAGTCATCCTTGGAGGAGACCTGCCTAATTTTTGTGGTACCCTTTTTACATTTAGACATTCCTACCACTGATGCACCTCTTACAGTCCATCCTCACATTAGAACCAGATGAATACTTCTTATACTTAGATCTGACTGTCTATGTAGATAGGTATTTCCTTTATTCGTTAGTTCAAGATGATCCCTAGATACAAACCCTTCAGTCTCTAACCTTCCTTAGCATGCATTAAGAATTTCTATTTCTTTGGTCCAAAATATGTTGATATTACTGGAGAAAGATGCTATACAATGAACAGTAAGTTTAATATGTGGGTTTGTTTTTTAGTGGTGCTGTATAGCTTAATGCTATCCATATATTTTAAATGATTGATATTAGTATTTATTTAATTTGGAAGTTACTCTTACTTCTATTAAACTGAGAGAGTAGCAGATTTAAGGCTAAGCAGAACCATAATGATCTTAAACTGTATTCCTGAAATCACTATTATTATTACTATTATTATTATTATATAGTATCACCTTACGAGATGAGGCTGGAAAAAGACAAAGCACTTCAAAATCTATAAAACTATAGACTAACATAAGGCATTAGTCATCTAATTTCCAAAATCAAAGCCTACTAATATCTACTCCTTTTTTTAAAATCTATGTAAAGTAGTGGGTCAACCAACAAAATATACAGTTCAAGGGCAGCAAAGGACACAGCATATATTCATTTTCAGCAGTGTCTGTAGATATTGCACAAGATAAACAGGTTGTCAAAATGTACAAACAACAAACCTACTTATTCTCCCTCTCTAGAATTTATTTACTTCTCTGTCCTAATTAATTAAGGTCACATCCCAGTAACACTAATTATCTTTGGAAAGAATTACAAATCATAAGACTGATAATGCATGTATTCATGTACCCATGTATTTTTATGTACTGTATTTTCAGATTATTATGGACATTAATTCAAAGGAGAGAGTCAGGGGGTATGTGTTGCAGGCTCTTTTGAAGTGAATGGAGGAAAAGGCTAGTTATAGCATCACTTCAATAGAAAGGGACCAAAAGTTGAAAATGAATGCACTATATTCTTTTCCACCCTCACACTATATGTCTTGTTGATTGAATCACCTGAAGAAAAGAGGAGAGAAAAGTAAAAGAAATGAAGGAAAGGACTAATAGGAAAAAGAGGAGGAGAGGGACATGAGAAAGGACAAAAGGAAGAAGAGGAAGAAGAAATGTTGCAAGGAAGGCAAAAGAAAAGCTTGAAACAGGACTGAAGAATGGCAAATGTTCCAATTTTCAAAAAGGGAACAAGCTTGACAACATTCCCCATGTTCTTCGGAAGTAAAGGTGAAGAAATATAGGCTGGATGATACTATAATTAGGTGAATTTGGAACTGTTTTATTTCAACTTGAAAGGAATTTTCTAGTGAAGTGCCTCAAGCATCTGTGAATGATTCGGTGTCATTCAGCATTTTCATCAATAATTTGGATAAAGGTATATATGGCACACTCATCAAATTTTCAGATGGCACAAAGCTAAGATGCATAGCTAATATTTTGGATAGTAGAATTGGGATTCAAAAGTTCAGTGAACTAAAACATTGGACCAAATCTATTAAGATGAAATTTGGTAAGGATAAATGTGATGTGTAGATTTTTTTTTTAACAAATTCAACTACACAAGCAGAAAATGGGAAAGACTTAGGTAGATATGTTTGTCTAAAACAGACCTTGAAACTTAAACAGACTACAAGCTCAATATAAATTAACAATGTGATATGTCAACAAATAATGCAAATATAACCCTAGGCTTCATTAAGAGAGGCATTAGGTCCAGGTCTAGGGGAAAAAAACATCCCACTGTACTTTGTCCCACATCAAAAGCATTAGGTTCTAAATTTTAGAAAGAATGTTGATCAACTGAACAGCATCCAGAGAAGCACAATCAAGATGGAGAAGGGTCTCAAAATCATGTCATATGAAAATTAGTTGAATGACTACGGATGTTTAACTCAGAGGAGAGAAGACTTAGTGGGACATGGTAGCAATTTTTGAAGAATTAGAATGATTTTGCTTGGCTCAGAGGTCAGAACTGGGGGAAATGGGTAAGAGGCACAGAAAAAATTTTCAATTTGATGTAAAGTAAAACTAATTAAACATTGAGCTATGTAAATTCTGCATTAAGTGATTATGGGAGGTAGTGGGTTTCCCATCAATGAATGTCTTAAGAAAAGACTCAATGCCATTTTATCCCTTATGCTATAGAAGAGAATGTTACTCAAGTATGGGTTGGAATAGAGGGCCACTGAGGTCTCTTTTAAAACTGACAGTCTTTGACACTTTAACTTTTAGATGAATAACTTTTTATCCTTTCCTCAAACCCTTAAGCTATCTAGGCTTTTTTTTTTCTTTCTTTCTTTTTTTTTTTTTTTTTGCTTTCAAAAGCTTCAAAGAAAAAATTCACAAGGATATCCAGTTTCCCAATATACTGTTTTTTTTCTTTTTGATATCCCTCTAAGACTTTAGAGGAGTTGCTTTGAATCATAATTTTTATTCTCCCAACTATAAGCATTTTCATTTTTTCAACGTCCATGTAGAAATTCTTCTAATTTTCTAACCTGAGTTTTTATCCTTTTTTTATCTCTTGCAGTCCTTCACAGGTATTTATCTTGATATTCATATGTGTGTCTCCCATCTAGCACATCATTGTACAAACATTAAACTTTACCAAAAAAAGAATACAAGAGAGGAGAAGAAGAAAAGAGAGGATAGGACAGGGGATGGAAAAGATAGGACACAGGAGGGGAGGGGAGGGGGGGAGGGGAAAGAAGGGGAGGAGAGGGGATGGGAAGTAGATGGAACGGGAGGAGGAGGAGGAGGAGGAGGAGGAGGAGGAGAAGAAGAAGAAGAAGAAGAAGAAGAAGAAGAAGAAGAAGAAGAAGAAGAAGAAGAAGAAGAAGAAGAAGAAGAAGAAGAAGAAGAAGAAAGAGAAAGGAAGGAAGAGAAACAAAGAAAGAGAAAGAAAGAAAGAACAAAAGAAAGAAAGAAAAAGAAAGAAGGAAGGAAGGAAGGAAGGAAGGAAGAAAGGAAGGAAGGAAGGAAGGAAGGAAGGAAGGAAGGAAGGAAGGAAGGAAGGAAGGAAGGAAAGAAATAAGAGAGGAGAGGAGAGGAGAGGGGAAAAGTAAATAAATTCAAGGAAATAGGAATTGAGAAGACAATAGAAGAGAGAGAGGGGAGGAGAACTCACATGATTAAATAAATTCTTATATTTAGTTAGATTTAATTAATTGGGTCTGAAATACAACAATATCAAAATACATACATGTGTATATATGTATATGTATGTATATATACACACAAATATGTAAATATGTGTATATATTTGTTCTGTATATGTGTCATGTCATATATAGTAATATATCATTGTTGCATATTGCATAGATATATAGATATATAGTTATATACCTATATTATGTTTTTGTTCAATCACTTTTCAGTCATGTCCTACTCTTCATGACCCCATTTGGGCTTTTCTTGGCAAAGATACTAGTTTGTCATTTCTTCCTCCAGCTCATTTTACAGATAAGGAACTGAGACAAGGAGGGTTAAGTGACTTACCCAAGTCACACAGCTATTAAATGTCTAAAGTCAGACTTAAGCTCAGGAAGATGAGTCTATCTCTATCCACATTCTATCCACTGCACCACCTAGCTGCCTTGCATATATGCATAAAAGTTCTCTCTCTCTCTCTCTCTCTCTCTCTCTCTCTCTCTCTCTCTCCTTCTCTCAGAAGAGCCCTTCAAAATAAAAGACATGAATGAATTTAGCAAAGTATTCTAGCCCTGAATGCAGAATACAACATTAATCATAACAATGCAAGCCTTTACTTTTGACACCATAAGACCATAAGCAATTTCTAAATATCCAAGGATATACAACATCCTCCAGACGGAAATGATGAAAAGTAATTAAGGGTGGGTTGTTTATGGGGGAAGGAAAATGGGTTCATTGGAGGGGAAATATGAAGTTTTGTATAATTGGGAGGAAATTGCCTGTTTATCATATCCTGTGCTAGATTCTAAGTTCCTTGAGGATAGGGACTGTGAGCTGAAATGTCAAGAGAACAGATTTTTGTATCTGTTATTCTGATTTTCTTAAAGGAAATCAGTGCAACCAATTAAGGAAGGAGAAAACATAGTACGGTGAAAAAAGCACTGAATTTGGAACTGGAGGACTTTGGTTATAGCCATGGTTCTGCTACTTGCTATCTATGCAATGTTGGGGAAATCACTTTAAGTTTAGAGAAAGAGTGCATGAACAAAGAAGGCCATGTGCTTAGTGAAAATAAATTGATCAATTCCTATAAATAATAACTTAAATGTTTTGCAAAAACAAAACTAAGGTAGCTAATATTAGGAGGGGAATAATTAACTGGGGTGGGGAAAAACTTTGCAGTGAGTTTCTCTAATAGATGATTCATTTCCAAGGAATTAATTCAAATTTATAAGAATAAGATCCATTCCCTAATTTTAAGAAAAGATTATGAACTGGCAGTATTCAAAGGAAGAAATCCAATTTGTCAACAACTCTATGACAAAATGCTACAAATCAGTGATCATTAGAGAAATTCAAATTGGATGACAAAAAAAAGAAAATGACAAATTGCACAGGCTAAAAGGAAACAGGAGAGTGAAAGCCTATTAGTGAAGTTGTGAATCGTTTCAGTCATTCTGGGAAACAAATTTGGACTATACCCCAAAAGTCACTAAACTATACACATAGCCTTGACCTAACAATACCACTACTAGACCTACATTCTAAAGAAAAAGAGGAAATGCATTAATATGAACAAAACCATATATTACAGCTCTGTTTGTAGTGGTAAAGAACTAGAAACTAAGCCAGTATACATCAGTTTGGAAATAGTTAAATTATTGAATATTAATATAATGGAATATTATTGCACTGTAAGGAATGATGAAAAGAGATGCTTTCAGGGAAATCTAGAAACACTTGCATGAAATAATGCAGAGTGAAATAACTGAAACCAGTATAATTTATACAATGATAAAAATATTGTAAAGACAAATAATTTTGAAGCCTTAATGTCTCTGATCAATATGACCAACCACAGTTGCAGAGCACTAAAAATGAAGCATGCTACTTACTGCCTGATACGTAGTGTATACAAGATGCAAAATGAGACAAATTTTTGGACCTTACCAAGATGGGACTTTATTTTGCTCAGTTATTATAAGAAAAATGTCCTATGCTCTGACTTTAATAATTACAGATGTCCCCCTTACACCCCTAACTTTTTGACAATTAATAAGAGACAGAAAGAAAACTTAGACATCTCTACTGAAGCAATTAATCAATCAGTGAAGGTAATTTAAGTAGTTATAAAAAAATTTTTGATACAAGAGGAAGGGATGAATGACATTAGATAAAGTGAAATGATATCACACAGGAGATGTGTTGATATTAGCTAAAGAAACTCAGTCACACCTTGAAGGTTTTGCCAGAAATAACAGAGCAGATCAGACCCCAAGGACTCAGGTGTGGAATGAAAATCCACTCCTCTCCCTTCTGCTCCTCAAGCAACTCTTTTTCTAGGCTTAGTTGGAACTGTTCCTCTCCACACTTGCCACCAGAATTCTTGGGTTCATTTTTCTCCCCCTACAACTCTTGAGCAGAAGACCTTGTGATCTTCAGAGGACCAGGGGATTTTGGCTCTTTAAATGGCATCCTAGCAGTGTGCCCATAGCAGTGGTGTCTGTGTTAAAAATCTAGGACAAACTAGGTGCACTGAGACTAGATGCACAAAAACATCTTTAAAACATGACAGAGAGTTCAGAAAAGATATAACATGCCTGAGGACAACTTCATATTCTCCCCATGGAGGGGAGGAAAAGATTTACATCCTCTAGAAATTGTGACTGTTTGCCACATGTGCTCTATAAGCTTGAACTCACTTTCCCCTTGACTCTGTCCTGTTAGAAGAGTGTGACACAGACCTTTGGGGAGGGGTTTAATGATACTCTATATCACCTTCTTAAATACTCACTTCTAAACACTAATTAAGCCTGAGTGGGTAATTGATATCAAATGATAATAAATGTGCAAGACATACTGGGGAGTAAGAGGAGGAGGAGAAGATCATGAGCTATATCATTAGAAATATACCCCATCTCAGTTCCTCAAGATTCCCTAACACCTTAAGGAGAGAGCCTGCCAGGATAAATGGGGGTGAAGAGAGGAGCTCCAGAGCAAATGCTACACTGTGCATATTTGTTACAAGGGTTTCTGTTTTCTTTTCCTTTTGTTTTCAGTTAGGGTGAAGGGATAAAATGAAGGAGAGGGGAAAATGGGGCTAGCATCACTGCTATCCCTCCCAAAATGAGAAGAGATCAGAAGGAAAGCCAGAAGAAATCACAAATAGGACAAGCTTTGAAGGCTACATGTTGAATTTATTATAAAAGAGAGTTCTACAATGCATGTACAATCTTCTTTTTAACATATATGGAAACATTCATTTTATTTGGCATTTGTTCTGAATTTTTTAAAATAAAAAGTCAGCAAACCTTTTCTCAGTCTCAGTTTCCTCATATATAAAATAAGGGAATTAGACCAAATTATTTCTAAGGGCCTTCTATCTCAAGGGTTGTGATATAATGTTCATCTTCATATCCCTCACAGAACCTAGAATAGAGCCTCAAACAAGAAATGTCTTTTGAATTGAAATAAATCTAGGGTGCCTCTATCAAAGAAGAATTCATGTCCTAGAAAAGAATCTTTAGGAGTATTTTTGTAAGAATGTAGAAAGTAAGAAAAATTCCATAGCAGTGATTTCCAACCTTTTTGAGCAGAAGAATACTTTTTTTTTAATCAAAATGTTTAATAGAACCCCATGTGACAGTTTTTCTAGTTTCTGTTCATTGGGAAGATATGACAGCACTTGGTACATATAGATTTGTGACCCCTTAGGCATCCCATAGCCCACATGTTACAGTAGGAAGCAAGGCTCTCATTCACAACAATTCAAATCTAGTCCATTAATTAGCATTTATTAAGTGCCTTCCAAGATCCAAACACTGTGATAAATTCTGGAGATTAAAAAAAAAAAAAGCAAGAACAAAATAGTACTTACCTCAAGGAGATTACATTTTAATGGAAAAATGAGATAAGCAAACAGATAAGCATATGCAAAATATATGCAAAGTAAATTTAAATTAAGTCATTTCTGGAGTGAGGTGGAGAACACTAACAACTGGGGGACTAGGAAAAGTTTCCTGTGGGTTGTGGCACCTGGGATGGACTTTGAAGGAAGTCAAGGATTCTGAAGCTAGAATCTCACGCTTGCATTTAAATCCCCAACACTGCATTTGGCACACAGTAGGCATTTAATAAATTCGAGCTGATTATTAATTCTTCCAGATGATAATGAGCAGGGACAGGGAGACCATTCCTAGCATTAGGGACAACCTGTGCAAAGGCACAGTGAACACAGAGTTGGAATGAGGTGTGCAGAGAGTAGAAAGCAGGCCAGTTTAGCTGCAACATAGAGAATGTGCAGGGGAATTAATATGAGATACATATGGAAAGTCAGCATGGAGCCAGATTGTGAAGAGTTTAAAATGCAAAACAGGAACTTAGAGTGTATCCTATAGGTAATAAAGAGCCAGGGCAGATTCCTCCATAGGATGGTGACATTATTAGACTACTGCTTTAAGAATACAATTTTGGGGGGCCTGCTAGGTGGTTCAGTGAATAGAACACTGGCCCTGGAGTCAGGAGGACCTGAGTTCAAATCCGGCCTCAGGCACTTAACACAAAACTAGCCGTGTAACCTTGAGCAAGTCACTTAACCCTAATTGCCCTACCTTACCCCCTCAAAAAAATGTATTTTTTTTTAATATATCTCTGGAGGAGAGGAAGGAAACAAGTGTTTATTAAGTTCCTACTGTGGGCTGGTCACTATGCTTAATACTTTAGAAGTATCTCATCTGATCCTTTAAAAAACCTTGTGAGGTAGGTGCTGTTATTATTCCCATATCACAGCTGAGGGAACTGAGGCAAATGGGAGCTGTCCAGGGTCACATAGCTAGTAAGTGTCTGAGGTTTGAATTGAACTCAGATCTTCCTGATTCTGAGCATGCTTAGCCCATCGACCACCTAGCTGCCTAGGGAAGAAAGACTGAAGTCAGAAAGACCCATTTAAAAATTACTATAATAGCCCATGGGTGAAGTGCTGGGAGGGTTTAATTACCCTTATTCAGATCATTCCCAATCTCATTCTAGGTCTGTTTGCCACTCTCCTAATCCATTCCCCTGTGTCTTTTGAAACTATCACTTTATTATGAACAACCTACCTTTGCCAAGTTATACTCCAGTGTTTTTTAGACCTCTTCAAATGAATTGAAACCTGATTTTTTCTTAAGTACATACTCAAAACCTCCTCCCACTCACCCTGAATTCTAAGATTCAAGACTTCCTATTTCTAGGACATTCTTTGGTCACCATCCTTAAATTTTTTTATCCTTCAAAGTTCAGGTAAATAAATAGATTGTGGAAATTCAGAGTGGGAAGGGTCTTTGGAGTCTCTCTGATCCAAAACATCATTGACCAAGAATCCTGTCTACATTATCCTGACAAGTTGTTATGCAGTTTACTCTAGGAAGGGGTTAACTCATCACTTTTGAGACAACTGGTCCATTCCACATCTGGATGGGGCAACTAGGTTGTACAGTGGATAAAGCACCTGGCCTGGAGTCAGGAAGATTCATCTTCCTGAGTCCTGATCTGGTCCAAGACACTTACCAGTTGTGTGACCCTGGGCAAGTCACTTAACTTTGTTGGACTCAGTTTCTTCATCTATAAAATATGCTAGAGAAGGAAATGGCAAACCAGCTCAATATCTTTGCCAAGAAAACCCTAAATCAGGGCATAGATTGTTGAAAAGAACTGAACAACTAATTTTCATTCATTGCTCTGTGATCTTCCTCTGGGGCAAAGAAGATGACAAATATTAAAATACTTGAAGACAGTTATAATGTCTCCCTTATGTGTCTTTTTCTTTCCTTCCAGTTCTCAGCTTATGAAAGTGGCACAGATCACATAGATCACTAACCTCCTTTCCACTCCATCACCAACAGATCAACCTCACTGAATTCAATAACCAGTTTTTTATTCTAAATTTAATAAATATCAAATCAAATTCCTATTTCCAGATTTAAGTAGAAGAGAGCTGTACATGAAACCACAAAGTTTTCAATCTTCCTTTTATGTAACAAATTCAACATGAAACATTCAAAACTGTCCTGTTTATGTTTCTGTATGATCTTCTGGTTCTTCTGTATAATAGTTAAAAAAGAGAGAGCTTAAATGACTCTTTCCTTTCTTTTTTTCTTTTTGGTAACCCTGTCACTAGATCCTCCACACCCACTGTAACCCAACTCCAACTCCACCACCCAAAGTTGGAAAAAAAAGAAAAAGAAGACCCTTTTAACATATATTCAAAACCATTTTGATGAATATCTAACCTCATAATTAATGTAACCCCTTCAATACCAACAGCTTCCATTGCCTTCAGTATAACCTGAGTAGCTTAAGTAATATAGTAGAGTGCTGGACCAAGAGTCAGGAAGATTTGGGTTCAAATCCAGTCTAAGATATTTACTAGCCATGAGGCTTTAGACAAGTCATTTAACCTCTGCATGCTTCAGTTTTCTCAACTATAAAATGGGGATAATAATAGCACCTCCCTGGCAGATTGGCTATATGAATCAAAAAAAGATCATTTTTGCAAGGTGCTTAACACCATGCCTGGCACACAGTAGGTGCTTAATAAATGATTGTTTTTCCTTCCTTTTCCCTGACCACAGCTGGATTCTGACTCCTGTTGAGGAATCCTTCAAATAAACTTTTATTGGTTTCATATTATATCCCCCACAGATACCATCCCGAACTTTGTCCTCTTTCCTCAAGTTCCCTACTCCATCCATCCCAACCCCTACAATCACAGCAGATGTCTTCACCTCTTATTTTACTGAGAATATGGAGACCATTCTACAGAGCTCCTTCACCTGCCCGTTCACCTCCTTTACACTTCAAAATTTTCAGTATTTCACTCTTCAGTATTCAGTGTTTCATCCTCTAAGAAGAAAATAAAGGGCAGCTAGGTGGCACAGTGAATGGAGCACCAACCCTGGGGTCAGGAGGACCTGAGTTCAAATCTGGCCTCAGACACTTGACACACTAGCTGTGTGACCTTGGGCAAGTCACTTAACTCCAATTGCCTTGCTTGCCCCCCTCCAAAAAAGAAAAAGAAAAAAAAAGATAAATCCCTAATCCTAGCCAACAATAATACTTCCCTATCTTCCTTTCATCATATCAT
The DNA here is from genome assembly GCA_011680675.1 of Gymnobelideus leadbeateri. Taxonomy (NCBI): domain Eukaryota; kingdom Metazoa; phylum Chordata; class Mammalia; order Diprotodontia; family Petauridae; genus Gymnobelideus; species Gymnobelideus leadbeateri. The sequence goes on along the minus strand of WOXC01009709.1, from coordinate 1,112,380 downwards.
CCCTTGACTCCATCTTCCTTTGACCTCCAACCTCTCCAATATCCTCCAGAACCCTGGTCCTCCAGTCATCTCTTTTCTCTCATGTTTCTATGTCTCTCACTCCTTATCTGTCTATTGTTTTTCCAATATAATAAACAACTTTCCCTTTATTCTTCTATTTCCCCAAGCTGAGATAACAACTTTTTTGTCCCTTTCACAGGGAAATGAAGTGAAAGATTAGTTTACATTTGAAAAGCCTACTTTCAAATTTAGAGCTAGAAAGAGTTTAAGGTTCATTCAGTCCCAATTGATTTAACAAGTGAGGAAAGTGAGGCCTGGGTGAGTTAAGTGGCTTGTCCAAGTTTACAGGAATGGCATAAAAAAGAGCTGGGGTTCTTCAGCCCCTTGGAATCTGTAGCTTCTGTATTCACTACTCTAGTGAAACTACTTTCTCAAAGGTCACTTATGACCTCAGCTGCCAAGTACAAAAGCCTTTCTGCCCTCGTCCTCCTGGACTTTTCTGATTCATCTGGCATTTTGGGTCATGCCCCTTATTCACTGATACTCCTCTCTCCTCCTTTGGCTTCTATAATACCGCTCTCTCTTCCCATAACCTGTCAACTGCCAAATACAGTCCATCCTCCTGCAGAAAGAGCCTAGTATCTGCCTCCTTCTTTCCAATGCTGATAACATCAAGCCTAGTCCAGGTTGTCATTACCTATTATCTGGAGCATTGGAAGAGCCTCTTAACTGCTCCCCCCAGCTTTATGCTTGACCCACCTTTCATCTTCTCAAAACACATTTGAATTAATATTCTTTCTGACTACACTTGATCATGTAACTCCTACACACACACACACACACACACACACACACACACACACACACACACACACACATACACACCCTTCAGTGATTTCTCACTGCCTACAGAACAAAATCCAAAAACTCCTTGACCTGGAATTCAAGGTCTTTCACAATCTGGTACTCTCTGCCTTTACAAATCTCACCTTTATATCCATCCCAATACAACAAGCATTTGTAAACAGCTGTAAGATGCAAGGCATCATGCTAGGTAATTCAAGGAACATCAAATAAGTCAGGTTGTTGAGAGTTTGAAGGGGAGTAATGTATATAGTATAAGCCTGGTAAGAGAGGCTACAGTCAAACTGTGAAGGGTTTTAAAAGCCAAACCAAGGAGCTCCATTTTTGTCCTAGAGGGAATAGGGGGCTAAGGGCTTTTTGAGCAAGGGAGTAACCTGCTCTTTAGAAATCATATATAGGGAGCGGCTATATGGCACAGTAAATAGAGCACCAGCCCTGGATTCAGGAGGACCTGAGTTCAAATCCAGCCTCAGACACTTAACACCTAAAACTAGCCGTGTGACTTTGGGCAAGTCACTTAACTCCAATTGCCCTCCAAAAAGGGAAAAAAAATCATATAAAGAGTGCTCCAATTTAGAATAAACTGAAGTAGACAAGGAAGGTAAAGGTAACAAAAATGGTTCTTTGGTGGTGGGGGTTTTTTTAGTTATATTAAGGAGAAGAGGAGAATTAGATACATGATCACCACTGAGGGTAGCTAGAACAATTATAAATGACAGAGAGAAGGAAGAAGTAATGTTAGTATATTTTGGCGGGGGGAGTTATTCCCCAGGGAAATAAATATTCGGACTTGAAAAGATTGAACAAAAATGGCCAATACACAGTTGAAAACCAAGAGATAAAAGATTCGAAAAAAAGCCTCTAGCTGTCCTTTATGTGTTCAATGAACCCAGATGAACTAGGTGCCAGGGCATTGATAGAACTAGCTTCTAGCTAGGACAAATGTGATAGCTTCTCTATGACAATGATCTTTGGAATACTGTGGAAGATGGAAGACTACAAGATCAGGGAAGAGCAAATGTCCTGATTTTCATAGTACAATCTGAAAACTGAGACCAATTAGCCTGATTGCTAGCAAGATTATAGAACATCTTATTTAAGACATTATTAGTGAACAGCTAGAAAAGGAAATGTTGCTCAAGGACAAGGTCACAAGACACTAACCACTTCAATTTTTTACAGTTATTTGACTATTTGATCAGAGAAATGCCATAGCTTATTTAGGTTTTAACAAAATATTCTTTTAGAGATAAAATGGAGAGATGTGGATAAAAGAAAGCACAGTTTGGGGGCTACAATTAAATTCAATAAATATTTATTAAGCTATGTCTCAGGCATTGGTTCAAGCACCTATTATGTTCTAGATACTATTTAGGTATCCAAACACACAGAGTCAGCTTTAAAGGTTTTATGTCCATTTGAAAAGAGGCATGGTGGAATTCCCACAGGGACCTATGATTGACCCAGCACTAGCTAACATTTTTAGCCCAGATTTGTATTGAGGTGTATAAAGTGTGCTTTTCAAATTTGCAAATGAAACAAAGCCTGACAAAAATTTAAAAAAGAATAAAAAAAAGAAATAAAGCTAAAACATTGGATGGCAGAGTGAGGATTCAAAAAGATTCAAAAGGCTGGAACACTGGGCTGGCCAAATTTAATGAGCTGTATGCTAGTGAGAATAAATGTAAAGTTTTATAATTGGGTTAAAAAATCAACATAAGTATAAAAGAGAGAGGCATGACTAGACAGAGGTTAATATGAAAAAAGTTAGGAAGGTTTGGTAGACTGCAAGTACAATGTAGTTACAATATGGCAACCAAAAAAAAAAAAAAACAACCCAAAACAAAACAAAACACCAACTTATATGACAAGTTATATTGAGTCACAGTGTCCAGAAATAAGGTGAGAACTTTGATGTACTTTTCCTGCTCAGCCTGTACCTGGAATACTGTGTTCAGTTTTTGGTGTTATATTTTGCTACTACTATTACTACTACTAATAATAGTGACAATTATATAATAATAGGGCTTATAGAGCATTTTGAGGTCTGCAAAGAACTTTACAAATATTATCTCATTTAGTCCTCATAATAACTGGGGAGGGGAGAGGTGCTATTATTTTCCCCATTTTATACATGAGGAAAATGAGACAGAAGCAGTTAAGACACTTGCCCAGGGTCAGTCACACAGCTAGTATCTGAGGCCAGATTTGAGCTCATATTTTTCTAATTCCAACTCTGTCCAATATACCTCTAGCTCGTATCCAAGGCACTATATGCCTTAAAAAAAGCATTTCTGTTTAGGAAGAACATTGACAAATTGGAGAGAATGATGAGAAGGGCAACTAAAAGGTCTCCAGATCATGACATATGAAGTCTGGACAAGGAACATTTAGCCTAAAAAGAAGATTTAGGAGGCTCATGAAAGACGTCTTCAAGTCCTTAAAGAGCTATCATTTGGAAGAAATATTAGACTGATTCTGCCTGAGTCCAGAGGTCAGAAATGGAAGTCATGGGTCAAAGCTGCTGAGATGAAGATTTAGGTTCAACATAGAGGAAAATTTTCTAACAATTAGAGTTACCCAGGGACCCAGGTGATTTAGGAAAGAATGCCCCCCCCCCCCCCGCCCCCAATGTGGAGAAATGGAGAATGTTTATATTTTTGTTCTTATCTTCCCAGTTAATCTCCATTTGTAAATGCTAATTAATGTTAGTTGGTTGAATGGAACTAGGGCTTAATGACTGGTGACTGACAGTAGGAAGACCACAATTGGAAATAGTGGTTTAAAATAATATCAATAGAGAAAGACTTCTTGAACTTTACAGGGATACCCCTAGAACCCTAGGGGTAAGGAGAAAGAGAATTTAGTCTGACTCAATCTGGGAGAAAAAGGCCAGAGAGTTGCTATATACATTTACTAATTAAAACAAAGTAATTCATGATAAATACAATAGAAGAGCACCCCCAACAATGTGCTGGATGACTTCCATAAGGGAAAGGATCATTAACAATTTAGGAAATTAGGGAAGGTTTCATTTTCTAAAAAAAAAAAGTGAAATTTTAGTTGCATTTGGAGAGGAATTCATAGAATTAAAGAATTTCCACTTGAAATGATCTCAATGGCTTTCTAATTCAAGGATCAAGAAATTATGACCATATCTAGTTTACAGTCTATTTTTGTACTTAACAAAGAACTAGAAATATATATATATGTATATATATATATATATATTTACAAATTTCTCCCCTTTTATAAAAAAATATTTTCTTACAATATCTGTTTATTAAAAAAAAAAAAAAAGAAAGGTATAGGCCTGGACTTGGTCCTTGGGTCATAGTTTATAAAATCCTGGTCTATTCCAATGTTTATGTGATATGAATCCCTACTGTGACATACATAATAAGAGGTGACCTAGCCTCTACGAAGATCTCTAAGGAAGAAGAACCCACAAACTTTCGAGCCAGCTAGTTCTACTCTTGGACAGCTCTAATTGTCTGGAAGTTTTTCTTGACATTGAATCTAATCTTATTTCATTGCAGCTTTCACATATTGTTACTGGTTCAACCTTCTGGGAATAAACTAAATAAATTTAATCTCTTCTCCACACAATCATTCTTCATATATAGAAAGGCAACTACCATGTTACTCGGAGCTACCGGGACTCTTCTCTTGTCCAGGCTAAAAATCCTCAGTTCCCTCAACCAATCCTTATATGACATGGACCTTGAGCTCTCTACCATCTTGGCTGCTGTCATCTGGACACTATCTAGCTGATCCATGTATTTTTTTTAAAATGGTGCCCAAAACTGAATACAGCATTCCAGATGAGGTCAGTTGAGGGTAGAGAATAGTAAAACATCTCCACTCCTAAAGGTTATGCCCTTCCTAATGCTATCCAAGATCACATTAATAATTTTAGTTGCCACATCACACTGATGAATAATATGAAGCTTGAAGTTCACTAAAACTCTTAGATCTTTCCCAGAACAACTGTTGGCTACCAACTTCTCCCCATCTAATATTTCTGAAGCTAAGTTCTTTTATATTCGAGTACACTACTTAACATCACTGATCAATTTCATCTAATGAAATTCAACCTAATAATTCTTTCAGATCCCAAATCTGCCAGTATGTTAGTGATCACTCAAAACTTCGTGTCATCAGTAGATTTGATGAACAGATATTATCTCTCCCTTCATCTGACTCACTGATAAAAATGTTAAACAAACAGAGATCTCTGAGATATCAGGTTAGAAACTTCCTAACATGTAAATGAACTATTCACCACTATGCTTTGAGTCTAGCCACCTAAAGTGTTCTCTGTCCATTAGACTGTAGTATTGTCTACCCATAGCTCTCCATCTTCTCATCGAGACTAGTATGAGATAAATCTAGATATGATATATCAATAGCATTGCCCTCAGTTCAACAGGTGAAGAAATAGAAAGAATGGAGGTGGGAAAGAAGGGAGAAAGTTTAAAGGAAATAGAATACTCTGGTTTGACTAAAGCATTAGATTAAGGGGAGGCGGGGATATTATAATATAGCCTTGATTAGAAAGGTCAACCTTTATAGTTGGTTTTTAAAAGAAATTTGATCTTTATGTAGACAAGAGAGGGCCTCTGAAAGATAATGAAGAGCTGATGCCACATAGAAATGACAAATAAGTTTTAAACCAAATTTTTTTTCTTCAGTCCCCTTCTTCAGAGGGGAGTTAGAGCCAAAGGTTCAGAATTCTTTCTAGAGTTTGGTGACCAGGTACTTTTTTTTTTAATTTACCCCATAATTTTTTACTCATAGGTGCCCAGAACAATGGGTTTGAGAGGTTACAGTGACAGTCTCTGTTCAGATAGGGCCCTTGATGGCTTTTTGGAACCAAGGCTATATGAAGCATTGAAATTCAAACCTTAGAAGAAGGGAGCAACAGAACCTAGTTTCCATAGCACTACCATGGAAACAGCTCTCTGTGAATCTGTGCCTCCAGGCCCCTCTGAAACTGAAGCATCTTTCTCCCTTTCTCTCTCCAACACCCACCTCCACATCACACGCCCCAGCCCCCCCTCACAAATGATTAAAGGGTATGTTGGGAAAGTGGGGGCCTAACCAGATTTTTGCTAAGATATTAATACACATTAATGTCTTTGAGAGAGGAGAAAAGAATTAACGTGTTTGTTTCTCACTCTCATCTATAAAAGTAAAACCTAAGGCCCAATACCCTAAGGTTAATATTGCAAAATAAAATTCATGGCAAGTAAATTATTTTAAAAGTGAAGCTAATGATTTTAACAATATTTTTAACCTTCCTTTGTTTGTCTGGAACATTTATCATTCAAATAGGAAGTATTTATTTAACAATTAGAAGATAGACTATGGTCCCCCTTAATCTGTCATATAGCAATGGACAGAAAGAGGAAACAGGCAAAGATGGGTATGACTTTTTTCTGGCTTCTGTCTCAAAGCTCACAATTTCCCAAAAAAAATCTTGAAAAAGGCCTTCTAGAAGTAGGTGGAAATACTTAATAGGAGATATGCTCTCTTATTATTAAACTTTGTGTCCCTCTTCCTCATTTCTGTAATTCTTTTAAAAATGTGATGGGCAGAGTAATGCACAAGCTAGAGTCTGTCTATATAAAAACAAATTCTAGTAACCTGTGAGCAAGTCAATCACAAAAGTTCAGAATCCTGGTGATCAGCAGATGCTCATGATTTTTGCAGAATATATCATAAGGTCAAGTAGTACACAACATATCTTAATCTCCTAGGAGTTAAGACCTAAAAGGTAAATCCTCTTCTTAACCTCAAAAGCACAAGTAGATGAACTTAGAGCAGAGAACCATTGCAAAGGTGCTCTAAATCCAGTGTTTTCAAGTGAGATATGTTCACTCTAGGGGTAAATGAGGTGACCCCCAGGGGTATGACTTGAAAGATCATCTAACTGGGGGCAGCTAGGTGGCGCAGTGAATAGAGGAGGACCTGAGTTCAAATCCAACCTCAGACACTTGACTACTAGCTGTGTGACACTGGGCAAGTCACTTAACCCCAATTGCCTTGCTTTCCCCACTCAAAAAAAAAAAAAAGATCACCTAACTGGAAGACAGATTGCATTCCATCCTCATGATGGGTGCAGGGTTGGTCTTAAATAGAAACCTACCACCTCTTGGCCAGGGTCATATGCTGAAATTATCTGGGAGGGAAAATTGTGCTTTTACAAATAATAGGGAGCTGGAATTTAGCCAACAGCATTTAGGCACCTTCTGTGGGTGATCATGGACCACCCTGAATGACCAGCTGTCACTTAGAACCGGAGGGGAGAGGCACCTTTGGTATTTTGTCACTTTGAGCACATGGTGGCTTAGGGTAAGACAAAGAGTTCCAGCCCAAGGGGAAGGAAGGACTTAATTTGGGGAGTTTGGTGCTATTGGGAGGGACGGCAGGATGGGAGGAATATAAATATTCCAACCTTGGGGGAGCACAGCTGAGCAGGACAGTGCTGGGACCTTAAGGTAGCCAGTAATCTGCAGCACCAGGCTGGTCCCAGGCCTCAATCCCTTCACTGCTGAAAGGGCAGCAAATGGAGGGGGTACATAAAAAGAAGGCTGTCTAAACAAGAAAGCCCACCTACACAGAGCTAAGGGGAAAGGGAAAAATCTGTTCAGTAGTCCTATAAAGTGTCTTATGTTTTAAGTATCAACTTCTGTGATTACATAGGATATATTAGGAATTATAGGTTACTGTTTCCCACTTCAAACCTTTGTCATGGGGTATTTATAAATATTGATGTTTTCAGCAATTCTTTAATGTGGAGGAAATAATTCCACTCTCCATACCTCATTACCTTCTTCCACCCTTGCCTATGTAGCTTGTCCCAGGACCCAGGTCTATTCCCCTTATTCAGGGAGACAGGTCCCAGCCCCAAGCTTTACTTTTCACACAGAGGCAGCAGGATTCTTGCTTCTCTAATCCCCTTATGCACTCATCCTGATTCCTGACCAGGTCACACTCTTCTTACCTAGGCAACGTGATCATCGGACCTAGCCTTATATCCTTTCCCTAGATAGGTAGTGAGAAAAATACTGGCAGGGGGAGAGAAAGAATTTAGAAATATTTTTAGGGAGAGCAAAAAAGGTAAAGCAGGTAATCATAAATGTCAGGGCCCACACATACCCACATATTCTCTGACTAGAGCACACCCCATGGAACATGGGTAAAACAGAATTGGGTCAATTCCAGGTGCTCAAGCTCAGAGCAGAAGTACTAAAAGGAGATGTCGCTTGACCTCAATCCCTTGACCACTGAAAGGGCAACAAATGGAGGGGAGTGCATAAAAAGAAGGCTGTCCAATGAAACAAGAAAGTCCACCTTCTCAGAGCTAAGGGGAAGGTGAAAAACCTGTTCAATAGTCCTACTAAGTGTCTTATGTTTTAAGTATCAGCCTCTGTGGTTACATAGAACATAATAGGAATTATAGGTTACTGTTTCTTATTTCAAACCTTTGTCATGGGGCATTTATAAATATTGATGTTTTCAGCAATTCTTTAATGTGGAAGAAATAATTAGGTGCCCTATACCTGATCTACATAATACAACCTCGCCAAAGAACCTAGATGTGACCCATACCTACTGTTTAGATTATTATTGCCTGGGATCCAAGGTAGAAACAAAATAAGGAGCCAAAGTATGAGAAGGAGCCTAGGCCTTCTCTTAGATGCTCTGTCCTCCCTCTGGGAGAGGGCATCTATACTCCCCCTAGGACAGTAGCAGTTATGTTGTTATGAATCATTAAAGAAATAGAGAACGGATATGTGATTTTATTGCTATAGAGAACTGGCAAGTGAGGAAAGACCCCCTCCCATGCAAGTAAGCACCTTATCCATCATTATATGATCTATAAATAATACAGATTTATGGGGCAGCTAAGTGGAGCAGTGGATAGAATGCTGTACTTGGAGTCTAGAAGACTTATCTTCCTGAGTTTAAAGCCAGACTCAGACACTTATTAGCTGTATGACTTTGGACAAGTCACTTAAGCCTGTTTGCCTCAGTTTCCTCATCTGTAAAATGAGCTGGAGAAGGAAATGGCAAACCACTCCAGTGTCGTTATCAAGAAAATCCCAAATGAGGTCATAGAGTCAAACATGACTGAAACGACTGACTAATAATTAAAACAACCAGGCACTAAGGCCCTAGCGATCTGCCCGAGGTCATATACCTGAAGCTTTCTTGGCTCCAACGCCATATTTCTATCCACTATGCACATTGCCTCTATTTACTATTAAAAAATGAAATGTTGGGCGGCTAAGTGGTGCAGTGAGTAGACTGCCAGCCCTGGAGTCAGAAGGACCTGAGTTTGGATCGAGTCTCAGACACTTAATACATACAAACAACCTTGGGCAAGTTACTTAACCCCAGTTGCCCTCCAAAAAGCAAAAAAAAAAAAAAAAAAAAGTAAAATGATTTTCAAATATCATTTATTTCATCTCTATCTTTTAATGTCTATTCTGTCTATGTTCCATAGTACTTATAATGTTATATATGTAAATAATATGTAAAATATTATTATTAAAATAATATTAATAATTATTAAAATAATATTATTAAATATTATATGTAAAAATAATATGTAAAATATAGAAAAATAAAAATTTTTGTGTTGTATAAATTGGTTTTTCTCCCATAAAAATTAGAAAATTCAATTGGAAAATCCAATAATAAATTGTTGATATTTACAGAGTGCCTTTACATATAATACCTATCCTGAGATAGATGAGATAGTGTTAACCCCATTTTACAGGTGGGGAAATGGAGGCCCAGGAAAGTGAAGTGATTTCCCCTCAATAATAATAATAATCACTGACACTTATGTGATACTTTACATACATTTTCATTTGATTCTCCTTTGAAATAGGCATTAGTTATTTTTCCCATCTTGCAAATGAGGAAACTAAAGCTCAGGGAGATAACATGATGCTAGGAATAAAGTCCAGGTCTCCCTGGTTTCAAACCTATTCTATGTTCACTGTGCCACACTATGTCTGTCTCTTAAGATGGAAAAATTCTCAAGATAGTGAGGTAAGAGCAGGCACAGGATTCGAACACTGGTCAAAACACTGCTGGGGACAGTCCTAAAGTTTTTTCCTTCTATGCCTGTTATTGAGATTCTGTGGAATGAAAAGTGAAGCAGGTATCAATTTGAGTGAGATGCTGAATGATTCATTTTATTAATGTATTGTAGTAGCAATTACTCTATTTTTTGTTCTTCCTAGATGTTGAAATTTTAAAGGAAGGTTCAATTATTCAGTATGAATCAAGAAAACATAAGCAGAGTACTGCCTGTGTGGTCAATACATAAGAATATCAATTCTTTTTATCATTCTGATGATAAAATACCAGTTTATATTTTAATTAGAAATCTACAGAGCTTAACAATTAATGTGATAGTGTTTTTGAAGCCCCTCAAAAAGAAGCACTGAAGAGTCTTCTGCTCAGTCAAAAAGGGGCTGGGCATGGGGAGGGACTGGAAGGAACACATGGGAGATCCTGGAATGGAAAGACAGCCTCAAGAAAGCAACTGTCAAACACACAAAGGAGTTTTTCTGCCTGTTTATTGGTACTATGCATATTTTTCATCTTTGGTGCTAAATTCTTCATTGGGTCTTACTTTATTCTCCTTGTAAGCCTAGAGGCAAGGCAGGGCTTATACAGGAAGGAAATCCTCACTCAGTGTGAGAATCACAGATAAGTAAGGGAAACACAGAAAGTGCAATATCACATTATTCCTAAAATCTGAGGAACCAAAACTCAAATATAAACCTCTTTTAGGGAAAATCCCAGTCATTAAAACCAAGTGTGAAGCAAGGAAAGTAAAAAAAAATGTAGCAGGAAGAATGAAAGATAAATTAATCAAGGTTAAATCAATCAGCATAAAACTCACCAACCCCAAATATGCACTTAAAAAGGAAAAGACTTCCTGGGAGAATTTGATGCAAATATCCATGCCACTCTTAATATATTTTCTCTGAGGAACTAAGAGAAGGAGAAAGATGGCAACATTGAGGTCCTCTATCACTCCCAGAAACTCAAGCTCCTAAGTCAATCCAAGCAACCACAAAGGAAACAAAGTAAGAGGGGGAAAGAATGGGAAAGGAAACACAAGATAAAAATGTTAAATGTTGAGGGAACTGCAGGAAGACAGGTACACTAATGGTATGATGAAGTTATCCAACAATGTAAAGCAAATCGGAATTAGACTAGAAAAGTCACCAAACTAGACACTCCTCTGACCCAGAACTTTTTTTTAAAGCAGTTGGGGGTAAGTAACTTGCCCAAGGTTACAGAGCCAGTTATTTTTGTGTAGTTGTTAAGTATCTGAGGCCAGAACTGATCCCGGGTCCTCCCAACTCTGGGGCTGGCACTCTTACTCACACCTAGCCACCCCCATGACCCAGAACTTTTACTACAAAGCATATATACATAAGGAGGTCAAAGATAGAAATATCCCATAGATGTGAAAATATTTAGAGCAACATTTTTGTAATAACGAAAAATAAAAATGGAAAGAAGTGGAAGTCCATCAGTTGGGAAAATAGCTGAACAAACTGTCATCTGTGAACATAATGGAATATTATCACATCATAAATATGATTATTTTTTAAAGTAATGGATACTTGGGAAAACTTGTACACTACAAAGTGCAGTAAGTACAGGGAAAACAAGTTGCCAAAGAGATAACAATACTGTAAGGAAAACAATATTGAATGACATCAAGGAGATGATGGGCTAAAGCAGCAGGATGAGACAGATATTATCAGACACCACCAATGTGTTGATTTCTTTTTCTTAACTGTACTTCTTTGTTAGGGGCAGCTTGGCGATACAGTGGATAGAGTACCAGGTCCAGAGTCAGGAAAATTCATCTTTCTGAGTCTAAATCTATTCTCAGTCATTTCCTAGCTGTGTGACCCTTGTCATCTTCCACTACAATAAGAGAGTCATAGTGTCCTGAACAAAGGAGGCAATGGTGACACTATACACTTACCTGCATCAGACCATAATCTAGACTATTCTGCTCAGTTCTGGGTGCCATTATTTAGGAGGACACTGACAAAGCATGTAGAAAAGGGCACAAGATAGTGGGAGGAATGGAGGTCATGTCATATAAGGATCAGTTGAAGGAATCAGGAATATTAAGTCTAGAAATGAGAAGTTTCTAATGGCGACATGATAGTTGTCTTCAGGAATGATTAAACTTGTTTCATGACTCAGAAGAGTAAAAGTAGGAGGGTTCTCTATATAGAAAACCTTCCTTACAGATGATAATTAGTGTTAATCTGAAGCGGACAGAGCTGACCTCAAAAGGTAGCTGGCATTTTACATAGCCCTTTAAAAGTTTGCAAGGTGTTTAACAAATATGGTTTAATTTATAGGACATAACAACCCAGAGAAGTAGGTGTTAATATTCCCCATTTTATAGCTGAAGAAATTGAAGTAGTTGGATATTAAATGACTTGGCCAAAGTCACCACAGCTAGTAAGTGTCTGAGGTTGGATTTAAACTCAGGTCTTCCTGACTCTATGTCTAGAGACTGCACTACCACAAGGTAATATATTTATATCTGCATCAATGGAGGACATCAAGGAGACACTGGTGATCTCATGCTGGTGATGTTGAAAAAGAAATTGCTGTTCACATAAAGGGTGAAGTAGATTGACCTCTGATTTCCCTTCCAATTCTGAGATTCTATGAATTTGAAGAAACTTTAGAATTTATCTGGTTATGTAAGTATCAGTCAGATAATTTAAAATGGGAAATTACCTTGGGTGGCATTTAGTCCTTCACCCTCATTCTTCAGATATAGAAACTGAGATTCAGAGGTAAACAGTGACTTATCCAAAGTCTCACAGACCTGGAATTTGTCTCCAAGTTCCCTACATTATGCTGAAATGCACTGAGCTAAGCATTTTAAATGCATTTTAATTCTAGCATTCTACCATAATTCCCCTACCAAGGGGAAAAACCTTTAACAAGCTCTAGGGGAAAAAATGTTCTTGGGAATCTGACTTCTCCCAAGCTTTATTTACTTTCTCCACTCTATGGAAAGAATATGGGAAGCAATGAAGCAATAAAAATCCTCAATCACAGTAATGAAAATAAACCCTTGGATATAAAATAAATCAAAAGCAGGTTTAATGAAAAGAAACCAAGCAGTAGGGACAAAGAAAAATTTAATATTTTCTGCATCTCCATTCTATTCCCTTTGCTATTCGTGTGCTTTCTCCAAGAACATACTTGTTATTTTCTTAATTTCATAAGAGGGTCTTATAAAGTATGAGGGATGAATAGGAAAAGAGGGGGTAAGTGAAATCAGAACATGCTGGCAGCACAATTTCTTATCTTCTTCACCAAATAGGACCTTGTGGGTAGGGTTAAAAGTAGTTTTGGAAGAGGGTGTGGTAATCATTATGTACTTATTGATGGCCTACTATGCATTATGTATGGGTTGTAACACATGTCCTGTTGGGTGAGTTGTAAATTGGTATATGGATTCTGGAAAGTGATTTGGAATTATGCCCCAAAATGGTGCATATCTTTTGATGAAACAATATTGCTATTAGGCCTATAACTGAGAGATATCAAAGAAAGAGGAAAAGAATTCACTTGTGCAAAAATATGTATAGCAGTTCTTTTTGTAATAGCAAAGACTAAAAATCAAGGGGTACCCATTGATTGGGGAATAGCTAAGAAAACAATAATATGTGAATGTAATGTAATACTATTTTGCCATAAGAAATGATAAAAGAGTATAATTTTGGTGAAATCTAGGAAGAATTGTATGAACTAATGAAGAGTGATGTAAGAACAAGAAGAGCAATTCATATAATAACAACAACACTGTAAAAAACAAATTCTGAAAGCCTTAAGTACTCTGAACAATGACAAACCATGACTCCAGAGAACTAATAATAAAGCATGCTACCAACCTCTGGACTCAGGGTACAGAATGAGATATATGTGTGTATAAATATGCATATACATGTGCATATATATGCACTGTGTGTATGTATATATATATATAATATATATGACATGTGATATGAAAATGTTTTACTGGCAATGTGTATTATTTATAAGGATTTTTTTTTAATTTGCTAGCACAGAAGATGAGATGGAAAGAAAATTTATATTTGTTCATGGAAAATTTTAATTTTAAAAAATGACCTGCTCTCAAGACCTTTCAGCTTTCTATTCATCTTCTTCTGTAGCTTATTAAGGTACTGTACAAAATATGGCACACAAAATTGAACATAAAATACCGGTTGTGGCCTGATAGGCAGAGTGTTAATAGGAATATTATCCCTCTAACTAGGCTTCTCTCTCTCTCTCCCCCCCCCTCTCTCTCTCTCTCTCTTTCTCTCTCTCTCTCTCTCTCTCTCTCTCTCTCTCTCTCTTTCTCTCTCTCTCAAAATTAATCACATACACAAAAAATAGTATCTTCATAGAAGAGTAGACAATAAAAAGGTAGATTCTTTATGAAACCATGAATCTCTATTCCATAAGAAAGCTTTTTGAAAGATATAGATATTAAACTTCATTTTACTTTCAAAACTGTCCTGCTCATCTGTGCTTCCTTCTGGACTACCCTCTGTTCTCTTTGTAAAATTTTTTTAAGTGTTACAATATCCTTCTTTGCTTTTTGTTTCAATTTGTGAGGAGGACTTTGCATCAATTTTGCTAACTTCTTTTCCCTGGTTTCCATCCTCCCTTTCCCAGATGAAAAACCAAGAGATAAAGGAAGGAAAAAGAAAAAAACTTGTAAAAAATAAACATAGTCAGGCAAAATAAATTCAACATAATAGTCATGTCCTAAAGTATCTGTCTCTGTGCCTTGTATCCATCACCTCTCTGTCAGGAGGTGGGTAACATGATTCATCTTAGGTCCTCTGGAGACCTATTGTTTATTTCATTGATTAGAGTTGTTAAATCCTTCAAACCTCTTTTTCCTCACAAGACTGTCATCCTTGTATAATTCACTCTCTCATACAGTTCACTTTACACTCTTATCAGTTCATATTACACAAGAGTCTCTGAAATCATCTCCTGTGGCACAATATTATTCCAATATATTCATCTACCACAATTTGTTCAGATATTCCCCAAATATCTAAAAGGCAATCAAAAACACCAAATTAGATTCTAGCTCTTTTCTTTTCCCTCTCCTTTTAAACTCTCCTTCTGGATCAGGATGTTTGTTTTGCTTGTGATTACTCCATCCCTCTTAAACTGCCCCTCTCCATCTCCAATTATTTCCCTATTGGTTTTGATGTATTTCTACATTAAATTCTTTCTCTATATGTGTCTGTGTGTTTATTCAACCTTTCTTTGTCCATTTAAGAATGAGATTCATCTAATGCATATTTGCCCTTTTTTCATTCTTTTTCTGATAGTATTCTAATCATGAGAAGGAGCATGTTCCAACCCCTCCTTCCTCCTTTGTATACCAATGTATTTTTTCCTCTACATTCTCTTTCCCTTCTTCACATTTTCTAAATTGAACCAATCTATCCCTAGGTCCTCTATTTTTTTTAATTTAACTCCCTATATGTGGTTGTAAGATGTTAAGGATCTCAAGGAACACTTGTTTCTTCTCTCCCTATTAGAATCTTAACACTATGTGACCATACAGCTCCTTCCAACTGCTCAAATAAGATTCCCTTTCCAGGTTTCACTGGACTCAGAGGTTTTTATTTCAAAATTTCAACTTAGGACTAGACTTTTCATCAGCAATGCATAAACATCATCTAATTCATCAAAATTTCCTTTTTCCCCTTCATAGTATTATATTCAGGTTTGCAGAGTAAATTATTTTGGCTATGAGACAATTTTTTTTTGCCTTTTAATATTCCAATATCCCCTCTCATTCAAAGTAGAAGCTACCACATCTTATGTGATCCTGACCAAACTCCTTGGTATTTGAGATACTTGTTTCTGGATGTTTGTCGTGTTTTTTCCATATTGTAAGAGATCTGGATTTGGGCTATCACATTCCTAGTACTTCCCCTTTTACAATTTTTAAGGTGGTGGTCAGTGGATTCTTCCTGACTTTTCTTTATGTTCTGGTTCTAGGTTATTTTAGTTTATGATTTCTTGAAATACAATGTTCAGGCCTTCCCTTTTCCTTTGATATAGACTGTGAATCCTAGTCATAAAGATACTGGAGGACCTACTAATGTAAAGTATAACTATAAACAGCCTATAGGCACATAGGATATCCACACTTAACTTAGTGCATATTTTACTTTTATGTAACTTGAAGTTTTGACACTGTCAGTGTCTTTATCCATATAACAAATACTTCTATTACTGACATGTGTTATTAACACACTGATGATGTGAAAGAAAAATGATCAATGTATATTGTTACTGTACTTAGGAGGAAAAACACCTCCTTGAATTACTTTACCTTCCTAAAAACCCTCCATGTATGCTCTCTCTCACATACCATTTTTGGTAGAAGCTGATTTAAAGAATGTAGTCATTCATTCTTTCCTTTATTTGCTTTCTCCATTCTTATTTACAGTGGCACTGAATGCCATTGTATGAAACTACACAACTCCACTGACTTAATCTACTAAAATTTAAGTTATATAAGCTCAATTTTGTCATTACTACAGCAAAGCAATTTATTTATTTTGACCTAATTGACACTCTCATTCCCCAAGGTTTCTGTTCCAAACATTTTCTTCTATCCTTAAAATTCTAACACTACCCTTTCCCCCCTCACTGTCAGCAAGAAATGTATCTCATACTTTACTGAAAACATAGAGGCTATTTGTCATGAACTTCCTCTTCCCCTCAACCCTACATCCCCAAATACCCTATCATCACCATCATCATCCCATATTCACTCCTTTGCTCTAGTCACTGATAAAGAGGTCGTCCTTTTCCTGACCAAAGTCAACTCCTTTATTTGTGCTCTATATCATATCTTCTCCAGGTTCCTCAGGTAGATTGCCCCCCACAAATCATCCCCTATTTGTCTCTAACATTCAGTGTCTCTCTAGAGATCCTTCTTTCTCTTTTGCCTCCTGCCAACATGTCCAAGACCAACTCATCCTTCAAAAATCTTCATTTGGCTCTACCATACCTTAAATTATTATTATATATCTCTCTCATCTTAACCAAAATCTTAGGAAAGACTATTTAAACATACTGTCTTTACTTCTTCTCCTCTCACTCATATCTCAGTTCCTTCCATCTCTCAACTGAAATTTCTCTGTAAAAGAGAATGACAGCTTAATGGCCCAAGTCAATGTCCTCATCCTTTCTGATCTCTCCACAGTAGTTGATACTTTTAACCACCCCTCATTCCTATATATTCTCTCCTGGGATTTTTGTGACATTCTTTCTTGGTTCTATCTCTAGTAGAACTGGGTTCTGGTCAATCCTTTGTTTTCTTTGATGAATTATCACCTATTTCTCATCCCCTATGTATGTGTCCATGTACTTTGGTTCTGCCCAAAGTCCTTTTTTCCCCTTCTATCTACTCACTTTTGATCATCTCCTCATCTCACATAGTTTTAACCATTATATCTATAAGGAAGGGTAGAGTCACAAGCACTGTCATTATGAAAATGTACATTGTTCTCTGACAATGTAACCCACAAATGAAGTTGAACACACAAATATTTTGTAACAGGTTCCAGTCCACTAAATTCTTAATGAAAAGACTTTTTGATTGGCTGCAAAGCGAGAACTAGAGCATGGCCAAAAGGTACTACTCAACCTTGGTCAGTCCCTTGGTTAGCACTTTCTTAGCTAGATGCAATCTAAGTGAGAAAGACAAGGATATAAGGAGAGAGTCCACAGGCCCTCCCTGTCTGAGATCAGCATGTAATCTATGAATATGCCCCTCTGATCTTTCTCTTTTGTGTTTTTTTTCATATTATAAAGCATATTTCTATGACTGTGTGAGCTTTAAAAGTTAAATAACAGACTACCAGAGGCTTAGATCTTGAATCCATGGCAGAAGAGAGATGGTGATGCCCCAATCAAACTGTCAGGCCCCATCTAGCAGTTAGCAGATATGCAAACTCATCAATCTGTGGCAATACCACATTTGGAAGTGAACTTAGTAAAAAAAAATACTACATAGAAAGAGTGGCAGCCTGGTGGCTGTGAATAGAGTGCTAGTCCTAGAGCCATGAAGATCTAAATTCAGATTCTGCCTCAGACTTTAACCCTAACCCTGCGACCTTGGGCAAGTCACTTAACCTTTATTTGCTTCAGTTTCCTTAGCTATAAATGTGGATAATAATAGCCCCTACCTTTCAGGGTTGTTGTGAGAGTCAAATGAGATAATATCTGTGAAGTGTTTAGCATGATACATGTCACATGTTAGACATTAAATAAATGCTAGCTATAATTATGTGTTAAGTTTGAGCCTACTCTCCTCAGGGACTGAGATAGGAATGAAAAGAAGGTGCTCTTCTGTCTTAGGAACAGAGAAATATTTGCATTCCACCTTTTTATACCTAGACAGTAAATAACTCTTTGCAAAACCTAATTAATAATTGATTGAAAGGAACTGGGGTACTAATCAATGGTAGTTAACAGCAAGAGGAACACATCAGAATGGGAGCTTGAGCTGATGGCATTAAGGAGAGAATTCCTCAAATCCTCAATGGTATCCCTAGTAGCCTGCCTTGATCTGGGAAAGTGAGTCCAATATAACATTTTATCTCTAAGCAAATGACTTATAGTTCTACCTATCTAGTCTCAGTCTGTCCTCTGAGATCCAGTCCCGTGTGACCAAATTACCACGTGGATAGCCCATAGACATCTCAAAACTCAGTTACGTCCAAAACCGATTTCATTATTTCTACCCTATCTCACCCGGTCTTTGCCAAATACTCCCTTCTTTCTATTTTCCTTATTCCTTTCTTTTAATCAAAGCCTTCTTCTAGAGGCAGCTAGATGAGGTGGTGAATAGAGCCCTAGACCTGTAGTTGTCAGAAAGATCTGAGTTCATAGCTAGCCTCAGATTTTTACCAGCTGTGTGACCCTGGAAAAGTCACTTAAACCTATGTCTACCTTACTTCCCTCACCTGAGAATGAGGGTAATGGGCATCTCTACCTCTCAGGGTTGTTGTAAGGATAAAATCAGAAATTATTTGGAAAGGATTGAGCATAGTGCCTGGTACACATTCAGCACTTAATATATGCTTATTTCCTTCCTTCTTTGTCACCTTGGTTGTCACTTTAGAATCATTATCATTTCTTCAATCTGTTGCCAATAGTGTTAATTCTACATAAAATCTCTCACACATCAAACCTCTTTTTTTTTTCTATTCCAGTGGTCCCCATTTAGTGGACCACGAAATTCTTGAAGTTCACAATGGTGGTCCAGGGGATTTGTGTTAAAACCTCTTTAATTGTGTCTTAAGCAATACATAATTGCCCAATTGTTACAAATATATTTTTCCTCTGTAAAAACAAGCATGTTGGCACAGAGTGCAGAGCGAGGGGAGCTGAGCACAAGTCCTCCTGAGTTCCGGTTTTAGCCCCAGGGCAGATGGGCCAGCAGCCAGCTGGAAGGACCCCAGAAAACCAGCAACTGTGGTGATTCCAGAATTATCAACATAGACATGCCTAGGACAAAGTGAGAGGTTAGTGCCCTATGAACTTTGGGACCAGTATTTGGGGAACGCATCAGCTTCCTCCCCTGGGGGCTAGAAGCCTGAGGAGACATGCCATTTTGTAGTTTTCAGAGGCAGCTCCAGCTCTGGCCTGCAAACTGTAGGGAGATCCAGCGATCAGTCTTGGGGGGGGAGGGGGGGTAATCGCTCTTGTTTTAACCTCCCTGGATCTGGATTGTGATCTGGGGTGGAGGTTGTGGGTGGGTTTCCAGCTTGCCAGAAATGGAAGGTGCCCCCCAACACATTCGGGATGAAAATTCCCCTATCTGGCACCAAAGCCATTGTGTGGCAACAAGCCCAAAAGTCAAGTAATTAAGTGGCAACATGCCAAGGCAAAGGAAACAAATTAAACAGAAAAATGCAACCCTAGACTCCTACTTTGGGGGCAAGGAGGGTCGAAGCATGGAGCGGGAAGAGGACTGTGAGGTCAGAAGTCCTGCTCCAAAAGCCCCAGGGGAAAACAAGAGCTGGTTGCAGGCCATAGAGGACCTTAAGAGGGACTTTAAAAATAAAATAAAAATCACTATTAATTAGAGAAATGCAAATCAAAACAACTCTGAGATACCACATCTCTCCAGTCAGATTGGCTAAGATGACAAAACAAGAAAGTGACAAATGCTGGAGAGGATGTGGTCAAATTGGAACGCTAATACATTGCTGGTGGAGTTGTGAACTTATCCAACCATTCTGGAGAGCAATCTGGAATTATGCCCAAAGGATTATAAATAATTTCATACCCTTTGACCCAGCCATACCACTTTTAGGGTTATATCCCAAAGAGATCATAGTAGTGGGAGGAAGAACCATATGTACAAAAATATTTTTAGCAGCCCTTTTTGTGGTTGCAAAGAATTGGAAACTAAAGGGGTGCCCATCAATTGGGGAATGGCTAAACAAGTTGTGGTATATGAATGTAATGGAATTTTATTGTGCTATAAGAAACGAGGAGGTGACGGATTTCATAATTACCTGGAGAGACTTATACAAACTGATGCTGAGCGAGAAGAGTAGAATCAGAAGAAATTTGTATACAATCACAGACATACCATATCTGTGATGACCAACTATGACAGACTGGACTCTTTTCAGCAATGCAGTGATATAAGTTAATCCCGAATGACTCAAGAAAGTGAGAAATGCGCCATCCAGAGATATAACTAGAAAGAACTGAGCCTGAATCCTGATGGAAGCAAACTAAATGATCTTGTTCTTCTCATTGTTTGGTTTTACTTCTTCCTTATCATCTTTCATCCCACCTAGTACAATATGCCTTTGTAATTGGAATAATGTTTAATATGAATGCATTTGCAGACCCTATACTGTACTATATGCTGTCATGAGGGGAGGGGGGAGGGAAGTAAAGGAAATTTGAAAATCAAGGAACTATGGAATTGAATCTTGTTAACTGAAACTAAACTAATAAATTAATTTTAAAAAAAAAGAAAAAAATAAAAATAAAATAAGAGAAGTGGAGGAAAAATTGGAAAGAGAAATGAGAAGGATGCAGAAAAAGTATGAAATGAGGGTCAACAACCTGACTGAGGAAAACAACACCTTAAAAAATAGACTAACTCAAAAAATAAAATAAATAGACTAACTCAAATGGCAAAGGAGGCCCAAAAGGGCAATGAGGAGAAGAATGCCTTAAAAAGTCGAATTTGCCAGATGGAAAAAGAATCTCAAAAGCTCACTGAGGAGATTCATTCCTTCAGAGTTAGACTGGAGCAAATGGAAGTTAATGACTTTATGAGAAATCAAGATGCCGTTAAGCAGATTCAAACAAATGAAAGATTAGAAGGCAATGTGAAATATCTCATGGGAAAAACCACTGACCTGGAAAATAGATCCAGGAGAGACAATTTGAAAATTATTGGACCCAATATATATATATATGAAAATATATGGACCCAAAAGCCATGATCAAAGAAAGAACCTAGAAATCATCCTTAAAGAAATTATCAAGGAAAATTGCCCTGATGTTTTAGATCCAGAGGGCAAAATAGAGGTTGAAAGAATCCACTGATCACCTCCTGAAAAAGATCCCAAAAAGAAAACTCCCAGGAATATTATAGCCAGGTTCCAGAATCCCCAGATCAAGGAGAAAATACTACAAGCAGCCAGGAAGAAACAATTTCAATATTGTGGAAACACAATCAGAATAGCCCAGGACCTGGCAGCTTCTACACTGAGGGATCGAAGGGCAGGGAATATGATATTCCAGAGGGCAAAAGAACTGGGAATGAACCCAAGGGTCACCTACCCAGCAAAACTGAGTATTTTGTTTCAGGGGAAAATATGGTCATTCAGTGGAATAGAGGACTTTCAAGCATTCTTGAGGAAAAAACCAGAGTTGAATAGAAAATTTGACATCCAGACACAAGAAGCAAGAGATGCCTGAGAAGGTAATCAGGGAAAAGAAATCAAAAGGAACTTATCAAAGTTGAATTATTTACATTCCTATATGGAAAAACAATAACTGTGACTGATGAAATCTTTCTCAGTATGAAAATAATGGAAGAAGGGTGTATGGTCATATGAATACATATGTGAATGTGTGTGTATATGGTTACAGTTATATATGGATAGAGGGCATAGGTTGAATTTGTTGGGAAGGGAGGACACTCAAGGAGTGAAGTTGTGAGGTGAGAGAGGAAAGTGGCAAGAGGAGATGGGGAGAGACAAGGTGGGGTAAACTATCTCATGTAGAGGAAGCAGGGGGAGGTGGTTACAGGGAAGGGGAAAAATAGGAAGGCAAAAAGGCAAAACCACATTCTCATTGAATTTGGTTCAGGGAGAGAATGACATACATACTAGGTGGGACATCTCAACCTACAGCAGAATGGGGGGAAGGGGGATGAGAGGAGGGATGATGGGTGGGAGGGCATCCTTGGGGGGAGGGGAGGTTGGAGTTACCCACTATGGAAGAGGGACAGGATCAAGTGGGGAATGGACCAGGTTGGGGGGGTGGGATGAGGGGGAGGGAATTATAAGCAGCCTTGTACAATATATATACTATGATAATGTTTTGCATAGCTAGACATGTACAACATACACTGAATTACTTATCTCCCCAGAGGGAATGGGTGACAAGGGAGGAAGGAAATGGATCTGAAATTCAAGGTCTTAAGATTAAATGTTTCAAATATATATAAATACTATTATTAATACTCTTTTGCTTGTAATTGAGAGATAAGATGTGCAGGCATTGGGACACAAAGATTCACCTTCCTCTAATGGAGAGGTCGAAGGAGGTGTGGGAGAGGATATGGGAGAGAGCAGATTGGAGGAAGTGATGTCTTGCAGGACTGCTGTTCTGGGAGGGTGGGTAGGGGAAAAAGAGGGGGGGAAATGATTGTAACTCAAAATCTGGCAGAAATGGATGATGTAAAACAGAAGTTAATAAAGCATTTGTTTAAATTTAAAAAAATAAATGTAACATATCAAAAAAAAAAAAACCCAAGCATGTGCCTGTTTGAAACATTACAGGTTTGTTTCTGAAGTAATTTAAAATCATCATGATCATGATCATGCATTGTTATGTGCATGATTTTGTTCTTAGTGCAGCAATTATATCAAACTCTTTTTCTAAGTGCAATTATGTTCTTGCAGTTTCTCAACCTGTCATCAAATTGTTTCCAAAACTGCTCAAGGATTTTGACATTCTAGCAAAAACTGATTTCCAACTGATGGTTAGACGCATGTATATCCTCTAATTTTCAATGATTACTCTGTACCAGAGTAGTTTTTTGTTTCTCTCTGGTGCCCTATAATTGTATCTCATCAGCATTCTTGTAGCACAAATGTCAGGCTATTCAAAAACCATTATCATCGAACATGTGCTTTACAGGCCATCCTAAAAACCATCACAAACATTGAGCAAGAACAGACCTTATATTACCTCTCATTGCATTATTAAGGTTGTTTTCCCATTTAAACTTATCTTCTGCGTTTGTTGTTATTCTTCTGTTTGGTGAATTTTCAAATGAACTCGTTGGCAACACTAGCCAATTATCCAATAGAATGCAAGAGTTTAGTTAGGGTGCCAATGAGAGATGAGAAAAAAGCCACTTCTAGAGAGATTCTTTCCTTAAAAAGGTTAGTTTACATATAAATACTGATAAAAATGAAGCAATAAATGCAATTGAACTTTAACTACATTTATCATTTAATACAATGTTATTAGCCGGTAGAAAAGTAAATTTTTATGTTATAGCTAGTTCTTCATTTTTGTCAGTTGGTTAGGTGATTTAAAAAAATTAACTACCACCTCTCAGCAAAATAATTTGAAAAATTCTTCTATGATTTCCTACCATGTATTTCTATGACTTAATATTTTCATTTTATTCTTATTTTAAATCAAAATGCAGAAATTAACTTGATATGAAACCAGACTTGAGACTGTTAATCTGCTGTTGACAAGTATTTCAATCCTTTGTTCAAATAAAAAAAGTCCAACACTGAATTTAGGTTTATATATAATTATTATATTTTGCTAAATTATCTTCTAGGTTGCAACTTATTTTGTTAAACATTATTCATATTTAATAATATTTGTAAAATAATGAAATTTAATGTGAATCCATATAGACAACAGTAAGCATATGAGGTATTATTGGATTGCTTCTTTTAATTTTCACTGAATGTCTCACATAATATATTCATTATTATTATGTAATTCTTTTTATAATTTTATATTTAGAGTTTCCATAATTATATGTGGAATAAGATTTTATAATTATAGAATGTACATTTTAATCTGGAGCTTTTTGTGGGGGGGAGAGTTATTATTGTAAGCACCTAATGAATAAATATAAAAGAATATTATGAAAAGTATAATAAATTACCCTAGGGGATCGTAATGCATTTTTTATTTTGTTGAAAGGGGTTTTTGGAACAACTTCAGCAGCCATCGCTCTATTCACATAGCTACCACATCAATTTAGACCCTCATTGCCTCTCACCTGGATTATTATAATGACTTCCTACTTGGTTTCCCTGCCTTCAATTTCTCCCTTCACTAATCCATCCTCCACACAAATGCCAAATTAATATTCTTAAAGTATAGGTCTGACTATTTCACTCCTGTTATATTAGAAATCCTGTGCATAAGAATACCTATCTCTTAAGCTGTAGGCTTGACTGAATTATCATAATTTTTTTTTTACTTGTGGAATGCTTTCTCATTTCAATGATAGGGTGTTTATGCTAATGATTTATAATTCAACACATGCATACACACAATTCAAGACACGGTGAACTTCAGTAAAAACAATGTCCATCTTAGAGTTAGATGCTTAATAAATTTATAGTACTGTTGAGTGACATGGTTATTACTGTTAGCCAACCACTCCTATCTAGCCAACCACTCCAACCACTCTACTTAGCCACCCACCTTATCTACTATTGACTCATTGTTAGAAAAGTTTCAAGAATTGAATCAATGGATCTATAATTCTCTATCTTTTTTAGTTCTATACCCTGAGTCAGAGAGTCTTCTAGTGAAATATCTCAAAACTAACTCTCAGTAAATATTGTCTCAGTGGTATCTTTCTCTCTTCTGAGCATGCACCCTCCTCAATTTTTCCTTCATTTTCAATAAATTAATCCAGATTTGCAAGGGCATTCACTTAATGATGTTTACAAAGATAAAGTAAATGCAGAAAACAAAAAATGTAAATATACTTTTTCCATTATCAGAAAAAAATATAAAGATTCCATAGCCTTCCATGAAAGATTCCAAGGGGTGGGGGGTGGGGGTGGGGAAGTATAATACAGGATTCCTGCCTTAGGGTTGGTAATGAGGATAGGAGGGTAGAAAAAGAAGACCAACATTTTCCACTATACTCCTCAAGACAATCAGTCTGTGCCATACCAATCAATTTACCAAAAAACTACTTTTTAGAGTTAGACAAAATAATAACAAAATTTATTTGGAAAAACAAACGGTCTAGAATATCAAGGGAATTAATGAAAAGAAATGCTAGGGAAGGTGGACTAGCTATGCCAGATCTTAATCTGTATTATACAGCAGCAGTCATCAAAACTGCTTGGTATTGGCAGAGGAGAAGAGTAGTGGATCAATGGAATAGATTGGGCACAGGAGACCCAGTAGTTAATGAATATAGTAATCTATTATTTGATAAACCCAAAGACCCCAGTTTGGGGGATAAGAATGCACTATTTGACAAAAACTGCTGGGAAAACTGAAATACAGTGTGGCAGAAACTGGGTATAGATCATTATCTAACACCATATACCAAAATCAAGTCTAAATGGGTGCATGATCTAGGTATAAAGGATGATACTGTAAGCAATCTGGGAAATCAAGGAATAGTTTACCTGTCAGATTTGTGGAGAGGGGAAGACTTTAGGACCAAACAAGAATTAGAGAGCATTATAAAATGCAAAATGGATAATTTTGATTACATTAAACTGAAAAGCTTCTGTACAAACAAAGTCAATGTAACCAAGATCAAGAGGGAGGTGGGAAATTGGGAAAGAATTTTTATAACCTATGCTCTGATAAAGGACTCATTTCTAAAATATACAGAGAATTGAGTCAAATCTATAAGAATACAAGTCATTCCCCAATTGATAAATGGTCAAAGGATATGAACAGGCAGTTTTCAGAGAAAGAAATTAAAGATATCTATAAGCATATGAAGAAATGCTCTAAATCACTATTGATTAGAGGAATGCCAATCAAAACAACTCTGAGGTACCACATATCTCCAGTCAGATTGGCTAAGATGACAAAACAGAAAAATGACAAATGCTGGAGAGGATGTGAGCAAATTGGAACACTAATGCATTGCTGGTGGAGTTGTGAACTTATCCAACCATTCTGGAGAGCAATCTGGAATTGTGCCCAAAGGGCTACAAATAATTTCATACCCTTTGACCCAGCAATACCACTTCTGGGGTTATATACCAAAGAGATCATAGAAGTGGGAGGAAGACCCATATGTACAAAAATATTTGTAGCAGCTCTTTTCATGGTTGCAAAGAATTGGAAATTAAAGGGGTGCCCATCAATTGGGGAATGGCTAAACAAGTTGTGATATATGTATGTAATGGAATATTATTGTGCTATAAGAAACGAGGAGGAGACAGTTTTCATATTTACCTGGAGAGGCTTATACAAACTGATGCTGAGTGAGAAGAGTAAAACCAGGAGAAATTTGTATACAGTCACAGACACGTCATATGTGTGATGACCAACTATGACGGACTGGACTCTTTTCAGCAATGCAGTGATATAAGTCAATCCCAAAAGACTCATGAAGAAGAGAAATGCGACATCCAGAGATATAACTAGAAAGAACTGAGCCTGAATCCTGATGGAAGCAAACTAATTGATCTTTTTCTTCTCATTGTTTGGTTTTATTTCTTCTTTACCATTTTCCATCCCACCTAGTACAATACGCCTTTGTAATTGGACTAATGTCTAATGTGAAAGTATTTGCAGATTCTATACTGGACTATATGCTGTTGTGGGGGGTGGGGGGAGGGAGGTAAAGGGAATTTGAAATTCAGGGAACTATGGAATTGAATCTTGTTAACTGAAACTAAACTAATAAATTAATTTTAAAAAAAAGACAGTCAGTCCTACGTTTTTTTTCTGGAATGACTGCTTCTGCCCCCTGCTTCCATTCTATTCTGTTCCACATGATTTCACAGTTTTCTATCTGTAACTCCCTATGTTTTCTATACACCTGGTCAGGAAGTGGTTCCTTTTTGAGGCCTCTCCCATACCCACTATACTACTGTACTGAATTTTAATGGTCACCCAGAGATGTGATGTGTTATTCTCCATTCTATGGCATTACTTCCTTTCTGATTTACTTAAGAGAATCATTTGTACCTCATAAAAGGATCTCCTGGATGGCCCCATTTTTTACAATTAATGTAAGACCTGGAGCTACTAGTTGGCATGATGGATTGGGACAAAGACTCATCTTCCTGAGTTCAAATATGACTTCAGACATTTATTAGCTGTGTGTCCCTGGGCAAGTCATATAAGCTGATTTGCCTCACATCTGTAAAATGAACTGGAGAAGGAAATGGCAAACCACTCCAGTATCTTTGTCAAAAAAAAAAAAAAACCTAAATGATGTCATAAAGAGTCAGACATTACTGAGACAATTCAACAACAACAACTTAATACCTCATTATCCAGTCCCTTTCCTGTGATTGAATCTGTGAAGAGCAACCTTCTTATAAATGTTTGCTGAAATAAACTGAATAACATAGATATGGCCTAACTCAAGAGTAGTAAATTTATTTACTCTTCCCTCTATACATTTTTTTAACATCTGAATCAGTTCAGAATCAAACCTCTATAGAGATTATTATATTACATATAATATTATGGACATCATCTATCAGTTTATGAACTATGTATTTTAATTTCTTTCTCAGTAAGCTCAGTATCACATTTCTACAACAATGAACAAAAACGACTTCCCTCCCATCTAGTCTCCTACTTATGTCAACTCTCTTAACTCTTTGTGGAACATCAAAAGAAGCCCCTCATAAATTACTTGAATATGTAACTCATTTTTCTTTTGGATCTCTCCTAGTACCTTGCTCAAATGAAATACACATGTGTTATCTATTAATTTTTTTCTAACAAACTTGTTCAATTCATTTAAACATTTATTAAACACCTACTGTGTGCAATGAACTATCTATTAACTAGTAATAAAAAGACAAAAGTGAAATAGCTTCTGCCCTCAAGGATCTTAGATTCTACTACCAGG
This sequence comes from Gymnobelideus leadbeateri, assembly GCA_011680675.1. Classification (NCBI taxonomy): domain Eukaryota; kingdom Metazoa; phylum Chordata; class Mammalia; order Diprotodontia; family Petauridae; genus Gymnobelideus; species Gymnobelideus leadbeateri. The sequence continues at coordinate 1,084,062 of WOXC01009709.1, read as the reverse complement.
ACATAACATGTAGGCATCCACCGATATGTAAATATGAGGTCATTTGAGGAGACAGAGATTATTAGCACCCAGGTCAATCAAAGAAGGCTCCCCTGAAGGGCACTGAAGGAAAAGTAAAATCCTGAGGGGTAGAGAAGAGGAGGGAGACAGCATGTTGAACATTCATAATTTTTTTAAATGATAATTCAGTTAAACTTCTGGCTTAAGAAGTAGGTATTTTCCTGCATAGTACTTCTGGTGCTTTTTGGTTAAAGATACCCACAAAGTATGGCCTTGCATGATGTCCTTTTTATGTTCCAATCAAAATGAGGTGTAAAGGTGTTACAAGGAACATAAAAGAAGAAAACTAATGAGCTGATCTTCTGAGTATCCATAGACATTATTTTATCTTCAGAACACATTTAAAGAAGAAAGGGTAAGGGGTGAAATTATCTGTTTCTTAGATCTGAAAGCAGTCACAGAGCAATGAAGAGGTCCCTGCCACCAGTGAGACTCATTTCACTAGTGAAGCTGCCTTAAATGATACTAGGCAACTTCCTTCCTTAGAAAGACAGTTTTTTTGTAAAGAAAAAAAAAGAAAAGAAAAAAGAGAAAGGTGTGTAACTCAGACCCACTGAAGCCTTATAAAGAAAAAAAATCCACCCAGATAAGTGGGTTTTCTAATAAGCTGACTCAATAAAATTTTAAAAGAAAAGGTAAAAAGTTTTTTTTTATTATTATTGATGTTCCTTTCTATATACTAGGTCAAGGGCAGCAAACTTATTATCCTTTGGATCTACCATCTAGAGCAAAGAGTGCCAGTAACAAGCCTTATGGCACAGGTAAGAAAACAAGAAAAAGAAGATGGTGCAGAAAAGAGAAAGATAGAAATAATGAGTGGGAGATGGAAAAGAAAGGTCAGAAAAAGGGAAAAAAAAGAAGAAAGAGGTATATGCAGAGGAAATCTGTAAATTGCTATCTACAGTTGCCTCAGGTGACACTCAGTAGGTTGCTTGTCCTTGCATTAGATCATCATGGTCCCTTAGTTAAGTATTTTAAAATTTCCATTCTTAATCAACCTCACAAGAATTAATGACTCCTGACACGCTCAAGAGTTCAAAGTCATCAAGCTAGGCTCAAGAGAAATAAGGCAGAAGTACAAAAAATTAATTCAATAATCATTTTCATTAGCATTTTATTAGGTTTCATACAAATTTGTTTTTGCATGAGAAACTCTTGGTGTAGCTACCTCTAAGCACATAGTAGTTTTCCTTACCTTATATCTCTGGGAACAAAAGGAAGGGTAATTCATAAAAGAGATATTTTGTGATACTAGTTATGTGTGTGAATTGGTCCAGTAAGGATTTAGTAAACCAGTAAAATTCTTTCTACTAACTCGTTTTTGTAATATCTTGCATATTATTACCAAAATATGTAAATTCAATTAAGTATGACAGAATTTGAAGATTTGGAACTAATGTTATAGTGTATCAAAAGCTTCACTTATGGAAAATCAGGCAAAGCAAAGCTATTTGCTAAGACAGCCCAGAATTTCAAGCATTAGTGAAGGTCATGCACTGTTCTCATGGAAGGTTCTAGTCCTTCCTGAGTACTTGACTCCTATAGTCTTAGCCTAGCCACCCTGAGGCTCAGAATCTTTCCCCCTGTACCCACTCAGAATCCTAACCAGGTGTCTGTTTTAGACCTTTCCTGAGTCTTTTTCATTATTACTACTAGGTCTGGCCTTGAAGTGGGAAATATATATGATCTTATCAGTTCAGCCTGTTTTCACACTGTTTCAGGCTGAATATCCTGCACTGCCCCAAACCTGTCCTATTAGAGGAACGACATTGGCTGGACTTTTTCTTTACTGCACCTTAGTCTGCTAGGAGACTCCCTGTTCTGTTATTTGGCAATATATAGAAGGGTCTCCACTGTTGTTATCAGATAGTATCTCATAGCACAGGGTTCATGAAGGTGTTGGTGTAATTTGTGCTAAAAACCACAATCACAAACTTTTAATACTATAGGGGGTCATCTAATCTAATACTTATTTTACAGAAGAACTCTAGGCACATAGAGTTAAATGTCTTCATAATAGTGTCAGACTCAGAACTACAACTCATTCTATAAAATCATTTGACATGAACTTGAAGAGAAGGGAAAGACCTTAGAAACAATTTAGTTCAACCCCTTTAAGTCTTGCCTGATGCCAAGTCATGGTTGAGCTCAAGGGGTCCAAGAAGCTATCTCTTAGAGATAAAAGGTTATTCTGATACTTCCTCTTATGATCTTTAAAACAAACAAGATAGATCACTTTCTGCTCCCTATCCTGATATTTTGTCTATCTCTGTTTGAGATGAAGTTTTCTGTAAGAGTGATAAGAATGGAGAAGGAAGGTGCATTCATTTATCATTCTTCTGTCTTTACAATGGCAGCTATAGATGGCATAGTGAAGAGCGAGCTCAATTTAGAATCCAAAAGATCTGAGTTCAAATCTTGCCTAAGACACTAAGCCATAACCTCTCTCAAGCCTCAGTTTGCTAATCTATAAAATAACTTACCTCACAGGGTTGTTATGAGGATCAAATGAGATAACATGTAAACATGTTAAGTGCTTTGAAAACCTTAAAGAGTTATATAAATACTACCTAATGTATTATTGTATTAACACACAAGTTAATTTATTGAGTATCTAGTATGCCAACATTTATTGAGTATTTACTATGTAAGTCAGTCAATAAGCATTTATTATATGGTTACTGTGTGCCAAGCACTGTGTTAAGTACTGGAGATACAAAGAAAGACAAGGCGCTCATAATCTAATGGGGAGGAAAAAATGCAAACAACCATGAATAAAAGCTAGATACAGGATACAATTCCAAACAATCAGCAGAGAAAAGATATTAGAATTAAGGGAGGTCAGAAAAGGCTTCCTGTAGAAGGTACTTACTATGCATAGCACATGGTAAGTGCTTAATAAATGTGGTTGTTGTGGTTGTTGTTACTGTTTTTTTTCATTCATTCCTCACTCCTCAGCTGCACTAAAAACAAAAAATTCATTTGTAACCAGGTTGTTTGTTCCAATGTCATAAAAGGTGGTTATGTTCCTCCAGGCCACTCTATAAAAATATACTCAAACTTGAAGAGAACTAGAATAGAGTCTCAAAGCTGGTAAGGAGCTTTTTGCTGTAGGAGGACCAAACTCCTACAGGACTCTTCTCTACAGCATCTCTAACAGACAGTCTCTGCCAATGATGGGGGCTCATCTTATTACAAGGCAATCCATATTGCTTTTCACAGCTCTAATTATTACAGATTTCTTTCTTATAAGATCTTAGTTCTGAAGTGTGGAGCTCAATAAAATTAGTCTAGAGTGGGAGATTAGTCAATAAAAGTCTAATCTCTGCATAAATAAAAATCCTTTTTAAATATTGGAAGCCATGCTTTCAATCCTCTCTAATGAACTCTTTTTAACTCAGAAATAAACAATCTCATTTCCTTTGTTACCCTAAAGACCTTTCACCACTCTACTTAGCCTTTTCTGGTTCAATTTGCTAATGTCTGTCTTAAAGCATGACACACAGAACTAAACAAAGTTCATTGGATATGATCTAACAAGCACAGTGAACACAGTTCTGGACCCTTTATTTATACTCATGTAGCTGAAGATCACAACAGCTTACCTGGATGTTATATAAAGCTCCTGATTCATGATATGAGCTTCTAGCCAATTAAAAGTCCTCAATTTTTTAACATACTTCATCTGTACTTATGTGATTACTTTTTAAAAATCTAAGCACATGGTTTTGTATTTATCATGATTATATTTCATTTTGCTAGACTTAGCTCACTGTTCCAGGCTGTCAAGGTCTTTTTAGATACTAACACTATCATCCATCCCAGTTTTGTGTCTTTTAGAAATCTGCATTACACATCATCAGTCTCTTCATCTAATTCATTGAGTAAAAGATTGAATGAAATAATATTGAGGGTAGAGCCCCATGACATATCACTAGAGATCTCTATCCATGTTGAACTACCACCAAGACTCTTTGGTTAGACATTCAAAAGCTTAGCAAATAACTTAATCTCTCAGTGCTCTAGATGAATCTTTAAGATTATCGGGAAAGGAAATTCCTCACCAAGAATTCCCTTCACTGATGCCATTACAGGTCTAGTCCTTATTTCTGTCCCTATACCTAATCTTTTCCATCTTATCAATGATGACATCATTTAGCATTGTCAAATAACACAATGTTGTCCCCAGATATACCAATCAGTTTTGTTTTGTTTTGTTTATGTTCAGTCATTCCAATCACTTCTTACTCTGTTACCCCAATTGGGGTTTTCTTGGCAAAGATGCTGGAGTGGTTTGCCATTTCTTTGTCTAGAACATTTTTCAGATAAGGAACTAAGGCAAAAAAGGTTAAATGAATGTCCGAGGCCAAATCTGAACTCAGTAATATGAGTCGTCCTGACATTAGGCCTGGCACTCTATCCTCTATGCCCCTTTAACTCTATAAAAAAGAGGAAATGTGGATTATTTGACATGACTTGTTACAGAATAGGTATTCTTAACCTGGGGTCTATGAATAGATTGCAGGGGTCCATAGACAAGGAAGGTAAAGGTAAGTTATTTTAAATTTTTACTAACTTCTAAATGAATTTAGTATTTCCTTGTATTATAAATGTGGGGAACAAACATTATTCTGAGAAAGGGTCCATAGGTATTACCAGACTGTCAAAGGATTCCAATGACGCAAAAAAGATTAATCATCACTTATGTAGAGAGATCAGGTTCAGGATTACTCTAGAGATGTCTGCTGGGTAACCATGTTTTATATTACACTCTCCTCTTGGCATTAAATTTGCTCTAATTAAGCACCCCAGGAAGCTTTCCAGAGTGGCCTGGATGATAAATATGTGAATAACCTTAATAATAAATACAGCTACTTCTGGGTAGCCACTTATGGTTGGGAACAGTAATGTAAACCTATATAAGTTGCTTATTGGGAAACTTCCAGTGGCTTCTCAGACAAGATAAAATTCACTTTCTGCAATCCATTCCATCAGGGTCCAGGTCACTGTGGATTTCTATAGGTTTAAAAGAAAGACCTAAACAGCTATTCATCAGCCAGCTGCTTGACAGGGTGCCATGAATTCCTCCTTCATATAAGTATACTGGATTTAGTTTTATATCCTCGTTTAAATAAACTTAAGCTTTAGCAAACCAAAGCCCTTTGTCTCCATTATTTCAGTATTCTGAAAACAGCCAAGCACACTTGTTCTCTGTGAATAAAGGTTGATACCTAATGATTACCCCACTTCTTTTTCAAAGAGTTTACAAGTCATCTATCTAATGATCTATTTTAAAATGTTGCTAGGAATTTGACATAAATCTGAACTCTCTAAAGCTCCAGGAATAAACCAGAAAGGGTTGGACTAGATGAGATTCTGGGTTCCTTATAGTTCTAAGACTATGATCCTATTAGAGAAAAGATGGAAAAATTCAGGAAGTATGCAGAGATCAGCAACAAAGTGATGTAGGGTGGGTGGATCACGTTATTTCAATGTCTTGAGATTCCTAAATTGCAAAAAAGCAATTTGTCACACTAGTGAGCCAAGAAAGTTACCAAAAATAAGACAGGAGACTGTGAAATCTGCTTCAAGAAAGTATGGAAAGCACAAGACCACAGAGAGTGTGGCATGTTGGTATCATGGAACAACTATGTAGAGGAGAAAGTGAAGGGCCTAGAGAAAGGAATATTTTTACTCTTTAATTTATCGGCAAGAGTGAAGTGTTCCTTGAAATAATGAAAGAAGCATTCCAAGATGAAAAATTTTTAAAAAATAAATGTAAGGAAGCCTGGCAGAGTGATGGTCAGCTTTTTCTGGAGGTTAGAATCAGTGGATAAACATATATTAAGCACCTGATATGTACCCAATGTTGTGCTAAGTGCTGAGAATACAAAAAGAGACAAAGCCTGCCCTCAAGGAGCTCACAATCTAATAGACAACAACCATGTACAGGCAGGCTATATACAGGACAAACAGGAAATAATTTAAAAAGGGAAGGTACTAAAATTAAGAGTGGTTGGGAAAAGCACCCTGTAGAAGACGAGATTTTAGATGTAGCCTGAAAGAAGCTTTTTAAGAAAGATGTTTGTTTTAAATAAAAGAAGCTACTTAAAAGTAGGTAGAGATGAGGAGGGAGAGTATTCCAGGCATGGGGGACAGTGAGTGAAAATGCATGGAACTGAGAGATGGAGTGTCATATTCATGAGACAGCCAGGAGGTCAGTATCACTGGATCAAATAATACATGAAGGGGAGAAAGGGGTGAGAAGGCTTGAAAAGTAAAAGGAGGCTAGGTTATAAAGCTTCTTGAACACCAGAGGATGATGTATTTGATCCTAGAAGCAATGGGGAGTCAATTTAATTTGTTGAGGGGGAGTGGGATGCATTGTGTGTGATACGATTGGAACTATGCTTTAGGAAAATCATGTCACTAGCTAAATGGAAAATGTATTGGAGTGGTGAGAAACTTGAAGCAGATATCACCAGAAAGCTATTGCAATAGCCTAGGCATGAGATGATGAGGGTCTACACCAAGATGATGGCAGTGTCAGAGGAGAGAAGGAAGAATATTTAAGAGATGTTTCAAAGCTGAAATCCATATGTCTTGGATATAAGGGTGAGAGAAAGGAAGGAGCTAAAGGTGACACCTTTATTCCAAGTCTGAGGAACTGAGGTGGTGGTGTTGCCCTCTAGAGTAATAGGAAAGCTAAACAGGGGCAAGATTTGGGGGAAATATAATTAGTTGAGTTTTGAACAAGTTGAATTTAGGATATCTACTGGACCTAAAGTTCAAGATGTCTGAAAGGCAGTGGGCATACAATATTGGAGGTCAGCAGAAAAATCAGGCCAACATAGGTAGATATGAGGATTTTCAACATAGAGATGGTTGCTTAAATCCACAGGATCTATTGGAATCACCAAGTGAAGTAGGGTAAAGGGAGAAGAGAATAGGACCAGGAGAGAATCCTGTAGGACAACTCTGGTTAAAGACATAGTCTTGATGAGAATACAGCAAAGGAGACAGGAGTAGTCCAAGAGGTAGGAGGAGAGAATGGGGTTCCCAAAAAGTCAAAGAGAAGAGAGTATCAAGGAGAAGAGGCTGATAAACAGTTTCAAAGGTGCAGAGAGGTCAAGATGAGTAAAGACCAATAAAAAACCATTGGATTTGGCTATTAAGAGACCATTGATACTAATGACCAATGTTTCTTCCTGCAGACTCTTTCTCTTCTGGATCTTCATGATGTTTCTTTCTTGTTTCTCCTACCATTCTGAAGACTCTTTCTCAGTCTCTTTTGCTGGATCATTACCTATCCCACACCTCCTTAGTGAGAGTACATTTGAAAGCTTCATCCTAGATGCTTCTCCCTAATCTCTTTTATGCTCTCTCACTCTCTGTTTTACTAGCTTTCTCTTTCTCTCTGCCTATGTCCCTCTGTGTAACCTCTTCAGTTTCCTGTAGTTCAGTTACTGTTTCTTTGCAGATGACTCCCAAATCTACATAATCTATCCCCAGTCTCTATCCAAAGTCCTAATGCAATATCACCAAAGTCCTATTGGGGAATCCCAACCAAATGTCCCATAAACATCTGAAATTCAATATGTCCAAAATGGAATCATAATTGTTCCCATCACCCATCTATATCCCTCTTCTGAACTTCTCAAAATCTATTGAGAACACCATCTTGTTTCTAGTCTCCCTTATTTGCAACTTGAAGAGTTATCCTCAGTTCCTCATTATCCCTTACCCCCATATCTAAGCAGTGGCTGAGTCTTGCCGATTCTATTGATACGACATATCTTGTGTCCATCTTCTCTCCTCTCATATGATCATCATATTAATTCTGAACTTCATCACATCTCACGTGTCCTACTACAAAACATCAATACTTCCAGGTTCTTCCCTCTCAAATATGAACTCTACCTAGCTACAAAAGTGAAAAAAAAAGTTCTAATGATTCACTATTACTTTTAGAATAACATAAAAACCCTGATGTTTAAAGCTCTTCACAATCTGGCTCCAGTCTACCTTTCTAGTTTGATTGTACCTGACACACTATATTATGAACTGACCTACTAACTGTTCCTCATGAATAACATTCCATTTCCCAAGACCATGCCTTTGCATAAACTGACCCTATACCAAGAGTATAATAAATGACTTGTGTCTTACCTCTACCTCTTAAAACGCCTAACTTTCTTCAAAATACACTTTAAGGGCCACTTCACACATTAGTTCACTCCTGATTCATCAAACTGCTGCTGCATTCCTTACCCCCCCCCCAAATTAACACTATTTTTGATATATTTTGAATTTAGCTTATCTGTACACATTGTCCCCCACTCCCATAGAACATAAGCTCCTTGAGAACAGAATTATGTTATTTTTGGTTTTGTGTGTACAGAGCATAGAACTGTGCCCAGCAAATAGTGGGCATTTCATAAATTCTTGTTGATTGATTGATGAATTAAACAACATTATAAGTCATCTAATAATGGCCAGCAAAAGAAGAATAGGGTGCTAGTATGTGAGGATGTGAACCAAAGAAATTGATTTGCAAAAAATCTCTTGACTATTGTGCCTAGTCTGTGTAAATTCAGAGACTCTAGAGTATGGATTGCAGAAGCATTTGGTAAACTCCCTTCTTTTGGATGCCTTGAGAAATAATCCTTAAATCCCCTCAAAACTGTATTAACTTGGGGGTGACTAGGTGGTGCAGTGAATAGAGCACCAGCCCTGGAGTCAGGAGGACCTGAGTTCAAATCTGGCCTCAGACACTTAACACAAAAACTAGCCATGTGACCTTGGGGAAGTCACTTAACCCCAACTACCCTCTAAAAAGGAAAAAGAAAAAAACTGTATTAACTCTCAAAAAGAGATCTGCTATGGGTATAATTAGTTTGGTCCAGTCACTTTCTCCATCTTTGTCTTCTTTAATGCATTACTACTTCCTCATGCAGGTCACAGGGCACACTATGATGGTAGAGTCTAAATGTGGTGACTCAACTCAACTGATAGAAAAAATAATTTCGTTGAAGAAGTTCGTTATTTTCTCATTTTGTGTCTGTTCTTCTCTCTCTCTCTCTCTCTCTCTCTCTCTCTCTCTCTCTCTCTCTCTCTCTCTCTCTCTGTCAAAGGTGGTCTTAGGCTCTTTTGGTTTCCTGATTGTAATTGCTTAATATCAGTTAAGCTTCCATAGGAAATAGTGTTATTACCTATCAATGTCTCTTTCTTTATCCATTACCCATTTTATAGTATCAATAGCTCATTTAAATAGGTCAGATTGTCATTTTTTCAATAGCATGCTTTTATTTTTGTTCTTTGGGAAGCAGCCTAGCAAAATGGCTAGAGCGAGAGACTGGGAATCAGGAAGACCTTGGAACAAAATTCCTCCTCAGATACTCACTATCAGTGTGATTCTGAGAAAGTGACTTGAAACCTCTGTGCATTTGCTTCTTTATTTGTAAAATGTAAGGGCTGGACTTGATAGCCTTGAAGGTCCCATCTTGCTACAAAACTATGACTTAGTCATATGATTATAAAAATGGTTATCTGGGAGTACAAAGCAGCTAATTAAGGAATTACTCCAATGTCAATATCCAGTTTTTTGTTGTCTGTTGCAAAATAGACAATTTCATTTTAAAAAACATATTATTTTGTGTTTATCATTCCCAATGCTTCCGAGCTCTCTTCTTAGAGAAATAATCTATTAGATATTGTTGTAATGTTCATATGTAGTGCTCAAACTATCAGCTTCTTTCATTGCTGGATCTTTAGCTGTGCTCCTCTATACTCACCTTTGTAATGAAGTCATTAAGTATTAAGGAATGTGTTGATTGATTTTAGGTGGCTGAGAGGATTCTTTGTAGAATTAAACTACTTCCTCATCCTCTGGGCTTGGCTTAGACCCATAATAAATGATGCAATGAAAGATGACCAAGTGCCTCAGGAAATGATGTTTCTTAATGCATTGGGATACTTGGTAAAACCTACTCCACCTACCTACTCCAACTCTTTTATTTGCTTCTCCAAGGTGAACCCATGAGTCATCCTTCTATTCACCTGCAACTTCCTTGTATCTTCTGCTTTCCTTCAAAGTCAGAGTATCAATACTGATATGATTCAGTTGCTTTCATTTATTACATTCATTTGTTTATTCACTGGTCTCTGGCAGTTAAATAGAAAGAGTTAAATAAACATTTATAGATGGTCTAAAAGCTGAGTGATTTTTAGCCTACTCTGCCACCCTTTCCACCAATCCACCATCATCACTGTAGCAAAAGAAGTCTACACAGGATTCGAGGACTTTCTGTAATTTACTTTACCTCATACACTGAAGGCCAAAAGATGTAACACTTAGTAGACAGCTTATTGCTGATGAGCCTTTCCATACTTAGATAGGCTGGTCCTCAATAGGCAAAGTCTGCTACCAGAACTATATTTCCTCAGGAAGTAGGAAAGAATGAGGAGAAAGATAGAATTGATAAAGCCAAGAAAAATGTCTCCACATTCTCTCTAATAACAGAATATTCTGTTCAAGTAGAAATTTATACATGGCTGGCATCAGAAACTAATTAGATTTTTTAAAAGACCCAAGAAGAAATTCAGGTAGAAGATTGTCCCTGGACTCTATTTAGGATAACACCTTCATGGACAGAGAGTCATAAAAGCACAACAGAAGTTGGTACAAATTTAGTGTGAAGCAGTAGGGAAAAAAAAGAAAGAAAATGCCTTCTTTTCTTCTGCCCCAAGGAAAGGCTAGGCACAAATACTTAGATTGACATTTAGGGGAAAAGAGGGAATGGAGTGGAGGACGGGAGGGAGAGAGAAATACACAGTGACAGATGGAGATAGAAGAGGAGAGAGAGAGAGAGAGAGAGAGAGAGAGAGAGAGAGAGAGAGAGAGAGAGAGAGAGAGACTACATCACATGAAAAAAAGACAGCAGGAATATGTCCTAATTTGGAGAAACAGGCCACATTGCCATGGCAACTCTGAATCTCCCTAAAAACAGCAAGGCAAGTCTTGAAGCATAGTGTTAAGTAGTTCAACTATGAAAAAGAAGAAAGAAAAGGTACAGGGGGCTTATTACGGGAGGAAGGAGAAGAGGCGAGAAGCTATGGGCCAAAGGGAGACAGTGAGAAAAAAAACAACTTTCCTCAAAGAACAATATTAAAAAGTGAAATGAGGTCTCTGAGTTTTTAAGCTAGATTTCTCCTCTTTGATAGACAGACTGCATTTTCATTTAATTAATCTAGATCTAAGAAAGCCTCTTCTAAGGTATGTGTGCATAAACCCAAAGAGATGGCAGGAACTCCTTTATTTATAAAATCACTGCCTGATCTATAAAACCAGGACACTAAAATTTCAAGCTATGACATATGTTTAGAGAGATGAATCAAATAGAGAAAGGAACTGAAGAAGCTGTTTACTGAACTCCTTGAACATTTCTAATTTGAATGAGTTTTTGAAACATTCCCCTTCCCTGTAAATTAATTATTCAAGCTGTGCATTTAAATCTCAACAATTATTATCTTGTAAATTATTCTCAATTACATTCAACTTCCATATTTCTCATCATTCTTTTTTCTTTAACATGTACCTCTTCACACTTCTATCTGAACTTGCTTATTTACCTCTCTTTTCCATCTTCCTCTGTTAGTGCCATTGGAGCCTACTGGCAAAGATTACTAAACAAGGGAGATGTGGACTGAGCAACAAAAGAAGTAACAAGAAATGCATGGTTGAATAATCTACAAGTACAAGCTGAAGGTGCCTGAAATGTGGAGTGTCTTAAGACATCTAGGCAACCAGATGAGCGCCAAGGGATCATCAGAGAGGGGAGAATTACATTTTTTTTTTCATTCTTCCTTGCTTTCTTTTTGTATAAATAAAGAAAATTATTGTTAACTAGAAGGCCAACTTTTCTTCCTCTTCTTTTATCAGGTTATATCAATTAATCTGATTAGATTTATTTTGAAATTTTTTCATTTTTATTTATTTTGAGGGTAAAACAAAATTGTTAATCCTATTACAATGCTCCAAACTAAGACAGAATTTACTCAACATGTGTAATCCCCTGCCTAAGACTGTTCCCAAAATATAATTCTCCACTAACCTTCATAAAGGAAGAAAAATCCTTAACTTTGAAAGTATATCTTAGACAATGAACAGGAAGGATTTTTTTCTTCCTTCCATTTGCTTCACTCTAGAATATAAAATCTAGAGTTGAAAACACTTTGGAAATCATATAGTCTGTTCACTACTCCTCATTTTAAATAAGTGAATAAACACTTAAATTGGTTAAAATAATTTGTCCAAAGTCACCCATAGAAGAACTGTTATTTGAACTCAGGTCTTATAATTTCAAATTCAGATCTCTTTGCTCTATATCAAGCATCTTCTTTCAGGTAACTATCCCTTGTCACATGTACACTAACATCTGATACCCATCAGGACAAACCACTATGATTTGTTTCTTTCATCCTCCTATTTCTTCCTTGGAGAATTATCAGCTGAATCCCCAAGGGACTCAAAGAATTAAAAAGAAACCAAGGTGGGGGGGGGGGGAATATCATATTATTTCTAAGTAGTGAATAATTAATAATAGCAGGAGGCAGGATTGGCAGTGGATGATGCAAGGTGAATGGAGGGTAATGGGGAGTGAGAGGCAAGCCATAGAGAAATGCAAATGTTTGATATGCCATTGCTCCAGTATTCTGCTTAGGAACTGAGATGTCTATATGGCCATTCCTACTCCTCCTCCATTCCCATTGTACTTCCCTGATTCTCTGAGTACATACTCTTTCTACAGGACCATTCCACTCCACTTAATCTAGTAGTTCTACTTTGGCAATGTTTCTGTATCCGAATAAAGCAACCATGGCACAATCCCAACCCAAGAACATTCTCAGCTACACAAACACTACCTCCCCAGGATACCTATGTTGTCTACACCCCTGATCCTGAGACACCTCCTCCACACCAGGATATATCGTTCTTCCCTCAAATAACTTTCTGTTTTCCCTTTTGTTTCTCAGGCAAATTACCCTAGGTAGAATAATGAACTTGTACTTGTACCATATTTACTCACTTGGCTACTAAGAAATCTTTTCTACTAATGACAACCAGAGCATGCTGAATTCAAAATTCTTAACTCTCTATTTCTATCCTATTTTCTCATACTGATATCATGAAAATGGTCATGGGGGAAAAAGGCCACAGAACTTCATCTCAACCATGCTTAGAGTCTAGAAAGCATTAGTCATTAGGGGAAAAATTCTTTGATTCATTTTCCCAAGAAATATGAGCATACACCTGCAATATCACTACTAGATGAGAACTCTATTTAGTGGAGAATCATCTGGGAAGCAAGAGCCTTAAAAAGTAGAATAGCTGGATTGGCTAAGTGGTGAAGTGAATAGAGCACGGCCCTGGAGTCAGGAGGACCTAAGTTCAAATCTGGCCTCAGACACTTAACACAAAAAAAACTACTGTATGACCTTGGGCATGTCATTTAATCCCAATTGCCCAACCTTCCCCCTCCAAAAAGCAAAAAAAATGTTTTTTAATTTAAAAAATTTTTAAGAAGTAGAATATGAATGGATGGGTCAGTAGAGGTAGGAAGGACCTAATTAGATATCAATCAGTGGAGAAGGAAGAAAAGTCACATGGATGATGAATCTGTAATGGTTTCCTTACCCCCAGGTAGCCTGGCTGAAGCCTAAAGGCCTTAAAGGCAACAAGCTGGATGTTGTACCTAAGAGACTACATCAATTTCCCATGCTGGCTACTATGACCATGCTTAGTGTATTATGGGAATATAGATTCAGAGTTGTAAAGTATATTAGGAATCATCTAGTTCAAATTCCTTATTTTACAGATAAAGGACCTGGTGCCCACAGAAGTTGAGGGACTTGTTCAGAGGCACATAGCTAGGAAGTGTCTGAAGCAGAATTTGAAGTCATCTTCCTGACTCCAATTCCAACACTCATACTTACTCTTTCTTCTTTCCCATCTGCCCAGAGAGGAGAGTTAGTTTCTTTGGTCCTTCATAGGTTTTCTGGGGAGATAGTACTATTTGTGTATGGTTGCTGAAAATAATCCCCTTAATTGATTTTCCATTGTAATTTACCTTGCTTTTGGTCCCAATTAAATACTGCAGATATTAATTTGAGAATTCTGATTGGTCTGTAATAATGTGTGTACTTGAATGGGGGCTTGAGCCATATTTGTATAATCATAATTATCCAAAATATTCTTTCACAAAAGGCCTGGAAATAGTGAGAGGTTCTATAACTGAAGGGTTTTGTGCTGCACCTAGATCTCCTGTCATCTTTGTTTTTTAATATGCTTTTGTCATCTGTGTTGTTTATGTGTTCTTTTCATTATTTTAACCAATTCACCCCCAATGCTACAAGAATTCAGAGGAGCAGGAGACAATTCCTAACCAAGGTTCACTTCACTGCTACTTATTATAAAAGAATAAAAGATTGAAAAGAAGGGAAGGGAAGTCCAGATAATCTAGTCAAGTTTCACTGGTTGCTATAGAAGTAGCTGCCAATTTGCTACTGGCATCCTGATCATGCAAGACAGCATTAGAATAGTCTCTTTTCACCCCTAAATGTTATTCCAAATACACTTATACACATCTGTGCTGATTGCCTGGCTTGTTCACAAGCAAGGTCCCAGGAAGCCTAGTCATCTATTCTCCAGTCTTAGTATAACTCCCAGTATCTCAACTGTTCACTCTTAGTACTTTCACCTATTCACACAACCCCATAGCAAATGCCACCACCTGAGCCTCTTCCATTTATATCACTTGCTATTAACATTGATGTTGACTCTACACTAGCACAGCAAAGAATTCTGTGCAGAAAGATGTCAGAGGACATGTAGAAGAAAGACTGAATCTTCATATATTAGCATGGTGGATTTAATTTTTTTTCATTTACTAGTAATTGGATTTTTGCACACATATCTAAATTTTTTTTAAAGAAACAGAAATATGTTTGGGCAAGTGGGCAACTGGGTGAGGACATAGGAAAAGTGAAAGACTATGTCTAATTTACTTATAACAAATCACTCTTGACATTTTATATCAAAGCCTCATTGAGATGTGGAGATAATCCTAGTTCTCAAAGGCAGTCCAGTGGACTGTAGGCTTTGTCTGGTCCTACTTGAAGCTAGAAAAATGTTGTGTATGTGCCCATTGCTAGAAGAGCCTAAGGATGGGCTTAACTAAACTTGAAGAAACCCATTCCCTAAAGGACTAAAGGATAATGAATCTTTCAGACACAGAAACTCTTGTAGAGGAGCTGCAATCTGCATGAGTGAAGGAAAGCATCCATACTGACAAAACTACAGATCCTGAAGTACGGGGTATATGAAGCACAGTCCTGACTTCTTTCTTGAATATCCAGTAACGTAGCGACACAAACATTTACTATGGTATTTAGGAATGAAAAAGATGTCTTTTTTGTCAGTCTTTGCAACCCTGGAACATAGCACAGTGGTTGCATGTAAGTGCTTAATAAATGCTTATTGAATTGAATAACAGATCATAGGCTCTTAGACTTAAAGTGAAAGGACCTACAGTAGGATCTATTTCACTACTTTCATTTTAAAGATGAAGAACTGGACATGAAGTCCCTGAGAGATGCAATTGTTTGCACAGTTATAGGCAATAAGCAGCAGAACTAAACAGGAAGAAAAACATGTTCTCTTAGTCTAAATCCAAGATTCTTTCCCCTACACCACATGATGCCTCAGTAGAGACCTTTTGTTTATCAATTCCTCTCTGATCAGAACAGTTTTTTCATCCTTAGAAAATACAGTTTTACACTGAAGCTGCAGAGAAAATTCCCAAGATGTTAAAATAGTATATATGCTAAATGCAATTTAAAGTGTCAACTTTCTAATAAAAATTCCCTGATTTTAATTAATAATATCCAGGTTAAAGCTTTGAATTTGCTAAGTGAGCCCTCAATGAACGTAATGTCTTCTCCACAACATAAAATTAGTGTATGCATATATAGATATACATACTCAATATGTGTATGTATGTGTGTACATTATATATAATGCACACACATTATATAGAATATATTATATATTATTATATTTTATATTATATGTAATAATGTATGAGTCAAAACATCAAATATATATAGTCTCATCAAATATATATATATCAAATATCTATATCTATACATCAAATATATATATATATCTTTTGCTAGACTCTAAAGAGTAAAACTATAATATATACATATATTATATATAATATATATTATATAATACACACACACACACAAATGTATATGCAGCAGATTAGGAAGAGTCCCTCCATTTGTAGCAGGCCCTTCAAGAGTTGACCACACTCACTTGTAGGTCATCTTTCAAGCTGCTATTTGACTCATTACTGTATTTAATTTTGTCATCCCTAATTACCAATTTATTGAATATTATTCATTTAACATACTAGAAAAACCTCTTTCCCCACATACAATTGTTTATATCTCAACCTAATGAAACTTTCAATTTCCTAGGAATAGCACAATATAAAAGTTATTTGCTATTTTATTCACAATGTGATCAATAATAACACAACTATATCAATAATGATTTACAATATTTTAGTACAAGAAAAATCACAGATAAGAAAAAAATTTAACCATTACTGCAACTACACATGACTTCTGACTTCTGAACACATAGTTCCACCATTCTGTTTACTGATGATACCCAATAAAGTTTCTTCTCAATAATTTATTTCCTCCTCTTCTCAAAATAAAGGTTAAAACAGTTCCATTAAGAAAGAAGACCCCCTCATACTTTTTCATCTCTGTCTCCTCCTTTGCTATAGGAAAATAATCTCTACAGCTTCTCTCAAGGCATCATTGAAATCTCTCTCCAAACTAGTTCTTTATAAAATATTCTTTAAAATGCTTCTTTTAAGAATACTGGCTCATGACTAATGTGGAAATGTTTTGCATGACCACACATGTCAAATTCCTGCCTTCTCAATGCAGGGGTGAGGGGGAAGGAGAAAAGGCAAGAATTTGGAACTCAAAGTTTTAAAAATGAATGTTAAAAATTGTTTTTACAAGGAACTGAGGGAAAATAAAATGCTAAAAGAAGAAAAAAAGAAGAATACTTGTTAAAAGAATTCTAGCTAATGTAGCAGGGAGGCTCTGGCTCACTCTCCCAGAGCCAGATTACCTTTCCCTGTCCAGGTTGTAAGATACCCAAATGGACTGGGGTAACATCTCTCTTCTCTATTGCCATCAGTTGAAGCCCTGACTGGCTGTGCTTCTTCCCACTGTTAGGTGCCTGTGAATAAGTCTGAATTATATGTAACTTCTTAACATCAATTAGCTTTTACAAAAGGGGTATTTACATTGAAGATATATCAAGAACAAATTCCAAACATTTCTTTTCAATACCTTGGGAGCATACTCTTGCTCCAGGATTCAATTTAGCTCAGCTCATCCATAGCACTAGTCTCTCCAAGTCTGAGTCCAAATGCAGCATCTCTCCTAGATGAGTACTTGTCTCAGTTACTGCTGGACTAGAGTCCCAAAGGTGACTCTCTTTGCTCCCCAGAATATTAATTGTGGACTTTCTGCAATATGGCAACGTGCTATATAGCCTGGATTCCCAGATTTCTATAACTCGCTCTCTTGACCTTTAAAAACTCACAAGGTTGTAGAATCCATCCCCTTTACTTAGAAAGGAAATGGACAAATGCAAAGACCAAGAATGGGGGTCTATTTCTCAGGTCCACATGACCTCAGATGGTAGAATGCCCAGTGTCTCTTCCCTTACAGTAAAGTCACTTGCTAGACTGAAAAGAATCAAACCATCAAGAATAGAGCAGTCTGAAGAACTAACGCAAGAGAGACATGAAGGCAGTGAACAAAGGCTTTTTTTAATGCCTCCATAGTCTCCCATTAAAAAGCTTTGCATTCACTGAATTGTTGGCAAAACGGAACCAGCTTCATAATGTCTATAAATGTCCCAGTCTCTCCAAGGCATTTACCTTACAATGACTTAAAAGTCATTGTAACTCCCCCAGAAATAAGCTCCCCACCTTCTCCACATATTGATGTTTCTTCTGAACCACTCTGTGCATCTAGCACACCCCAATGACACAATAAAGTTGCCTAATACTTTTTCTCTTTTCCTAGTTTCTCTCAATATGTCTCCATTAACTCTTTATACTCAATTATATCAAAAGCTGCTACATTTCACTGACAAATTCAAAATATTCCAGTTAGCTCTTAAAGCTACACAAAAAGCAAACATATCCTCTAGAGGTGAGGTTTTTGAAACAGTACTTACATATACTTTTAACATTTAAATTTGGGGGGATAGGTGGTGCAGTGAACAGAGTAACTGCCCTGAAGTCAAGAGGACCCGAGTTCAAATCCAGCCTCAGTCACTTAATACTTAATAGCCATATGAACTTGGGCAAGTCACTTAACCCCAATTGCCCTGTCTTCCCCCTCCAAAGAGTGGGGGGAAAGAATTTAAATTTTTGTATCTTTTAGAATACAGGAATATTTTCCCCCACAAACTTGCCAGTAATCATACAGACTAGGTGTGTTTCATGTTGGAGAAATTTTAAAGCATAGTAACAGAGTTATTAACACACTACTCTATTTCTTCTCTATAACCATCGTGCCATTCTAAAACTAGGGAACAACTTAATTCTATCTGGTTTATTTAGTAAGAAAAAATCAAATTTATAAGACTGAAAAAGGTAGCTAGACAGCACAGTGGATAGAGGGCCAGGCCTAGAATCAGGAAGAATCATCTTTGTGAGTTCAAATCTGGCCTCAAACACTTGTTAACTTTGTGAACCTTGGCATGTCACTTAATTCTGTTTGCCTCAGTTTCCTCATCTGTAAAAGGAGTTGGAGAAGGAAATGGCAAACCAGTCCAGTATCTTTGCCAAGAAAACCGTAAATGGGATCACAAAGAACCAGACACGATAGATATGACTGAACAACAACAACATTGGATTGAAAAGGACAGTGAAATTATTTAGATAGAAGGGATGAAGAAGATGGGAAGGAAAAAGGAGAAGTTTAGGGAATAGCAAAAAGGTTTCTAAGGTTTATCACACTAGACTTGTTTTGGGAGCCTATAAATAGGTAATATATGAGCCTAGGATCTTCAGTTGCAGTGAAGTTGATTTCAGCTCAATGTAAAGAATATTGCTTTCTAAAAGAGGAATAGATTATCTAAGAAAGTGGTAAGTTTCTTGTCACTAAAGTTCTTCAAAAGGAGGCTAGATTAACTCTTGTCAGATATGTTGGAAAATAGATTCCAATTCAAATATTTTTAGATTGAATGGCCTAAGAGTTCCCTTCCAACTCTGAAATTCTGAATCAAGAGGCTAGAAAAGTTGAAAATGATGTGAGCATTAACTTAGAATTTTTATAATCCTTCTTATGTCAACAAAATCATTCTGGGTATTTTTTAAAGAGTTTTGTTGTTGATGTTGTTGTTTAACAATGACAATATTTCACTGACTTGTTAAATTTGTGATATACTCTGACCCCAAGTCATTTTCAGCCATAATCATATATAATTAGGTAGCCCCAAACTCCTATTCATGCTGGTTTTATGTTCCCTGGGTTACTTCATTCGCCTTAAATGAATTTCATTTTATTGACCTCTAATATTTTCTCCAGTTAATCAATATTTTGATCCTATTTGCTGTCATTTCTAAAAGTAAAAAGAGCACTTTTGATACCATGTGTAAATTCAGGATAACCCACACTACTATTTTATATATTTACTGTGGAGAAAGTGCTTTTGAAAGCATGTGAATTATGACTATTGATACTGAAAAATCAGCCCACAATTTTAATACACTTGTAATTTCATATATAATCATGAGGGAAAAGCATACACATAAAAATTTTCTATAAGAAATCTCCTTAGAAAATCCTGCCTTGGGGTGGCTAGGTGGTGCAGTGAGTAAGAGCACCACCCCAGAGTCGGTAGGATCCGGGATTGGTTCTGGCCTCAGAAAATGAGCACCCACACATAAATAATGACTGGCCGTGTAACCTTGGACAAGTTACTTAACCCCAATTGCTTAAAAAAAAAAAATCCTGCCTGCCCCATGTCCAGGTCTAATTGGTTTCTATAATTCTTTACATTGCATAGAGTAGGCATTTAATAAATGTTTGTTGGATTAGACTGAAAATGAGAAGAATGCTATAAATATTTAAAATGCCTCTTAGCAATTTACATACTTTTTGCACTATACTAATTTGCATGTTGCTTGGCAAGCATTTAAAAATCTTTTGTGCTGATTATTCCTAATTAGAATTAAAGCTCCCAAAGACCAGAGACCACATTTTTCTAGCTTTATTTTATTTTATTTTTTATAAAACATCTTCCCATTTTAATATCCACGTGGTATACAGAATGAGCCTGACTGGAACCTACATTTCTCCCAGCAACATCAACATGGATGCATAGGACTTTGGGAATGTTTTCCAGCCTAATCAGAAGGAAGCTTTCTTTCTGCTGCATCTCTTTGTATACCTCCTCCCAACCCCCTCATGCACAGGCCAGCCTCCACACCTACAGATGGTCAGAGCCTTCCCAGGCACAAAGAAAGATCCCTTGATAGAAGTCTCTAGTCATTTATTCATGCATCACCTTTTACAAGTTAGATCTAGGGTTTTTTCCCCATATTATTTTTTAGTGTATTGAGGCAGGATAAGAATAAAAGCCTTGCTGCAATCAAGAAGGAGTGTATTTATCATTCCTCCTCTGTCAGTCTCATAAAATCTTTTATTGGAAGAGATTATGATAGCCTTTCTCAACCCCACTTAATGATAATGCTCTGAGATTACTTCCAAATTCTCCTGTGTGTATCTTGCTTGTACATAGTTGTTGCATAGAGTGTTCCTCACTAGATTGTGAGCTCCTAGAAGGCAGTGAGGTAGTGACTGGTTTTTATTTCTTTTCTTTCTATCCCCAATACTTAGTATAGTGCCTGACACATATTAAGTGCTTAACGAATGTTTCTTGATTTGACTGCAGCAAAACCATATTACAATCAGTACACTCCAACTTCAGTCAAAAATAAGAGTGTGAGTACGTCTAATAACAAGTAGCTGGTGAAGCAATGGATAGAACTCTGGGTATGGAGTCAGGGGGATCTGAGTTCAAATCTGATTTCAGATACTTACTAGCTATGTGACCCTGCACAATTCACTTAACCTCTGTCTCAGTTTCCTTAATTGTAAAGTGGGAATAATAGCAGTCCTTACCTTGCAGGGTTTTTGTGAAGAGCAAATGAAATGATAATTGTTAAAATGTTTAACACAGTGCCTGGCACATAGTAGATGTCACAAAAATGCTTATTTCCTTCCCTTCCCAACACACCAACCTCTTAACCTTAGTTGAGTTAGCTGGCTTGGTTCTGTGGCTCTTAATGGTGATGTTTTCCTAGAGATAATTGCTATCAACAATCTTTTCAAGGATCTGGTCATGGTTGGCAGTGATTATTATAATAAAACCATGGGTTTTTAAGTATAGGAGGATGCCACAGGCTTATACCTAGGAATTAATACCATTAGCCATGAAGGAGGATGATTTTTCAAAAAGCGTATGATGCCAGCTCTTTCTTCCCTCAAATCAGAGCATCAAATATTCTATCTCAGATAGAAAACTACAAATGGAATGGCCTGAGAGAAAAAGTTCTCATTCTAAACCAATTACCCACCAGCAGCTCAATTAATCACTACTAGATCCAATTCACCATAGCCATCCCTCCCCACCTCCAAGCAAAAGATCAGTGGGTTCCCTCAGAACTCCAGGACATACCCGTGCACTACCCTAGGTCACTGGCATCCACCTCTGGCAGAGGCCAGAACACACAGACTATACAAAAGTGGAAATGAGGAACAAAGCCACTAGACGCTGTAGGGGAAGGTCTCCTTGGAGGATAAAATACTTTAATGACTTGTTCTCAGAAAATAGTAATAACTCCGTGGCTCTGAAGAAGCCCTTAGCAAACTAAGGGGCTTCAGACACAGCAGCATGACATGGCGAACAGAGCGTTAGATTTGGAATCAGGAAGCCTGTCTCACATGTTGACCAGTTGTGTGATAATGGGCGAATTGCTTAGCCCTCTGTTTCATTCCTCTGTAGGCTCCATTCCTGACTCCCCATCATGATCTACCAGTCTTTTTACTGGTCACTCTGTCCCTGCAGCCCCCCACTTTGATTGGTCTGTTTCCCCACAACTTCCATTTTAAGAAAAGGTCCCAGGCCAACCATGTTCACTCCTTCATTCCTCTCTGGGATTTGCTCCAGACTCTTTGAACTTGTTCCTCCACCTTACTCCCAGTATCTTCTCCTCACCCTCTACTCCCACCCCATCTCCACTTTAGGGCTTCCTGTTATTCCCCATTAGAACATAAGCTCCTTGAGGGAAGGTGATGTTTTTCTTTCTGCTTGCATCCATATTCCCAGTGCTTAGCACAGTGCCTGGCATGTAATAAGCCCTTAATAAATGTCTTCAGAGCCACAATATATTCACCTATAAAAAGGATATAAGCAATTTTGTTACCTATCTCAGAGGGTTATTATGAGATCCAAATGAGATAAGGCAGGCAAAGTTCTTCACAAAATCTGACATTGATTTTTTGTTTGTTTTTATAATGGATAGGACATACTTGCCTTTTTAATGGACTAGTACATGCCTTTGAGCTGGATGAAACTCTCCTACCTAATTATCCCTAAATCTATGGTCCTCTTCCTGTTGTGTCTAGATGTCAGAATTTTTGATGGGATGGGCTTGACAGTATCATAGCCAGCAGTTGTGTCCTTGATCATAGGAAGGAACCTCAGATGTCATCGAGTCTAAATTAACGAATTTTATGGGTGAGGAAACTAAAAGGTTAAATGATTTGCCCATGGTTACATGAGTTGTGAATAACAGAACTGGCATCCAAACCAAGCGTTTGGAATCAAAATCCATATGTAGTCATAAGTGTTCCTGAGGCCAGGCAATTTATTTGTGCTAGGGTTCCATGACAGTTTCCCCCCTTCAACTGTTGCCAATATAATACACACAACATAACACGGTAACTTCATACATGTTCTATTAGCAATATTGTACACAATACATATATTACAGGATAACACTTGGTTTTTCTCTGTAGCACTGTGACTCGTTTTAGTTGGTACTCTCCCACTATGACGTCCCAAATCATGTTTGTATAAAGTCAATCTCACCCAGCACTTTGCTTCCATGTAGTTTTTCCTCCTGTAACAAATTATCCTGTACATGTTCCTACTGAACTTAAACCTGTTTATATCCACCCACTTTGAATTCTAATTCTGCCTTCTGAAGTGTTAGTCACCCTTCCCAGCTTAATGTCATTTGCAAATTTAATGAGCAATTCTATATTCTATCTTGAAGATCATTAATAAAAAAAGTTAAACACGTCTGGACCCAGAACAAATCCCTGAGAAATCACCTCCTCTCAAAACTCCTTGATGGAGAGGAATCACTGATAACAACTCTGTGCACAACCTCTATTCAACAATAATTCTAGGGAATAGAGGAGGGATTCAACCTTCCTTGTGTCATGTGCCCCTTTGGCAAACTGACTTATAGACCCCTATGTAGAATAAAGTTTTAATTTCACAAAATAAAATACATAGGATCACAAAGAAGACAAATTCTATTAGAATATAGTTATCAAAATAATTTTAAAAACAAAACAAATGCATGGAACTCAAGGATCTCACCCTATGAATATTAAGTGTTTGATCGCTATTGAACATTCATGAGAAATGTTAGTGCTAGGAAGTGGAAAAAATACACAAGTACATTACCTAGCTACCAAACATTCATTCATTTATTAACTAACTGGGTACTTTATAATACTGCTTAATGTCATATTCTCAGTCTTTGTGAAACTTAAAAATGATAAGACACAAGCACCATTAAGTTTAATGCTCTGTATTATATGACATGTGTATTAAAGTTGCAAAACCTGTGTTTTCTAGAGGAAGGTAAGCAGGATGATTAAGGGATTTGAATTGTTGATTAATTTATAGAATTGTGAAATGGAGGAAGGCATGACAGGACTTAAAATAATGTCATACACAGTGAAGGAAATGATCACATGTGGCCTGAAGAAAAGGGAAAAAAATCGAAAACAACTTTGGGGGGGACACTGAAGCTTTGCTTCTATATCAGATACTTGAAAGTTTGCCATGTTCAAGTGATTATTCTGCTTTATCCCAGACAAAAGAACTACAAATAATAGCTGAAAATAATAACAAGGAAGCTTTGGAGGATGCAGAACTTCCTAAACATTGTAATGAACCAAGGATGAAATGGAGTACCTCAGGAGACTGAATTCTCTGCCATTGGAGGCTTCAAAAAAGGATGGATAAAATATTGGCAGGAAACTTAGAAGAGATTCAGGCTTCAGGCAGGGGTTAAATTAGAGGTGTTCAGAGGTTTTCTAAGATTCTGTGTGTCTTTAATAATAAACATGGCAGTAATGATGAAGATAATTCACATTTAAATAAAAATTTTCATATTTGCCAAGTACTTCTCTAGCAGCTGTATATGTACACACATGCACACGTATTACATTACACAATATAGATGGAAAGGAGGAGAGAGAGAGACAGAGAGACAGAGAGAGAGAGGAAGAGAGAGACAGAGAGACAGAGACAGAGAGGAAAAAGAGAAAGGAGAGAGAGAGAGAGAGAGAGAGAGAGAGAGAGAGAGAGAGAGAGTTCATACAATTCTATATTTGCCATACTTCTTTGCAGAAAGAGACTTTTCAGGACAGGCACAAGTTGCAAATTATCACTGGGTCAGTGCAACATTACAGAAATGGGTAACCACAAATCCCTAAGTCTGTCTGAAATATATAAAACTATACTAACATACAAAGCTGTCGCTTTTATGTGCCTGCATATTAAATATCTATATGGTGGCCACAGTATGATGTTGTCCAAAACCTCTCAGAGCCAGTATTATCAAAACGTATTTTAGCATACTTCAAAAACTCTGAATAGGTCAAGGAAAAAGAACAGTTTCTCCTTATTACCACCTCAGTAAGAGACCCTGGCCAGGATCTGAAAAGGAGGTTTAATGTCCAACAAAGCTTAATGAAGTGCTAATGAAGGGAAAACACCCCATTCAGCATGGGCTCAGATCTCTAGAAGTAAGCTATTCTTTTAAACCGGGCTCTTTTTCCCGTTGGTGGATTCCTGGGAGGTTAGAAATGGTATATGACCAGCATTACTATTCACCTACCTTTCTTGAACATCAGCATACCACTAATCATAGATAAATATTGAAAATTAAGCTTTGTTGCTCTCTTTACAAATTTCCTATATATCAAACCTTTTCTGTGACTTCAGATGGGGTTTAGAGACAAGTGGGAGATTAAAGACCCACCAGCAACTGATCCTTTGATCACTATAGCAATCTTAGATAAAAGTTTTTAATTAAATTTGCTTTATATCTGAATTCTTATTATAAGTGAAATAATCCCTAAGTCTTCTATCCATATATAGTTCCATAATTAATTCAGAGCTATTTATTTTTATCCTCCTCTGCCACATTCATGTAGCTGCTTTGGGATTATCAGATATGACAATCTCAAGGAACCACCACAGACTGCATTTTACATATCTAATGGAGAACCTGGAGGTTCAGTCTACTAATTTCTTTCTCCCCTTGACCCTCACATATGCCTAGGAGGGTAGTCAGTCTGGTAATTGTCTGTACCAGGCACCATCTTAGGATCAAAATGACAGCACTGTGAGCTCAATTTTATGCACTCCAAAAATGGACACTCCCTTAACTGTGGTCTTTTTCTTAGTTTCTGTTATTTTTAATAAATTTTTAAAAACATTTCCATGCCCATTATGAATAAAAGTGGCACTGGAAATAAAAAGGTGGAAAATTGCCCAATTTATGATATTCAATTAGGGAAGATATGATAAGTATAAAAGAGCTATTCCACAAGGTGTGATACTTAAAACCATAGTCTTAGAGTTAGGAACCTTATGATTCACCTAGTCCAACCTCCTGATATTATAGATTAATGAATTAAGCAGAAAGTTGCTAGTGCTAAGTGCTTTACAAATATTATCACAACAACCCTAGGGGGCAAACACTGTAATTTATCCCCATTTTACTGTTAAGGAGATTAAGGCAAACAGAGGTTAGGTAATTTGATTAGGGTCACCCAGCTATTAAGTATCTGAATCAGACTATAAAGTCAGGTCTTGACTCCAGTTCCAGCACTCTAACCACTGAGCTACCTACCTGCCTCCAAGATATATTATTCCACTCCTTTCTGCTCTTAGTTATCAGTGCAGAACAGCCTTATGTTCAAACTTCCTTTTTCTTTATATTTATAGGTCTTTCTCTTATTTGTTTGTTGAATGTATTTGTCATAGAAATTATTAAATATGACCACCAATGTGTGTGCTGTTTAAAGTATAGAACTTTTCCCCTAGGGATAATCTGTAGATTATTTTTATTAATGCTTTGATTTCTCTATATTCAGACATTCTTAGCAGTTTTTTTATTCCCTGCATGTGTTATGGTATATAGGTTTTTTGACTTACCATGTTCTTCCAGGTGGTTTATGCTCTTTAACCGATCCCAAAGCAGCCTGTCATTGAGGCCAATATGTTTTGATAATATAGAGGTCATGTTTTCTTATAATGTTATGACTTTTTGTTTTTATTCTTCCAGCCTGTTTTTCAATTTAGCATATTGTATTACCAATGTTGTGTCATCCCTTTCTGTTCTTTGAAGAGACTCACCATCCTATATCCAAGTTTTTCTATTCTGCTAATTATTTCTTCTATGCAGGTCATAAATGTCTTTATTTGTTCCCTTTTAACTTCTATCAAGATTCTGATCTCTCTTTTGAACTACTCTAGAAAATTCAAAAGACATTTCATGACCTCTTGGAAATCCAAAGGGTTTTGTGTTTCATCATGTACTGATTCAATTTTATTTGTTTTATAATATTCATTTAGAAATTTTTACACTTTTTTGATGTTTTGCTATTTATCTTCCCTTATAATTAAGAGATTACCTGTTAATTTATCTGTTTATTCTCTAATTTTTCAACTGAGTTTTCTTCCTCCTCTTTAGTGTTGATTAATTTTAGTCTTTTTCCTTTGTATTTCATTTTTACTCATTATCTGACTCCTTACCCTTTGATGGTGAGGTTACTACTAGGACTGAACCTCAAAACTGTCAAAGCCTCCTCTTAGATAGAGCAATTCAATTTTCATTAGCCTCTGTCCTCACCCTAGATAACTTCTTGGGCACAGGACTAACCCTAGTTGGATGCCAATCCCATTTCCTTCAGGCCAGGATCAACCCTATTTATTGATGTCCAGTCCCAGTTTCCTCAATTATTTACTTTTCTGGTTAAACACATCTTCCCTAGAAAAAACAGTCCAGCCCTCTCCCTCTTCTACATTAGGCAAGGCTGAATCCTGCTGCTTATTGTAATGAGAGGCCAGGTTAAGAATACTGCAGGTGGGGGGTGGGAGGAACCAAGATGGCAGAGCAGAAACAGTATTTCCAATGTGCTCTGCCCCACACAAATTTCAAACACTGTGAAAGGGGACTCCGAACAACTTCTGGAGCCACAGCACCCACAGAACAGCACAGAGAAGCTAACCTCCTGCTGAGGACAGTCCAGTAGCCCTGCAGGGAGCGGCCAGTGCAGCGCTCTGAGAGCAGGCAGCACAGCACGCTGGGAACCAACAGCGCAGAGCACAGAGGCGAGCCCAGGTCCGAGGTTTTAGCCCAAGGATGGCCGGGCCTTCAGCCGGCTTGAGGGACCCCAGAACACCAGCAATTGTGGCGATTCCAGAATTATCAGCACAGATATGCCTAGGACAAAGTGAGAGGTTAGTGCCCTATGGACTTTGGGACCAGTATTTGGGGAACACGTGGCTTCCTCCCCTGGGGGCGAAAAGCTGCTGAAGAAACAGCAGCACAGAAGCCATTTTGCAGCGTCAGTAGTGGCTCTAGCTCCTGGTCTACGAACTGTAGGGAGATCCAGCAATTAGTCTGGGGGTTAATCGCTCTTGCTTTAAACTGCCTGGATCTGGATTGTGGTCTGGGGGGGATGTTTGGGGTGGGTATCCAACTTGTCAGAGTGGGTGGAGGCTTTACAGAGGCCACCCAACTGGTGGAAGTTGTGAAGACCCCACATTTGGGCGGAAGCTCCCCTGTCTGATGGCAGAGGCCTACTGTGGCAACAAGCCCAAAAATCAAGTAATTAAGTGGCAACATGCCTAGGCAAATGAAACAAAATAAACAGAAAAGTTCAACATTGGACTCCTATTTTAGGGGCAAAGAGGCTCAAAGCATGGATGAGGACTGTGAGGTTAGAACTCCTGCACCAAAAGCCCCAAATGAAAATACAAGCTGGCTTCAGGCCATAGAGGACCTTAAGAAGCAGATAAGAGAAGTGGGGGAAAATTTGGAAAGAGAAATGAAAAAGATGTAAGAAAAGTATGAAATGACAGTCAACAGCCTGACTGAGGAAAATAACACCTTAAAAAATAGACTAACTCAAATGGCAAAAGAGGCTCAGAAAGGTAATGAGGAGAAGAATGCCTTAAAAAGTCGAATTTGCCAGATGGAAAAAGAATCTCAAAAGCTCACTGAGGAGATTCATTCCTTCAGAGTTAGACTGGAGCAAATGGAAGCTAGTGACTTTATGAGAAATCAAGATGCTGTTAAGCAGATCCAAACAAATGAAAGAATAGAAGGCAATGTGAAATATCTCATGGGAAAAACCACTGACCTGGAAAATAGATCCAGGAGAGACAATTTAAAAATTATTGGACTACCTGAAAGCCATGATCAAAGAAAGAACCTAGAAATCATCCTTAAAGAAATTCTCAAGGAAAATTGCCCTGATGTTTTAGATCCAGAGGGCAAAATAGAGGTTGAAAGAATCCACAGATCACCTCCTGAAAAAGATCCTCAAAAGAAAACTCCCAGGAATATTATAGCCAGGTTCCAGAATCCCCAGATCAAGGAGAAAATACTACAAGCAGCCAGGAAGAAACAATTTCAATATTGTGGAAACACAATCAGAATAGCCCAGGACCTGGCAGCTTCTACACTGAGGGATCAAAGAGCATGGAATATGATATTCCAGAGGGCAAAAGAGCTGGGATTGAAGCCAAGGGTCACCTACCCAGCAAAACTGAGTATCTTGTTTCAGGGGAAATATGGTCATTCAGTGGAATAGAGGACTTTCAAGCATTCTTGATGAAAAAACCAGAGTTGAATAGAAAATTTGACATTCAGATGCAAGAAGCAAGAGATGCTTGAGAAGGTAATCAAGGAAAAGAAATAAAAAGGAACTTATTAAAGTTGGACTATTTACATTCCTACATGGAAAAACAATAACTGTGTTTGATGAAACCTTTCTCATTATGAAAATAATTGAAGAAGGGTACATGGCATATGTTCCATATGTTCACAGGTATACATGGATAGAGGGCACAGGTTGAATGTGATGGGAAGGGATGATTCTTTTTTTTTTTTTGGAGGGCAGTTGGGGTTGGGTGACTTGCCCGGGGTCACGTGGCTGGGTTTTTGTTTGTGTGCTGGGTGTCTGGGGCCCGATCCGAGCTCGGGTCCTTCTGGCTCCGGGGCTGGTGCTCTGCTCGCTGCGCCACCTAGCCGCCCCAAGGAAGGGATGATTCTTAAGGGGTGAAGTCAAGAGGTGAGAGAGGAAAGTGGCAAGAGGAGATAGAGAGAGACAGGGTAGGGCAAACTATCTCATGTAGAAGAGGCAAGGGGAAGTAGTTGCAGGGGAGGGGAAGAACGGGAAGGCAAAAAGGCAAAAGCATATTCTCATTGAAGTTGGCTCAAGGAGAGAATCACATACATACTAAATGGAATATCTTACCCTCACTCACTTTCCTGAGTAGGGGAAAGGGGGATGAGAGGGGGGATGATGGAGGGGAGGGCATTCTGGGGGGAGGGGAGGTTGGAAGTACCCACTATCAAAGAGGGACAGGATCAAAGTAGGGAATGGACCAGGTGGGAGGTGAGACAGTTGGGAGGGAAATATAAGCAGTCTTTTACAACATATCTACTATAGTAATGTTTTGCATAGATATACATGTACAACACATACTGAATCGCTTATCTTCTCAGAGGGAGTGGGTGATAAGGGAGGAAGGGAATGGATCTGAAATTCGAAGTTTTAAAATTAAATGATTCATAAGATGTCCGGCATTGGGGCTCAGAGATTCACCTTGCCCTAATGGCAAAGTCGAAGGGGATATGGGAGAAAATATGGGAAAGAGCAGATTGGATGAGGGGATATCTAGTGGGACTGCTATTCTGGGGTGGTGGGTAGGGAAAAAATGGGGGAAAATGTAACTCATAATCTGGTGGAAATGAATGATGTAAACCAGAAGTTAATAAAGCATTTGTTTAATTAAAAAAAAAAAAGAATACTGCAGGTAGAGGGAAATGGAAAATTAGGAAAGACTTTTTACAGCCAGTGTCTCTGATAAAGCCCTCATTTCTAAAATACACAGAGAATCGAGTCAAATCTATAAGAATACAAGTCATTCCCAAATTGATAAATCGTCAAAGGATATATACAGAACAGGCAGTTTTCAGAAGAAGAAATTAAAGATATCTATAAGCATATGAAAAAATGCTCTCAATCACTATTGATTAGAGAAATGCAAATCAAAACAATTCTGAGGTACCACATCTCACCAGTACACACCAATCAGATTGGCTAAGATGACAAAACAGGGAAATGATAAAAGCTAGAGAGGATATGGAAAAATTGGAACACTAATACAT
The DNA here is from genome assembly GCA_011680675.1 of Gymnobelideus leadbeateri. Taxonomy (NCBI): domain Eukaryota; kingdom Metazoa; phylum Chordata; class Mammalia; order Diprotodontia; family Petauridae; genus Gymnobelideus; species Gymnobelideus leadbeateri. The sequence goes on along the minus strand of WOXC01009709.1, from coordinate 1,053,109 downwards.
TGTTGGTGGAGTTTTGAACTGGAACTATAACCAAAGGGCTATAAGTAAGTGCATACCCTTTGACCCAGCAATACCATTTCTAGGGTTGTATCCCAAAGAGATCGTAGAAGTGGGAAGAGGACCTCTATGTACAAAAATATCTATAGCAGCTCTTTTTGTGGTGGCAAAGAACTGGAAACCAAGGGGATGCCCATCAATTGGGGAATGGCTGAACAAGTTGTGGTATATGAATAAAATGGAATAATATAATACAAATGGAATACTATAATACTAATAAGAAATGAGGAACAGAGACTTCATAATAACCTGGAGAGACATATAAACTAATGTTGAGTAAGAAAAGCAGAACCAGAAGAAATTTGTACACAAAGTACACAATGCATATGTGATGATTAACTTTGATAGACTGGGCTCCTCTCAGAAATGTAAGGCTATATGACAACTCCAAAAGATTCATGATGGAAAAGAGATGTCCACATCCAGAGAAATATCTACAGAGTTTGAAGGCAGATTGAAGCAAACTACTTGTTATCTTTCTTCTTGTTTTATTTTGTTTCTTCTTTCCCATTGTTCATTCCATTGGTTATAATCCTTCTTTACAACCTAATGTTTAATGTGAAGGTATATGTAGATCCTATATTTGATTGCATGCCGCCTTGGCCGGAGTGGGGAAGGGAAGAAAATTTGAAACTCAAGGGATTGTGAAACTGAATGTTGTAAACTAAAAGTAAATAATTTAATAATTTAAAAAAAAAGAGTACAGGAGGTGCTAGAAAAGAATGAAACCTCAGCAGAGAAATTGCTGAGTGGGTCCCAGAACACAAGCCCTGGGAGTCATATAGTGCATCCTACTAGAGATTGGAGGCTGGGAAGTTGGGTAAAAGAACTAAATGAGAATTGTAAAGATGTTTTCTCCATTGTTACCTTGTTAAGTTTCTTGGTCTCTTGGTATGTAGACACACTGCAATTGCTATATTACTAAGCCACAATTCCTCTTCAGGAGTGTCATGGAGGGAGAGTTTTGAAAGCTATTTGGGATTGAAAATAATTCCTAGTCTTCCATCTTGTTTGTCACATCAATAACTTCTTCCCCTGGTTACTCACTCATATGTCTTACTTTTCTACTCTAAGGTCACCACCCACACATTCATTTTCTTTCATCTCCTTTTTTCATGTTCCCACCAACCAATCAAAGCACAAAGTCCCCTGGAAATCTAACTTTCTCTACTAAACAACAATGCTACTGTCTCATCATTATGAGATTGAAGAGCTAGAGGGCTTCATTAAAGGCAGGCAATCTTTGCCCAAGCTTTAGGTGTATGGGCATTGGGTCAAATCTTGATGGTTTCACCAAAAAATTACTACAATTCTCTGTCTTGTGCCTTTATCCAGTTTAATCTAGAAAACCTTCTGAATGTTGCCCTTGACTAAATCTTAGAGTTGTAGATAAAGGAACAATCTGGATCTTATACAAGCACCCAGGATAACACAGCATGTATCAGATATTAACCTTGATTACACAACACACACACACACACACACAAAAAAAAAAAAAACTATAGAATAGAGGCCACAAATAAATTCTATGGGCATAGAAGACTTATAACAGTCCCCCCCAAAAAATCAACATAAATCCTCTTTATTAAATAGGTCCAACCCTCTATGAATTCTAAATCTGCTAAATTTAATTGTGGAACCCCGATTTGGGGGTTTCCCTTGGAAGGGAAATATATTTAGGTTTGCTGGGCATTTAACCTTTGATATACTTGTGAGCTCCAGTTTCATCCCTCAAAGTCCCTCTGAAGGTTCAAATTCCACAAAAAGTTATTTTCTTTACTTTGAGCTAGTCAGGAAACTCTCATCAAATCCATACTATCTAAATAATTGCTAATAATACTAGAGATCAAAGCACAGCTCCTCTGCTTCCCTTGCTCATGTTTATTCCAATACCCAGAGAAATAATGCTCAAAAAACTGACTTTTTCTCAGTAGAACACCAGATCCTCAACATCTTGAAATTGGGGTTACCCTTAGGTATTTACTCCCAATGTTAGCACTGCCCAGAAAACCCCTTTTCTCTTAGCAAAATGCTAGATTCTGAGATCACACCACCTAGGATAATTCTTTTCAGCTAGCTAAAAGTCTGAGATTTAGGATCAATATTGTCTAAGAATTCTATTCTTGTGTCACATGAGTGACACTCATGTACTACATGTCTGTCTTTACTATATACCCCTCTAGGAATACTTATTACCCCACTATTGAGCTAGTTAGTGTGTTCTCTTCAGCATAAACTGCCATTTCTGGAGCTGATGAGCAGAAAAGGGCTGAGAAAGATGACCAAGTCAATCCTTGGGGTCCAGAAACTTCTCAGTTTTTTGTAGTGGAAAAGGGAACCCCTCTCTACCCTATAAAGGGCTCCACTTTTAGCTCTGCTGTGCTTCAAAACCTCTTAAGAGGAAAAGAAAGGAGAGAAAGCCAAAAGGATCTGTAGGCTCCCTTTCATAGACCAGCACAAGGGGGTGGCTAATCCTGAAAGTCTCATCTTCAACCATAGAAGCCAATCAGTTCATTTTAGGGACTACTCTATCAGTGAAATTCCTCTTCTAAGAGGTTCCCAGGGGCACTGATTAGCTAGGTATAAAGTCCCATTGATAGGCTCACTACCTTTATAGGCTGATCAAACTGATCCTAGGTTTCCTTTTACTTTACACATAGAGTCAAGAAACTCTCATGGTCCATATCAATCAACAAGAATTTATTAAGTGCCCATTATATGCCAAGTATGTGCTAGATGCTAAAGATATAAAGACAAAGAACGGATTAAACAATCCCCAATTCAAAGAGTGTATATTCTAAAAGAGTAGACAACAAGTTTGTGCACCTTAGAGGAAGAGAGAGACTCTAGACGAAACAAAGTTACATCCCAGATATGGGAAACAGCTAGTGCAAAGGTAAGGAGAATGGAGATGGAGTATCCTTTGTGATTTGCACAGATAAATCCAGTTTGATTGAATCAAGAATGTGTGGAAAGCAGAGGATGTCCAATGAAGAAGAATAGATAGGTTTTGGGTCAGGTTGTGGAGGGCTTTATAAGCTAAATAGAGTTTATATTTTATCCTAGAGGTAATTGGAAGCACTGAAATTTATGGAGTAGCATATGGTCAGATTTGCTTGAGAAAAGTCACTTTAGCAAGCAGTGAATAAGAAGTATTAGAATGTAGGATGACTTAGGGGAGGGAGAACAATATAGGAAACTATATGAAGACTATAGGACACTATATAAGAGACTGGGTCATGAAGTAATGAGGGACTGAATTAAGGTAGTAAATATGTCAATATAGAAAAGGGTTCATACATGTAGAGGAATGGCAACAGAACAAGGGGGCAAAGGATACAAGAGCAGAAGACAGTGAAGAGTCTACATGAATACTAAATGTTAAATTGAGATTGGAGAAGAAAGAAAATGATAGAGCAGAGGCCATGGTCTGACAAAGAATTGAGGGGGTGAGAGAATGGAAATATCAGTGAGAGCAAGGATAGGTATAGAAGAGATAAAATATAAGGAGAGATCAAACGATTCGACTGTATGGGCAGAAAGAAGAATGTTGCTGTTTCTAATTAGGATAGTATAACACTTGTTAGAAATTGCCAGAACTAGTGTTCGACCATTCATACATGTGGCAGGAGGTAGTACTGGAAGGAGGAGATTATAGGACTTAAGAAAGTTGAGGAAATAGGAGATTAGAAAGTTTATCTATATTCATTTTAATAGTCCCCTAGTATAAAGGCAGGAATTGGAGAGGAGAGAAAGATATTGAGGTTGATGCTGAATTCTTTGGGAAAGGAGTGAGGGTATAATGATGTCATTATGCCGCAACCTCCATAATTTTGATTGGGTGGAAAATTTTAGTAGGTCATTTTGCATTTCTTCACAATATCCTGTCTACATTAATACACCTAATGCACATAGGAATTGCCTTAAAAAGTCCTTTGTCCAGGATGTGGACTGTTCCCTCTAAACCCTATGTTGTTTAACGATTCTTCACTCTTTAAATTCTCTTATATGTATTATTAAGAAGAATAAGCTACCTGTAGTAATAATTTTAGAAATATCAAGTATCTTTTCAAAAACATCTCATCCAATGGCTTATCTTGATGCAAACTTTCACCATTCTGACTCATTCTTTTCATCTTTTTTTTTTAGTCTACCAGACTAGCATAATAAACTGAAAATACCCTAGGAGAAGAGGATAACACGTGAAACTATTTAAATCCTACTTAAGTAACTTTTAATTTACTTAATTTAAATTAAATTTATTTAAGTTCAATCCATTATTTAGGGCAGCTATGTGGCACAATAGAGGGAGTGCTGGGCCTGGAGTCACGAAGACTCATCTTCCTGAGTTCAACTCCAGTCTCAGACACTTACAAGTTATGTGACCCTGGCCAAGTCACTCAATCCTGTTCACCTCAGTTTCCTCATCTGTAAAATGAGCTGGAGAAGGAAATGGTAAACCACTCTCGTATTTTTGCCAAGAAAATTCCAAATAGTATCATGAAGAGTCATACGTGACTGAACGATTGAACAACAATAAGAAATTCGTTATTTATTAACAATTTAGCAAGTTTTTAATAATGGTAGTTTAATAATAATAATTCTACATAGTACTTATGCAGGGTTTTAAGATTTGTAAAGTGAATAACATATTTTATCTCATTTGATCTTCATATTCTCTGATATAGATGTTATAATCATCCCAAGACAAGAAAATTGATGGTGCAAGAGATTAAGTGACTTATCCAGGATCATGCAACAGTGTCTGAGGCAGCATCTGAACTCAGGTCTTCCTAATTCTAAGTCTAACACTATCTACTGTGTCACCTAGTTGCCTTATAAGTTGTTACTTAATTCTAATTTATTGCTTATTAATACTTTAATATGTTCTTAGTTTAATTTCTTCCTAACATAATTAAAAATCAAGAACCTATAAAAACGGGATATAGGGTATTCTAGTTTTGATAGGGGATTGTTCCCTGATGTCTTGATATCTAAGTCTCCCACAAGCCCTTAAAAAAATCACCTACGGCAGCTAGTTTCTTCTATCTTGCTCCCTTGCTCATCCAAATAGCTTGATTAAAAATATGAACATGATGCTGAGTGAGAAGAGCAGAGGCAGGAGAAATTTGTACACAATTACAGGCACAACATATGTGTAATGACCAACTTTGATAGACTGGATTTTTCTCAGCAATGCAGGGTTACAAGACAACTCCAAAAGACTCATGATGGAGAGAGATGTCTACGTTCAGAGAAAGAACAGAGTTTCAATGCAGATTGAAGCAAACTACCTGCTCTCTTTTTCTTGTTTGGTTTTGTTTCCTCTTTCCCATTGCTCATTCCATCTGATACAATCCTTTATAACCTGACTTTCACTAATGTGAAAGTTTTTTGCAGATCCTACCCTTGATTGCATGCTGCCATGGAAGGTGGGGGGAAGAGAGTGAGGGGGAGAAAATTTGAATCTCAAGGGATTGTGGAACTGAATCTTGTAAACTAAAAGTAAAGAAACAAATTAATAAAGACAAAAAATGTTTAAAAAATATGAACACTTGGTACGTTACTTCCTCTAGTCTGTCTTCTTAACATTTTGCCATCTGGCTTCCCACTTCATCACTACACTGAAACTGATCTCTTCAAAGTCAACAGTGATCTCTTAATTACTAAATCTAATGGATTTTCCTCAATTCTCCTCTTTCTTGACCTCTCTTTGCTGTCTAACAATGGTGACTACCCCCTTCCCTTTTGAATGCTCTTTATCTAGGTTTTCACAACACTCTGCTTTCCTCTGTAATGGAAATGCAGATTTAAAGATCTTCCCTGCCCCTAGGCCCTTTGATTGGCTTAAGAGACTTTGATTGGCTTTAAGAGACTCTGAAAACCTTCCTTGATTTGAAAATATGCTCTGCCTCCTAATAGGCTGAATGTGGTCACATGGAGCCTGTGGTGGGAGGCTTGGTTTTCAGGGAAGCCCACACCTTGATACTTTGTGATTAGGCAGTGGTTCAAGGAGGTTGTTACAATCTCTGAGGTAGGAGAAGACTATATAAACCCTGATGAGAGGCTTAGCTTTGGGGCTCACTTTGAGAAGTGTTGTGTGATTTGACCAGATGAGACTCTGGGAAGCCGTTGTTGAGAGCCCCCCGGCTTTGAAAACCCAGATGTTGATGCTTCCCTCTCTGGTAACTGTGATTTGGTATTGATATAATGGTTGGACAGTTTGGAAGCCTGTCTGTAACTCTGAAGTTCGGGGTGCTGACCTTTTTCCCCTGAACTAGGTAATGTGTGTTTGTTTGATTAAAGTAAGCTTGTTAACCCATTTTGAGTTGCTTTCCTTTTGAAAAGCAGATCTAAGAACCTGTGTTGGCAGTCACCCTGGGGATATTGGGGTGCTTGCTGCTACATCCTCTTATCCATCTGACTTCTCTTTTTCCACCTCCATTCCTGGATTTTCAAATATATCACAACCAATAATGGTGAATGTACATCAAGGCTCTAACCTAAGCCTCTGCATTCTGCCTCACTTAGTGACCTCATCAGTTCCCATAGAGAATGCTTATCACAATGCCTAAAACATAATAAAGTATCTAAAAATTATTTTTTTTCATTCCTTCCTTCATTATTTCCTTCCAAACCTGACTGCTCTTTCTGCAGGAGGGGTTTCTTGGTCCCTATCCCCACCTCCACTTAACAGTGCCTTCCTCACAAAGGTTTCCTGGTAATTAATTTGTATATACATGTTATCTCCCCCATTAGGTTATAAGAGCCTTGAGGATGGTAACTGTTCAGATTTTGCCTTTACATCACCAGCATAACATGGAGCATATGATAACCCCTTAATAAATAAGTGTTTATTGATTAAGTGATAGAAGTCTTATATACCAGGTGCTACCAAAGGCAAGATGGCGTAAGTGAGACATTGGAGTATTTTTGCCATCCTGGGAGCCGTATCAGGGCACTAGGCACCTGAAGACATTAAGAAGCATACTATATTTGAGTAAACATGAAGAGAAGATGTGTTAGGGCACTGAATAAAACTTGGGATACCTGATAACATTTTCAAGGGTCAACGGTAGGTCCAAGGCTTCCAGAGATGCCCTGTTGCCATCACTATGAATCTCTTAAGGGTGTGGAAAAGGCTTTCCAAGGCTATTTTGGTCATATCTATTCTGGCATATAAAAAGTTTTGCTAAAGTGCTCTCCATTCTCTTACTTTTGCCTTTTCCCCACTATTGATATAATCAGAGAGAAGACACAAGTGAGAAGAAGATGAAGATTAATAAATCAAGATGGTCTCTATACTGACATGCCTTTCTTTTTTTTTCTTTTTTGGGGGGAGAACACAAGGCAATTGGGGTTAAATGACTTGCCCAAGGTCACACAGCTAATAAGTGTCAAGTATGTGAGGCTGGATTTGAACTTAGGTCCTCCTGACTTCAGGGTCTATGGTCTATTCACTGCACCACCTAGCTGCCCCTATACCATTCTTTTAAAAGCCCTTAATCTTTAAGTCTTGTCCCTGAGTTTCAGTATCTAACTTAAAGACCAGTTAACTAAGTTCACTTGGATCACTTGAGCAGATATTTTGGTGCAGTGAGGTGGGAAGGGGGGTGGGAGGGTAGGAAATCAATCAATTTGGAGGTAGAGACTTTAGATGTATATTGCAACTCTGCTCCTTACTATCTGTGTGATCTTGGTCAAGTCCCAGCTTCTGAATCTCAGTTTCCTCACCCATAAAAATTGTAGTTGGATCTACCTAAGGTCTAAATTCCTTGAAGCTCTAAATGTATGGATCTAGCATATGACTCTCCCTCCCAGAGTAATAAATGAACCTAGGATCATGGAATCAAAACTTGAAGGAACCTCAAAAGTAATCTAAGTAGTCATCAAGCCTCTTTCTTGCTTGATACATAAACCTTTTTTTATGTCCTTGGCACTATTTGTCCTATACCACTATATGTGGTACTATTTGTCCTACTCACTATTTGAATACTTCTATTGCCAAGGCAGTCCTCTTATAGCAAACCCATTCCATTTGGTGATAGTTGTAATTATTAGAACAATTTTCCTTATGTTCAACAAAATCAGTCTCCCAATAACTTTACAGAATATCAGGATCTCAAAGTTGAAAGTGGTCATCATAAGTCATCTAGTGTAACATATTCCTAAAGAGGAATCCCTTTTATAGCATCTCAAGCTCATCTAGTCTAACACTGAAGAACTTTGGCAACTAGGGTGGTTTTTTATAGTTCTAATTATTTGGAAACTTTTCTTTATTAAGACAGAAATCAGCATCTCTGAAGTTTCTCACTCACTGGGTCCAAATTCCATTCTCTGATACTAGTCTTTATAGCTCTTCCAAATAATACCCATAGTATTATTTATTCTTCACATTGATTAATGAAAATTCTCTCTGACCATGGAAAAGGCAGAGGAAAGTAACAGGACCAGACAAAGACCAGCTAGCCAACTCAAGTTTATTTATTCACTTTCCCCAATCTAGCATGGCAGTGTCCTGCCCAGAGAAGACACATAAAAAATTGTTAAATTGAATTATTTCTACTTAAGCTTACCCAGCAAATTTATCCTACCAAAAACTGTCTTGTCATTTTAACTGCTGCTTGATATAGTCTATATATGTTCTAGGGAAATAGAAAGAGAAAGCAGTCAGAGAAGAAGTGAACTAGGACTTCCTTTGACCTCTCTTTCTCCACCTGCCAGACTGTTGAGAGTTCTACCTTGAAGGAGAAGCATTTATAAAGCACCTACTATGTGCCAGGCACTGTGATAAATGCTATTTTCAAATATCATCTCATTTGATTCTCACAGCAATCCTGAAAACGTTAGACTAAGTGTGAAGATGCATTTCCTATCCCACATGAAGAATGAGCCATAAACCCCAAAATAACCATGGAATCATCCCAATGTTGTGTCCTTCTATGTTATGGACCTCTTGAACTATTACATATCCCCCATCACAAGAACATTGTGGTTTCTTTTTTATTTTCTGCCACTGACCTAATCACCCTGGAACTAGTGGTTCTGATGCCAGAAGGAACACTTCATATCAACCTGATTTGCCCGACATCTGTTCTGTAACAACCCACTACCAACTTCCAATTTTGTCTTCCTTTATTACCTCTGGGTTGGCTATTCTTCCGTTATCTCCTCCTCAAACAATCTTTATTGAGTATTTTTGAGTGTCCTGTGCTAAGCTAGGGGATGACTCAATCTTTAGAGTCTAAAACTAACATTTGACAGATTGTCAAATGAAGGAAAAGTATTTTTAAGCACTTCCTATGTGCAAAGCATTGTGCTAAAGGCTAAGGATACAAATAGAAAAATAAGAATCTCCCTCCTTTCAAGGAGCTCCCCATTTTGATTATAAGTTTCTCCATACTAGATTGTGAGCTCCTTGAGGGCAGGGACTACCTTTTACCTTTCTTTGAGTCCCCAGCACTTAGCACAGTGACTGGTAAGTAGATGCTTAAGGACTGGCTGAGCTTACATTCTAATGGGGAAAAAACAGAGAAGTTTCCAGGTTTAAGTCGGATTGAAAGGTCCCATGTTCTTTAGGGTACAGAATCAAAGCAAATGGTAATGCCTTTTTCCAGTGATAAAATCATATGTTTCTGATACTGAATCATTTGATAGTGCCAATGACTTCTGGTGGTAAAACTTTCTTTTCTCAATCTTCTGTAGCTATGGCTGTAGAACCTACATGTGTAGCTGTCAGGCTGCATCTCCACAGAGATTACTTCAGTCTGTGAGGGCTGGACTAGAAGCAGGAAAGGTATTCTTGGAGAGGCTGCCATTCCCTGGACTCCTGTACCACCAGCCTAGTGGTGGCAATTGTTCAATAGTTGTTTTTGCTGGTGAAGAGGAAGGCAGACTCCTTCTCTGCAATGATTTCCCCCTTTAATGATTGCTGTGGGAAGCTGGGATGGAAGCAGGTCTGATGGTTTGGGGGCCACTGTTTTTCCCAAGTCTCTTGGGTTTAGGGTCATGGGCTGTCTTCATCTGGGTCTTACTCCCTAACTGGTTTTAAAGCTTTTAAAGGAGACACCTTTGAGAAACAACAAGGGCGTATACACAGGGAAAGGTTGCTATAGAATGTCTTTTCTCTTCAGGAGAGTAAAAGAGAACAACTAATGGGGAAAAAAAAACTAGCCCTCCACCAGGGGCATATCACTTCTGAGATAAGTTTTTGATACTAGCAAAGAGTCATATACAATATATTATACAATGAAAACCAGATTACTTCCCTTTCCTACCTCTGTCAATCTAATTCCTTCTTTTCTCTCTCTTCTCATTAACTTCCTCATTCCACCATCTCCTTACCTTCCCAAATCATAAATCTTTGCTTTTCTAAAATGTTACCAGAGGTGCTTTTCACCAGAAACGGATACAGATATGTAATGTGGAATACTGAGGGAAAAGAGTTTCATGGCAAGGACATGAACTGAAGCTATGTAGCAGTCCAGGTGTTGGAACCATAAAGGCAATGGGAGTAATAAGGTGCAGATGGCAGGCTTCGGAAATAGAGTAGGCAGCCAGAGTAGGAGGTTCGAGTGGGTGGTGGCAGCAAGCAGGAGCTGCATTAAAGCTCCAGTTCCCCACAGAAGCTTGTTGTCCTGGCAACATGATGCTGGAAAGGCTAAAGGGCTGTTACTTCCCCCCACCTCCAGGAATTCTGTTGCCTAGGCAGCTGAATACATGGGGAGTGTTTGATTCCACCCTTCCCCCAACACAGAGATTTCTCAGGATCCTACTGTCCAGCATATTAAGTATGGCAGGAGCCCTGGGGTCAATGTAAGCTTTCTCTGCTGGCTATTGCACTGTGCTAATGACCGTCCATATGAGTCCCACCACCCTCACCATCCACACATGATGCATGCTTCTTTGCCCCCACACCTATCTCACAGCCTTTAGAGTTTTTTTCCTTGACAAATTTTGTTGCAGGTTTCTTTTCTTGATAAATTTTGTTTCAACACATCATACAATATCCCAGCAAAACTCACAAGAGAATCCCCAATATGTATAATACCTGAAAGCAGTTAGCCAAAACAATAAAAAGAGGAACTGGGACAGATAACACCTTCAGACTTAGAATTTAACACTTTCCATTTGTTAAAGAAAGGAAACGCGTATTTTATAAATTAGTAACAACACTGTTCTGTGTCTTTATCTGACTTGCTATTGAAAGAGGTCTTCAGTAGTAGTGACTGTGTGTTCTTGTGCCTGAGTTTTATTTATATCATTTCATATGAGTCTTCCCAATGTTCTATGAATTATTTTTAAACATTGTTGCTGATGGCATAATCCACTTAAGTCCTTCATGATAATTAGTTCAATCATTTCCATCAATAATTGGGCACAGAGACTCTTTCTGAACTTTGCTATCACAAATGTTGCAGTTGTGAATATTTTCATACAGATAGGTCTTGTTCTAAATAATTTCCTTGATGCATAAATCCATTAGTCGAATGTTCGGTGAAAGGATAGGAATAATTTTGTAGCTTTTCTTGTATAATTCATTTTTTCTCCCTGAAATGATCAGGTTAGTTCATAAGTAACAGAAGTAAGCTAGAGTACATGTTTGTCATCAAACTTTTCAACTTTGAAGTTTTCTATCTTCTACTACCTTTGTCCCCAGTGCATAGCACAATGGCTGGAACAAAGTAGGTGCTTAATAAGTCCTTGTCATTTAATTAAATATTTGATTTGACAGTTTAATAGCTTTGTGGTATTTAAATCAGAGCAATTTCAATATGCATTTCTCTGATTATTAGTAATTGTAAAGCATTTTAAATGGATGTTGATGTTTTACATTTCTTCTTTTGAAAACTTTTTGATATTTTCCTTTGACCATTTAGTTACTGGAAAATATCTCTAAAAGTTAAATATTTTGTCAATTCCCTATAAATTTTAGAGGTTTTGGCAATAATTTTTTCTAGTGCTTTCTTTACTTTTTATTCTAATGACATTTATTTTTCTTATATAAAGGCCTTTTTTCTATAATTGAACTTATTTTTATAATATTTTCTATCTCACGTCTACTTTATAATTTTTGTTGTGAAATGTATAACCTTTAATTCTCTGCTTTTTAATAGTGGCACTTTTACACCTAATTTGCATATCCATATAGAATTTATTGAAAATAAGTAGGAGACTATGAGGTGAAAATACGATCTATACCATCAAATGAAGTTTCTCCATGGGATGTTTTTGCTTAATCATTTCTCTTTGTTACAAGGAAGGGTTCACTCTGGAGGATTGGGTGGGAAACAATATAAATAAAACATATTAAAATGAAAATAAAATGAAGTGGTTAGAATAAAGTGCTTCTAAGATTTCTTTCAGCTGTAAATCATACAATCTTATGAGCTATGATTCTGTATCATCCGCAAATGAGATTTTAATAGAGATGGTTCCAACTATTTCTTTTCCTCTCACTCCCCTTCTTCCTCTGCCCTTTCTATAAAGAGACACCTTCACTGTCAAAGCAAAACTCTCATCAGTGGATGACAATGAAGGCAATGTCTAGTCACTTTCCACATGAACAAGCATTTCTGAATTAACCTAATTATGCAATTAATTATCCAGCCTATATCTTTCTATATTTTCCTAAGAAAAGCAGCAGAAAAGCTTTATTTACTAGTCTAGTAACCCTGTAAAAAATGAAGTTAGTATGTAATTACCTATTAGTGATGAAGCCATGTTGGTTTTCATTACTTCTTTTTTTCTAAATATTTATTAGCAAAGCTTTTAATAATGTTTTAGACTGTTTCAAGAAATCTCCACTTCTTATGGAATTCCAATGTTTCATTTTGTTGGATTTACCTTTCTCTCTTGTAAAATCAAATTAACTAATGGCTTGTAAGTTTGGGTGGGATTTTTTTTTTCAATCTTTATTTTTTAGTCAATTTTTCAATTCTTTTTAATCTCATGATTAATTTTCAAAATTTTTCTTTTTGGGTTTTGGGTGGCTTATTAGTTTAATGGTTTTTAGGGTTTTTTAATTGAATGCTCCCTTTATTAGTAGTTTTCTCTCCTTTGCTAATCTAAGTTTTGAAGGATATAAATGTTCATTGTTAGCATTGCTTACCAGTATACCACAAATGTTGTTATATTATCCCATTATTATCATTCCCTTCAGAATATTTTTGTCATTTCTATGATTTCTTCTCTTATCCATTTTTTTGTGGATACTATTTTTAGTAAACATTTAGGTCTGTATCTTTTGTGTAATTTTGGTTTATTTAGAGATTTTTTGCTAATTGAATGTTTATTGTGTTACAATATATAAAAATATGACATTTATTTTTCTTTATAAATTCATCATGCCATAAACACACCATCAATTTGTGTCCAAATCCCAAGGAAATCTGAATAATGCATGTAATTATCTAATATTCATTCATATGTCTATGTATGATCTATCATACATTATTATTTTGTTTTCACAACCCTTATGCTCAAGTCTATAATGTTCTAATTGTGTTTCTTTCAATTGGATTTGTTCATATCTGACAAAGGAACATTAAAGTCACCTACAGTCATTTTATACAATTCTTTCATCATTTCAGTTATTTTTTTTCTTTAATAACTTTGTCACTACACAATTTGCTACATGTGTTTTTAATACTACTAGTGTTTGTCTTTGGTGTCTTTATTCATAATATAATGTCCATAATGATATTAGTTTGGTTTTGCCTTGACCAAAATTATGACTATGCCTCCTCCTTTCTTTGGATTTAGCTGAAACTTAATATATTTTATTCTAGTCCTTCACTTGGAATCTGAACAAGTCACTTTGAATTAGATATGTCTCATATAATCAGAAAAGTGTTTTGTTTTTTAAGCCATCATACATCTGTCATTTTAATGGGTCAATTTACTCCATTAACAATCAAGGTTATAAATGTTAAATTTCTAGGTCAGTGGATGGCTGGGAGTGACTAAAGTTGTCTCTTCCTAAGAGTATAGGCATCATGGGTGACATCTGGTAACTGAACTGATGAAGTAAGAGGCAGAAGGATTTTTCAATTTAGGCCTTCTCCTCTGCCCTGCTAGAGATATCATATATCTCATATGAAGCACTTCTCTCTGTGTATCCCTTTAATCCTCCAAAGATGATCTAGATCCCTCTGCTCCCTTCTGAGGTTCCTAAAAGCTTCTTCCCTAAAAGCTAGCCTTTGTGTTTTCAATAATCCTTATATTAAATACTAGATGATAGTATCATACATTTAGAGCTAAAAGGGACATTAGAAGCCCCTGGTATTATTCCAGGTGCAGAATCAGAAAGACCTAGGTTCAAATACTGCTTCTCACACTTACCAGCAAAGTGACAAAGCTTTAAGCCTTAGGACCCTCATCTGTAAAGGGAGGGTTATATGGCCCTTCCAGCTTTAATTATATGATCTTCATTTTACAAATGAGGAAACTGAGGCTCAGAGAGATTAAGTGACTTGCCCAGAGGTGCAATAACTGCCCAAATGAGAGACAGGATTTGAACTGAGGGTCCCTGGCTTCAAATTCAGGACTTTTTTCACTATACTTTATTGAATTTCTACTCTTTACTTGTACAATTCTAGGTCACCTTCTTAAATTTTAGCTGGTTGGTCAATTTACTACTCAAACAGTAAGTTTAAACCCAGTTCTGGATTTCTCAAAGGAAAAAAATTCCATTTTCTAACTTCACTAAACACTTTTATGCTTTTATGCTAATTTTAAGTAATCCTAGAGTACTGACCAATTCCTTTGTTCTTTTTTCTTAGGCCAAATTCCATCTTTTACTCTCATTTCTAATCACTGAGTAGTGTTGTAGAAATTGAATGGGGAGTTTTGGTTACAAGAACTACTTGCTCTTGGCTATTTGGAAATTTCTTTTTAAAAATGCATCTCAGTAACTATCTTCCTACACTAATTAATGGTAGGGTCCTTCTTTTCCTGTAGATTCTATAGATTTGTAATAATTTTGAATTTGAATCTGTAATAATTTTGAACAATTTCCCTATAGATTCGCTAAAATGTAGTATCCAGACTCACTTTCTTTGTATGTTTATGGAATACTAATGATTTTCTGACTGTCTTACTAAGCTCTGTCCTCCTTCTTTCTGCTATTGACCTTGTGCTTATGCCTAAAGTATAGATCTAACCATGCCTCTCCCCTTTGGAAAAAAAGCTTCAGTGGTTCAATACTGCCTTTAGTATAAAAAAAAAAATGCCCTATTTGACATCTAGAGCAATTGACAATATGGTTCCAGCCTATCTTTCAATCTGACTACATATGATTTCCTATTATGCACTCTACATTCCAGTCAAACTTTCCTTTCTTGATGTTACCCAGAGATGACCCTTCCATTTTCATGGGTTGTCCCTCTTGTCTGGAATGCACCCACTCCTCACCTCCAGATTCTGGAAACTCTTCCTTCCTTCAAGGCTTAGCTTAACTACTACCTCCTACAAGAAACCTTTCCTGATTTTCCCAGTTGTTATTCCATGCAAGCCTCCCTCCACTCTACCCCCATCATGTTATATTTCTTTTGTATTTTGGCTGGATTTACTTATCTGTGAATATGCTGCGTCCTTCAAATAGAATATAAGCTTCTTAAAGGAAAGGACCATCTCATTTTGAGATATCAAGATCTAGACCTAACACAGAGCTCGGCATATGGTTTCATTAATGTTTTTTTTTTTTTTACTAATTGATTGATTATATTTGTAAGAATTCAAATCAACTCAATTCAACACAAAAATACAATGCACTGTGCTAAGCACCAGTACCTTTTTTTTTTTTTAGTTGCTTCTCTTAAGGAGCTTAGAAATGTAATAGAACTGAATGGAAAGTGAGAAATTCATAGAGGTTAGCTAGGTGAAATTTTGAAATGCAAATAACCCCCAACGAATGGTTAAGCCTGTGTGTGATTCAAGCCTTAGTGTGAATTACTTTAATTATATAATCAACCCACTTTTTTCTTAACAGCAGAATTCCACTGGTCACAGAGAAGAAAATATTTTATTTGGGAGATGAAGAAGAGGAATAACATAGGTTCATGAATAGCTTATGGGAAGAGAGGCCTGGGTAAGCCACTAAAGCAGAAGGCTATGACCAGAGGTGACATGAGGACACAGAATGCTTGGGAAAAAGGAAGATTAAAGGGCATGAATGCCAAACACAGAAACTTTGCATGAAGACCACCCAGGTGCTAATGAAATAATATCTTTTGTTTCCCAGCTATCCAAGTGAGAATGCAAAATTGAGATAAATAAAGCAGTAGTCATATGACAAGTAAAAGACATAAGGTAGAGTATTACATCCTGATCAGAAGTACTACATCCTTTCCTCTCTATTCAGTCTACATTCAGGTCTTGCCATTACCTCAACCACATACCTGTATCTTTGCCTTTTCTTTCATTGCCATAGATAATAACCCAAATGTAAGCTCTAGTTGCCTGTTGACTAACCCTTTTGCAACAATACCCATTTTCAGTAAGTCTTTAATGCCAGTGCCAATATTATCTCCTCCAATAATATTTATCCTCTCTTTGTCCCTTCCTTCATCAAAATAATGGATAATGGCCACACCTTTTATACACTACATATTACCTCATTTTATCCTCACAAAAGGTATCATAAAGCAGTAGCACTTGGACCAATATCATGGCCCAGGATCATATAAATAGAGATGTTACATAAATGCTTCTGAAATTGAGGTAACTCATATCTACTTATACTGGCAGGAAAACTATAAATGAATTCTTGCAATTCCCATCCTAGTGGTTGGTATATCCAAGGGCACCATAAGTTTATACCATTCTGTTCTAAAACTTTCCCAGGAACATTAAGCTCAATGCATATGTAACTAATGGATTTCTCACCATATTAGTAAATGAGATCCATAGGGACCAGAGAAAATGTAGAAAGAAAAGTTAAAGCAAAAAAATAACAACATCAGAATCTAAAATAATTGTACTTCAATATGCTTTGGGATATATCACTTTATCTGTCCCTATAGCAAAGAAGAAATGATTAATCAATTGGCTAAAAATATTTATTGAAAAAATTAGTGAATTATTCTCATTAAACAACATAGCATTATAGAGTCAGGGGGCTGGGGATAACCTCTTCCACTAAGAGGCCCTAGTTCTAGATTCACACCCAGACTGGTTTAGCCCTGAGACAGCCTGACCTCAGAAAGGTGGGTCAGGCCTTTTATTCTCTGACTTTTTATACCCCCACTTCAGAACCACCATCCACCTCCCACCCACCCAGGCCTTGGGAAAACCAATTAAAAGTAGCTTAGCTTGGCTCATATCTAGAGACTTCCCCAAAAGGAGAAGGATATTTAATGTACAATATAAATCATATATAACAAAGTTATTTCCATCACACAAAATAAATTATTAAAGAACAAAAGATTCATAGCAGCAAGGACTTGAAACATGAAATAGTAACTTATAATTCCCATTATACTCTCCTGAAAAACTGATAGTTTAAACATGAAAGCATAGAGACCTTAATGGTACTACTAAATAGGCATTTTACCTTCACTTTTAAGTTCCTCACTTTCTGAGCAACTCCCTCAAAGACCATGTGTTCCAGACAGTCAGGCCAGGGCTTAGGCTGTCTTTTTGATGGTGGTCATTTTGCCCAAAAATAGTGTAGCTGCAAAAAAACTATTCTACCTGCCAGCAAGCACAGTCAGAGGGACCTAAGCTGGAAACATCCATCCATCTCAGGATTGCAATTGAGTTATCTAAGGTCAAGGAAAGAAATAGAAAGTAGAAGAATTTGGGACTTTGACTTCCAAAGGTCATACTAAATATGTTTTAGCTGCCATGTACAAGCTGTCACCATAGGTACTGGGGGTTAAGGGGGAGAGAACCTATTTTCCACATCCCACAAGAAGTCCAAAAGGACTTCACAAAGTCCCCACATACTCAATTGGGAGGGTGGAGAGACAGGAGAGATGGGGGAAGAAGAGAGAGAGAGAGAGAGAGAGAGAGAGAGAGAGAGAGAGAGTTGCCTCAGTTGTCTCTCTCTTCAAATAAATGGAAGGTTCTTCTTGGCTCAGTGACCAATCCTTTTTTGACACATCCCTTGCCCCCTTCTGTCACAGGAAGCAAAGAATTGCTGCCTTATTTCTAAGAGGCATCTCCTTTAGTGCTGCCCAGAGTGGTGAACAGCCAGAAGTGACCAGGAAAAGTAGTTTAGCTCTGCAAATGCTCAATAGGATGTGGTATAGCCAAAACACAGCAAGAGGATGTGAAAGTGGTGCCATGATTATGTTCACCTCACTATTTTACAGGAAAGCAGAGACAGCTGGAGTGATTTCCCCAGGATTGCATGGAGTAGGGAGTATAGGCAGGCTTTGGGCAGTCAGTTTTGCCACATTTGGAAATAGATTAAAGGCAAGGCTAGCTCATAAAGAGCCTTTAAACTGAGTCAGGATCTTATATATGAGGAAATTCTGTGTCTAGGCACATGATTGAGGGTATAATCTGCTTCTGAAGAGATTACTTCCCTTTAAAGGTTTAAGTTGATGCTGCTATAACTAGGTGTCCTTCTGTGTCCAGAAACCTGAAAAGGAAAACTCAGAAATGGGACTGGATAACATGATATACTATGAAGAGCAATGACTGAGAGTCAGAAGAATTGGCACTTAACCCTAGTTCTGATAATTATTAACCATGTGGCCATGACCAAGTGACTTCATTCTCTGAGTCTCAGTTTCCTCATCTATAAAATAAAGGAATTTGGGGCAGCTAGATGGGCACAGTGAATAGAGCACTGGCCTTGGAGTCAGGAGGACCTGATCTCAAATCTGGCCAGACACTTAACACACACACACACACACACACACACACACACACACACACACACACACACACACAAAACCTAGCCATGTGACCTTGGGCGAGTCACTTAACCCTAATTGCCCTCCAAAAAAAAAGGCAAACAAACAAAAAAAGAAATAAAGGAATTTGACTAGATAGACTCACATGTCATATGTCTATAAATCCTATGATTCTATGAATATAGGGGAGCCAGAAAGGAAGCAAAAGAGTTTTTCTCTTCCTTTTGGGGTTTTTCAAATGTTGAAAGCTCAGGAGAGGCTTCAGAGAGACAAAAGAAAACCCTTCTGGGAAGAAAACAATGAAAGGTTTTCAACATGAGTTTATTATCTAGATATATCCAGGCTTTGTATATCCCTAGTCTCAGGTAACCCAAATCAATTACAAATAACCAGTCTCAAAATAAAATGGTGGGGCAGTGACAAAAAGATTCTCACACATTTTTAAACTGAATGCTGCTTTAAATAGGCTTCAGTTACAAGTTCCTAAGAGGGTATTTCCTTGTTTTATCTTGCATTTTGCTGCAGGTTGTTTTTTTTCTTAAGCAAATGCAGGCATGTAATCATTGTGCTTACCTTCAATTCCACTCACATTTATTAGGAGCTTAAAATGGAGAATCATTGCTAGTGGTCAGGGGGATACAAAGATAAATAAAGCAAATTGCCTACCCTCAAGAAGCTTACAATTTCATATAGGAAAAAAGCAGGTTGACAAATGACTATAATACAATGCATAAAACAAAAATGTAAGGTCCTAGAAGAGCTCAGGGGAAACAAAGGTCACTTTTGATTGTGAGGGTGCTCTGGGGCTTCATAGAAGAGGAGAGTAAGATTAATAATAATAAATAATTAATATTAATGGGATATTTTAAAATTATCTCATTTGATTTCAATAAGAATGGATGGGAGGGAAATAAAAAATGGTCATTGCAGATACAGGAAATTACATGGGCAGTGGTGGGGAAGTATGAAAAGTTTGGAGGCCAACTAATAGTTCAGTTTGGCTGAAAAATAAATTATTGGACTGTAAGAAACCTTAGATTAGGTGAGAAAGGCACCTTGTAGTCACATATCTGCCTAGGAAGTTCAGGTTTTATTCATGGATAATTGGGAGCCAATAAAGGTCTTTGAGCAGTGGACTGATACAGCCCCTATTGTGCATTACTTTTGAATAGATGTACAGATAGATTGAACTAGAAAAAGTGAATCTACAGACAGAGAGACCAATCAGGAGGCAATTAAATAACACTTTATGTGAGAGGTAATTAGAGACTAAATTAGGGTGATGATAGTGGGTGATGCTTGGGTGATGGTAGTGGGAGCACAAATTGACAGCCTTTAGTGATTAGATGTGGGAGGTGAGGAAAAGGGAAGAGTCAAAGATAACACTAAGGTTTAGAGCATCGAAAGCTGGAAGGATGAATGGTAGTGCCAGAAATAGACATTAAGATGTCAGAGAGAGCACAGGGTGAGGCAGTGGGGAGAGAGAACAGGAGAAAGATACGATAAGTTCAGTTTTATACTTGAGGTGTCAGGGAAACAGGTATTTCCAAACATTGGCGTCCAATGCAGGTCAGGAGCCCACGATAGAGGTCATGAATAAAGATATAAGTTTTGGGAGTCATCCAAATAGACTTGATAGTCAAAACAGAGGAAAGAAGGTGAGATCACCAAAGGAGATGATGTAGAAGTAGAAGAGAAGGTCAAAGACAGAACTTTAGAGAATGCCTGCATTAGGGAAGGGCAGGAGAAAAAGGTGTCAGGAAGAAGAAAGAGATAGGTGAGATATCAGAGGAAATCCCATTATTGAAGCCAAGGTAGAGATCATTTATAAAAGGTTGTAAAAATGCACATGAGGTTATTGGTGCCCTATGAGATAGAAGTTTCACTAGACTCCATAGAAAAGAAGCCAAATTATAAGTGATCAGGAATTGTCAAGTTCCTAAAAGAGATCACTCTTTCAATAAGTGTGGCAGTGAACAGGGACAAAGGTGAAACAAAAACTTGAGAGAGTAGGAGAGTCAAGGAAATGTTTATTTAAAGGAGAGGAGACTCCACACACTCAAGCATGGCCCTTTGATCAAACCCAAACTTCACAGAACAAATCCCCTTAACAAAAAAAAAAAAAGGATTTGTTGGGGCAGCTATGTGGCACAGTGAATAGAGCACCAGTCTTGCAGTAAGGAAGACCTGAGTTCAAATTTGACCTCAGACACTTAACACAAAAAACTAGCCATGTGACCTTGGGCAATTCATTTAACCCCAATTGCCCTACCTTCCCCTCTCCAAAAAATGAAAGAAAGAAAGGAAGAATGGAAGGAAGGAAGGAAGGAAGGAAGGAAGGAAGGAAGGAAGGAAGGAAGGAAGGAAGGAAGGAAGGAAGGAAGAGTGAAAGAAAAAGGAAGAAGGGATTTGTTCTATAAAACTTTGGACTCTGTCAAAAAGTCACACCTGAGGACTTAGAAGGCCACATGTAGCCTTGAGACCACAGGTCCGCACCTGTGACCTACAGTTTTTATTTCCTCAACACTAGTAGCCTCTCTAGCAGATGGAGACACAGGGTCGCTATCCAGCACTGGTTATGGAGCAGTGCTGGTCCATAGAGATTAGCAGCTACATCTACACCATGCCAGTTCCACCTGCAGGACTCTTAGCATGGAGGAATAGCATTTACCACACAAGATCATCCTGAGGATGAAATGCAGAAATTGATCAAGAGCACTTAAGCCACTATAGAAATATCAGCCATTATTATCTAACAGGAGACCCAACTGTAGAGGGCTGCTGTAGACCAAGAAATTTCTCCCTAGTCATTCTGCAGCAATAAAATGCATGTTTGAGCTGAAAATGAAAGAGACAGAGACTGCTCTTTCATGATGTGGGAAGGCATCCACAGGGTATTGGGGAGCATGGGCTAGCCCATCATGGTATCAGAGATTCAAGGCTAGAAGGGAACTTAGAGGTCACCTATTAAAGTTGCTTTATTTTGTAAATAACAAAGAATATCTATGGATGTGAAGTGACTTGACCACAGAGTTTTATCACCAAAATATCTCCCAAACCTCTTCTCTCCTCTATTCCCACTGTTATGGAAATAACCTCTTGAAATAACCCTGTTCTACTAGCCCTGCCACCACTCCTGTTGGAATATCTTCATCTCACTGCCATCCTAATCTTCCCTGCATATAAATCTGATATATCCCTATGTATACCAGGAACTGTGCTAAGCACATTACAATTATGGACTCATTTGATCCTCACAACAAATCTGGGAAGTAGATGCTATTATTATCCCTATTTTACAGATTTACAGATGAAGGAACTGAGGCAAACAGTTTCCCAAGATCACAAAGCTAGTAAGTGTCTGAGGCCAGATTTGAAATTGAGTCTGCCAGACTCTAGGCACAGCACTCTCTCCACCATGCCCAAAAAAGGAAGCCTTCTATTTTTTTAACCAACTATCACCTAAAATTATAGACTTGTTTTGTTTGGTCTCAGAGAATGGAACAGTGAGCAAAGGGTAGAAGTCAAAAGGGGGCAACTTTAAACCTTTTGTAAGAAAACTTCCTAACAATCAAAGCTATGGAAAAATTGAATGGCTACCTTAGGAGATGGTGGGTTCTCTACCTCACTGAAGGTCCTCAGAGAAATATTAGATGATCACTTATTGGATTTCTTGTAGCAAGGATTCTTTTTCAGGTATAGGTTGAATTAGATGGCTGGTGGGGTCCCTTACAACTGTGAAATTCCATGATTTAGAGAGTTTTCAATGATGAACCAGCAAAGTCTCTCTTTTAAACATGTAATCCTACAACTTTCTAACTGCACCCCAGACTACACACTTACCCCTTTACACAGATGTGATGTTAATACATTTATATGTCTGATTAATCTATTAATTTGTCCAAAACATTGAATAAATCTATCTATTCAATACATCAAACAGCTGCTTATTTTGGGTGCAGGAGAAACTTCAGGTGACACAGAAGTGGCCCATCCCAAATAAAGAAATGTCCTCACCAGTCTCCTAAGTCATATGTCTTAAATTGCAAACCCCTTAAAGGCAGAAATCATGTCTGTTTGGATCCAAGGGTATAGTGGTCTTTCATGCCAGTAGGCATATTGGCCTTTAACAAATTCTCTGTTATTATTCATATTAAAAACTAGAATTAGAATAAGAAACATGTTTTCCTACCTAATTCCTGTCCACACCCTTTACCACTTATTCTTTTTCCTCTAATATATAATAATTCATTGTTCCTCAATTACACATTAGAGCAATTTTTTTAACATTTGTGGTTTTTTAAGTTTTGAGTTTTACACTTTATTCTTAAGATGGCGTTCAAAAGCTCTAGTAAGGTCCCTTTCCTTTTTAAAGGAAAACTTGAGTTCTGTTTTTGAGGCTCTTATATGATTGTTTATTAGTTTTTAAGCTTGCCCAGGGGCTTATTTCTCAGAGATTAAGGGGAAGATTGCTATTTGACATAGTGAAAAATTATTTAAGCCTGAGGCTGACTTCAAAATATTGGTTGACATAACTCTCCAGAGTTTTTGCTAGAGAGGCAGTTCTCTCTTGTGGGTTTCTTTTCCTTTTGAACACTGCTGTATAAGCTGCTTCCTATTATTGAGGGATTGATTATTCAGTCTGTAGTTAAATCAGGCAGTGGAGTGGAAAAGAGTCATTCATGAAGTCAGGGAACAGGTTCAAATACTGACTGCACTATTTACTGACTGTATGACCATGAATAAATCATATACAAAGAAAGTGAGCTGTTAAGTAAGAGAATTACAAAACTGAAAGGAGCCTCAAAAGGCATCTAACTCAGAGGTGTCAAAGTCACTACCCTCCGGCCTTAAACTGCAAAGAAAAGTCCTGAGTGCTGACTGAACCAGATTAAAATGTAATACAGTAATGTTTTCTGAAAAATAAATAAAAATATAATACAATATAATGTTAATTTGTAGTTTTATAAGTTATTATGTGCCCTCAGGGATCCTTTCTATTTGAGTTTGGCACCAATAATCTCATCCACCATGTGCCTGATAAGGAATACTTCCTTTAGCATCCTAACAGTCTTCTTGCTCCCATCTGAAAATATCTAGTGAGATGGGGGATTTACCATCTCCAAAGGCAATCCATTAAATGTTTGAATAGCTCTATTGTTATGAAATATTTCCTTAAAGAATTGAAATCTGCTTCACTGTAACTTCCACCTCTGGTCCTTACTTCTTCTGTCTACTCTAAAGAAAACAAGTTTAAACCCTGCTAATATAAATAGTTTTTCTACCATTACCAAGTTTTCTGTTCTATCCAGGCCAAATACTTATCACTCCTACAGATATGGCTTCAAGTCCCCGTCCTTACCTTACTTTGGACATATTTCAGCATAATAATATGTTTTGTTTTTAGAAGCTCTCTCCTATAACAGGGAAGTGATGACTTTTTGTATGACCCATGGACATTTTTTATATAAAGGTTATTGGTTTTTTAAAGACTAGAGGTTTTTAAAAGGGTTTTTATAGGATATTTTTCTCAAGGATAAAACTTGTTAGAGTTAGGAACCCAGAGGGGCAGTAAGAGTTGTCAACCACTAGTTTTAGTGCCAGGAGAATCTGGTTTGCTGGACCTGATCCCACTCTGTTTATTTATAAAAGCTTCAGTTAAATGCCTTTCTGTAAATCAAAGGTGTGAGAATGAGGTATGTATGCCTTTGAACTACTTCCAGTGCTTCTGTCACTAGTCAGAATCGGAGCAAAACGGGTTTTTTAGAACAATGGGGACGTGATGAGCAATCTGGCATTACCCAAAAAGGTAAATGGAGTCAAAAGGTAATTGATTGACAAGTTCTTTCCAAGAATGGTAGTGTTGTTTTGATTTTTTATTATAAAAATGGGGTGGGTAAAGGAAGATGTCTCATTTGGGCAGTATGTCTTTTGAGTTAATTTCCTTTTCTCATCCCAAGCATGAACACTTGGTTTACCACACAATCATTCATTTGGAGAAGTATTTGCCACCAAATAAAGAAACTGAAATGGATAAGAGAGACTGATTATGTCCTGTCTTCATTTTTAAAGTCCACAAATCCAGGCAGTCACATTTCAATTACTGCAGTGAATGATCCAAATTTACCCACTCAGATTAAATTACAAGGACAAAGTAACCACAAGTAGAAAATTAAAGAAGACAACAGAATTTGGTGGATCTTACATAAATGCAGGTATCAGAAAAGCTCTCTGATCAGATCAACCATCCCCAAACTCCCCTGACTAGAGAACCCCCATATTTGGAGGGGCTACCCACTGGATGTTGCTTGTCTGCCTTAACAAGTGAACAAAAAGAAAACATAGTCTATATCTTTCTGGGCAACTAGTTTGTTTCTGGGAAGCCCTGAACATAAATAGTAACCTAGGAATATTAAGTATGCACAATGCTTTCTATCTTGAAAATAGCAAAAAAGCATTCATTGTTTGTGATCATGGTGTTCTTGACATGAGTCAAAAAAAAAGTTCTTAAGACGACTTGGTATACCTACGTAGTAACTAAGCATTGTGATAAATGACCTTGCTATTTATTTCTTCATTGCTACTCATTCCTTACTATATTCTGCCTATATGATGACATTAGGTTCTAGGAGCAACAGAGAACTAATGAGAGCTCCTCATCTTCAGTGATATTTCAAGTAACATACAGTTGTTTCACAATATCTGAAGTCCTGCACAAGATACATCCCTACATGACACCTCTAACCAACCATCCAAGCATAATGTAGAGTTTCTGAGCTTTCTAAGGTACGGGAAGGTCTTGCTTCTTATAAGCAAGCTGGAGCTCATTTCCACAGACCATTAAATTGCTTCTAAACCTTTTGGTTGTTTTGTAGTTATTGTTGTTGTTACAAGGTGGGGGTCAATAAGGGAAGCAGGGAGAGGAATAGGAGATCCAGAAATGACTGCTATAAAGACAAAAACCATCAATAAAACTACATTTTAAAAGTTTTATACCTTAGAACACCCAAATCCTTTCCAGTTACTTTTCCCATCCTTATGCCTTTGAATACCCATGATCACAATCTTCTCATGGTCTGATAACACAACATTTCTCATCAATTTAAGATGTAGTTCAATTAGTTAGACTCAATCTCCAAACCATTAGCATAACCCTTGGCTTACTTCTCCTCAGGGTGCTCTTATAACCTTTACCAATTAATCAATTTGCTTTCAAAAAGAGTTAATGCCACATCTTTTGGCATCAGAAACCCAGTTTTACCTTGTCTGCCATTATCATAGAGGAGCCTCCATGGATGCCCAGGATGGGAGTGAGAGTCTGGGCTGAAATGAAATCAAGGATCTGAGCGATGGCTTCCTGGTCTGTGTCATCAGCAAACACTACACCCTGGATCTTTCGGTCCGACATGAGATCACAGATACGAGTGATAATGCTCTTGGGGTCCGTCTCATTCATGGCTACCAGCTCCACACGAGGTACCACAGACAGGTGGTGGAAATCATCTTTCTCGTGGGCATCCTTGATAGCCACCTCGTCTGAAGTGCCCACTAGAATGACAGCAATACCAATGCTGGGGTGACTCTTCTGAGCACGGGCCCTGATGCCTGACACTGCTATGACAGCCAGCACTAACCAGAATTTTGGAGAGTAGCACTCTGTCCTGGGCCTCATCTTCAACTCTTAGACTCCCTGAAAAGAGAAAGACAAACAAACAGAAAAAAAGAAGAAGAAATTAAAAGGGTCTCCTTGCTACAACATGGTAATTGTGATTGCCAGTCAAGTATTTTGTCTCATTTCACTAATCATCCACCCAAATTTACTTTCTTGGTCATATTTCTAGCACTGGCTTAATTAAAGGGGAAAAAAATAACATTCAAAGTATTCAGGATTGTTAAAAGAATGTGTTATCCACATTAGAGCTATAGCCAAAGCATATCAATAATTAACAGAAAGAGACATTTAGGCAAAAGTAATGCAGGTACACTCTACATAAAATTGCTCAGACCAACATAATTTTGCAGTAACATCATTAATATATAATAATGAAACTCGATCATAAAGTTTTTAATCCAAAATATGACATCATTTGGATGACAGCCCAGTTACAACAGTCATGGTACTGTCTATAGAACTGTCCCCTATAACATCACTCTGTTGATAGTGTTTTCAAGGAGCCAATTAATGGTGTTAGGTGAGGTGTGTCCATAGTTGCAAAATGGTATCAGCAGGTGTCACATCTCCAAGGGCTCCCAACATTTCTGCCTGACCCCTAACACTATTCTTGCAGCTCATCTCTGACCAGTCATTGGACAAGGTGAGGGAACAGAGAAGTACAAAAATAAATAGGATGTGCATTACCCCCACTGATCTTTCGCACCCAGAAATACGGGAGGAAAACTAGTCACAAAAAGTCACATATAAAGAAGACCTCCCCTTTCCCAGACTTTTCCTAGCTCCCAGTGGCTCTACCACAGGCTTATTTTATCAGATATGATGCATTGAATTTATTAAGAAATATATCATCGATTATACTAGCTTTTAGTTTTAGAGAAGAATTTTTACCAAATTATTTTAAATGTCTCCCTATTGAAGCCCTTCACCAAGAATTCATTCTTCTCCCCTCCTCTTCATTTCATATCACCCAGGTGTCCTGAGGCTATCTCCTCCTTCAAACCTGTCTCACGTGAAAAGATGAATGTTCTCCTTGCCAAGGCTAACTCCTCTACATGGATAAATGGTCCCTTTGTATACCAAATTCTCAAACAGATAAGCCCAGTATGATCCCCACTGTCATTTATCTTTCTCCGTGTCTATTGATTGGTTCCTACTAACTATGTACAGTTATCCCTTCCATATTGTGACTTTCCCCATTGTGGTTTTGACATATTTTGAGTTGGAATAAGAAATAAAATGGAAATTTGGGAAAGTTTTGTGAAAGTTGAAGATAACATGCCAAGGCCAGCAGACGACACAGAAAAGGCTTAGAAACTCGGAAATGTATAAAATATATGTATAGTATTGTATAGTATCAACATATTTATTTTTATACCATAATAATTCACACTCCTCTGGTACGAAGGGAAAGTGAGAAAATTTTACACAGACTTTCCAGATCGTAGGGGCACCACATCCCTGACCCCCACAATGTGGAAGGGACAGTTAGACATGCCTATGGCTCCCCTTTCTCAAAAAGTTCACACTTGATCCACTCATCCCCACTTCCTTTCTTCCCATATTTCTCCTCCCTTTTTTGGTCAATCACCTCAAGTAGGTTGTTGTTTTTAGTCATTTCAGTTACGTCTGACTCTTTGTGATCTCATTTGGGGTTTTCTTGGCAAAGGTACTGGAGCAGCTTGCTATTTCCTTCTTCAGTTCATTTTACACATGAGGAACTGAAGCAAACAGGTTGAAGAGACTTGCCCAGGGTCTTCCTGATTCCAAGCCCTGCTCTCTATCCACTGTGCCAGTAGGTTATCACTAATCAAAGCCTCCACTGTCTTCTTAATTCTCTATAGTCTGGCTTCTGACTTCATCATTAAACCAAAACCATCCATTGCAAAGTTACTGACAATTTCTTATTTGCCAAATCTAATGGCCTTTTTTCAATCCTTGTCCTTCTTAACCTGTTTGCAATCTTTGACACTATGGATCATCCTCTTCTCTCTGGGTTTCCTTGCCACTACACTATTCTGGTTCTTCTCCTACCTGTCCAACCATTCTTCCTCAATCTCCTGGATTTTTATCTAGGTTATGCTCATTAAAGGAAGTGTCTCCTGTTGCTCTGTGCTGTGCCCTCTTCTCTCTATATAATATTTTACAAAGTGACATCAGTTCCCATTATCATCTCTATAATGATGATCCTTATATTTACTTATCCAGCCCTAACCTCTTTCCTAATCTCCAGACCTGCATCTCCAACTATCTAATGAACATCTAGATCTAAATGTCCTGTGGATATCTTAAACTTGACATTTCCAAAGCAGAACCCATTATCTTTCCCCTTGGCAAACTCTCCTCACCTCATGCCTGAACTATTTCAATAATCTGTTGGCTAGTTTCTCTGCTTGAAACTATCCCTCCTCTAGTCCATCCTCCATTCAGCAGTCAAATTAAACTTCCTTAAGTACAGATCTGACTATGTTATCTCTCTTTACCACCACTCCCCATTCAATAAACCCTAGTAGCTCTCTGTCACCACCAGAAGCAAAGACAGAATCCTCTGTTTGGCATTCAGAGGCCTTCCTGTACCTTATTCCTCCCCCATGAACTCTGTGAATCCAGGGATAATTGTCTTCCTTGCTGTTCTTTACACAAGATACTACAAACTTCCAACTCCAGTCATTTCTACTGGCTACCCCCATGCCTAGAATTCTCTCCCTCCTCATTTCTGCCTCCTAGCTTCCCTGACTTCCTTCAAATCCCAGCTAAAATCCCACCTTCTATGAGAAACCTTTGCTGATCCACCTTAATGCTAGCCCATTCTACCTGGTGATTATCTTCTATTTATCCTTTCTACAAGTTGTATGTACATAATTCTTTCCATGCTGTCTTCCCCATCAGTTTGTGATCTCCTTGAGAGCAAGTACTATTCTTTCCTTTGCTTCCCATCTCCAGAGCTTAGTACAGTGCCTTCAATATACTGGGTGCCTAATAAATGTATATTGACTGCATCTATGTTTCTAGTTCTTTAGGTTTTATTTGTTAAGCATAAATGAGTATTGTATTTTATCAAAGCCATTTTCTCCAAATACTAATATAATCATGTTCTTGGGGGAGGGGGAGGGGGGGTGTTGTTTGTTTGTTTTTCATATGATTAATGGTTTTTCTAAAGCTGAACCATTCTTCCATACCTGGTATAAATCCAATTTGATCATAGTGAATAATTTTTTAATAAATTGCTATAGTTTTTTGGCAGAATTTTATTTAAAATCGCTGAGTCAATATTCACAAATGATATTAGTCTTTAGTTCTATTTCTTTGCTTTATCTTTCCCTAGTCTAAGTAATCAACTATTTTTCTTTAAAAAAGCAGTTTAGAAGAATTTTTTTCTTTCTCAATTTTTGAGAATAATTTGTGTATTCAAACAACCAATAGGTATTTATTAAACACTTATAATGTACCAGGCACTCTATTAAGGGCTAAGGATATAAGAACAAAGAATGAAACAATACCTGCTTGAAAAGCAATTTATATTCTAGTGAAAAAGACAAGTACATATAAAAATATAGACAGCATTAATACAAAATTAATAAACACTATTATATACAAAGTAGTTAAATACATAGTAATTTGGGAGGAAGAGCTCTAGGAGTGAGGAAATGAAGAAAGCCTTCTTACAGAAGATGGTGCCTGAGATTTATCTTAAAGGAATAGAGGGAAGCTTTGAGCCAGAGATAACGAAGGAATTCCAAGCATGGGGAGAAGAACTAATGCAAAGGCAAGAAGACCAGTTTGGGTGGATCACAGAATGAGGGATGGGGAGGAATGTCCAATGAGTTTAGAAAGCTAGGTTGGGCTAGGTTGTGTCAGGCTTTAAAAGCTAAACAGAGAGGTTTCTATTTTATTCTAGAAACAAGAGGAAGCCACTAGAGTAGATTAAGGGAGTAATATGATAAGATTTGAACTTCAGCCTCAATATATAAAATGGAAATAGGATGGTAAGAGTCTCAGGACTTCTACCCTTCAAGGCTTACAAGTGGCCCTGGAGATATGGACCTTGATTCTTTGCCTGCCTTGGGGTTTGTTCTTTCATTTTAAGGGAAGGGATTGAAACTTTATGGGTTTCCAAAGGTCAGGATCATAAGGCACATAAAGTTTTGCTAATTGCCAGCATCAATGTCCTAAAGAGCTGGAGAATCCTTTAAGATTCAGCCCAAAAGTAGCTGAAATGAAGTTTTGGCAGAAATTAGATTTAGAGCAGCTATTTATGTGCCATAATAAGTTCAATATGACTATGTCTCCTAACTGTTAAAGGTCAAAGCATTACTTAATAAGGATCTAATATCTAAGATAGATAATAAAGACATGTAAAACCAAAAGTCATTCCCCAATAGATAAACTGGTCAAAGGTTATGAACAAACAGTTCCTCAAAGAATCACAGACTATTAACAACCATGTGAAAGAAGGCTCAAAAAAAAAAATGTAAACCAAAGTAATCTTGAGGCTTTACCTTACACCCAGCAAATTAAGAAAGAAGACAAAATGTGGGAATAATTAATGTTGGAAAGATGGTGGACAAAACAGGCACACTAATGCATTGTCAATGGAATTGTGAATTGGTTCAACCATTTTGGAACTCAATTTGGAATTATGCAAATAAAGTGACTAAAATGTTCATGCCTTCTGACCCAGGAAACTACTGCTAGGCTTATAGATGAAGGAGGTTAATAACAAAAAGAAAGAAACTAAATATACCAAAATATTTATAATAGCACTTTTGTGGGTACAAAGAACTAGAAACAAAGCAAATGCCCACCAATTAGGGAATGATTAAAGTTGAGATACATTAATGTAACAGATTATTACAGTGCTGTAAGAAATGTTGAATATGGAGGATCATAGAAACTATATGTGAATTGATAAAAAGTGAACCAGATAAAAAATATGTTTTCATTATGACAACAAGGCCAATGTCAATGGAAAGACAGGAAGAGGGGGCAGCTAGGTGGCACAGTGAAAACAGCACCAGCCCTGGAGTCAGGAGGACCTGCATTCGGATCCAGCCTTGGACACTTAACACAAAAACTAACCTTGTGACCTTGGGCAAGTCACTTAATCCCCAATTGCCCTCCAAAAAGCAAAAAAAAAAAAAAAAAAGACAGGAAGACAAAATAAATTATTACTGAATTCTGTCCAATTGTAATAAGCAATATTAGCTGGAATAAAAGATATGAGAAGACTCTTCTTCCCATCCTCAGGAGCTCTTTGCAGAGTTGGTGGACCCAACATAAGACATTAGACTGATAAGTTGGTAGTTTGCTGAATTGTTGTTTCTTCTGTTCTTAATTCAATTTGTTCTTTATTGAATATGATTGACCTCTGAAAGGGAGAAGAAAGGGATTACAGAGGGAAATGTAGATGCTGCAAAACAAAAAAAAAATATGTATAAATGTTTTTAAAAGATAAATCAAATATTTTTCATGGCTATGAATTTCAAAAAAGGAATAGAGATGATTATAAATGATAAAATACATAATTTTGTTTAAATGAAATTTGTGGGGCAAAGTTTATGCAAAATCAATACAACTAAGATAAGAAGGGAAGTGGTAAATTGGGGGAAATATTTTCATCTAATATCTCTAATAAGCTTCTGATAGCTAAGATGCATAAGGAACCAACACAAATGTATAAGTCCAAAAGTCACACCTCAATAGATAAATGTGTAAAGGATATAAGCAATCAACTGCTTTAAAATGAATTGCAAAATATTAATAGTCATATGAAAGATTACTCAATCCCTAATAAGAAGAGAAATTCAAATTGAAGAAATTGTGAGGTTTTACTCCACACTTAGAATGGCAAAGATGACAAAAATGGTAACAGATAGTATTGGTAATGGCTGTGGCAACATAAGCACCCTAGTATACTTTTAAGTGACTTCTTAATTGGTCCACACATTCTGGAAAGCAATCTGTAATGATGCTAAGTGACAAAAAATAACCATACTTTTTGACCCAGAGAGAATAGTACAAGGCATATACCCCAAAAAGGTCAATGACAAAAAAAAAGAAAGGTTCCATAAACACTTTAATATTTATAGTAGCAATTTTTGCAGTAGAAAAAAACTGGAAACAAAGCAGAAACTCATCAATTGTGGAACAGCTAAACAAACTGTGGCACATAAATATAATAGAATATTATTAGTTTGCTGAAAGAAATAAAGAGCACAATAAATAGAAAGAAACATGGAACAATATATGATTACAAAGAAATATGAGATTACACGTCCTGATACAAAGTAAAATAAGGAAAACTAGACAAACTACAACCACAATGACTAAAATAAGGTAAATAAAAAGAACAACAAAATAATCCAAAAACTGCTGTGAAATTATAATGACCAAAACTTAGCCCAAAGTGGAGATATGCTACGGGTATGAAATATTGCATTTTAAAAACAGACGTCAATATTATATTCATGGGTATTTGTTAGTAAAATTGTTTCTGGTTGAGGTTTTTTGGGATGTTTTTGTCTTTTTGGAGGGGATAAGGCAGGGCAACTGGAGTTAAGTGACTTGCCCAAGGTCACACAGCTAGTTAGTGTAAAGTGTCTGAGGTTGAATTTGAATTCAGGTCCTCCTCTCCAGGGCCATTGCTCTATTCACTGCCCCACCTAGCTGCCCACTGGTTGAGGTTTTAAAAACTGTATTCATTTAACAATGTGACAGGTTTTTTTAATCCTATTCATTGAACAATGTGAAAATCTCATGATGTGGTATCCACAACCCATAAGATTCTCACCCTTGCAATGAAAGAAAAAGCAATCCAGGTAGAAGTGCTACTTAATATTTATTGTTCATTCAGAACATGCT
This sequence comes from Gymnobelideus leadbeateri, assembly GCA_011680675.1. Lineage (NCBI taxonomy): Eukaryota > Metazoa > Chordata > Mammalia > Diprotodontia > Petauridae > Gymnobelideus > Gymnobelideus leadbeateri. The sequence goes on along the minus strand of WOXC01009709.1, from coordinate 1,019,653 downwards.
GGATATTGGAGTACCTAAAGACAGTTGAGAGTCCTGACCAATAAGGGATGATATATGAGTCAGTAACTGGAAAGGTATTCTTCTCTGAAAACAGCAAAGGTCATTAATTATGTGGGAGTAAAGAGATGGAGAGTGAGAAGACAAATATCTGGAGACATTTTGATGCTGAAGAATCACAAAAATTTAATCAAGTTCTGGATCAAAAGAATTCTGGAATATAACCAGTGTAGCTAGCTTTTAGCTATTCCAAAAGGTAGAGCTTCATAGACTATCTTGCCTTTCTCTTGAGAATAAGACATGTAGTTCAGTTCAGAATAAGACAAGACCTACCCTACCTTATGAAAACAAAAGTTATGTCTCTATCCAGTTTGAGGTTTTTGTTTGGGGGTTTGGTTTGGGGCTTGGGGCCTCATTCTCTAGATCAGTGCCTGGCAAATAATGGGTGCTTAAGATATATTGGCTGATTGACGTTGACTGACTAGATGAAATCAGAAAACTATAAGACCTTGGTAAAAACTATCCCAAAGGTTGGCACCATGGGAAAAAGAAAAATCAGAGTTTAAATTTCTTCTCTAAAAGGTTAAACACATCTAAAAAAAAATTAAGCAGACAGCTGTGGTCAATAACTTTACAGAAGACATGAACTTAGAGCTTCTAAAAACTGTGAACAAAATATTACTATCAGTTATAATCTTTATATTGGATTTCCCTTCAGAAACAGTGAGCTGAAACAATTTGGTCCAATTAATAACTAACTTTATTAAATCGGGATTTTTGTGCTATGATTAGAGTTAGGGAATGGACCTGTGACTTCATTTGTAAAGGGAAGTTCCAGATAAGGAAAATGTACCAATACAGGTCTGAACCTTCTCTGTAGCTTAGAATTTTAAGAGAGTTTCTTAGGGCTTTGGAAATCTGTGACTTAGCCAGAATGTGTTAAAGGTAGCACTTGAACCTAGGTCTCTCTAACTTCAAGGCTAGCTCCCTAACCACTATACCCCCCCTGTCTCTTAATAGTCTTAAGATTACAAAACATTCGATTCCATCATAGTGAAAAATATCCTTTCGGGGTGGAGTGGAACAATGAATAGAGCACCGGCCCTGAAGTCAGGAGGACCTGATTTCAAATCCAGTCTCAGACACTTAACACAAAAAACTAGCCGTGTGACCTTGGGCAAGTCACTTAACCCCAGCTGCCCTACCTTCCCCCTCCAAAAATAAAGAGAGACAGAGAGAGAGAGACAGAGAGAGAGAGAGAGAGAGAGAGAGAGAGAGAGAGAGAGAGAGAGAAATATCCTTTCTTGTGACCATTTTTATTAACTTTAGCACATTCAGCATTCTCCCACTTTGGTGTGTGGTATTTCTTCTCTCTAAACCATCTCCCATGTTTCTTTTCTTTCTCTCTTATAATATATTGTACTTTGGGGGTGTGATGGTTAGTTGTGACATTCAAAGAATAGAATCTGGCTTAGCAAAGTATCTCTTTTATATATGGAAGACAGTAAAGCCACTTTACAAAGCAATACATTATTGGCAATACCAGCAGCACAGGAACTGCAAACAAAGATATTGCTATTCAGCAACTGCAAACTCAATTTCCAATATCAGAAGAGGTTTGTTTAGCTGAAGGAGGCTCTCTTATTTTCCTCTACATAGCACAATATGGTTTGGGGTAAAAGAGAATCAAACTAGAAGGGAAAAAAAAAACCACAGCTCTAATCTCAGAATGATCATTAATCATTAATCAATTTGGCAAGTCACTGGTTCTTTCTCAATCTGTTTTCTCCCCTGAAAAAGAGGGAGGAAGAGAGAGAAAGAGAGGGGGGAGAAAGGGAGGGAGGAAAAGAGATAGAAAGAGAAGAAGAAAGAGAGAAAGAAAGGAAGGAACAAAGGAAGAGAGAGAGAGAGAGGAGAGAGAAAGGGAGGAAGAAAGAAAGAAAAGTATGTGGTATTTTCACCCATAAATACCACTTTTAGATCTATATCCCAAAGAAATCAAAGAAAAGGGAAAAGAAACTATTTGTACAAAAATATTTATAACAGCTTTATTTGTGGTAACAAAAAATTTAAAATCAAAGGACTGCCCATCAAATGAATGAACAAGTTGTGGTATATGAATGTAATGGAATACTATTGTGTTATAAGAAATGATGAGCAGTATGGTTTCAGAAAAATCTGGACTTATATGAACTAATGCAAAGCTATCAGAACTAGAACAACTGTACCCAGTGACAGCAATATTATAAGGATGATCAACTGTGAAAAACTTAGCTATTCTGATAAAGACAATGATCCAAGACAATTCCAAAGGACCCATGATGAAAAATGTTATCCACCTCCAGAGAGAGAATTGATGAATTTCAAATGCACATTGAAATATTTTTTAACTTCTTTTACCTTTATTGTTTTATTTTGCTTGTTTTTTCTTTTGAAATATGTCTAACATGAAAATACATTTTGTGTGACTTCACATGTATGATTGATATATTTCTTGCCTTCTCAAAGAACATGAAGGAGGGAGATAATTTTTACTTAGATTTTTAAATGATTGCTAAAAATGTACATGTAATTAGAAAATATTTAGTGAAATAAAAATAATCTAAAAAGGAAAAGTATAAGGTGTTATAAAATTTTAAGTTATGTTATATGTATCAAGTGACTTACCTATTTATAGGCACACAAAGTGAAAGAGAGAGAGAGAGTAGAGAGTGTATACAAAACATAAAGGGTAAGACAAGCTTTAAGGATGTGATTACAAGGGTAGGAAAGCTCCTCTGAAAGTTTACTAGATCTCTTTCTGGACAACAAAACAGCATCAGCTCAAGCTTCCTACTTATTACCATAGAGTAGAGATTTGGGAGTAAAATGTACTGAAGGAACCATTTACTCCAACTCCATTTTACAGATGAGAAAACTGGAACCCAAAGAGGTTGTGTAGGATCACACAGGTAATAAGCTACAGAGAAGGCAGGATTTAAACCCAATTCCTCTGATTCTAAATCGGTTGCTCTTTACACTGTAACATAACATTCCTTCACTGTATCATGCTGCCCCTACTTATAATAGTAATGTGAATAACAGCTAGCCTATTATACTATTATTATTATCATATATGCTTTAAACTGTGCACACTTGTTCCTCACAAGAACCTTCTGGTGTACTTGCTATGACTATTCCTATTTTATAGATGAGTAACATGAGACTGAGAGGGGTCAAATGAGTTGCCCAGGGTGATATAAGTAGTAAGTGAATGTGGCAAGATTTGAACTCAGATCTCTCAGACTCTATTCACTCTGAGACTTAGCTGCCACTAACTGCAAGCAGTATTTACAAGGAGGTAGCATTCTTTAGTAGAACAAGCTTTGCATCTAGAAAGAGTCAGAGAACATAAGCTTTAATACCAGTTATGCCGCTTACTTCTTTGAGTGACCCCCTCTCTTGAGGACTCAGTTCCTTCACATATAAAATGTGGCAGCTGGAAGATCAGATGGTGCCCTCCAGCTCTAAATTCTTTGGCCTTGGGCAAATCATTTCTCCACTCTCAGCTTCAATTTCCTACTCTGAAAAGGGAGGTTAATAATACTTGCTCTCCTTAGCTCATATTGTTCTTTTCCTTTTCCTTTTCCCTTCTTTTCTTTTCTTCCTTTATTTTTTCTTGCTTGCTTTCTCTCTTGCTTTCTTTATTTCTTCTTTTCTTTCTTTTAACTGGCTCTACTTGGGCCTGGTCCCGAGTTTGTATGGGATAAGAGCTTTAGCCTGCTCCATTTTTCTGATATGGGCCGGTTTCATCTTTACTTAGGCAGCCTGGTGGCCCTCACTGCCAGGGGCTCCCTGACCCACTGGACTTGGTGCAAGCACCAGATTGGCCTTAGCTCTACTGTAGCTCAGAACTCTTGAACTTAAGAGATCCATCCAGCCTCAGCCACTCTAAGAGCAGGGACTACAGGCATGCTCTAGGTGACTCACATTATTCAGAAGATAAGTCAAATTAATTAAGTGGTGTAAAGTGTGTAAATAAATATCAAATATTTTTAATTTATATTTAATAAATAGAAATTTTAATTAGCTAATAAAACCTTGCCTTTGCCCTCAAAGAGCATACAATCTGAAAGATGAAAAGCTAGGTAAACAATGATAATTATACAACACTTTAAAATTTACAAATAATTTTCTTCACAACAATCCTTTAAGATAAGCTCCACAAATGCTGTCATACACATTTCTACCAATTAAAAAATTAAGGCTTGGGGGTGGCTAGGTAGCACAATGAATAGAGCATGGCCCTGGAGTCAGGAGGACCTGAGTTCAAACAGTGTCAGGCACAACACAAAAAACTAGCCATGTGACCTTGGGCAAGTCACTTAGCCCCAATTGCCCTACCTTCCCCCTCCAAAAAAGCATAAAAAAACGGGGCGGCTAGGTGGCGAAGTGAGTAACAGCGCTGGCCTCGGAGTTGGGATGACCTGAGATTGAATCCGGCCTCAGAAAATGAGCACCCACACACAAATAATGAATGGCCATGTAACCTTGAGCAAGTTACTTAACCCCAATTGCTAAAAAAAAAAAAAAGCATAAAAAAATTAAGGTTCAAAGAAGCCAACAAAATGGAAATTAGAATTAAAGTGTCTAGAAGAGGTACAAATGAGACAATATATGCAAAAATGCTTTGTAATCCCAAAGTCAATATAAATGAGAACTATGAATTTACTGTTGGAAGAAGAGGGTCTACAAATTCAGCAACAAACAGGACCAGACAGAATGTTCGTGTCCATGTCTTTGATTTTGTGGCCCACTTCTTACTCATACTAACAACCCTCAAATCTTCTGCCAAGGCAAGTGATGAAGACATGAGTCAGGGGACTTGCTAACCCTAAAAGGAGAGCTAGGATAACTGCAAGAAGAAATGGAGAATATAATATGGTGGTTAACTAGATGTGGTAAGTACCACCCAGAATAATAATGGCTGAGGCTTAGAATGACCATCAGAAGCAAATGAGATAGAAAGTTGGGGTGGCATTTCATATCTAGGTTTAAGATCAAGTCTATGATGATCAGTAGTCAGTGGTGATCATCTCCAATCAATATATATGTATAAATAATGAAGCATGCAAAATAATTGATGTCCCACTGACATTTTCTATTCTAGATTCTGCATATCAGAGAGAGCTACATATGGCTCCTTTTCCCAAGGTTTTTTTCTGACTTTTTCCCGACATAAAAGTCTCAGGCTGTACCCAATATGCATGGTCTAGTTTGAGTATACTTTTGCTGATTTTAAGCCCTATAGGGTTCATGCTTAATCTTTCATTTAAAAAAAATACTTGTTATGAAATGGCACTCTGAGAGGGTTAGAGAAGAGATATAAGAGTACATGAATTCAATTTAAAAATGAAAGACATCAACAAAATATTTTTTCATAAAGCATTAGAATCTAAGAAGAACTTCATAAGACTCTAAATCAAATGTACATGAACTCTAATACTTGATGACTTTGATGGAAAAGTAGGGAAAAAGTGAAAATGGAGATAAATACATTGAAAAACACAGTTCAGGAAGAAGACAAGAGAGAGGTCAAAGATTTGCAGAAGACCCAGGTCTCTAGATCAGGGGTAAGTCAATCCTGGCCAGCATGGCTTTTATATCTTTAATAAAATTTTGTTGTATTTAAAAATATAAAAGTATTTTTAGATCAAGGGTTTTACAGACAGTGGGCCAGATTTGGACCTCAGATCAGTTCAATGACCTCTACTCTAGATCATATTTTGTTTTTCAAAATAAAAGAAGTGGTAGATATTAGAAATAAAGTAGTTCTAAATCATACCTAAAGTATGAAATATATTATATTTTGACAGGGAAAGGCTCCTTATTATTGTAGTTCTTCTTGAGTAAATTCTTTATACAATTAAACCTTAAACACTTCAGCCTTAAGATCAGAATTAATTTTTAAAAAGGAAGGAAAGAAGGAAGGAAGAAAAGAAGGAAGGAAGGTAGAGGAAAGGAGAAGAGAGGAGGAAAAAGGAAAATATATGCAATAAAAATTGAAAAAACTTAATCCTGGACTATTTTTAAAAGTAAATAAAAATCAAAAGGGGGAAAGGGCAACAGAATTAATACTAACAAAAACTATAATAATTTTATCCATAGATTTAACCACTAATTAATCAGCACAACAAGGAGACCAAAAGAGGCTTAGTGAGTAAACATCTGACTTATTTGCCAAATGGAGAGAGATGACTGCCAAAGTCAACACTAGGTTAGATTATAAACTCATTAGTAAAATCTTAGCAAAAATAATTATGGATAGGCAGTATCATCCTATAAAGCAGTAAGCAGAGGAACACAAACCCAGTTTAAAGAAAGCTGGCAGTAGACCCAAGGGCAATAGAAATATGAAAATGATAGAACTATAAACAGAAGAAAATGAGAAAGATTTGTAAAGATTATTATAACAAACTATACTTCTGTCAAAGATGCTAAAACCATCACACAAACCCTAACATCAAAGTCATATGTTCTTATAAAAGGAAGTAGAAGTGTCACTAAAGAATGAATGGATGAAGACATGGAAAACAACTGGACTGCACTGGTTAAAGTGTTTATGTAATGAATATGAGTAGGAGATGACAAAATTGTGAGAATATTGAGGGAACCAATATACAAGGTATCTGAAGGAGGAGAAAAATGTTGGACTTTATTAGTATTGGAAAAAAGATGACTGAAATAACATCTAAAACTATAAACCTATTCACCCATATCTTTATAAATTGAGGGAAAAGCTTTATTCAGACATGGGCTACATCTTTACCACCTCACTATTAACTAAAAATGTAGAGAATATAAGATCCAGTCGTGCTTACTAATTGTTAATTATCAAGAAAAAAAGTACTTGATTTGGTAGAACCCAAGTTCTTCTTATAGACCATTTTTTAAAAAGTATCTCCAATCTTAACATCAAAATCATGCAAGAATCTTTGGGATGTATAACAACAGAAATTGCCCTATTCAGTGACTCTCTCATAAGAAATATGAAGTGAGGCACAAAATATAGAAAAGGATGTTAATCAAAGATACTGTGATAGAGAAAATGTAGCAGGTCAAAGAATGATTCCCTGAGAATTACAAGATCCTCCCAATGTTCCTGTTTCCAGATGCCATTGTGCTATGTTAAACTCCAGAACATTTTAGCGCCCCTTGGAAGAACTCTGTAATCACTCAAAGGAATTTTTGTCCACTCACATAAGAAAGATCAAGTGAAAAAAAAAAAAGACCAAGTGGATGACAACTGTCTATTGCTAGTATTTCAACATGCATTTTGATTAACATCCTATAGAACTTGTCCATTAATATATATCTATGAAAGATAACATAGAGGGACACTGAGTTGGACTCACATTTGAACAGTAGGAAGGGAAGGGGCTAAATTGCCTTTAGTAAATTACAAGACTTCTTTATTCATCTCAAGGCAAAGGTCCATCTTTTCTATACTAACATTCTGCAGTTGTTCCCATATGGCAGCAGGAAGTAGAATATTACTGGCTCCAAAGAACAATGAGTACCTTTTATACCCATTATTATCCTCCTTTACCACAGGACAATAAAGAAGGATATGGTATATTGGAGCAGGCTGCTACACGAACCAATGAGGAACTCCCCAAAACAAGGGTAAAAAAAATCACTAAGGACTTTTATGATAGTAAGAGAAGATGGACTGTTAATGCAGTGAGGATGAGGAGCTCCACTTGCATCCTCATCAGGAAAAGCAAAGAATGCTACCAACACACAAAATATGCTCACTATGGCAAGATAACAGAAGAACACAGACAACAGTCACACAGGATGGCCAGACTTGGATGGATTGAGATCTATGTCATTTTGAGGAAGTCTCAAAGCAATGAGATCACAGATCCCTTCGAGCATCTGAAGATACATACATATTTATCTATCTATCTATCTATCTATGCATATATATATACATATATGTGTGTGCTCACACGTGTATCTGTATGTATGTGTGTATACACACGTATATGCAAACATATAGTCCTATGTGAATTACTTGGGACAAGGCACAAGAATTAAATCTATTGACTTAATAAACCTAACAACATTTTACATATTTAAAAACCTTTAATATGCAGCTTGTACTTATTTTGCTGCAGTCACATATTTTACATTGGTATTGAGACCACAGGATTTTGGCATGAAACCACACTTTTATCACAATTAATATTATTTTGCACAGAATAATCCACCTATTTATTACATATATTTATAAATAATTCCCACTTCATGAGATGTATCATATAACAAAATAGTACAGCTAATTAAAAGTAATATATATATGTATATATATATATATATGTATATAGTGACCTCAACAGACAGTGCATGCTGTATTTCACATCTCAAGAATCACCCACCTCTCTGTTTTTTTTAATTAACAGAAATCTATTTTCTCTCCCACCTATTCCAAACCCCATTTGAAAATAAAGAAAAGGAAAACAATTTCTCATGATAAATCCGTATAATCAAGTAAAACAAATTCCTCATTACACAAAAAATATATGTTTCATTTCACACACTAAATATATCCCATCTCTGTAATTAATAGCATGGTTCATAATTGGTCTTCTAGAATCATGAATAGTCATTGAATTGATCACAATTCTTAGAGGTTCCAAAGTTGTTTGTTTTGATAATGTTGTATAAATTGCTCTCCTAGTTCTACTCATTCTTTTATTCTTCATTAATTTATAAAAGTCCTCAAAATTGTTCATTTTAAGAACATTTATGTTATATTATAAATTGCTTTGTTTCTTCTGACTTTGCTTTTTATCAGTTGATGTCATTCTATGTATTTTTAAATCAATCAATTTCTGTATATTTTCTTTTTTTTTTTTGCTTTTTGGAGGGCAATTGGGGTTAAGTACCTTGCCCAAGGTCACACGGCTAGGTTTTTGTTTGTGTGTGGTAAGTGTCTGAGGCCAGATTTGAACTCAGGTCCTTCTGACTCCAGGGCCGGTGCTCTATTCACTGCATCACCTAGCCACCCCCAATTTCTTTGCTGTATTTCTTACAGCAAAATAGTACTCCTTCACATTCATATACTACAACTTATTCAGTCATTCCTCAATAGTTAGACATCCTCTTAATTTCCAGGTTTTTTGCCACCATGAAAATAGGTGCTATAAATATTTTTTATACATAAAGGATATTTTCCTCTTTCTGTGATCTCTTCTGGATATAGACTTAATAGTAGCATTCTAAGTTAAAGGGCACAAACTATTTGGGAATTTTTTGTGTATGATTCCAAATTGTTTTCCAGAATGTTTGTGTATATTGACAGGTTTACCAACAACATATTAATGTGCCTGTTTTACTACAGACCCTTCAATATAGATCATTGTCCATTTTTGTTATCTATGACACTTTGATGTGTATGAAGCAGAATTTCAGACTTACTTTAAACTTATTTCTCAAATTAGTCATGATTTGAAGCATTTTTATTTGTTTATAAATAGCCTGACTTTCTTCCCTTGAAAAAGGGATCTTAAGAAACAAACCATTTTTCCAATGGCATATTTTTCAGTGGGGATTAAATGAAAAGAGTTCCTAAGTCTCTGAACCATGTTTATCTCTAGCTCTTAAATAAATTTAACACATTTGTGGCATGTGGCATGATACAATGTCATGTTATAATATTCTGCCTCAATTTGAGTATCTTTATAATCCTAGAGCAATTCTGCTTCTGAGCATAGCAACATATTTATCAGTCTACTTCTTGGGACTTCCTTTGGTCCTTGAGTAGGTAGATTCACTGGTGGCATCAGTTTGTATCTTCTGTTCTCAGATGCCACTAGAGTTCATGATCATCCTCAATAACTCTCTTCTTTTTCCCAATTAAGCTCTACTTTCTCTTTCTCCTCATACAAGCTGTCGTGGAGTTACTGATTCTTGGCTCAGCACTATCTGACCTACTCCCTCTTTTCTGCTTTCAAACCCTAGAATCACTACATCTCTAGTTCTGAAATAGCTCTTCCCTCTCATACAAATTACTTAACACATGTCCAAATTTCTCACACAACGGTTTTTAACTGACTCAAGGAGGTATAGAGGTCTTGTTCATACTCCATTCTGGTGTGTTTATTCAATAAAAAAAATTCTTACCTGCCATTCTTGAGTAGGATAATCAATGTAGCCTTACTGTTACACACACAGAAATAAACTTAGTCTGAGAATTTTTACATTCGCCAAAGCTCTGTTTATAAATCAACGCCACTCAGAAACTCAAAATCCACTATGGCTCAGCATAAAGCCAGAACGATCCTCCAAGGATATGAATCAATGAGAAAAGTAGTCAGAACTGGAAGACTAACACCGAAAATGAATCTGGTGATGAATATGCTAATATCCAAAGTTACTTTAATCGTCATAGTTAATGAAAGTATTTCACATATTTACAGAATTTCAGAATTAGAAGAGACCTTAAAGGTCATCTGGTCTATTGGTGTCCTTCATTTTATAGAAAGTCATCATTTAAAAGATGTTACTTAAAACATCTGGGTCTGGGTTTGAATCATAGCTTTGCAAATTACCAGCTCTTTAACCCTCTCTGATCTTCAGTTTCTTCATCTCCAAAGTGAAGATAATGATCCTGGTTTACTTACCTCATGGATGCTTTTTTTTTTTTTTACATTAAAGCACTATATCAAGATTATCAGGAAGGAGTTGTTGAATTAGATTTTCCCTGATTACATGCATTACAATCCAAAAATATAGTTACAGGAAATTGTATAAATGAGAAGATAATACTACAAATTTAGAAAAATGTAAACATATACATATATATGTATATTGACTTTAGAGACTTGTGTGATACACTAGAAATGCCTAAAACCTAAAAGAATGAATGAGAAAAATATTTATAACAACTTGCAATTCCTCTAAAGAAAGGAATAACATAAAAGGATTGCAGTAATAGAGCTATAATTTATCCAACTCTCTTTTATATTTTCCTTTTAATACTTTCTCAAAAATGTGTCATATCCCAGGCCCTTACCAGGGTTAAGATGGGGCAATAAACCAGTAATGATAGAAGACTCACTTCCCATCTTGAATACCAAAGCTAGAACAAAGGATTTCAACTGTTAGAACTCCATGAATATCAATGAGTAGACAGACCAATATCACACTGTCCACTGCCAGCATATAAATGGCAGGGCACAGACAGCTTGGCACAGACTGCTCCTCCTTTTTTTCATTACCCATTGAAGCTGAATGAAGGACAATCACTGACTTGCTAGGACCTGGCCTTGCCAGCAATTTCATGGCAAAGGTCCCTACTGCCAGACACATGGCGCAAGATCAGAGCAACCCTGAGTCTCCCATTTAAAATTAGGTTTTGAAATTAGAAACCTAGAATTTTATCTCTCTATATGAAGTCCTAAATCTTTCTCCCCTAATAGCTAATCAATGAAAACAATAAAGAAACATCCAGTGAATGCCTATGTTAAAATAAAGTTTTGGCAGAGATACCAAAAAAAATAGGATATGAGCTTTATCTTCCAAGAGTTTATAGTCTAATTTCAAGATAAAATAAAGCATACACGCACACACGTGTGTACAAATGTATATGTGTATATTGTATATATGTATATATATAAACATACATATATACATACATTCAGAGAAAGAAAATTATATTAATAAGGCAATAATGATACAAATAAAATGAGCAGTAGGAAGCTATGGGAATTTTGAGAGATACAATTAACAGTGGCCTGATAGGGAAAATTTCCTAAAGAAGATGTCCCTTGAGTGGGGTTACAAAAGAATAGGATGACAGGCATTCTAGAAGTAAAAGCACCAAGATAATAAGATACAATGTGTGTGTGTGTGTGTGTGTGTGTGTGTGTGTGTGAGAGAGAGAGAGACAGAGACAGAGACAGAGACAGAGAGACAGAGAGACAGAGACAGAGAGAGAGACAGAGAGAGACAGAGACAGAGAGAATGGAGAGACAGAGAGAATGGAGAGACAGAGAAAAAGAAGAGAAGAAAGCAGAGCGAGACGAGAGAGAATAGTGATGGGAAAATTCAATTATTCTGTCATCTGCCAGAGTTCTCTCTACAAAAAAGACGAGCTGATGGTAATTTTCTGCCCATCTTATCCTTAAAAGGGTGAAGGAACTATTGAGTAGAACTTCTGTCCTGGATCACACACCAAAGAATAACATGCAGGCTTGGTTTTAAAAGAGTCCAGAGAAAGGATAGACAGCATCATATAAACTAAAATTATACAAGGGAAGAGAGCCCAGGATGCATGAAAACCTCTCATAAATGAAATTCTGAAGACATAAAGAGAAAACATTCCGGCAAAGAGGAAAGTTGTCAAAAGAAACTTGATGTCAATACACAGTGAATTTATCAACCAACTTACATTTTTAAAAGAATGATACAAAAGAAGTACCACTGAGACATTCCATGGCCATATATTTACACAGGTTGTTGTAATACACTTCCTCCTAATCTACAACACATTAAGAACAACAATAATGGCATTGATGTAGGGTTTTAAAGTTTGAAAAATTATTTGTGTATGTTGTATCATTTGATCCTTACAACAACCATGTGATAGGTAGATGCTATTATTATCTCCACTTTATAGGTGAGTGTACTAAAGCTCCCTAAGAGTGACTTACCTTGGGTCACACAGCTAATTAATGTGTGAGGCAGGATTTGAACTCAAATTATTCTCTTTCCCCACTACCACTACCAAACTTCACTTAGCTCTGTCAAGGGTACTACTTTTCTTTCCATTCTTCCAGGTTCATCACCTCTATTTCTCTCTCATACATTCCACATATCCAATAAGGTGCCACTTCTTGCCATTTCTACCTCCACAACTGAGACGTGTGACCAAAGCTCTCTACTCAAACAGCTACCACTTCAGGTCCTCATCTCTCTGTCCTGGACTGCTGTGATGGCTAATTGATTTTTCCTATCTCAAGTCATTTCCTTTTACAATCTGTCCTCTGCACAGCTGCCATATCATGTTCCTGATCATTCCTCTACTTAGTAAACTTCTGTAGCTCCCAGAAACGTCTAGGACCAAATATAAACTTCTGACTTGTGAAGCAATTCTCAACCTGTCTTTCCAACCTCTTTATATATTGCCCCTTCCCACATTCTATGAGTTAGCTAAACTGCCCCTCTCTATGCTCCTCACAGACTGCATTCAACGTTCCATTTCTTTGTCTTTGCAACATTTTGGAATACACTTACTTCTTACCTTCAACTTTTAGGATCCCTCACTTCCTTAAAGACATAACACAAGCATTATAGTCATCTATATGAAGCTTTTCCTCATGACCCCAATTGCTAGTGCCTCTCTCCCCCACTATTTCATGTTTAACTACTCTGTGTATATTGAATTATGTACATATACAAATATATACATATATGTCTGAATGTTGTTTCTCCCAATAGTATACAAGCTTCCTAAAGGGCAAGAATTGTTTCATTTTTTGCCTTCATATTCTGAGCACCAAGCATAGTGTTTGGTATGTAGCTGTTTATTAATAAATGCTTGTTGAGTGATTTATCAATTGAAGTCTTAGAATAGATCGCTTTCTTCACTGCTCAGTCCAAATACCACCTCATCATAATACTGATCTTAACCAAAGCTCAAAATTATAAAATAATACATTAGCCTATGTTAGGGAAAAGAAAATAATTAAAGAAGGGGTAGAATCATTGTTCAAGGTGGCTTAAATTTTCAGAACATATATCAGAAAAAGGCAGAGCTGCTCATCTTAGCTTTCATCTTTTTTCTTTGCCAATGAAAATCACATGGTACATTGGAGAGGTCACTATGTTTGCAGTCAAATTGGCTCAAATTCTGGCTTATCACTTGATAACCTATGTATCAAGTCATTTGACTTCTCTATGCCTCAGTTTCTCCATCTGTAATCAGTCAACAAGCATTTATTAAATACCTACTATGTGCCAGGTATTGTGCTAGGCACAAGGGATATAAATATAATTAATGCAACAATTCTTCCTCATAAGAATATTACATTCTAATGGAAGACACAATAAAGATAGAATACTATATAAAGGATAAAAATAAAGAGAATGAATACGAAGAAACACAAAGTAGTTAAATACAAGGTAGATTGAAAAGGATTCTAGTAGATGAGTGGAGAAAAACAGATTTCACTTAGAAGGTGGTACTTGGCTATATTAAAGAAAGAGAAGGATACTATAGTATAGAGGTTAAATGGGAGCACATTCCACATTTCTGGGACCACCACTCAAAAGGCAGGGAGAGAGGAAATGTAGTGCCCTGTGTGAGAAGACTTATTTGGCTAGATCACAGAGACTTGGGGAACAGGGATGGGACAGAAGGGAATAATGATGTATAATGAGGCTACAACGATAGGTAGGACAACGTTATGAAGATTTAAAAAACCAGAGGAGTTTACATTTTATTCTACAGGGTGTCCCTAAAGTTTGGACACATAGAAAATCTCATTAACTATGCATAGTTTCAAGAAATGAAATGAATGAAACTTTCAACATTTTATTTAATTAACATAAGTGAGATTTTGTAGGAAGACATGAGACTCATAGGAAATCTCATTTATTAATTAAATTAAATTAACCTCATTAATATGGAAAACAGTCCCCAATAACTAATGAAAGCTTTTATTCCATATGAAATTGTCATGGCTAACATTTATGCTAATTAAATAAAATGTTGAAAATTTCATTCATTTCATTTCTTAAAAATATGCATAGTTAATGAGATTTCCTATGTGTCCAGACTTTAGGGACACCCTGTAGAGGGAATATTAAGTCTCAAAAGTTTGTTGAACAGTAGGATGATATGGAGGATTTTTAGACATCCTGTAAGTTCTCTTCCAGTTCTATGTCTATGATTTTATGACCTTTGACATAAGAATAACACCAGAAAAATGCTAACATGGAATTAATATGCAAAGTCAGAGAACCTAGCTGCCTTTGAGGAGGTCAGGTCATTAAAGCGAAATGAAAGATTCCAAAGGAAGTGAAAGAACTTATATATGCATCTTTATTTTGTATTTATTATATATGCATGTGTTTGTTTGTAGTATATGTTCTCTCTAGAGACCCAAAAATATGCATAATACTTGAGAGAAGAGATATTTTTTTAATTTTAATAAGTATCCCAAGAATGTAGCACAGTGTCTGGTGAACAGTAGGCAATCGATAATTAATTACTTGACTGATTGACTAACTGACTGATGTGATGTTAATCTTTAAATGTTTATAGAAGAAGTGGTGGAGAATTGAAGGACATCTTCCCTTTTTAACAGGATTACTGGACTAGTAGATCAGGAAAATGATACAAATATAATATACCTAGATTTTAAAGGAACATTTGGTAAAGTCTTTTATGCTAATCTTTTGAACAAGAGAGAAGGTTGTAGGATACTAATAGGATACTGGATTCAGACATGGTTGAACAGTTTGACCCAAAGAGTAGTTATTAAAAGTTTGACACTGACCTGGAAGGATATCTCTAAAAAAGTGACCATGAGATTTGTATTTATTCCTGTGATTTAATTTTTCTTTTATGTTTTCCATTTTTTCATTTTAGGTCAGTTTTTATTGATTTTTTTTTGTATTGTCAGAGATTCCCCTGATGTCCCTCATCTCCCCTTCTCAGACAGCCATCCTAAATTATTATTAGTATAATTAACTAATAAACTACTTATTGGTAGTATTTTTAAAGACGGAAGAAAGAGAAGAAAAATCAGTATAATTGATCAACATACTGAAGAATTCTGAAAACATATTTAATGTGCAATACTTGTGAACCTCCCAGCTCTATAAAAGGGTGAGTCAAGGGTATTTTCTCATATGGTGTTGTTGAGTCATTCATGTCCAACTCCACGACCTCATTTGAGGTTTTCTTGGCAAATGTACTGGTGTGGCTTACCATTTCCTTCTCCAGCTCATTTAGTAGATGAGGAACTGAGGTAAGCAGGGTTAAGTGACTTGCCCAGGGTCACACAGTTAATAAGTGTCTGAGGCCAGATTTGAATTTGGGTCCTCCTAACTCCAGGACCAGTGCTTTATCCACTGTACCATGTAACTGCCCCCCATCTTCCCACACAACATTTAACATTTTATTAGTGAATTGGACTGAAGGTATAGATAGCTTATTTATTGAAACTGCTGATTATGCAAGCCTAGGAACAATAGCTAACACATTGGATGACAGAGTCAGGCTCCCAAAATAGCTTGACAAGCTAAAACACTAGGCTGAATCTAATAAGATGAAATGTCGTGGAGATAAATATAAAGGGCTTTAAAAATCAACTTCATGGATAGAAGATGGGGTAGTCATGGCTAGAGAGAAATTTTTCTGAAAAGGATTTGAGTATCTTGGTGGACAAAAAGCTTAATGTGATTCAACAGTGTGAAACAGAGGTCAAAAATCTAATACAATTTTATACTGAATTAAGAGATATAACATAATGTCCACACTTAGTAAAATATACTCTACCTGGATCAAATTAATCTAAAGTCCAGTGCTCAGTTCTGGTTACCACATTGTGGGAAGAATGTTGGGAAGTTAACGGGTTTCCAGGAGAACACCACCAGGGCAGTGAAAGATTTCTAGATGGTGTCATGAGGATAAGTTGGAGAAACTTGAGATGTTTAACATGGAAGGAGAAGACTTGGAGGGAGTAGAGAGAAGAGGCATATTTATTCCCCAATATTTGAAAAGCTGTAATCACATGGAAGATAGAATAAATTGACTACAAGACAAAACTAGGAGCAATAGGTATAGTGGGGTTTGATGCAAGGGAAAGTTTTCTAACAATTAGAGATACCCACAAAGTGGAAAGAGCACCCTAAGGAGGCAGCAAAGGATACATGACCATTTGCTGTATATTGACGAAGGAATTCTTATTCAGATATGAATTGGACTAAATAGACTCGGAAAGTCCTTCCAACAGCAGAACTCTGTGATTCCATGAAACATTTTCAGGAGACCATAGATAACCTGTTTAGTTTGAAATGGAGGTTAAGGTCAAATTTTAGAGGCTTGAATATTAGGTTGAAGAGTTTGAGCATTAACTTATATCCAAGGAGGCATCATTAAATAATATACGAAATGGGGATTACATCTCCTAATTTGGTATATCCAAATAATTAATTTTTTTAAAAATTCTGATAACATTCTGTCAACACAATAGACACTTCCAGAACTTACCCCCTTTATGAAGTATATATTCTTTGGAAACAGTTAAGCAAAACCTTTTAATTGAATGGTTTAGACTATATTACATTTTATAGTTTACTTAAATTGTCCATTGAATTTGAATAACATTTTGTTGCCTCCTTTCTTACATTGTTGTAATTATATTGTTTTACCTCTGCTTCCTTTACCCAGTATTACTTCATAAAAGTCTTTTCTTAATTTTCTTACAGAGCAGCAGCATTCCATGACATTTATATAGTCAATTCAGTCATTTTCTCCAGTCATCGGGCAAATGGTTTGTTTCACAAACCATGCTGCTCTGAATATTTTTGTATGTACAGGTCAATAACCTCCTTGGAGTATATTCCAATTGTGAGATCTTTCAACCAAAGGCAAAACATTTAATAGCATTTCTTAAAAATTCCAAAATATTTTTCAGACCAGCTGCACCAATACATTTCTGCACTAGAAGTGAATTAGTATGCCTGTCTTCTTCCTTCCAAAGATGAGTTTTCTCATCTTTTTATATCTTTTCTAGTTTGATAGGTGAGGTTATATCTCAGTTTACTAAATTCATTTTATTTCATATTGAGTGTGCTCCCAGTCCGTGGCATTGTAGTGGGAATAAAAGTACAGATGCAGGCAACAGCATTGTATAGCTGATATGGGAATTATTATATTATGGAAATTCCTTTCTTCTTCCAGATAATGGCAAAACAAGTCATTGCTGGAAAGTTCATGCTCTGCATTTACAAACAGTTAAGAAATAGAAGCTCATATAAAATAATATTCACTGAAGTGTTTCATCTGCAATAATATTCTCAGAAATAGTTTTCTTCTCCATATAAACATTTCCCTACAGTGTTATAGACCTCCAAAACTACAGCTTTGGACTCAAAATGGAGAAGGTCCTTGGGTACTTAGCTCTCTCTTTTCTCCTCTTATCATTTTCCAAAGTCTATTCCCTCTATTATTTCCTTCCTATGAATTATTATACTTACTCATTCACTGTTTTTTTCTACAATTTCACAATCCACAAACAGCATTTCTTCAGTTTTCAAATCCATTCTAGTTTCATTATGGTGGGTGGATGGGTGTGAATGTGTAGGTGGAGGTTGGCAGGAGGGAAGAGAATCTCAGATCTTTTTTTTCCACTTATCTCACCTATTCTGTTCATTGCTTCTCATTCTTCCCTAAGTATCTTGAATTTATCTACTTTGATTCTCAATTTCTCCTCCTCTGGTTCCTTTTGGCTGTCTTCAGTCACTTTCATCCACTTCACTACACTGAAACTACCTTGACATAAGTCACTAACAATCTGTTCATGAACCAATCTCCCAACCTCTTTTTCTCTCTTCTAATTTCTCCCATAGCCTTTGACAACATTTATCATCACATTTCTTTCAGGCCACTTTCTCTTTTGTCTTTTCTCATTCTGTACTCCTTATCTGCTCTACCACCTTCATGACCATTCCCTTAGTTTCTCTTTTAATGTTTCTTCCCAACCCCTTTGCCTACTCTGACTCCTTTACTCCCTTCTTCTCATCTCCCCATTCAAATCCAGTATCCAGTATCCCCCAAAAGCCAATGATTCAAATATATTTAACCCATAAAAGGGCAGACTAAGTGGCACAGTGGAAAGAGTCCAGGACATAGAGTCAGGAAGGCTCACCTTCCTGAGTTCAAATTCAACCTCAGATACTTAATAGCTTTGCAAGTCTTGGCAAGTCACTTAACCTTGCTTGCCTCCATTTCTTCATCTGTAAAATGATCCAGAAAAGGAAATGACAAACTAGTTCAGTATCTTTGCCAAGAAAACTCCAAATAGAGTCACAGAGAGTTGGACAACTTCAAGAAATGCCAGAAACTTTACTTTTTCACAAATATTTTCACGTCATTTGTTTTTTGTCCTTATATTAAACTGAAATTGAATCCTACATTTTCACTCTATTTTGATGTGCAAACTCTTTTTGCTTTATTTCATGTAATTCTATTCAAATTAATTCCAAAAATATTGTATTAAGTGCCCACTATGGGTAAGGCATTTTTTCTGCAGGCACTGGAGAGGCAAAAATTGAAAATGCCCTAACGCTCTTAATAGCATAGTATTAGTGACAGGCTGTAAAGTATAGTGGGTAGAATGCTGAAGCTTGAGGTCAAGTAAAAGTCACTTCATATACTGTCTCTGACATTTACTAAGGATGTGACTATGGGCAAGTTATTTAATTATTCTGAGTCTTGGTTTCCTTATCAGTACAATGGTGGTAATAGTATCTGTAGTACTGACCTCACATATAGAACAAATGAGGTAATAAATGTAAATCTTTGCAAATTGCTACTGTATACTGGCTCTCTCAAAAGTTTTGGTGCAACTGGATACTCTATATAAATTTCAGTTATTACTGTTATTAATGTTAGAGTTCCCTTTTCTGTGGAATCCTCTTTTCTCATTATGCTCCTGAACACCACCAACAAGACCATTTTGTTTTCCCTATATTCTTCCCAAGTCATCCTTCTCCTTCTTCAAAATGTCTACCTTATGTCCCTCTCTGTTATTGATTGAATATTCCCTGAAACTATTTCCATATAGGGTAGTAGAAGCCTCTTCTTTCCTCAGTTCTTTCTACAAAGATTCTGTGGGAGATCCATAGCTGAGACTCTCTGAGTCCTTGGATTTTAACCAAAGGGATTTCTAATCCCTTGACCTGTACAGCAAATCACACCATGCTTTACAATTCAGACACCCTTCCAGCCCAAAACATCTATGGAATTCTGCCCATTCCAACAGACCAACCTAAACCTACTTCCTTAACTCACTTCAGTCCAACTCTAGCACCTACATAGCACCTGCTCCATAAGGAGCTTACAATATAGAGATAGAATGAAAGAACTCAACTAATCTCCTTTGTTGTCCAGAAATTAAGTAATAGAGGTGAAGATGGAATATAGTAACCAGAGCTTATAAAAACTACTACTCAAAAAGAGGCCAATTTGACAGGTACTACTAAGGAAAACATAAACACTAACAGATTGTACTAGTATATTTACAAGTCTACTGAGTCTACTGGTAGATGATCTTGAGCTCATCTCCCTGAAATACTGGTATTTTGAATTGAATGAAAGGAAAGCATAGATACAGCATAGCAAAGTGTCAGTAAGAGTAGGTCTAGGGGCGGCTAGGTGGCGCAGTGAGTAAGAGCGCCGGCCTCGGAGTTTGGATGACCCGAGATCAGATCCGGCCTCAGAAAATGAGCACCCACGCATAAATAATGACTAGCCGTGTAACCTTGAGCAAGTTACTTAACCCCAATTGCTTAAAAAAAAAAAAAAGAGTAGGTCTAATTGGTATACCATGTGATATTTTTCTGATGAGACTGTTTTCTTTTCCTAATCAAGACCAAACCAAACATATGACCTTGATCCTATCTCCTCCAAAATCACACCCCTTCCAGCATTCTCTCTGTTTATTATATTCAATCTTCCATTAGTTCCTTTCCTTCCACCTTCAAGTATCCCCATGCCTCCTTTTATGGAAAAACAAAATAAAAACAAAAAAAAAAAACTCTATATCTTCCTAAGGTATCATTCTATGTTTCACCCTTTCATGTCCAAATACCTAAAAAGAGTTATATAGTCTACACTCATTGCCAACCTCCCACTTCTCTCTCAAATTCTTATAATCCATCTTCCAGACTCTGCCACTCAATATAAATTGCTCTCAACAAGATCATTGATTATCTTTTAACTACTAAATCCAATCTTTTCATCTATTTTCTCTCTAAATTTTGTTTCTAACTATCTTATACTCTAAAACAGTCTTTTCTATTTTAGTATCTATGTCACATCTCTTATCCCTCCTTATTGTCTCTTCCTTCTCAGTTTCCTTTACTGAATTATCATCCTTCTCCAGTCCCCAACATTAGCCCTTGACCTACTAGAGCATTTTTTCCAGCTCAACAGATGGGGAAGGTGAAGAAAACAGAGGTTTCTATTCTGTGTTCTAAGGCTATCAGGGAAAAGGAAGGAAATATCTTTAGAATTTCCCCCTGGGTATATTGTCATTAATGTCTGCCAGATTTTACAATACTACAAGAACTATAGTTCAGATACATTAGTGTCACACGGGTTTGCTCAGAAACTTAGCCACCCTTTACTAGAAAATAAATCTTTCTTACATCCAAACAATCCACTTGGAAATCAACTTCTGTAAAAATATTATCATAAATTGGGATTACCTGAGCAAGAGGAAAAAGGAGATAAAGGAGCACAGATATTCTGCCAGTAATACTCTGTGTCCTTAATCAACTCACTTAACATCCTGGTACTCAGTTTCACAGGACCATAGATCTAAAGATGGAAGAGACCTCATAGACCATCTAGTTCAATCCAAACACTTTACAAATGAGGAGAATTCAATGACTTGTCTAAAATCATTCGGGTATTAGGCATCAGAGGAGGGATTTGAACTGAAGTTTGCCAACGGCACAGTCAGAATTCTTTTCTTAATACCTCATCTGTAAAATGGAGCCATTGAGGTAGGCAATCTCTGAGGTTCATTCCAGTTCTGAAATTCTATAACCCTGCAGTGCTGTTTGATAATGTACATGTTCATGGCATATGATGAGAAATGCTGCAGGGGTGTTTAGTGAGGTGTAACTGAAAGAAAGACAGAAAAGGAGGGATCCCAAAAAGCCACAATGGGCAAAGAGAAAAGGGTGACAAATATAGCAACATACAAACCCTCACTTGAAGTTCACCCTGTTGGCCCCCAGCAAACAGTCCTAAATCAAACCTCAAATATCAAGATATTAAATATTATTCCTAGAAATAAACTTCAAAGTTAAGTAAAAACAAGCATAAAGGAAAAATTCAAATATTTTAATGAAATTCAAATACACCCACCAAAAAAATGACAACTTAAAAAATTCTTCAGTGCTCTTGAAGAAGAGGAAAAATCTTCAGTGCTTTAATACTTTGGCACTTTGAAGGATCCATAATCTCATCTATGGATACTCAATCCACTAGTTGAAGATTGCAAATCCCTTACCCTCTTGTATTGAACAAATTTTGTCCACGTCATGCTATAAAAAGAGCCACTAAGTGTGATGATCTTCCTCTGGTTCTTTTAATATTTCCTACTAATAATTTTCTTCAACTATACAAACTCAAACAAACTCATAACTATGTTCCCCACAATATGTAATGCCCCCCAAATTGAATAAAACAGTATGAAAAGTGACCAAGTTTTGTAATGCATGCAACCTTATCTTTCATTAATGCATTGTTTGTTACTGTGGCTACTTTTCCAATTGCTGCTCTCATTTGGTGGACAAACCAAGAGAGCAACTGATTAAAAGGAACCAAGGGGGATGAAGCTGCTAGTATTATTATTTACAAGCCCTCACATGTGTGCTCTTTCTTTGATTATCTACCAGATAATTTGCTTTCAGATAGGGCATTTACCAAGCATGTATAGCAAGGACAATTATTATAAAAACAATTCCCTCCTTCTTCAAACCAGGGGTGCACTCTATGCTTGTACACACAAATTGTCATGGCAGAGTGGGCTCAAGCTCATCATAAAATAAATAAAATAAAAATGTAATAAAATAATAGTGAGGCACACAGGTAAGAAATGCATGTGTCAAAGAAGTAATTCATAACTCCTCATAGCTGGAAGTCTTTTTATTCCTTTATGAAATCTTCACAAAATTCCTTTTAGGTGTAACTTTCTTTGGGATTCTAAGACTTGGTTCCCTTATAAAGGCTGACCATGAAGGGTACCAATGGTAGTACCCTTCTGAGGCTGCCTATTCTTAACATATAGAATTTTTCCTCAGGGTGTCTCTGTTACCTTATAGAATTCTGAGGATGCCTTTTCTTGGTATACATAGCTTGTTTTCATCATTGCCAATCCAGGGACAAAGCTGCTGTTTCCAGTAGATAATGCTACTTATGTCACTGAGAACTCTAGATCCCCCAAGTTTTTGAAGTTCAGAAGTTTGTCAAATGATCAATGATGGGGTTGCAGACAACTCTGCCCTAATAACCCCACACACTTCTTCCCCAGGGCAATTCTTTCTTAGGAGTCCTTTCCTGTGGAATTCAACCATCACTTAACTCACTATGTTGGAATGTGTGATTCTGAACTGGTTTGCTATGTTATATTACACATCAACTCAGAGGTGTGTCTGATACTTTCAGCCAATCACAGTATATTTCCTGCATGAGACCAAAAGCTTTCATATAGTGACTCAAAGCCCCTATGAACCTCTCAAATATATTAAGAACTTATTCATACCTAGTTTACTTTTGATGATATTGACTCAATGAAGAGGCCTAGACTTCTGTGATTACATTAATAATTACATAAAAGGGTTGTATTCTTAACTTTAATAAGTTAGTATCTTGATCTAATATTTCATAAGTATCAATGCAGCACCCTGATCATATAACTATTATTTCTCAATTTTGCCCACTTACATTTCTGATCATACATGTAAAACATATTATCCAAAGGCATCAGTTCTCATATACCATTATCATCAATAATATGGTACAACCTAATTGCATTCTCTCTATGTTGGGTTTCCCATAGGTGATTCAAAATATGTTTTTAAAAAGAAAGAGATAGGTATGGCCTAAAAATACACAAAGAACATTATGAGCAAAAGGCTGAAACAATAAACACCAGACTGAAAGCAGATTGTGGCACATGCATTATCTGCCTTTTGTATGATGTACCCGCTGATTAGAATATGACTGGCAAATTGGGTTTTTTTTGGTGAGCCAGTAAATTTTTGTTACTTGGTTACATGACTCATTGTCCAGTTATAATTTAGATTTATAGAGTAGCTTTCCTTTATAAAATGATACCTATAACTTTATCACTAATATCTAATTTCAGGTGATTTTCTTGCAGAAAACTATACTGATCTCTGTCTCCATTCACTGTTACAACTTTATACCATTTCCTATATTTAGGGATTGCTATAGCTTAGATCCACTTGTATAATCCTTAAACAACCTTTTGAACTCTTGTTTAGTACCAAAAGCCATCCTTTGTCCTTTAAATTTAGTTAGAATGTTAAACTGAAATGTTAAAACAAAAAGGGACCCTAGAAATTATCTATTCCAACTCTCCAATTTTACAAATAAAGAAATGAAGGCCCTAGAAAGGTGTGCTAACTGCTTAAGTAATCACCTATTGAGTGAGCAACCCAAGCTTAGAACCCAGGTCTCTTGAGTTCCAGTCAAATCCTGTTTCCACTATGTTATGTTGCCACAATTGTCAAAGTAATACAATACCCGAGCTAAGCTAAAATGGGAGAGGGGAAGAAAAAGGAAGTGGAGAAAGAAAAAAATGGTGGGAAAGGGGGTAGAAGTGGAGTACAAATAGAGATATTAGAGTTTTATTTACTAATGAAACAAATTTATCTGTAAGCAGGAAACATACTTCATATGCTGAAACAGAAAGCAAAGAATCTAATGTTGTGTCTCACTGACCCAGGGAGCCTACAGAGGGAATTTTAGTTGAGAACACTGTAATTACCAAAGTTAATAATATTTAATTCTCTCTTCTTCCAACTACTTAAGAACTTTCACCTAATTAATTTTCACAATACTCCTGTGACATGAGTACATATCAAATGCCATTTTTAAATGGAAAAATCAAATTCAAAAAGTTATGACTTGACGAAAAATGAAGAGAAATTAGAAATCAATATTATACTCTTAATTCTCTGCCAAAATAACACTTGATTTTAAAACAGATCTTACTGACTTCCAGATCTGAGATTAACCATTTATTAGCGGTGTAAGTGAATTCATAATTAAGCTCTCTGCACCTCAGTTTTCTCATCTCTATCTACCTCACAGGGCTATGGCAATGAAAATGCTTTATAAACTGTGCAAAGAGAGTGCTACATCCACTCCTTGCTTTACCATCTTCCCAACTAACTCCTGTAAAGTAGCCCTAAGGATAAATTTTCATTGGTAGAATTAGTCATCCTTATTGTTTTTAATTCCAAAGAGCCAATATGCCCACAGGGTAATGGAGCTCCTTTTGAAATACTAATATGAAACTAGCACAGAGATATATCCATCAAGAGAAATAAATTCATAACCTTCCTTCCCTAAAGGACACCATTTTTCACTCCTAGCTCCATTACACCTTCCATCTTCCAATAGGTATTTATTACTCAAACTGTCCATTACTGTCTAATAGCACACCACCTAATAGAAGCATGGGATGACAGGAAGTACGTGGGATGATAGGACTCAAAAGACCCAAGGTTGGAGGTCCAACTTCTCACTTACATGCCAGGATCTTGGGCAAGTTATATAACTACTTTAGGCCTCAGTCTCCTCTATCAAATAGAGATAACACCAGTCCTAATTGCCTCACAGAATTGTTGTGAAGCTCCAATGATATAATATAAGAAAGATAAAACACTTTAACATTAAAAGTGTTTTTGGAAACATAAGGACTTGTTCATTTGCATGGACATTGGGTTTTGAAGTTTTCCAATGTTTCTGAAAAAGCTAATGGGTCTTGAACATGTTAGTTGCATGGCAACAAACCATGAAAATTCACTGCTACCTCATAACATTGATATTTTCATCCATGTACATCAAAACTTAGAAAAGAGGCTCAAGAAATGGCTATGGAAGGTAGGTGATGAGTTTTCTAATTATTTGTGTAGAAATTTCTGGAGGAATGTGAAACAGAATGCCTTATTTGCACCCTTTTCTGCCAAAAATATTTCTAAATTATATTACTTACTTTTAATATCTTTGACAATTCCGGATTGTACTCATTCATGGTCATCATTCTGAGTGTCAATGATAGGTGTACATATATAGGAAGCTGGGTTTTATAGTAATATAGAACAGAATTTTCAAGTTGTGCTTTTTCTCTCTTAAAAAACTAATTTATAAAAGT
Organism: Gymnobelideus leadbeateri; assembly: GCA_011680675.1. Classification (NCBI taxonomy): domain Eukaryota; kingdom Metazoa; phylum Chordata; class Mammalia; order Diprotodontia; family Petauridae; genus Gymnobelideus; species Gymnobelideus leadbeateri. The sequence goes on along the minus strand of WOXC01009709.1, from coordinate 993,455 downwards.
GAAAGGAGGTTATAGGTGTATTACTGAAAACTTTCTTGTAATGAAAATGCAATATGCCATCAGTCCTCAAACCTCAAGAACCATAGAGGGAAGAAGGAAAAGTAGTTTTCCCTCCAAACAGCTCCTACCCAGAGATTCCTGTCTGGAGTTGGAGTGGGAGGCAACATGAGAACTAGGTAGGACTTCAAACTAATCTAAGAAGGCATCCTGGAAGGTTCCAGTATGATGTAAACTATATGTGAATTAAAATTAACAAATGTTTATTGAGCACCTAATAAATTGAGGTCCTAGGGGCGGCTAGGTGGCGCAGTGAGTAAGAGCGCCGGCCTCGGAGTGAAACCGGCCTCAGAAAATGAGCACCCACACATAAATAATGACTAGCCGTGTAACCTTGAGCAAGTTACTTAACCCCAATTGCTTTTTATAAATAAATAAATAAATTGAGGTCCTATTCTGTAGGAAAAACAATCATGGTCCCTTCTTTCAAAGAACTCACAAAGTAATGTAGTAATTATCCAATATTCCCTTCAACCTCTAAATTCTAAGGCTCTATGATTCCATGTTATTTAGGAAAATAAATGAAATTTCCTTCTATTCTTACCTTGTCCCATCATACCTTCTATAGACATTCAGAAATACCCAAAGAACCCACGAGAGAAACTACTATATTCTCCTGGGAATTCTTGCCCTTCATAGCTGTCCAGAAAAACATTTCTTCTCTTTCAGGATAATCCTGATCTAAGACTGTATTCCAATAGAATGAGAAAGACCTGAAATTGTTCTAGTGACAAAGGGTATGTGAAATTCATATGTTGATTATGGATTTTATAATTCAATTCTTTAGCTCTATTCTGTATTTGATGTTTTTTTAAAAAAAAGCAAGCTTCTTCTCTGTCTCTGAGTGAAGAAGTTTATGGATTCAAAAGTTTGGTCTTTCTCTCTCAGGTACCAAAGGTTTAAGGTCTCCCACAATTACTGTTAAATAAAGAAAATCTGAGCTTGAGTTCAGAAGTACATTTCTCTCAAGACATTCCAACTGTTTTGGAATTGTTTTCCTAGTATCACTTGAACAGTTTGTGTGTTTTCTTTGAGAAGCAGACCAGCTGACCTGGTCCCAACTTCATCCTCATTTTTGTCCATTAAAAGGGTGATATCTAATCTCCAAGCACCAGTGAGTCTAAATCCCTGGATCCCTATCAATGACCTTGGGATGCAGCTGGGACCTATAAATTCACAAAAGCATTCCTGAGAGAAAGAGAGAGAGAGAGAGAGAATGAGAGAGAGAGAGAGAGGGAAAGAGAGGTTCAATTTCTTTAATGTAACCAATCATGATCCTTCAAACCCATGGTGTTGCCAATTCTATATGATTTCTGTTCTATTCTTTGTTTTATGTGTATAAAATGAGTTACATCTTCAATTCTGGGTCTTTGGCATAAACTGAGCCAAACTATTAACCCATTTATTGACAGCTATACACATCACTGTTAATTAATGTTACCTTGCTCAGAGAAACATTTCTCAGTTTACCCTGTTATTAAATTTCACTCACAACAAGCAAATGTGACTAGTAAAATGACAAAGGCCTTGGGATTAGCTGATTTTTAGCTATTGGAAGGGAAATAAATCAATCCCAAAACTCGGGCCCATCAAGAATAAGTATCCTGGGGCAACTAGGTAGTGCAGTGAATAGAGAGCTGGCCTTGGAGTCAGGAGGACCTGGGTTCAAATCTGCCCTCAAACACTTAACACTTACTAGCTGTATGACCTTGGACACGTTGCTTAATCCCAATTGCCCTGCCTTCCCCCCTCCAAAAAGCAAAATAAAAAAATTCTTAAAAAGAATTAAGTATTCTTCTAATACCTAGTATAGTGCCTATAGTATAGGCATTCAATAAATGTTTTGTTGAATTGAATTCTTGTACCAAAGTAGGGTCCTCCAAGGTAGCACTCTACGAGGAAAACCAAACCAAACCATGGTATTCTTACCAACTCTTGTTGTTGTACAACCAACTTCAATTGGTTTCTTTCTTTGCCATTCTGGAGTATACTTCAAAAATAGATTATATGTTTCCTTTGTGTAATGCCTAGATAACTGGATTGTAACACAATTGCAACAGATTACACTATTTATTTTGTGTACTTGAAGTTAGAGCCTCTTGAACTCAATATGCAAATATGTGAATAATATGCAAATCTGTGTTTTGAGCAAAGACCTTGGCATTTTTCTCTTAACAAAACCGAAATAACTATTCTAGAGGGAAGGGGAAGAGTCAGAAGGTGTTTTCTCCTCTCCACCTCACTCCCCATTCCCATTAATGTCTTGACCACCTTGTAACACAGCTGAGCTTCAAAAATCTGGGAAAATTACTAGTTCGACTGAATCACACTCGAACCTATAACAGTCATTCCAAATGTTCTTTAGTGCCATTCTGTAGATGTACTACTAATGCAATACAGTTCACACTATTTCAAGGTCGATTTGGAGCCTTTTTTTTTTTCTTAACCTCATGGAATCTGACATTCTCTGAGGCATTTTAAATTTATGTGTTCTCACCTACCCCTCCAGATGCATCTACACACCCTTTCTAGAGAGACTGGGGAAAAATGCAGTTTACAAAGGTTTCCTAAGTGGAATAACAATGGTGCTGGTGAAATGTGTCAAACTGACAAGTCTGTAAAATTGAATCCTTTAATTTAGCCATAGAAAGTAAATTACATGTCTCTTACATGTAACACCACTCCATAAGCCACAAGGAGGGAGATGGGAGATCAGTCTTTATAAAGTCAGCAAGAAAACCAGAGTGAAATGAGTTCTTAAAGGCACAACTGCCCCCTAGCAACCAAATGAATATTATCATCTCAATCCTCAAACAAGGATTTTCATTCAATTAGGGGACGAGATGGAAAAGAAAGTATTTGTTGAATCTCTCTCCATAAAACCCTGCCAACATTTCAGCAATATTTTTCCCAATCCTGCTTTTCTCCTCCCACAATAAAATCATAAACCTTTATACCTACAAGAGCTGTAAGAGTATCCAGGCCAATCCCTCCTTTTTTTTCTTTGTAGATGAGGAAACTAAGGACCACAGAGGTAAAATGAACTAGTCATATCACACAGCTAGCAAGTGGTAGGCCTATGGTTAAAATTAAGCCTCTACACTCCTAACTTCATGCTAAGCCTCATATTCACAAAGAACTTTACAAGATAACTCTTCAGACTCTCATATTCTTATACAGGTGAGCTTTGGTCTTGCTATGTTGTTAACAGAAGAAATGAAGACGTCCTAAGAGGAGGCATTATGGGAATAAATGACTCAGATAATGGGGTCATCCCCCATTCCACCACTACTGTCTCCCACTATGGTTCCATACATTCTGACCCCACACAGGACCCAGAATCAGAATGGAACTTAAAACTAAAAGAGGCAGCATGATGCCCTGGATAAAGCAGTGAACAGGGAGTCAGGAAAGCCTAGGATCAGATTTTAGCTCAGACATTCACTAATTCTGTAACCAAGTTACATAATCTCTCTGTGCCTCAGGTCATTCACAAGTCAGCCCTTCCAGCTCTAAACCTATGATCCTATGAACTTTTACCATCCAATAATCCATTTTCTAATATCCATGTCTTTAGACTATGTAGCAGTAAAGCAATGAATATGTCACAGCAGCCACAGGGTTTCCTCTCACTGAATATGACTAGGAAGATGCATGGGTATATAGTTAACAGTAGTTCCAGAACATTATCTCTCATGAGGATAGAAAAAAAATTCAAGTTAACACCTCAATATACATGGTAACAAAATGGAGATTAGTGTTCTAATTAACTGAAATTTCCATTTAACATTCAGCTAACCTCTTTGTACAACATAGAGACCTATGCAATCTTTTTCCCCAAATCATGGTTTCTCTTTGCTGTCAAAATAAACCATGACTAGAGGTTGAATCTATTTTACCCCTCAGATCAAAAACAGTGGTTTCATGAGCTAAAAACACAAGTAAGCAGGTTAATAACCTAACCTTATACTCTTCAGCTGGGATGTTTTTAGCCACCGTTATTATCTTAGACTTACTGCATATTTTGTGATCCTTTGTTGTTGAAATATATTATATATAAACATATGTATGCATAGATACACATATTCAGAGATACTATATATGTAATTTATGCTTTGTTTCATAATAATATTTTATTTTCCCAATTGCACATAAAAACAATTTTTAACATTCATATTTTTTAATTTGCATTTCAAGTTCTCTCCTTCCTCTCCCTGAGATGGTAATTCAGTATATGTTATACATGTGCAATTTGGCAAAACCTATTTCCATATTAGTCTTATTGTGAAAGAAAACACAGACCAAAACACATACACACACACACACACACACACACACACACACACACACACACACATACAATTAAATGAAGTATGCTTCAATCTGCCTTGAGACTCCATCAATTCTTTCTCTGGAATGGATAGCGTTATATATTCTTTCAAAGTGACTTGAAGTATATTTTCCTTTTCTCTTTTTTTTGTATTATTTTCCTTTTCTAAAAAAAGGTTTCAGGTAACCAGTTTTTAAATGTACATATTCAGAAACTCTTATCTTCTGGTTTCAAAGATATATATGCCTGGTGACTTAAGAATTCTGTTTGTCCATTGAAAATAGGCTCTGTGAGGATAGTTGGTATATCTTATTTACATTTGTTATTGTCTCAGAGTCTAGCACAATGCTTGGTATACAATGGGAGTTTAATGAATGTTCAATAAATGACTAACTGAACAAATGAAGCAAGGTACTATTGTATTTGTACAATCATGATAGAAATATGATCATTTTGATACACTGTGATTATAATCTATGAGGTAATGTTTGTAAAGCACTTACCATGGTGCCTGACACATAGTAGGTATTCTACAGATGTGTATTTTCTCCCTCCCTCTTGTTGGACTCCCTAAACCCATGAATTAAAGGAAGAGGGTCTGTAATTTCATTGCTGTAGAAAACTCCCATATGAGAAAACTCCCTCTACAAATGTAGGTTGGTGCCTTAATTGCACCTTGTAGCTTTAGATATTTGCCTAGGCAATGCTTCTTAAACTGTGGGCTCCAACCTCATATGGGGTCATGAGAAATCTGGCAACAGTTAAAGGTCTCTGAATGTGCAACAACCAAAAATTAATTTAAAATCAAACATGTAATGAATCCAAGGTGCTTCTGGCAGTGCTTTTCTGTGTTGCATCATGCCACTTCACTGCAACCTTGGTTCTGAACACAAAGCATGCACACTTTGCACTGCACGTGACTCAAGGGATGCAATACAAGCCCTGGGTGAAAAATTAAGTGACTTGCTCAAAGTCACACAGTCAGTAGGAGGCAGGATTTGAGTCCATTTCTTCCCTAAATCTTTAGGCCAGCTTTCTATGCCCTTCAGCAGGCTTCCTCTACAGAACAAATATATCTGGAAGACCATACTACTTTCCTTTTTTTTTTGACTATATTATTTTTCAACCTTATCCAGAAAATTCATATATAAGTGTGTTCAACATGTAAAAAAAAAAAACAACTGGAAACCCAAGTGATAGTATAGAAACTAAAAGATTTAATTAACCAAGACAAAATTATCTTTCAGGTAAGATCTGGAGCGGAAGACAGAGCTGATGCCACAGAGGAGATTCTTTAAATTGGCAAGTAACACAACCCTAAAAACAGGAGGACTGTGACAAGGGAAATGAGTAATGGAGAGAGAAGCATAGAGAAAGGAGTGCAAAGCTGAGGAAGCAAAGGGGCATGCTCTGAGAAGCTGTGACAAATCCATGGAGAATTATAATTAAAGCTCAGGCCATACATTCTGAGCAGAATCCTGAAAAGGATGTGGTGCCCAGAGAAAGCAAGCACTGTGTGGATGAAAAGTAATGTGGTCAATGCTTAAAAGATACACAGTAATGCATTGCTAACTTATTTCGGGGGGGGGAGGGGCAAGGCAGGGTAATTGAGGTTAAGTGACTTGCCCAAGGTCACACAGCTAGTTAAGTGTCAAGTGTCTGAGGCCAGATTTAAAGTCAGGTCCTCCTGACTCCACGGCTGGTACTCTATTCACTGCACCACCTAGCCACCACCCTGCATTGCTAACTCTTAAGGGAGAGCACACAACAAGACACACAACAAGAATGGAGATTTAGACAGTGTACTTGTTAAGGTAGCAGACATTTTCTTCTTGAAAACTACAAAATGTCAAAATATCAAAAAGAAATGTGAGTATGCAAGATGTGACTACACAAAAAAATGAGAGTGATTTACACAAATCACCCATAAAAATTCATCTGATTATTTTATAGACAGATTATGAGTATGCTTCTCTGTTGATAGAAAAGTCTAAGAAAATAATTCCCAAAACATGGAGGGAATGCTTTTCCAGTCTTTATCTCTACATATACTAAATCTTATAAATGAGGCATATATACTTTTCATGTTTGAAAAATTAAGTGATTTTAGATCAAGAAAGGATGCTTTAAATAATGAATTGCTTGCATTTTAACTTTTCTTTAAATTTTTCTGCTTTTCCAAAAAGATTTTTCACCCACCACAGCTTCAAATTTGTAAAAGAAATTTCATCTTTCTGCTACCTGCCAGTGCAGTGGAAAGAACTAGGCATAAGAGAGTCTTTCATCTACTGATAAAGCATCTGTCAATAGTTTTTCTTTGCTTTAGTTATGGTATATGCTTGCTCCTCTCTTACTCACTTAAAAATGACAGCCAAAGCAAGATGCTATATCCTTTACCATCTGGTTTGTCCCATTTTCTCCAGGCTTTCTTCCCTTAGAATACTATAAAAGGTACAGGTTTTTACCTCATTTCCTGCCATGCTATAAAATTAAACCATATAACAGTAAAGAAAAGAAAGGAGTAAGAGAAGTAATGTGGTGCCATTGAATAGGTACTGAATGGAGACTCTAGAGACCTGGGGTCTAGTCCTCAATCTGATGCCAAGGAAGTGACTTTGAGTACATTATAAAACTGAGAAATTGTACCAAGAGGGACAGAAAGCTCTAAAGAATGAGATCCAGGGGCGGCTAGGTGGCGCAGTGAGTAGAGCATCGGCCCTGGAGTCAGAAGGACCTGAGTTCAGATCCAGCCTCAGACACTTAATGCACACACAAACAAAAACCTAGCCATGTGACCTCGGGCAAGTTACTTAACCCCAATTGCCCTCCAAAAACCAAAAAAAAAAAAAAAATAATGAGATCCAAAGAGAAGTAATGCTGATGGAGAAGGAAAGAGGACCTGCAAAGGGAACCTATCAATCTTAAATCATATTTATCAGAGACAAAGGATCTTAGATTTAGAGGTCAAAGAGACCTGAATGATCATCTAGTTCAATCTTCCCATTTTACAGATGACAAAACTGAGGCCCTCCAAAAAAGGTGACCCAAATTCAGAGGTATTAAATAATAGAGGTGGTATTCAAACCCTGGACCTTGACTTCACATCAAGGATTCTTAAACTGCCACAAGACCTTCGGGACACTCTGCTTATAAAAGCAAGGGCAGGTACCTGAAGAGGAATATAAAAGAAGAGCACAATCCTGTTAGGACTAATGCCAGAAAGGCTAAATCCCAAAAAAGATGAGGCTTCTTGTGAGCGCTAATGACATCAGATGAAGAAAAGCTTAGGCTGGACTAGTCTACTCTCAATTTACTACTATTTTCTCTTCCAAGGAGACTGAACTTTCATCTGAGGATATGGTTAATGGTCAATAGGGAATTGAAGCCAATAATACATAAAGTGGTAGAAAGGGGGCATTGACCCACCTACCTTCAATGAGTTCAAATTACTGAGCCCTGATAAACTCAACCTTGGGTATTTAAAGAACTGGCAGGTGAAATATTGGGATCTATTAGCTATATCCAAAAGCTCATGTCAAATAGGAGAGTTGTCATAGTACAATTCTCTTCCTTAGAAGGGCAAATACTACAATTTAATCAGAAGCAGGGGAGGAAAGAAGAATGCAATACAAGAATGAAAGACTCAAAATCTTGGGTTTTATTCCCAACAAGATGCTAAAACACATGAATAATAGGATGATTCATGAATATTTACAAGAGGAAGAAATGATCACAAAAAAGTGGGTATGTCTTCACTGGAAACAAGTTATGACAGGGAGGCCTCATTTCCTTTTCTGATAGCATTACTAAACTTTTAGATCAAAGACATGTTGTAATTCTTTATATCTAGTCTTAAGAAAAAAAGCTTTAAAAACCCTCCATATTGCTCTTGTGGACAATATGGAGAGATGTGGAATGGATGATGATGTTGTTTAATCAATTAGTCATGTCCAACTCTCTGTGACCCCATTTGAAATTTTCTTGGCAAAGAAACTAGAGTGGGTTGCCAGTTCCTTCACCAGCTCATTTAACAGATGAAGAAACTCAGGCAAATGGTGTCAAGTGACCTGCCCAGGGTCACATGGCTACTATTAGGTAGACTCAGAATTGCTTAGAGGACCAACCAAACAAAAGTCACCAAGAGCAAGTAGGTGTCAACTTGGAGAGGTATCTAGTTGAGAATCCCAGAGATTGGTCCTTTGGCTTGTTCAATAATTTTAGCAGTGATTTGAATCATGATATAAAAAAGACATGCTTAGCAAATTTACAGATGGCATGAAATAAGGAAGAATAGATAATGTCCAGTGAAAGTTAGAAGAGAGATTACATACAGCAATATGTACAAAAATTATTATAAGCAATTTGTATTTTTACTAGTGATGCAGAGAGTCAGCAAAAAGTAACAATTAGCACAAATAATAATTTAAATAGAAAAAATGGGTTCTATTGATAGTAAATAGGGGAGCTAACTGAATTCCCTATACAGAACCTGCTTGGTGAACCTGCTTCCAGAAAGGCATAATATATAACGTAAGTTTCCTGGTTGCACAGGTGGTCTGTAGCTGATTCCCATATACTATGTCTCCACATCATGAAGAGATGAACTATTGATTGGTTATGTAACTAGAACTGGAGTTCCTTCAAAAAGCACTAGTCAATCAGAGTGAGTTTCTTGGTTGTGCTTCTTTCCAGACTGATTGGCATTGGGGGAAGAAGTTTTCTCAACAGGCAAAAAAGTCATCAACTTTATCAGAAGCAGGTCTCTGAATCATCATATTTTTATAAGATTTTGTTTGGAAGAAGAATGAGAAGTGTTTCTCTACCATATAGAAGTTTGTTGACTTTTAAGAGGACAAATCTTGAAGCACTCACTTGAAATAAGGACCCAAGATTCAGTCTTTTTCTTAAAGAAAAAGAAAATCCTTTCAAAAGAAAGGAGTTTATCCATTGGTGAGCTTTGCAGATATTTTTAACCAAATGAATGAGATTAATTGTTCAATTCAAAGTGCTAAAGTTAACATTATGGATGCTTAGTAAAAAAAAAATCAAGCTTTTTTTGTGTGCGCTTCTGATTGGGAAGAAGGGAATAGAGGCTCACATCCTTGCAAACTTTAAAATGCTAGAGACAGTGTGTGGCCAAGATGGAGTTAAGATTCTCTATTTCTTAAAAAAAAAAAAAAAGAAATCTAAGACCACCTGGAAACATTTCAGAACTTTCAAATTGAACCATAGACTCACAATTCTTTTCCTTCTGATATAAGCTGTATTGAAGGTGTTGACCTACCCAAAGATGAATTTATTGATTTTAGGACAAAAAAATTAATACAGTTAGAGTTTAACTCAAAAAGCCTTGGAGAATTTTGTTGTTCCTTGAAAAAAGTCTATCCTCATCTTGTAAAGTGAACTACAGAAGTGTTAATTCCATTTACAATAATATAGCTTTGCAAATGGGAATCTTCAACACTTGTAACCATTGAAACAAAAATAAAAATCAATTTAACTTTCAAAATTCTTTTGTAATACACTTAATTTTATCATCTACCCTAAAAACATTATTCTGAGAAGGGATGCAAAGTTTTCAATAGACTGCCAAAGGGGTATAAAATGTTAACCACTTCCTGTATAAAGACAGAAAAAAGAGCCTAGGACAGACCCATGAGGAACACCTAAAGTTAGCGGGCATAGTATGGAAGATGAGCCAGTAAAGGTTCCTGAAAAGGGATGATCAGACAGACAGGACATAAACCAAGAGAAAGAATAGTATTATCACACAAACCTAGAGAGGAGAGAGGGTGATCAACAGTATTGAATTCAGAGACATGATAAATGCTTATCAACTGACTGATGAAAGTCATGAAAGAGGGACACATAATTATTCCTAATTACAGAAAATCTGATGTGTATGAATCAATCCATCAATCAATAAACATTTACTTAGTTCCACACACTATTTTAGGTGCTTAGGATAGTAATATGAAGAATGAAGCATTATCTACTGGCAGAGAGGTAATATTCTAATGGGGAAGAAAATGAGTACTTATATAAGTATATAAATAATATATAAGGAGAATAAAAATAATAAGTACAAAATAGTTAAAGACAAGTTACTTTGTAAATTAGGGCAACAGCAACTAAAAAAAAGATGATATGTATAAGGTAATGCTTAAGCTTAAGGAAGAGAAAGTCTATGATATGTGAGTAGGGAGCATACTCTGGCATGAGAGAAGACCAGAGGCACAACAGTACACGAACAAGAAAGGGGAATGCTGAGTATGAGGACAAAATGCCAGTTTAGATGGATTACAGAGTAGGAGAGGGAGTAAAGTGCAATAAGGCTAGAAAGATATTTCGGACCAAGTTATACAGATGTTTAAGAGCTAAATAAAAAAGTGTGTATGTATACATTATATTATATACGTATATATTATGTGTCTGTGACAGTGTATGTGTGTGTGTGTGTGTGTGTGTGTTATTTCAAGATGCACTAGGGATTCACTAAAGTTGTATGAGGAAAGGAGTGACCATCAGATCCACCCTCTAAAAGATAGTTTTGGCAGCACAATATAAAAAAATCACCTGGAGTGGGGACAGATTTGAGCCAAGAGATCTATCAGGGGGCTATTGCAATAACATAGGCAAGAGGTGATGAGATCCTGAACTAAGGTGGTCGCCTTTAGAATAGAGAAAATGTATTTAATGCAAGAGATGGAGATGTACAAAGAGCACAGTTTGACAACTGACTGGATAGGTGGGTTAAGGAAGAGTGAGGGGATGAGGATAAGACTGAGGTTACAAACCTGGGAGACAGGAAGGATGGTAGTGTAGCTGGATTGGAGTATGCTAGATTAGGAAGAGTTGTAAATACCAAACAGAGGACTTCATACTTGTTCTTGGATGTTAGAGGAAGGAATGACATTACTGAGCAAGGGAGAGACACATTTAGACCTATGATTTTTTAAAAATCACCTTGGCAGCTGTGGTGGTGGACCTGGGGGAGACTTAAAGCAGGAAAACCAGTAAAAAGCTATTGTAATAATCCTGCCTAACAGTAAGAAGCACGAACTAAAATGGGGGTCATACAAGTAGAGTAGGGGGGATGTACCAGAGAAATGGTGGAGGGTGGGGATAGACTGGAGAGGAATAAGCAGAGGGAGTAAGAGAGTAAAAGACCTCTGCCTCCTCCCTTCCCTTGCTCCTTTCAAGACTTAGTTCAGATCCCATCTCTTGTAAAAATCCTCTTCCATCTCTCCAGCTGCTAATGCCACCTTGAGATTATCTTCAATCTCTCCTGTTTATATCTTGTATGTACCTAGTTGTTCAAATGCTGTCTCCCCCCATGGAATGTGATTTCATGGAGGGCAGGGGCTATGTTTTTGTCTTTTTTCATATCCCCAGCATAGTACCCAGCACTTAATGAAAGATTGTTGATTGACTGATGTGCCTTTGATGAAAATGGAGAAGTTGGAAAGATAAGAGGGTTTAGGAAGAAAGATAATGAGTTCAGTTTTCAATATGTCAGCTTTGAGATGTCTCTGGGATAAGCAGCTTGGTACAGGTGTGATGCAACACTGAAGCTCAAAGAGAAACTGAGTCTGGATATAGAAATCTGCAAGTCATATGCCCAGAGATAATTCTATTAATGATGATAATAAATTATCCTCATATAATTAATATTTGTATTAATTATATAATTTTGATTATAACAATACATCAATTTTAGAAATACATCATCTAATATATAATCTTGATATATTTGATTATATAATTAAAATAAATATTTAATCATGATAGTATAATTATACTAATAATCAGGAGAGATGATAGAAAGAGAACAGAAGAGGATCCAGAGCAAAGATTTGGGAAATACCCATAGTTATGGGTTATGATGTGAATAGTAAGCCAGCAAAAGAGATGGTAAGAAAACAAGTAAAGAATAGTATCATGAAAATGCAGAGAAGAGGAAAAGAGGATAGGTAAAGCAGATAAGGGGAGAAGGATGAATGAGGACTAAGAAAAGATTTGATGATTTTGTGAGTAACTTTGGCAAGAGCAGTTGCAAGTGAGTGATAAGTTAAGAAGTCAGAATTCAAATAATTGAGGGGTGAGAAGACAGCAAATGATGACAGTGAGTTTAGATTGATTTTTCAAGGAGCTTGGCTGAGAAAAGGAGGAGATACATGGAACAATAGTTTGAGGGGATGGTGAATTCTAATGAAAATTTTGCAAGACTGGAGGAGACATTGGCACATTTAAAGGTATTAGTGATGGAACCAGTAGAGAAGGAAAGGATGAAGATTTGGGAGAGAGGGATTTGATTGAGGTTGCAATCTGCTGGACAAAATGGGAGGGTATATGAATGAGTGCATATTTAGAAGGGTTGGTCTTAGCAAAGAGAGGGACCATGTCATCGTCAGAGATTAGGGAAAAGAAAAAAAAAGATTAGAGGATGGTGTCAAATGGCTTTACAATGAAAAGAAGGGAGTGGGGGAGATAGCACCCATTGAATAATAGCCTCAATCCTCTCAGTAAAGTAAGAGGCAACATCCTCAGTTGAGAGACAGGTATGGGGAAATAGTGGAACCTTGAAAAGGCAAGAGAAACCTAAAAATAACTCCTGTGGGAAATAAGATGGGCAATCAATTAGAGAGGAATAAAAGGAGTATTTTATGATAGTGAGGGCCCAGTTGAAACTGGATAACATGAATTTATAAATGCACCAGTAGTCAGCATAACTAATGACTTTTTCAAACTATTTTCAATGTCATGTAAGCAGAAGCACAAGAAGTAGATGATGAGTGTAATCCAGAGCTACAATTTATCAAGAGATGAGCAGTGAGAATACAAAGACTGGGGGATATGGGAGCAGGGGATGACATAGAACTGAAAAGACTCACTATAGAGTCGAGATCCAAAGGTAGGAAAGTGAAGTCAGAGCAGGGCTAACAGCCTACTGATAGACAGAAACAGAAGGCTGCTGCACTCATTGGCTTCTAGGTCTTTTTTCCCCCTTCACTAATATACTTTTCTATTTTCTCAACAGTATTAAATAGTTGGGGGCTTTTAAAAAATAATTTCCATCTCTTGCTCTGGAAACAGTAAACAAATTAATACGGCCATACCAGAAGGGACAAGTCAGTTGATTCCTGTATGGATCCATTTTAAATCAAAATACTCTTCCCTAGTCATGACCTTCTTATCCATACTGTGTCCCCAAAATAGAATGTAAGCTTCTTGAGAGCAGGAACCATCTTTGGTCTTTTTCTGTATCTCCACCACTTAGCCTAGGTCTTGCACATAGAAAGTGCTTAATAAATGTTTATAGACTGACTGATTGATGCCCTGAGGGAAAGAACTGCGCTACTTTTGTATTACATCCCCCATCCTTTACATAGTGACTGTTACTTAATAAATGCTTTTCACTCTTTTACTCAGTGTTTCAACAGGATCCATTCCCAACTTACACACACACACACACACACACACTAGAATATGCTCAATTGACATCCGTTGTTCCAAGCAACCATGTTGAGGATTGGCAGGGCAGGGAAAGGAAGTACCCAAGAGGGAAGCTGCTTCCAGACATGTACAACACATCACGGAGGAGCTTGAAAATTGCCCCTACCCTAAAGAAAATGTCATAACTGGCCAAGTAGTCAAAGAGATTGAAAAGCCAATCTAGATTATTTTTTTCTACAGAAAAAAAGTTTTGCACAAACAAAATCAAAGTACCTATAATAAGTAAAAATACAGAAAGGGGGGGAAAAGCTGTATCAAATGTCTCTGATAAAATTCTGGCATCCAAAACTTGAAAGAAATTGACACAAATTAATAAGATTGAGTCATTCCCTGATAGATAAGTGGTAAAAACATATAAATAGATTTCAAAGGAATAAATGCAATCTATTGACTGTATAAAAATTGCTCCAAATCACTGACATTAAGAAAAATGCAAATTAAAACAATGCTGAGGTATTAATGAAAATCCATTTAAGTTTGCAAAGATGACAAAAGATGGAAATAGTAAATGTCAGGTTCTTCTAAGACATTGACAAGATGCAAACCTCAGCTTCTCTAAGACACACACAGGCATAGGAAACAATAAAATCAAAGAAACCACCAAGTTCCACCACCCTTAAGGGGACAGCACAAAGATATTAGAGTAGAAGCAAGGGCTACTCAATCAATGAGTCAAGGTCTCTCAATAGAAGACAACACAAGAAAACTGAACCAAGGCTTATAAACTGGAGACCTGGCAATGCTCTAAAAGACTATCACTAAATCATCATCTTCAGTGGGGATATTCTTGGTACCCCAGACAAAAGCCATAGCCCTCTGCATATGTAACAACTAAACAGTAGATGCACAGACCCTAGAAGACTATCTTGAAGGCAGCATCAACTCACATAGAGACATTCTAGAACTCTAGGGCTAATGCTCCAGAGGTCCAGGTAGGTGACTGTACAAGAAAACTGTCCAAAACAAGGAGGGCAGGCCAAGGTGTATGTATTATATGAAACAATAGATTTCTTGTAGGAAACAGATAAGACCAATGTGACCAGAGTTAGGGAAAGCTCCAGAAAGTGGAGAGAAGCTTCAGTATTCAAAGTTCAATATTAACTGATGTGTCCAGATGCCATCTCAAGATCGAGAGCATAATTCCAAACCAAAGTTGTGTAAGAAGACATGGTGTAGACTTAGGCAGCTTCCCACCCAGAGACTATAGGGAAGCAAGTTCCATAGAGCAGTGGTGATAGGAAGTAGCACTGATGCCATATAATATCATCCCAGTAGTACAGGGAAAAATAGGTTCTGTGCCTAGCTACCATATGCAATAGTACAGGAGGGGGACAGAGTTGCAGATCCAGAACCTAGCATAAAATATTCATCCAAGGACTGAACTGAAGAAAAAAGAAAACCCTCAGAATGAATATAATGGATTTTTAAAATCCCAAAACAAAATCCATTTGGAAGGGAATGACTCTAAAATGATCATAAATATGACCATGGAAAAAAAGAATGATTTGACCACAAGGACTCCAAGAGTGAATGGAAACAAGGAAGGAAAACTAAGACATACAGAATGAAATAAGAACACTCAGAAAAAGAATAAGCAGCTTAGAGAAAAAAAAAAAAAAGGTAGCTTTACCCAAGTAATCAACATGCTAAAAAACAGAATTAAGCCAAAAACTACATGTATTCCTAAGTGGGGGGAACAAAAGTTTGACAAAATGATTTCTGAAGATCTAATCTGCTAAGATTCAATTATTGTTTTATTATGAATAGTCTATACTGTTGACTAGCAGAGAACCTCAATCAATTTGACTATTACAGTAAAAAATGGCAGAATTTATTTTACCTTGATTGGAAAATTTTTAACATACTTCTTTTTGTACCCAATTTTATCTGTCCCTCCTTACTCTCTTTTAATGTTCCTTGTCCTCTGAAGGTTAAAGGGGAAAAAAGACTAGCATTTTTTAAAAAGTCAATAAATGGAGAATAGAATTCTTGAACTTCTATACTTTGGGATCCTAACTCAATTTCCTTTTTTTCCCCCTCCCTTTTCCTTCTATGTTATATAACCAATAAGAAAAAAAAAAAACTTTTACATTTGTCTTTCTCTTCTATCTCTCCTCTCCCAGTTCCCCTTTTTCCTTTCTATTTCCCATCTTTTCCACAACCACTGTTGCCTTCTCTTCTTTCTTCATCTCTTTCTCTGTCTTCCTTTTCCCCATCTGCCTGTCCCTCCCCTCTTCATGATGAGTGAGGCATCAGCTGTCAAGCCACTGGATACAATATATTTTCACAGTACATTAGCACTGTTCACCAGACCATGCTGTGCCTCTGATTATGAGAAAAGTCTAGGCTGATTCTCTTACTGAGACCTATAGGCACTGGTCATGAAAATTGCCCTAGAGTCTAAGAACACAGCACATTATTTCCTGATCCCTTACTGAATGCCACAGAATGCATTATATCTTGTAATCCAGCACCACCAACTCCATCCCAAGGAATTTGTGTTTATATAAACTGGTCTGATCCTGGGGCATGATCCAAAAGGTGTCACACTTCCTCACTTTGGCTCATTGCCCTCACCCCAGAAAAAGTTTAGGTATGGCTTATGTCTAGGTATCCTCAAAAGTGTACAACAGGATCCCCAACTCAAACACAGGAACCCAATGTACAATACAGATAACAGATACAGGATAATCTTCATTTCACCCACCACAAAAGAAAAAGAAAAGAAAAGAAAATGTATAATATACAAAGAACTCCTGGGACCCCTGAGCAGGATTCTGGGGAAAGGATTGGGGGGTGGGGCAGTGAGACAGAGGAAAGAACCAGCAAGCAATTGAGAAATTACATACACACACACACACACACACACACACACACACACACACACACACACACACTTATTATACTCCATTCAGTTCAGTAGTGGAAAGAAGGAAGGAAGGAAGGAAGGAAGGAAGGAAGGAAGGAAGGAAGGAAGGAAGGAAGGAAGGAAGGAAGGAAGGAAGGAAGGAAGGAAGGAAGGAAGGAAGGAAGGAAGGAAGGAAAAACAAAGCCAGTTTCACAGCTCAATTTTTTTATAGACCACAGATGGGGCAGCTTCTCTAACAAGCGCCCATCCTACTGAGCCTTAATCAACCAAATATCAAGAGGCAGCTGCAGTCTCTAAATTGCAATCAGTAAAAAAACATCAGTGAGCAAGCCTCCCTTGATCAAAGCCCGCTTACAATATGGAGCATCATAGCAATATGTAGCATCAGAAACCAGATATTAATTTATTAGCCATTTTAGCATCAGAAAGGACATGTTTCCCTGGTAAAAATGGAAAGATTCCATGAAATCCCATGTGTCTACCTACTTTAGCACAAAATAAAGGCGATGTAGGATAGCTGGTACTCTCAAGTTTGCTTTCATCTGCCTTCCACCCATTTTTCATCTGGCCTGCTTACAGGCCCTCTTTCTGAGGGACCCACTTAACATTACAATTAGGCCAAGAGTGGATAGGTAGCTACCTATGTGGTGGAACTAGATGGCCTCAAGTCCTGCTCCTTTGTGGCCCCTGAGGAGGTAAGTTTTTCTTCAGTTGTCAGGATTGGGGAAACTAGAGCCCTATTTAGCTCTTTTGCCTAGGGCTGGTCCTAATTACAATGCATCAGATAAAGCCCATTTTTACTAGGTCACCTTGTGCCCAGACAATCCAGGCACACCCTCTTTCCAGCACTTGTGCTACTTTGCCAGGTATCTTTCCTTTTGTCTGGAGCACTCCCATAGCTTCTCCAAGCTGATATCCAGGTGAAATGCTAATAAGCATGAAGACACATAAAGACCTGATCATGTTTGATTATTTTATCTTCCAAAAGCAAAGAAAAGGACATGGGATCACTTGACCTGGATTTCTCCTTTGCACTTTGCATACCCTCACAGACCTAGATTTGGAAAGGACCCTGAAGGTCATCCAACTCAACTCCCTCCTTGTAACTACAGATGAGAAAACCGAGGCCCTGAGAAGTGACCCAAGGTAACAAAGGCATAAGTGAAAGAGCAAAGATTTGAATAAAGGTCCTCTGTCTATTCCACTGTGCTTATTTCACTATCATTCCTTATTTATGTACTTGTCCTTCTCCTCATTATCTGTCCTTGAGAATCCCCTCCAATACTACAGCATTCTTTAGGTCACCAGTGACAATCACTGGACCCTTAAAATAAATAGGCATTTAACAAAATTGTGTTTGTTTTTCCTAATTGAATTGAATACCCCAAATCCAACGTGGACTCAGTACTCCTATGGCCTAGGACTATGGAATTTGCAATGGACAGTAATGCAAAAGAAAATTCTCTGAAAGACTGAAAAGAGAGGCTGAGCAGTGTTACAGTAGTCCTGCCTATTCATGGGACCATGACAGCTCCCAAGAGCCTATTTGTTGAAATACTAATCTCCTTATGTAGCAGCATCCATGGCCAAGGATAGGATACTGACGGTCAGAGATCTTAAAGCTGTAAGAGATCTCAATCAAAGACGGGTCAGCCCCATTGCCAGTTGGTGTGTAAGATACTATTATTCACATTTTACAGGTGCAGTAACTGAGGTCCAGAGACCTTTGTGCCTTACCCAGAACTGAAACCCGGATGTCCTGGGTACGCTGAGTACAATGCTCTTTCCACTATATCATGCCTTTCCACTGGATTTCCTAATTCAAAATAATGCCACATTCTTTCTGTTTCTACAAATCCCAGGCTGATTTAAGTATTTTTAGCTACAGTTGCCTTAGGGTTCCTTAGATTCAATTGGGACCAAGATGCTTCAGTCCCAGAATCACTTCTTGGAAAAGATGTTTCTAAGGTATTTCAGAAACTTCTCCCACCTCTATCCTAATACTACTAAATAAAATCCAGCAGTCACCTATTACTTCTAGGATCAAATATATACCCTCTATTTGGCATCAAAAATTCTTCATACAAAACCTGGACCCTTCCTATATCTATAGCCTCCTTACACATTATTTCCATCCACATAACTTAGGATACAACTTCAGTGGCCTTGCTTTTCTGATACACACAATTCTACATCTTCCATTTCCATGACTTTGACTCTAAAGAATTTGTCATTTAATACATGTGGGCATTCTCTTCAAGCTTGCAGATCACAACCTTTGTATGCCTGCCCATCCTGTACAAATCATGTCCAAGTCATCCCACAAATTTTCTACAGAGAGTCTAACAAACATTCTGTAAGCTTTCCTCAATTTCTCTTCCCTTTGGGAGGACACCAAATGAACACATTAACAGTCCATTAGTTTACCTGTGGGGCAATTAGATGGTGCCATGGATAGAGCACTGGGCTTGGAGTCAGAAAGATTAATCTTCATTAGTTCAAATTTGGCCTCAGACACTTACCAGCTGTGTGGCCCTAGGCAAGTCATCTAACCCTGTTTGCCTCAGTTCCTCATGTATAAAATCCATCCTCAGCTGGAGCAGGACAGCAAACCACTCCCATATCTTTGCCAAGAAAATCCCAAATGGGGTCACGAGAAGTCAGACAAGACTGAAACAACTGAATAACACATTTACCCGTTTCTCTTGTCATATGAGTAGAGTCCACCTTAATTTTTAACCCTAAATTTTTTGGATGATCTCTTTTATACCACTTCTCTTTCATAATTTTGTGTTTGTCATTTATGGCAGCCTGCTCATATCTTCTCTATGACCCACCTGAGGGAATACCCCATTGACAAAATCATGGAACCATTTGCCTTTGAGTACTCTTCAACTTCAATTCTTCATAACTTTACAACTTTATTATGACCCACTATGACACATCACCACCAAAAGGATATTGCCATCTTTAAAAAATGAATCTTTGTTACAGGAAGAAGCTTAGGTTTTATTCAAAGAATTTTGTAGTTTCTCTAAGGCAATCCAGTCTACTTTGTGCCTATTCAATTCTGGGTCCAATTAACTGACCACTTGAAATATATAGATATAGATATATCATATACAAACGCGCAAACACAGAGAGAGGTGAGCTCTATAGTTTGTCCAAGCTATTGCAAAATATACTCTGGACAAATATTATTAATCTATTTTGTTTTACTTGTGTTAATAGTTAGGTTAAACTTTGTTTTGTTGATTATAGATCTCATTTAGGTGGTTCTGCAATGTTCTAAGATGATGCAATCAGCATAATATCCTCTGCAGTAGAAGCACAACCCTAACAAATATGAATTCCACACTACATCTGCTCCATGATGGAGTACATGCCTTTACCAAACATATCTCCCTTTTTAACCCTCACCTTTTTTTTTGCCTTTTTTTTTTCTTTAGTGCCATTTCCAATCCTAAATGTGGTAGCTAAACTGTCGTTGACAGTTAAGAGAATTTGCTACAAAAATAGTTGCAGATTTTTTCCATCTTTCATGTTTGTTGACCTGTTTCCAGTTTTATTTTTAAATGCCCTATAGATGACTTTATTTAATTGGGTCACGCATCAAGCTTTTTAACTTTTTTCCTCTTAGTGTTTTAAGAGACAGTACTTTCCGTAATCTTCCGCTATACTTTCCTGTATTTACAATGAGTTACTATTTTAAACTATTGTTGCCTTTGTCAACCATATGTTTGTGCTTAGAAAGTAATTCAAAAGTTTGCTAACTAAAATGATTTTAATACTCTTTTGGTCTCCTTATTTTGACAAGTGATTTATATTGATTAAATGTCTATATGAAATTGTAATAATCAGTGTTAATGGTCTTTCTTCCATTAAATTCCAAGTTGTGCAATAATAACTCATTTCTATATTCCACTTTGGAATTATTTTAGTTGCATGCCATTTCTTGTTCTCATTTTCATACTTTCAGTTTTGTATTTTTTTTTTATATATTTAGCTCTAATAACTTGGTGTTTAGGGCAGCTAGGTGGTACAGTAGATAGATTACCAGGCCTCAAGTAAAGAGTCATCTTCCTGATTTCAAATCTGGCCTCAGGCACTTACTAGCTATGTAACCCTGGGCAAGTCACTTAACCCTGTTTGCCTCACTTTTCTCATCTGTAAAATGAGCGTGAGAAGGAAATGGCAAACCACTCCAGTATCTTTCCCAAGAAAAACCCAAATGGGATTGCAAAGAGTAAAATGTGACTGAAAAACAACTGTACAACAAAATTTAATGATTTGACTACACATAGACAGTTTCTTCAGAAATGAATCCTTCATAATTTTCTATCTGTTAAACTTTATTCAGTTTAATCATTCTGATATTATTCAGTATGCTTTACATCAAGTATCTTTTAATTATTTTCTCACAAAAAAGTTCATGATGTATAGGCATGAGGTTTCTGCATAACCTTACAAGTCACCCATATTCCTCATTTCTGGCCCATATTTTTCACTGTTCTCACCCTATGCCTACCTTTGTATTAAAGTCATTGAGTAACTAGATAGTATTATCTAGTTCTTTGTAGAACTCTCTCTGCAGATCAGCTCTGCAACACATGTTAGCATATAAACCATAATTATTTTCATAGTAGTCTTTTTGAAAACACTTACCACAAACTGCAATATGATATAACTAAATGTTCCATAAAATGATGTTTCTTGTAGCCCATGGGTGAATGATAAATCCAATTCCACTGATTCCTTCATTTGCTTCTGCAAGAAGAACCAGTAAGCCCTATAGTCATTTGGTTGCAAGTTTTCTTTTGGTTTTTTGTTTGTTTGTTTGTTTCCATTTATACTAAGAATGCCAGGACTGATACTATTCAGTTTTTCCAGTAAGTATATCTACTTGTTGGTCATTGGACGGGTCACATTTAGAGTACTGGCTAAGTTATTGTTTATAGTATAAAACTGCAATTCCTAGAATCCTCTAATCCTTCCATCACTTTGCCACCATCACTGCAGAAATAGAAGGGGAGGTCACACAGTTCTAACGGATATTATATATATTTTATTTCATGAGTCACTTTGGTCAGAGAATACATGGTCTAGTGGCCAGTCCATTGATAATAAGCTTCTCTTTATTCAATTAATCTGGTTCACTGAAAGCAGTCACTGTTTCTGTGGCTGTTCACAAATAGTTTCCATGATGATAGAATCTTACTAGAGCTGTTTCTTTGCTGACATAACCTCTAAAAAACCATGGTCACCTCCACACTTGGATGACCCACCAATAAAACACTGTACATATATTATTTCCATATACCACAAATTGTTCAGTCACTTTCTTAATGACTAGTTGTTTCAATTCCTACCTCCACCAACAGGTTTTTTTCCCAGTATTCTTGACTTCCTACAGCCCTTACAGCATTGGCTGTTTCCATCTTTTATTATCTTTGTCAATCTATGAGTATAAGCTGAAACCTTGAAGCTGTTCTAATTTAATTTCTTTTAGATTTTCTAAATGTAAATGGTTTCCATTACTTGAAAATAAGACCTTAAAATTACTAAATTTTAAAACTGGAAGCAACACCAGAAATTACCTTCTTTAAGCCAGCAATTCACCAGACAAGAAAGCTAAGGTTCATAGGGCTTAATTGACTTGCTCAAAATTATACAGCTATTTTGTAGAAGTAGAGAAAACTATAACTCAGATTTCCAGACTCACTATATGGTGTTGTTTTTCCTATGCTATCTGCCTAAGGGAAAAAACCTTTCAGAGTGTTTAACTTGATTTTTTAAAATTATATTTACTATGTGACAATTATACATAAGAAATCTGAAATGTATTTATTACTGGGATCCAAATTAACTATGAACCATGAAATATAGCTCTTGAGCTATGTCTACAGCTTCACAACGAGTAGGTTTTGATTGTTTATTTTACCCAGGTGTATTTTGATTGTTGATCTAAGGTACTTATTGTGGATGTAATCATCCATACCAGTCATGAAGCTTAGAGTACATCTAAAATAAACATTTTTTGATCAGACAGAATCTAAATCTTAATTGAAAACCATAACCCTACCTCAGGTCAGATGGAAATCCAATTGAACAAAAGACTTCTCACTCCATAAGGGAAATCTTACTTCAAACAACTACTATATAAGACCATCACTGACCAAATGGAAATCATAGTGCAAGAAGAGTACACATTCCATATATAATCATTGCTTTTCATTATTACCCTGTAGGTGATTGTCACACACACACACACACACACACACACACACACACACACACGTATACATATATACATATATGTGTCTATATTTATATGTTTATACACAGACACACATACATCTCCATTTTTTGAGAAACCCAAAGAAAAAAAGAATCTCAGGGACTTGGTGGAAAGTACCAGTTACATCAACTTTTCATATTGAAGCACTAGTCACTGTTACTCTTTCAATGATCAAACTTCATCCAAATATACTTAGGTTTGGGGGGGGGGTGCTATCACATAAGAAAAAATATGATTTCATAAAGATGCCAGACAATAATATATGTTTTTTTAATGTACTTTTACCCACTGTTATGGGCACTGACCTTTCATATACGGACCTTCAGAAAAGCCATCTAACTCTCTACCTCTGTAATTACTCAAAACCATGAGGAAAGAGTCTCTACTCATATGTTTATTTTTTTTCCAACAAACTAGTGAACACATTTCAAACAACAGTATAGAAAATAATTTGTCAAGAAAAGATCTCCTATGATGCACACCTGGATTAGCTCTCCTCTGAGTTATCAAATGACCAGTGGGGGAAGGCTCACACACAAAGAGAAACATATATAAACAGAAATATATAGAAAAGAGTTGGGGACTTATGTGGTCAAGTCAACTCAAACCTCTGAAAGTGAATGTGATGTTCTCTACTGATATCATCATGATGCTTCCAGAAAGACCTAAAATCTTTGTTGTGATATTGATCTCCCTACTTTCATGGCAACTATTGCAAGTTTCTACTTGTGACAAGCTTCTGGGCTTTATCTCTTCAGAAATTCCTAATAGGTAGCTTGGCTTCCATATGTAAGAGTATAGTAACTAGAAAGGCAACCATATCACATGGAGAGAAAAATTCTTGTAATTCCAGTTTAATCTGTTATGGAGATACTGTACCCCCTCAAGTCCCATTTCAGGAAAATGCTGTCGTAGAAACTCTGCTCTACTCCCAATATTCTCAAGATTGACTATGGTCAATCAATATACATATACATATACATGCATATGTGTATGCATGTATACATACACACATATATGTATGTGTATGTATGTATGTACACACACACCAGAAATGTAGCCAGGACAATATAAGTCAGGAGGGCAGAAGACAATGAATTCTTCTTTTAGCTCTTCTTAGGGTTCAAATATATATAAACATATATATACATATATAAATGTATAATATACATATAGACACAGATGTGTACAGCATTATATAGCTATTTTGATAGACAGATACTTAGATATGCAGCAATCTTCCTCCCCTTCACAATAAACTGAATTTTCTTTACAAAGTTCTCTGTGACTTCTTGTTAAAATAAAAGGTTATCTTCTGGTTTTCTAAATAATACTTGAACCTGTGGGGATATGAGAGAAGTGTCTTTCTTTTTCCCTTTAACCTGAACCCTAATTCAGACCTGTCATTTTTTTTATCTTGAAATGTCAATATATCTCTCTCAACACCTTCTGAATGGAAACAGATTCTCTATAGGTGTTCAAGGGTCCCTTTCACTCAGATCAAATATGTCTATTTTTTAGTTCATTCTCCTTTCCCTCTCTTCACAAGACTTCTTCTACAAGGTGTTAACTTTAAAGAGGCAGGTTTGAACGCACATGTCATTACTGAAGCTACTGACAAATGAAAATAGTGATCAGTGAGAACTAGAACAATGGAGATAATGGGGGAGGGGGGCAGGCAGGGATGAGGGGGAGATACAAGAAGTCCCTTGACATTGACTTATTATCCTTCCCTTCACCCAGGGCATCTTGCCAAATAAGTATCCTCAAAGGGCATTTCTTTGTGGAATAACTAAATGCATTTATACCTCACTACTTCATTTTATAGAAGCTGATACTGTAGTAATTACATTATATACTAACATTCACTCTAGGTGTAATTTGAATAATTCTACATAGGTGAATAATAAATTTAGGTCATATGGCACTCAGGAAGGAAGGAAGGAAGGAAGGAAGGAAGGAAGGAAGGAAGGAAGGAAGGAAGGAAAAGAAAGAAAAAGAGAAAGGGAGAGAGAGAAGGAATGAACAAATGAAAGGGAAAGAGAAGGAAGGGAAAGGGAGGGGAGTAAAATTAAAGGAAGGAAAAAAGAAAGCACACATGGATTGAGAAAAAAGAGTTATTAAGCAATACATGGAGAAAAAATAAAGAAAAATGTAATTATTTTCCTAATATTTAATGAAATTTTCCAGCATGTAAACACGTGATAGAAATTAATCAAGGAGTCTCTTGTTTGGGGAATACTCTGGGTATCCATCTATTACACCATCATAAAGAAGAGATGGAATAAAGTACCATTTTACAGTTATGGCTGGGTCAAAGGATGGCAGAAATTCTTAGTCAATCAAGGGAAAGAGGCCATCACAAAAGCAATGGAGGCAATTTCAATTATATAAAACTTAAAAGCTTTTGCACAAACAAAATCAATGCAACTAAGATAAGAGGAACTGCTGATTTGGAAAAAATGCATCAAATGTCTCTAATAATGGTCTGACAGCCATAGTGGTAGTTATATAAATATGTAAGATAAAGCAACATTCCCAATGGATAAGGAATCAAAAGAAATGGATAAACAGGTCTTAATAGGATTTCAAACTATTAACAACCATAGATTGTTCTAATAACTAATATTAAGAAAAATGAAAACAAAACAACTTTGAGGTTTCCCAGAAACTTGTGAGTAAAAAATGACCAAAGATGGGAATGGTCAATGTTGAGGGATTTTAGATAAAAGAAAACTACACTAATTCACTATTGGTAGAACTATGAATTGGTCAGACTATGTTTGAAAGCAATTTGGAATGATGCTGCAAGAAAGAGAAACTAAAATGTCAGAGAAATATAAACAGAGCTATGGGTCAAAGGGAACCATAGAATCAAGTGGACCGTGTACACAAGAATAGAGAAAACACTGAGAAGTCTCAAGGTTCAGTATCACAAGAATTGCTGGAAGATTTTTCTCTTTTTGACAGAAGAAGAAGGAGAAGGAGAAGGAGAAGGAGAAGGAGAAGGAGAAGGAGAAGAAGAAGAAGAAGAAGAAGAAGAAGAAGAAGAAGAAGAAGAAGAAGAAGAAGAAGAAGGAGGAGGAGGAGGAGGAGGAGGAAGAGGAGGAGGAGGAGGAGGAGGAGGAGGAGGAGGAGGAGGAGGAGGAGGAGGAGGAGGAGGAGGAGGGAGGAGGAGGAGGAGGAAGAGGAGGAGGAGGAGGGAGGAGGAGAAGGAGAAGAAGAAGACGGAGAAGAAGGAGAAGAAGAAGAAGAAGAAGAAGAAGAAGAAGAAGAAGAAGAAGAAGAAGAAGAAGAAGAAGAAGAAGAAGAAGAAGAAGAAGAGGAGGAGAATGACGGGGGGAGAGAGAGAGAGAGAGAGAGAGAGAGAGAGAGAGAGAGAGAGAGAGAGAAATACTACACTGTGTGTAAGGATTTTTTCATTTCTTCCTCATGTTTAGTTAGTGGGCCACTGTGACAATCAGACCTTTTTTTGTTCATATTCATACCTAGTCAGTCATATACCAGCGTGTGTTGGTAAAATTTGTTTGTTTGTTTTTTCTCTTTAGGAGACTAATCTATCCCAAGCCTTAGACACACAGTCCTAAACCTCCTATCCTGTATCCTATTAGATGTCCTAAAAAGATTAGAAGGGGGGAGTAGAAGCACAAATTGGCATGAGCTCTCACTCCAATCACTTCCAATCCATGTAAAATTTGACTCTAAACAAACTTTAGAGCTACAGGACCCACAAAGAGACTGGTTACAGGCCATGGAAAAGCTCAAGAAGGATTTTGAAAATCAAGTAAGAAAAGTGGAGGAAAAATTGAGAAGAGAAATGAGAATGATGCAAGAAAATCATGAAAAGTGAGTCAACAGCCTGCTAAAGGTGACCCAAAAATACACTGAAGAAAATAACACCTTAAAAAAATAGACTAAATCAAATGGCAAAAGTGGCTCAAAAAAGCCAGTGAGGAGAAGGATGCCTTAAAAAGTCGAATTTTCCAGATGGAGAAGGAATTTCAAAAACTCATTGAAGAGAATAACTCCTCCAAAATAAAACTGGAGCAATAGGAAGCTAATGACTTTATGAGAAATCAAGATACTATAAAACAGATGCAAACAAATGAGAAAATAGAAGGCAATGTGAAATATCTCATTGGGAAAACCACTTACCTAGAAAATAGATCCAGGAGAGATAATTTAAAAATTACTGGACTACCTCAAAGCCATAATCAATAAAAGAGCCTAGACACTATCTTTTAAGAAATTATCAAGCAAAATTGCCCTGACATTCTAGAACTAGGGAAAAAATAGAAATCGAAAGAATTCACCAATCACCTCTTGAAAAAGATCCCAAAAAGAAAACTCCTAGGACTATTATAGCCAAATTCCAGAGTCCTCAGGTCAAGCAGAAAACACTGCAAGCATTCAGGAAGAGACAATTTGAGTATTTTGGAAACACAGTCAGGATAACACAGGACCTAGCAGCTTCTACGTTAAGGGATCGAAAGGCTTGGAATATGATATTCTGGAGGTCAGAGGAGCTAAGACTAAAACCAAGAATCACCTACCCAGCAAAATTGAGTATAATGCTACAGGGGAAAATATGGTCATTTAATGAAATAGAGGATTTTCAAGCATTCTTGATGAAAAAAACAGCTGAACAGAAAATTTGACTTTTAACTACAAGAAGCAAGAGTAGCATGAGATGGTAAACAGGAAAAAGAAATCATAAGAAACTTATTAAAGTTGAGCTATTTACATTCCTACATGGAAAAATGATATTGTAACTCATAAGACTGTTCTCAGTATGAGGATAGTTGAAGGGAATATATGTCTGTGTGTGTGTATACACACACATATATATGTATACATACATATATGTATGTATGTATAGAAGGATGCATATATATATAAAAATATATGTGAGTGTGGGCATATGTATGTTCATGTATACATAGACAGAGGGCACAGGATGAGTTTAATATGAAGGGATGATATATAAAAAATAAAATTAAGATGTGAGAGAGGAATTTATTTGGAGAAAGAGAAAGGAGGAAATAGATTAGGGTAAATTATCTCATATAAAAGAGGCAAGAGAAAACTGTTACAATGGAGAGAAAGAACAGGAAGGTGAAAGGGAATGGAACAACCTTATTCTCATTGAATTTGGCTTAAGGAGGGAATAACATACACCCTCAGTTGGGTATCTTACCCTGCAGGAAAATGGGGGGGGGAGATGAAAGGGGGGATGATAGAAGGGAGGGCAGATTGGGTGAGAGGGTAGTTAGAAGCAAACATTTTTGGAAAGGGATAGGGTCAAAGGAAAAATTGGAATAACTGGGGGTGGGATAGGATGGAGGGAAATATAGTTGGTCTTTCACAATATGACAACTATGGAAATGATTTGGGTAACTGCACATGGGCAACCTATATTGAATTGCTTGTCTTCCCAGTGGGGGCAGGTGAGGAGGGAGGAAGGGAAAAAATCTGGAACTCAAAGTTTTAAAAACAAATGTTTAAAAAAAAATGTTTTTTACATACAACTGGGAAATAAGATGTACAGGCACTGGGGTATAGAGGTCTGTCTTGCCCTGCTAGAAAGTTATGGGGGTAATAGGGGAGGATATAGTGGAGAATGGATTGAGGGAGGGGGTATTCAGTAGGCTTGCTATTTTGGGGTGGGGTGGGGGAAAGATGGGGAGAAAAAATTGTCACTCAAAAGATTGTGGAAATAAATGTTGAGAACTAAAAATAAATAAATAAATTTTTTAAAAATATTAGAAGTGGAAAGAATAAAAAGAGTAAAAATAAAGGGGAGGAGCTTTTAAAAAAAGATTAGAAGAATGCACATATTGATGCCATGACAAAAATACGGTTGGCATTTGCTGTATAGGAAAAAAAGAGTGGCACAACCAAGCCAAAAATCACTGAGTAAGGGAAAGAAGTTAGATCTCAGTTTAGCACCAATCACAAAGGCATTGGTGACACCCTTCCACTAGTCATGAACACAGTATGAGGAGAGACAACATGGGATAGTGGATAGGACAAGGGACTTGGATTAAGGAAGACCTGGATTCAAATCTTGCCTCATATGTTCACTATTTGTGTGGCCTTGGCCTCAGTCCATCATCTATAAAAATAAGGGGAGTAGACTAGAAGATTGGTTCCACATCCTTTGACCCAGAGATCCCACTACTAGGCATATATATTAAGGAAGTTAAAATCAGAAGAAAAAAATTATATCCCATTTATGCCAATATGTTTATAACAATATTTTCTGTAGTAGCAAAAAAAAAAGAAAAAGAAAGTTAGATGTCCATTGATTGGGGAATGGCTAAAATATGTGGCACGTGAAGATAGTGAAATATTATTGAACATATCAGAAACAATGCATATGAGGGATTCAGTGAAGCATGGGAGGACTCATCAATGGATACAAAGTGAAGTAAGCTGGCAAGGGGGAGGTAGCATTTGTCCAATAACTACAACAATGTAAGAATTTTAACAAGAATCTGAACCCTAAACAATTACAATGACTAATCTTTGCCCTGAAGAAGATGATAAAATTCACTTGCAGCTAGATAGTATGAATGTGGAATTTTGTAAAGACTAACCGTCATGATTGATATGATGATTGGTTTTGTTGAACTACTTTTTCTGGTCACTCTTTTTAAAAAATCTTTGCTATATTTGGTGATTCACTAGTTTGGGGGAAAGGGAAATACATAGTTGGAAAATGAAAATGATGAAAAAATATTTTTTAAAGATTTAATAAAAGGACCATAAAGTTATAGCAATTTATTTTAAAGAAGGGATCATATATAAGTCCAATTTAAATGATCGCCTCAAAACAGCTAGAAATGTGCTAAATAATCCTAAAAGAGTAGATAGATGCAAAATATATAAGAAGAAACCTCAGAAGGGGGGAGGGTGGGGGAAGGAATAGCAGAGTAATGAAGCAAACAAGTAAGCAAAGCAAAAGACCTAATAAAATTAAATAAAAATATGGTATGAGAGAATCCCAGAAAGAAAAAACTGCAGGAGAGTAATTATGGAGTAACTACAGTTAAAACCCCAGAAAAGAGAATGGAATGAGTCCAAGAATCTCATGACTAGATGGAAAACTTTTTTTTAATTTCGTTAATTCCTTTTAAAAAAGGAATTGAAGCAAGAGGAAAGGAAGGAACTTAGAGTTTTTAAGAGAAAACTGAAATGGATAATAGATACTTTGAATATATTAGCAAAGTAATGCACATCCTAAAAAAATGTTTAAACCAGAACTTTGAAACTCAATGATAAACCAAGAAATATTAGAACTGGGGCAGCTATGTGGCGCAGTGAGTAGAGCGTCGGCCCTGGAGTCAGAAGGACCTGAGTTCAGATCCGACCTCGGACACTTAAATGCACACACAAACAAAAACCTAGCCGTGTGACCTTGGGCAAGTTACTTAACCCCAACTGCCCTCCAAAAAGGGCAAAAAAAAAAAAAAGAAATATTAGAACAAAATCCAAAGAAAGAATACATATCATGCCTACTATCAAAAGCTAATGACCTGACAAATGAGATTCAGGGACATGATCTTCATCCTCACAGCTAAGAGTTATATATCACCTACTTGGTGTCAGGTTACAATAATTATCTCATTTGATCCTCACAACAACCCCTGAGAGGATGATATTTCTATTTCCATTTTTCTGATGAGGAAAATGAGGTAAACAGAAACTAAATGACTTGCCCAGGGTCACACAGCTACTAAGTGGCTGAGATTGGATTTGAACTCAGGTCTTTCTAAGTCCAGGCCCAGCATTCTGTCCATTTTGCTACCTTGCTGGCATTGACAACCCAAGAATCATTGGTCTTCCAGAGGGACGTAATGAAACAAAGTTCCCCTATGCTAAATTTAAGGAAATAATAAAAGAAAGTTCTCATAAAGTAATTAAACCAGAAAGCAATTTTCAAACAGACAGGTTTCCCAGGTCATCACCAGAAAGGATTCAGAGACTTTACTCATCCAGAAATGTTATTGCTAAGCTCCAGAGCTTCCAGGATAAGAAGAAAATAACTAAACTTAGCCAGGAATATAGAGCTCATGTTCAACAAAGTTGTATGTTCTAGTCAGTATTTAGCAAGATGATATATCAACAATAAAAGAAAGATTAGATTAAAAGTCCAGAAAATCAAAAGAAAATTAATTTTAGCCAAATTGAACATAGAACACAAGGAAAAATAGAATTTTTACAGAATTAATAATTTCTAGTCATTGCTTTGGGGGGAGGGAGGGTAGAAACAGATCTGTCAAGAGCCTTTGAAATGCAAATTCAGTAGACAAAGGGAATTTTAAAAAAGGAAAATAAATTCAAAAAACTCCAAAGGGACAGATATTAATCAGGTGCCTAAATTCTGAAAGGGAGAGAAAAGGGTTATGATAAAACAAAAAGAAATAAGCTCTGAGTTTGCTCAAGTATTCAAAAAGAGAAAGGGAGGGAGGGGGAGATTATAATGTAACTAACCTTTTTCAGTGCTCCTCAAAAAAAATAAAATAAAAAGGAGTAGGCACTGAGCAAGAGAACAGAGTTGCCTAATGGACTGGTAGGGAATGGCAGAGCTTTGGAGCCTGTGAACTATTTGAGGAACAGCTTATATGCTGAAGTAAACCATTTATATTGGTCTGAACAACATCAGGTATCAGTGCTCCCCCAAACCAGACAGTAACCACCTGACATGTAGAAATAGGGGGTGTGGGGGCGGCTAGGTGGCGCAGTGAATAGAGTGCCGGCCCTGGAATCAGAAGGACCTGAGTTCGGAGCCGGCCTCCGACACCTAATCCGCACAAACAAAAACCTAGCCGTGTAACCTTGGGCAAGTTACTTAACCCCAATTGCCCTAAAGGGGCGGCTAGGTGGCGCAGTGAGTAAGAGCGCCGGCCTCGGAGTTTGGATGACCCGAGATCAGATCGGCCTCAGAAAATGAGCACCCACGCATAAATAATGACTAGCCGTGTAACCTTGAGCAAGTTACTTAACCCCAATTGCTTTAAAAAAAAAAAAAAAAAAGAAATAGGGGGTGTGGTGAAGCAACCTTGCAGTGATTTTTTCCTGTGCTTTCCTTGAGCAGAGATGTATCATTTAATACCTGGACTACTTCTTTCTTTGCCTTATATTTTATCTAATGGAGAACTGGATGTGTGAAAAGAATTCCCTTTCTCCATCTTGTGGTATCAGAAAAATGGTCATTTTTAAAACTGCCATTTCAGTAAACTGCGTGTGTTTTTAAATATTCTCTCTCTCTCTCTCTCTCTCTCTCTCTCTCTCTCTCTCTCTCTCTCTCTGTGTGTGTGTGTGTGTGTTTGTGTTTGTGTGTGTGTGTGTGTGTGTGTGTGTGTTTCTGATAACATCTGAATGCCTATCCGTGTGACCTTGGGCAAGTTACTTAACCCCCAATTGCCCTCCAGAAGAAGAAGAAGAAGCAGAAGAAGAAGAAGAAGAAGAAGAAGAAGAAGAAGAAGAAGAAGAAGAAGAAGAAGAAGAAGAAGAAGAAGAAGAAGAAGAAGAAGAAGAAGAAGAAGAAGAAATATGATAATCCTTGGGTCCAGATACCCCTAACACATGAAATCTTAATAGCCACAATTATATTACTAATCCTCAAGAGGGTTGTCATCTCTTTCATTTGCCCTATAAGCCTTCCATGAGCTTATAATGAGTCAGAAGGAGAGAAAAGTGGTGTAGCTAGCTGTTAGACCATGTCCAGTCAGTTTCAGCATTGTAGGTGATTGATAACTCAGCTGACAAAATTGCCAGTGCCACCTGATAGTTGTATTGAATTCTTATCATTGTGATGCCAATTGAGAAGACCATCCGAAAAGAGAGAAAAGGGATTAGGAGGATAAGGAGAAGGAATATAACGAATTTCATTTCTTATCTCAGCCAAACAGAAAAGGTAAATAAATATATACGTAGTGTATGTGCATGTACATATATGTATAAAAATATAAATACAAGTACATATAAATATACAGAAATAAGAAGCTGGAAGGGGTGAGAGTAGGAAAGAGATTAGCACAATAAATAAATTACATTAAAGCAAAATGTTAATATTTATGAAATGTAGCTAAAGTACTTTCAGGGGAAAAAATTATATCTCTGAACACATATTAAGAAAAAAAGGGGGAGAAAGACCAATTAATTGAGCATGTAATGTTTAAAACTATAATATAAAGAAACAATCCCCAAATGAGCACAAAAGTATAATACTTAAAAATCAAAGAAGAGATAAACAAAATTGGGTTGACAAATAAAAACAAATTACTTTCAAGAATAAAATTAAACAAGAGTTATTACTTTCCTGAGAAGATAAATAAAATAAATAAACTGTTAGCTCATCTTATTAATATGTAGTAAAGGAATGGAGAAAAAATGAAAAACCTAAATCAATAAGGGAAAGAAGTCATAAGAAATGGAAAGGAAACAATTAAAATTACCAGAAATTATAGTACCTAATTCTATACTAACAAAGTTGAAGAACTTAAAAATTGATAAATATTTACAAAAAATATTTAAATTTTAAAATGAAATAGATTATTTGAAAACGATATCAGAAAGAGATATAGATCATAAAGGAAGCCACAAAAAAACCTCTCTTGGATTTATAAGTGAATTCTATCAAAAAATTAAAGAATAAATAACTTTTTTGGCACCAAAAAGTTCACAAAAATAAAGGAAGAATGTACTATGCCAAAATCCTTTTATGAGTCAAGTATGGCCTTTATGCCTAGTTAAGGGAGAAAAGCTGTGGAATAAAACTATAAAAAAATACCATAAATTGATACTGCTGCAAAAGTGTTCAACAAAAATTAACAAAAAGACTATAAAAATATAATCAAATAATTATTAACTATGACCAATGTGGATTTCTACCAAGAATACAAGGGAGGCTCAACAGCAGAGAAACTATAAATAGGAAAAAATCACATTACATAAAAATAAATGCTTTTAACAAAATATAGCCCTTGTGTATGTTTAACCTACTTTAAAAGCATAGGCATAAAAGGACGACTTCTTAATATCATCAATAGTCTATACCTAGAGAAGGAGAAAGTATTAGAAACTTTCTAAATAAGGTTAGGAGTAAAGGAAAAGAAAAGAAAATTATTCCACTAGTCTAAAGATAGACATCCCAATAATTATCAATTATTTGATAATCATTGGACAATTCTTAAAGAAATAAAAGACTTAATCAGAGAGATAAAGTTATTCCAATACAGCAAAGATGATGAAAATACCTATTATTCTACAAATTTAGTTATAGACTAATCAATTGATCATCTTTTAGGTTATCAAAAATGCTCAAATTATGAAATTTGAAGGAAAAAAGATAAAATTCATTTCAAAGAATAACAGTTCAAGAATATCAAGACATGAATTCTTTTATTTTTGTCAACATTAATTTTTTATTTTTGATTTTAAATTCTCTCCCTCCATCCCCTTTCCCACCCATCGAGAAGATGATATGATACCCATCATACAAGTGAAATTAGGCAAAACATAATTCAATATTAGCCGTGTTGCAAAAATAAAAAGCAAGAAATTTTTTTTTAAAGTATGCTTCAATATGTATTCAGTCCAATAGTTCTTTCTCTGGAGATGGAGTGAATTTTTCATCATGAATTTTTGTAATTATTTTCAATCATTATAGTAATCACAGTAGATAAGTCTTCCACGGTTGATTATCATTATGCTATTGCCATTATTGGGTACAATGTTTTCCTGGTTCTGCTTACTTTACTTTGCATCAGTTCATCTAAGTCTCCCCATATTTTTCTGAAACCATTCCCTTCATTTCTTACAGCACAATAATTATTCATCACAATCATATACCACAACTTGTTTAGCTATTCTTCAGTTTCCAATTCTTTACCACCACAAAAAGAGTTGCAATGAACATTTTTGTACATATAGGTCCTTTTCCTTTTTCTTTGATCTCTTTAGGATAAAAAAAAAAAACAGTAGTGATACTGGTGGATCAAAGGGTACGCAGTTCTATAATCCTTTGAGCATAGTTAGAAATTGATCTCCACAATGGCAAAACCAGTTCATAACTTTATCAACATTGCATTAGTATACCTATTTTTCCATATCCCCTCCAGTATTTGTCATGTTCCTTTTCTGTTTTGTTAGCCAATCTGATAGGTGTAAAAGGTGGTACATCAGAATTGTTTTAATTTGCATTTCTCTAGACGTAATTTTTTTTTTTTGCCTTTTGGAGGGCAATTGGGGTTAAGTAACTTGCCCAAGGTTACACAGCTAGGTTTTTATTTGTGTGTGCGTTAAGTGTCTGAGGCCAGATCTGAACTCAGGTCCTTCTGACTCCAGGGCCAGCGCTCTACTCACTGCGCCACCTAGCCGCCCCTAGACATAATTTTTAAAAGAAGAGAGAACGACTTTATAATGGATCTCAAAATACACTATAAAACAATGATTCTAAAAACTATTTGCTGAGTTATAAAACAGAGCCAAAGCATGAAAACAAATTTTGTAGTGTAACAGTTGATAAACCCTAAATGTACAAATGACTGAGGAAAGAACTCTTTAACAAACAACTGCTGAAAAAATTGAAATGAGTATATAAAAAATGGATTTCGATCAGCATCTTATAGTATATGCCATAATAAATTCCAAACATATAAATGCTACAAAGATAAAATAAAACTATTTAAAAGAGAGAGTGGAATATTAATGCTTTTGTAAGTGTTAAGAAATCAATAGCAGACACAGTAAAGAAGAGATCATAAAATATAAAATTGTCTTAGATATATAGAAATTAAAAGTTTTTAAACAAATAAAATCATTATAGCTAGTGTCGAGAGAAAAGACACGAATGAGGTAGAGGAGGATTTTTTTAAGTGGATCTGAAAACACATCACACCAAAAAATCTACAAGGAATTGAAACAAATTTTTAAGAAATTTTAAATTAACTATTCCCCCAATAGACAAGTTATTAAAAGATATAAACAGTTTTCCAGGAAAAGAAATACAATAAATAACCACTTGAAAATGTTCAAAATTATCAATATTTTGAGAACTACAATAGAAAGCAATAGTAAAATATATCATATATATCATGTTAATAAAGATGATACTGTTGAGAGGGCTATAAAAAAGCCTACTTATTCACTGCTGGCAAAGCAATAGATTGAACCATTCTGGAAAACCACTTGGTATTACATAAGAATAGTTCTTAAATTCCTCATGTATGCACTTCATATATACCTAGGGATTCTAGTACAGAAATTACATCACAATGAAATTATAATTGCAAGAAAATGCCCATTTGTACAAAAGTGGCCATTACAGTATTATTTGTGACTTTTTTAAGCTAGGAGAAAATATGTATCATTGGAGACATCATCGGGTTGGGGAATTCCTGAACAAATTATTGGTTATGAATTAATGTACTGTTACTGGTCACCATAAGGAAAGATGAATATAAATAAGTCTGAAAAACATGAGAAAAATCTACTTGAAATGACCCAAAGTAAAGAAAGCAAAGCCAAAAAGAGCCATCAACAGTAACTATAAGAATATAATAAAGTATAATAAGTATATAATAGACAATAAAACACTGGCAAATTGTAATGGTCGATGTAAGTTTGCTGCTGTCAAAATAAAAGGACAAATCTTTTCTAAAGCAATGTGGCATAGCGAACAAAGACATGCCCTTGGAGTCAGGAATACCTAGCTGTATGCTCTGTTTCTGATACCTTCAGACTGTGTGATCTTGGACAAGACACTTAACCTCTCAATGACCTAGGCAACTCTCTAAGCCTAGAAGTTATATAATTGTTGTTGATCTGCATTAGTAGATGAAGCCTCTTCCCTAAGAGTTTCCTATACCAACGAAATCACAGGTCCTATAAAAAACAAAAGCTGGTAACAATTGACAAATGAACATTTCTTTCAGGGGGTTATCAAGCTTGGTTCTTTGTTGGGAAGTGTTTTCTGTGTCAAAGTAAAATAGAAATTCATTTAAAAGAGATGAATAAAGCCAGTGGGGCATGAAAAACACTGTTGGGCTATAACAACCAGATCCTACCACTGCTAATTACTTACCTGATTACCAGAAAGTCCTTAGAAGTTGAGATACTAGATCTGGGGCTACCAGAGAGGAGATGAGCAATTGCTTTTCACTAATGGACACACTGAAAGAACAAGACCAAACAGAGATATACTATCCCTGGTTTCCTGAGCCAAGAAAAGTCACAGTGATTACATGCAGGAACATGAGGCTGCCAGAGGTTACAACAGACAATGGCTGAATACACACCTGATCAAAACCTTCACGGCACAAGGAAAGGAATGAGGAGATTTTTTCCTCAACTACAGTCACATCACACATTCCTCCTCCTGCTCACTTGTTCAGTACAAAGAGAGGAAACAGTTTCCTTGCCCTACTTATTATGAAATGCTCATGGTGGTGACCAGCTATGAACCAGTGTTGAAGTATATAAATTATAAATTTAATGCTATGAATGCACCAGGTCTCTCTAGGCATGCCCTGTAGTGACTCAGGCACAACTAAACATAATTCAGCGCTGCCTGACAACTTTAAAAACTACAATCCTCTCTCTATTCAATATTGCATGACCCTCTCTCAAATTCCCACCTTCCCACCAACCCTAACTCACCCTTGATGCCCAGCAGCACTCAGCTTCTCACACCGGGGCAAAAAAAAAGGATCACAATAATAGCTAACATTTATGTAGTACTTTAGAGTTTATAAAGCAGTCTGTGTAAGTGAAGGGGGAAGAAATCTTTTTGTTTTTTTTTAATAATGGCAGGAATGGGGGTGGGGGCGCAGAGCCAAGATGGTGGAGTAGAAACAGCACTTCCACAGTGCTCCAGCCCACACCACTTAAAAATGATGTAAAACGGGGACTCTGAACAACCTCTGGATCTCCAGCACCCACAGAACGACACAGAGAAGCTAACCTCCTGCTGAGGACAGTCAGGCAGCCCATCAGGGAGGGGCCAGCACAGCGTGCTGGGAGCCAACAGCACAGCGCTCTGGGAGCTGAGCCCAGGACCATGTGAGTAAAAGGTTTTAGCCCCAGGGCAGCCAGTCCGGCAGCCAGCTGGAGGGACCCTAGAACACCAGCAACTGTGGCTTTTCCAAAATTTCCAACACAAAGTGAGGGATTAGTGCCCTGTAGACTTTAAGACCAGTAGTTGGGAGCGAGTGGGCTTCTTCCCCTGGGGGCTAGAAGCAGCTGAAGAGATGGGGGACAGACACCATTTTACAACTTCAGTTGCAGCTTCAGCTCCTAGCCTGCAAACTGTAGGGGGATCCAGCAATCAGTCCTGGGGGGCGGGGTGGTAATCGCTCTTGCTTTAACCTCCCTGGATCTGGAATGCAGTCTGGGGTGGAGGTCTTGGGGTGTGTGTCCAGGTTGCCAGACTATATGGGGGCTTCAGGGAGGGCTCCTAACTAATACCTCTGGCAATTGAGAAGACCCCAAAGTTTGGGACAGAAGCTCCCCTGGCTGGTGGCAGAGTCCTACTGTGGCAACAAGCCCAAAAGTCAAGTAATTAAGTGGCAACATGCCTAGGCAAAGGAAACAAAATAAACAGAAAAATTCAACATTAGACTCCTATTTTGGGGGCAAAGAAGATCAAAGCATGGAATAGGAGGAGAACTGTGAGGTCAGAATTCCTGCACCAAAAGCCCCAAATGAAAATACAAGTGGGTTACAGGCCAAAGAGGACCTTAAGAAGGATTTTAAAAGCCAAATAAGAGAAGTGGAGGAATAATTGGGAAGAGAAATGAGAAGGATGCAGGAAAAGTATGAAATGAGAGTCAACAGCCTGACTGAGGAAAATAACATCTCAAAAAATAGGCTAACTCAAGTGGCAAAAGAGGTTCAGAAAGACAATGAGGAGAAGAATGCCTTAAAAAGCCGACTTTGCCAGATGGAAAAAGAATCTCAAAAGCTCACTGAGGAGATTCATTCCTTCAGAATTAGACTGGAGCAAATGGAAGCTAGTGACTTTATGATAAATCAAGATGCTATTAAACAGATCCAAGCAATTGAAAGAATAGAAGGCAATGTGAAATATCTCTTGGGAAAAACCACTGAACTGGAAAATAGATCCAGCAGAGATAATTTAAAAATTATTGGATTACCTGAAAGCCATGATCAAAGAAAGAACCTAGAAATCATCCTTCAAGAAATTCTCAAGGAAAATTGCCCTGATGTTTTAGACCCAGAGGTTTTTTTGGTCTAAACCTAAAACAGAGGTTGAAAGAATCCAGAGATCACCTCCTGAAAAAGATCCCCAAAAGAAAACTCCTGGGGGCGGCTAGGTGGCGCAGTGAGTAAAGCGTCGGCCCTGGAGTCAGAAGGACCTGAGTTCGGATCCGGTCTCAGACACTTAATGCACACAAACAAAAACCTAACTGTGTGACCTTGGGCAAATTACTTAACCTCCCCAATTGCCCTCCAAAAAAAAAAAAGAAAACTCCCAGGAATATTATAGCCAGGTTCCAGAATTCCCAGATCAAGGAGAAAATACTACAAACAGCCAGGAAGAAACAATTTCAATATTGTGGAAACACAATCAGAATAGCACAGGACCTGGCAGCATCTACATTGAGAGATCAAAGGGCATGGAATATGATATTCCGCAGGGCAAAGGACCTGGGATTAAAACCAAGAATCACCTACCCAGCAAAACTGAGTATCTTGTTTCAGTGGGAAATATGGTCATTCAGTGGAATCGAGGACTTTCAAGCATTCTTGAGGAAAAAGCCAGAGTTGAATAGAAAATGTGACATTCAGACACAAGAAGCAAGAGATACTTGAGAAGGTAAACAGGGAAAAGAAATCGAAAGGAATTTATCAAAGTTGAACTATTTACATTCCTACATGGAAAAACAATAACTGTGACTGATGAAACCTTTCTCAGTATGAAAATAATTGAAGAATACATATGTAAATGTGTGTATATATGTTTGCAGGTATACATGGATAGAGGGCACAGGTCGAATTTGGTGGGAAGGGATGATACTTAAGGGGTGAAATTAAGAGGTGAGAGAGGAATGTGGCAAGAGGAGATGGGGAGAGATGGGGGGTGGGGGTAAACTATCTCATGTAGAAGAGGCAAGGGGAAATAGTCACAGGGGAGGGGAAGAACAGGAAGGCAAAAAGGCAAAACCATATTCTCATTGAGTTTGGCTCAGGAAGAGAATGACATACATACTAAATGGGATATCTCACCCTGCAGCAGAGTAGGGGGGAGGGGGATGAGAGCAGAGAGGATGGAGGGGAGGGCATGCTGGGGGAG
The DNA here is from genome assembly GCA_011680675.1 of Gymnobelideus leadbeateri. Lineage (NCBI taxonomy): Eukaryota > Metazoa > Chordata > Mammalia > Diprotodontia > Petauridae > Gymnobelideus > Gymnobelideus leadbeateri. The sequence continues at coordinate 953,062 of WOXC01009709.1, read as the reverse complement.
AGGAGGTTTGAGGCACCCACTTTTGAAGAGGGACAGGATCAAAGTAGGGAATGAACCAGGTGAGGGGTGGGATGGGTGGGAGGGAAATATAGGTAGTCTCTTACAATATATCTACTATGGTAATGTTTTGCATAGCTATACATGTATAACATACTGAATTGCTTATCTTCCCAGCAGGAGTGGGTGACAAGGGATGAATAGAAAGGATCTGGGATTCGAAGTTTTAAAATTAAATGTTTCAAATATATATAAATACTATTATTAAAACTATTTTGCATGTAACTGGGAGATAACATGTGCAGGCATTGGGGCACAGAGATTGACGTTGCCCTAATGGAAAAGTTGAAGGAGGTATGGGAGAAGATATGGGAGAAAGCAGATTGGATGAGAGGATATCCTGTGGGACTGCTATACTGGGGTGGTGGATAGGGGGAAAACCGGGAAAAAATTGTAACTCAAAATCTGGTGGAAATGAATGATGTAAACCAGAAGTTAATAAAACATTTGGAAAAAAAATAATGGCAGGAATGCTGGTCCAAGAGATCATTATATTCCTACCCACCCCACCCCACTTCCAGTCAGCACTGGTCACATGAGGTGAAGGGGTGAAAGAGAAAACTACAGGAGCAGAAAAGCTGAAAGAAAAGGGTTCCACATGTTCATCCCATCCTCAGAGAGACTTAGAGGAAATGCTGGACTTGTATATTGGCAAGGGAGTAGAGGAGAGGAAAAAGTACTTGATGCTTCCTCCATCCAGGACCAAGTGAATAAAATTCAAGTCTAGGGACCTTCATTGGGCTAATTGAGTCAGGGTAGTATCATGACTACATAAGTTATAAGGTATAGGGCTATATTACAAGAGAGGCAAAGATGTGTTCATTAGCCCAACTCATGTGGCCATATCAAACTCATTAAAAGAGTTAGTGTGATAACTAGGCTGCAGGAAGGGCAGAGGGAGTCAGCATATAGCAGCTCAGCAGAGGAGCGGCCCAAGGCAGCTTTGAAGGCAGCCAAAAGTAACAAAGGACATAGCTTCAACTTCACTCGCAGGCTGAAGCAACAACATCAAGAGGGCTCCCAGATCACATAAGAAGCTTTGGAAGTAGGAAAGGTCAAAGCACTGATGCACAGCTTAGCTGCTGGGAGAAACTGTATCATGAGAGGTTTTTGCCATAGTGAGTGATGGAGTTTTCTGAGGATTTCTTCCCTTCTCCCATGGGTAGGAGTCTTTAGGAGTTTGTGCTCTGTGTATGAAGACTGAAAATGACTCTACTGTTTGATTTTTAATTATGATTTATATAGCTAATTTGTTTCAATTAAATACTGTGCTATTTTATTTATGATCTGTTTGTTAGTAGAGAATGCACTGGATGGAGGCATAAGCTGAATATTAGCCTCCACTTTCAACCTAAGGAGCATTTTTTAAATGAGAAAACTGAGTCATGGAGAGGTTAACTTGTCTGCCAAAGTTAATAACTACCAGAGCCAGGGAGCTATCACCTCCTAATGCATTGCTCTTTCCATGACACCACAGCTCTCTCTCTCTCAAACTCAAATATAGCTCCTTATATTATTAGATCATATTATAATAGGACCTTGCTCACACAAGAACTCACATAAGGAACTGCCAGGAAATTTGAACTTTGAATCCCAACTAACCTCTGAGCAGGTTGAATTGCAAAATTAGTTATCTCAATGCATGCAAATTTAGAGACACCAAGATTTAACAAAAACTCACCCCCATTCCTTGAACTGCCATTTTTTAAAGTGGCCAAGAGTTTAGTACAGACACCTAAAAATACCTCCTGAGCAAGGAGGTGACAGTTGGCCAGATGACTGGACAGTGCAATCAGATGGTCTACCTTACTATGATTGGGTTAGTCCAAAGTTTGCTCTGAGAAGATTAGGATTGATGAGGGAGAAGGGCCTATATATTTCTCAGTGCTCTCACCACAGCTAAAAAGAACTTGCCAGTCCCATATTGAGTCAGTCAGGGTCAGGGAGAGTGATGAATTCAAGGCTAGAATAGAAGGTAGAGAAGTAATGGGGAAAAAAAATTTGATTGGGATGCCATACTACTTCTTAAACTGACTAAGCCATTCAGAGAGGCTCAGGTCTCACACTGCACAGTCCACTTTTGCTGAAGCAACATGAGACCTGGACCTGCCTGACTTGGGTTTAAGCCTCCAGGCCACATGTGGCCTTCTAGATCCTTCAGTGCAGGCTTTTGACCAAGTCCAAGTTTTACAGAACAAATCCTTTTAAGGGTATTTGTTCTGTGACATTTGGATTCAGTCAAAGGTTCCCACTTGAGGACCTAGAAGGCCACATGTAGACTTGAGGCCACAGGTTCCCCACCCCAAGGCAACTTGTCTTCATCCTGCAACCCTGTACATTCTAACCTCAAATTCAACTGCTGCTTTTCCTTTATTACTTCCTTCTCTATTACATAAGCCCAAGGCTTCTCAACAGTGCCTCCCAGCCCCTAAAATACTGTCTAACCTTCTATGACATTCAAACTGAGAAAGATGGCTGACCTCCAGACTCTTCTAAGCTATATCTCCCCAGGAATTGTCCATAGTTTAGCTAGGCAGCCTATACATCCTATACAAAATACAATGTCTCTAAGCTTCTCCATGGTGCTAACAATGGATGGTCCATTATTTTCCACAAGCCAGCTCAACCCTCCTCTCAGTTCAAGCACTACCCACTATATACTATAAGATGGGGGTGGGGGGGATAATTTGGGACAATTATCAATGCTACTTGAAACGCTCTTTGGCTCCTTAAAGGACCTGTTTTTGTTTTTAATGAAGATAAAGTAAACATTCCCCCTCAGGCAAATCTTTTTAGTGAATCCAAGTTCCTTATTCTGTGAAGACCAATATCTTCTGAGATATTTCAGTGGCAATATAGTTGTTATGAAGGGTACTCAGTGGTAAAGGGGCAAAACTTGGAGATTGTTTACTAAAAGCTTCTTCCTTGACCCATAGCCGTTTCAACTCAAGATTAGGGCCAAAAGGCTATAGGCAAATGACAGCAATTTCACAGTTAGAAAGATCATAAAAATACAATTTCTTCAAGATATGTTTATCTTTTACCAAGACTTGATCCTAAGAACCAATTAATGTTATAAATGATCAGCTTTTTAAAGCTAGGAAATTTAGGTTAATTTATATTCATAAACAAATTTGCACCTTTTTCAAATCTACTTTTCTCTGGACCAAAGGTTAAAGTTGAAGGCTCATCTTATCATAATCCATGTAGATCACAGTTTTTCTATCACTGTGTCATATGAAGACAAAGGGGCATCTTGCTTCATGCCTGATCTCACTAGGAAATCCTCCAATGTTTCCAATTATAAATAATGTTAGATCTTGGATTTACATAAATGCTTTCAATCCTATTAATTGTAGCCCTTGTTGCTATGCAAACCACCCTTCCTCTGGAGTCTTGGTGGGACACATATATTTTCCCACAAATGGGCAGATTACTCCAAGTTCCCTAAGTTGCCTACACTTTTGAACCTGAAAGGAAATAGCTCAGAAAAACCAAGGTAGCTATGCAGATAGACTAAAAAAGGTAAAAGAGTTTATATGGTAGCTGGCATATTGACCAGTATTCTCCCTGCTTTCTAGGAAAAGCAGGTGGGGAAGAGTCTCAGGACTCCCCACTTTAGTCTATACTCCATTTAACTGTCAAACTGATCTTCCTAAAACTTAGGTCTGATAATTTTATATCTATCCCCTACTCAGTAAACTAAAGTGGCTCCCTATTACCTCCAGGGTCAAATAAAAAATCCTGTCTTTGGCTTTTAAAGTCCTTTATAACCTGGCCCCTTCCCACCTTTATAGTCTTCCTTCTAGACACTCTGCAATCCAGTGACACTAGCCAGCCTCCTTCCCATTTCTCATATAGGGCATTCCATTTCTAAACTCTGGGAATTTTTACTGACTGTCCCACACATGTAAAACTCTCCCTCTGCATCTCTGCTTCCTGGATTCCTTCAAATAGTTAAAATTTCCCCTTTTCCAAGAAACCTTTCCTGGTTCTCCTTAATCCTAGTGCATTCTCTCTGAGACTTCACTCCAATTTACCTTGTCTGTATCTTGTGCATTCATGGTTGTTTGGATATTGTCTCCCTCATTATTTCGCCCTTTTTTGCATTCCCAATGCTTAGTACAGTGCCTGCACATAGTGGACGCTTAGTAAATGCTTGTTGACTTGCATGAACTAAAGACTTGAAGTAAAGAAGTAGAAGTTGAAACGGACCTGAGATGCTCACCAAGCCTTTGTGAGAATGCACCAAAGTCATGACAGTGAACAGAAGTGGACACAAGCAAAAGTTAGCAGAACAAGCAGACCATGGTTCAATGAGACACCTAAAGCCAGTCTAAACCGCCTTCCTTCCCCCCTCCATCTCTGCAGTCCTTCTCAACTTACCTGTCCCATCACTCAGTTTAAGTGAAGGAAAATTTAAGCCCTTCTTCCAACCTGATAGGAAGAAGAAAGTCATTGTCCTCTTCCTACAGCAGCCAAAGCAGCCAACATGTGGAAGCTTTCTTCTTTTAATTGCTTATTCTCATCACTATGCTATTTGAAGCTGATATTTAAAAAGACAGGAGAGTCATCTAAGGTGAATTTTTCTATGAGTGTAGAGAGGGTGACTGAGGGAGGGGAAACAAATCCAATGGGGAGAGATGATTTCCTAATTCAGAATGGGTAGAGGCAAAATTGATTTTTTTTAATTGCTAGTAGGATTTTCCAGAGTTCATATCTATCTATCTATCTATCATCTATCTCTCCATCTAGCTATCATCTATCTATATCTATCTTTATAGATATATCTATATCTGTCTGTATGTTATGTTATGTTATGTTATGTTATGTTATGTTATGTTATGTTATGTTATGTTATGCTATGTTCTGTTATGTTATGTTATGTTATGATGTTATGTTATGTGTGTTTAGAGCATATCCTGAACTTTTTCCTTTTCAACCCAGAGAGATATAGAGAGTCAAGGAAAACAAGCCTAAGAGATTAGATCTGGGAAGCTAGAACAGTTTTTGCCTATGGGGGCTTTGGCACAGAAATGACTGAGGCTGCCAGGGCAGCTGCTAGCCTTGCCTGACATTGAGGACCCCTAGCACACACATACTTCAAGGTCTTTTTCACACTTGAGATATCACTCTGCCACCAGGGGTTAAGATAAGGTAAAGTGATTTTATTCCTTTGTTTTTGAGCATTTTTAACATGTGACTGATTTTTATTGTCAATATGGTTAATTATACTAATGGTTTTCCTAATGTTAAACTATCTTTGTATTTCTGGTCTAAATCCAACTTGGCCACTGCATTAGTTCCACCTGGGAAGAGGTAATATTCTACTGCTGCAGCCATCCCAACCAACCCCTAAAAGCAATCAGTTTCTGCCTCCTTGACAATAAGATGACAACAGCAACTGTAGGCAGGCTGGTTGTTACCAGTAATGTTTACTGGCAGGTTATTAGGGGCTTCCAATACCTATATTCAGATATCATTAAATACAAAAACTCCACAAATAATAGACTGAAGCTCTTAAGTAGGAGAGTTTATTTATCGAAAGTACAGAAAGCATAAGCTAGTATAAATGTTATTATCAGAAAATTACATCAAGTTAATAATTCAGTTCAGCAAACATTACTACATGGAGAGTATCTTGTTATCAACAATGAAAACAGACACTAACTCCTATTAGATTATAGTTTAACATTTCCAAACAAATCAATATATCTTATTTGAGGGTGCTTGTCTTTTTAAGGGAAAACTTCAGTACAAGGACAAAAATAATCTAATCTACCTTCCTTTCTTTCTGCTGACTTACTCAGTACCTTTCCAACTATCTGGGGCCAAATGAAGAAATCCTAGTTTCTCTGGGTCCAATTCCATCATGAGTTCTAACCAACAGACCCCAGGACAACACTAATGTATTTGAGCTATATTAGCTCCTGCTAGGACAAGAGGGCACAGTACTGCTATAAGCAGCCTTGCCATCCCCTCCATGCATTTACCTCCTGCCTGCTTTTCATGGATATTTTTGTAATTTTTGCTATCTTCAAACAAATTAGGTCACTTCCTTGAACTCAGTGTGTGGATTGTCCCACATTAAGACCTAAGAGTGGTCAACTGTACTTTAGTCCAGCAATATCAAGGATAGAATTCAGGTCTCCAGCAATCCATGAGCAGGCTTCTCTCAACAAAACCAATGATTAATTAGTTGTTATTATTTGACAGGAGTTTTATCTCCTGTAAGCCAGGCACTGGATGTCCACATGTATATTTTCAATCTCTATTCCAAGGGCATTTATCCCTATCTCAACCCTTATTCTCATTCCTAAAAATGTTCCTTTTATTACTACCTGTATGAGAAAAATTATGAAGTGAAAGGGAAAAGGATGATTGCTAACATTCAGGAAGTCAGTTCCCAAGATTTCTAACACTGCCAATGGGCAGATAAATGATGTTCACTTAACATGGCAAAAACTCCTGGAGGTTAAAAAAAAATTCAATTTCTGTCACTATTTGCAAAATCTGTAAAGATAAGCTGAAAAGCTGGTAAGAGTATTGTGCTATATAGGATTCCCCCTCTCTTTATCTTATAATGATCCATTTTACTTTCTTATGAATTTCAGTGCTTCAAGAATCAATCAACTAACCAATTCACCAACATGCATTTACTAAAACATCTTTTGGTGCATTCCTGGAACTTTGCTAGATCAGCACTGGGGATAAAAAGAGAAAAATGTAGTATAGCAGGTAATACCCTCAAGGATTTTACATGTTCTATCAGGAGAAAGCAACATTTACTCATAATTGGCAGTCTCTCCTTTTCTACTGGCTCCTTCCCTGTTGCTTACAAACATACCCAGATTTCCACCATCCCCAAAAAACTTTCACTTCTTCCTAACCTCCCTTCTTATTTCTCCTCCCTTTCACAGTCAAACTATTATCAATTTTCTACAATCTTTTTTTTTTGGAGGGGGGAAGGTAGGGCTATTGGGATTGTGTAACTTGCCCAAGGTCACATAGCTAGTTTTGTGTTAAGTGTCCGAGTCTGGATTTGAACTCAGGTTCTCCTGACTCCAGGGCCAGTGCTCTATTCACTGCGCCACCTAACCTCCCTTCTTATTTCTCCTCCCTTTCACAGTCAAACTATTATCAATTTTCTACAATCTTTTTTTTGGGAGGGGGGAAGGTAGGGCTATTGGGGTTAAGTGACTTGCCCAAGGTCACATAGCTAGTTTTGTGTTAAGTGTCCGAGTCTGGATTTGAACTCAGGTTCTCCTGACTCCAGGGCCAGTGCTCTATTCACTGCACCACCTAATCACCCCTATTTTCTACAATCTTTAACTGAATAATAACAGCTAACATTTTTATAGTGTCTACTATGTGCCAGGCACTGTGCTAAGCAGTTTACAAATGTTGTCTCATTTTATTCTCACAATAATCCTGGTAGGCAGATGCTATTATCATTCCCATTTTACAGACGAGGAGACTAAGGCAAACAGAGGTTAAATGACTTGCTCATGGTCATGCCTATATTTGTTTGTTGACAACCCCACCCCAAGGTAGAAAAAATGTACATATGAAATTAGATGCAAATATATATAATATAAATTTCTGTGGGGACACTGGTGATCAAGTTTAGAATAGGTTTTTTGTAAAAGGTTCTACTTGGACTGAACTTTGAAGAAAGCTAGAGATTCTAAGAGGTTGGAGGAGGGAGGAGGAGAAAGAGGGGAAAAGGAGGAGATGAGAAGGAACTTCTAGGTACTGAGGAGGAGGAAAGCCAGTACAAAGTCAGGGGGGCAGGTGATGAGGGCCAGAATTTGGATTTTACCTCTGAGTACCTTGCTGCTTAAGGTAAGTGGCTTATCTACCCAACAGGTGGCCATTGTTCAGCAATTGATGGAAATCTTTCTCTGCACAACCTTCTCCCCCCAAACAACAAATTCAGGAGCTATACTAAAAATAGGACTGGTAGTCTTAGGGGGCATGACCACTCCCAAGGCTCCTGAGTTCAGGGTCATTGGCTGCCCCATCTGGATCTCATGGGAGGGAATAGTAGTCCTGGTGGTAGTGATTTGACTCACTCTTGGTTATTAGGCCAGCTAAGGTGAAGGGCATCCAGAGGAAGGAGGAAAAGGAAACACAACATCCAAATGTATAATAAAAGTGATGCCTCTCTCTCCCCCTGCCTCTCTCTTCCTCTCTCTCTCTCTCTCTCTCTCTCTCTCTCTCTCTCTCTCTCTCTCTCTCTCTCTCTCTCTCTCTCTTAACCTCTCCCGTTCTAACATACCACAAGAAAATTCCCTTCTAGTATAGACTTTCAGAATGAATGAGGTGCTCCTATTTATCATGAAAGATTCCAGGTAATAATAAATGATGCTGACAAATGTGCTCTCATCTGAGCCTCACAACAACTTACAAGTTATTCTACAAGTATTATCATCTCCACTGGATATATAAAAGGCATCATGGCAGAGCATATAGAGAGCTGGCCTTGAAATCAGGGAGACATAGGCTCAAGTTCTGCCTCCTCCTTCTTAATGCTGTGTAACTCTGGGCAGGTCACTTTATGTCTCAGTGCTCTAGACCCCTCTCTGAGACCATAAATTGGAGAAAAAAATGTCAACCTACAATGGTAGAGGAAGTTTCTTCTCCTGGGAGTTTCCTACACCAGCCCTACCCATTAGACTATAAGCTCTTTGAGGACAGGGACTATGTTTTGCTCAGCACCTGGCACATGTTCAGTCACTTTTCAGGCATGTCAGACTCTTGATCCCATTTGGGGTTTTCTGGACAAAGATACAGGGGTGGTTTGCCATTTTCCTCTCCAGCTCATTTTACAGATGGCAGACTAAGGCAAACAGGGTTAAATGAGTTGCCCAGTGTCACACAGCTAGTATGTTTTTGAGGCCAAATCTAAACTCAGGAAGATGAGTCTTCCTTACTACGTACGTCTGGCACTCTATTCACTGTACCACCTAGCTGTCCTTACCTGGCACATAACAGGAGGATAATAAATGCTAGTTGACTGACTACTAGTTTACTACCTATCCCATTTCAGATTAGGAAATTGTGGATCAGAAAAGTTAAGTCATTTACTCATGGTCATAAAGTTAGCAACTGTCAGAGGCATGGTTAATACCTAATCCTTCCTTTGCACAAAGTCAATGCAACTAAGATTAGAAGGGAAGCAGAAAGCTAGAAAACAATTTTTAGCCAGTGTCCCTAAAATATATAGAGAACTGAGTCAAATCTGTAAGAACACAACTCATTCCCCCAATTAATAAATGGTCAAACGATATTTACAGGCAGTTTTAGATGAAAAACTTAAAGCAATCTATACTCATATGAAAAAATTGCTCTCGATTGGAGAAATGCAAATTAAAACAAATCTAAGGTATTACATAACAACCATTAGGTTAGCTTATATGATAAAACTTGAAAATGATAAATGTTGGAGAAGATATGGGAAAATTGGAACACTAATGCATTGTTGATAGAGTTGTGAACTGATCCAACCATTCAGAGAGCAATTTGGAACTATGCCCAAAGGGCTATAAAACTGTGAATCCAGCAATACTGCTACTAGGTTTATATCCCAAAGAGATAATTTTAAAATAGGATAGAATCCACATGTGCAAAAATATGTACAACAGTTCTTTTTGTGGTGACCAAGAACTGGAAATCCTCATCATTTAGGGACTGATTGAACAAGTTCTAGTATATGAATGTGATGGGATATTATTGTGCAATAAGAAATAGTGAGCAGGCAGATTTCAGAAAAACCTGGACAGACATCCATGAACTGATGCTGAGTGAAGCAAGCAGAACCAGGACTTAGCTCTTCTCAGCAATATAGTGAGCTAAGACAATTCCAAAAGAATCATGATGGAAAACGCCATCCACATTCAAAGAACTATAGAGCCTGAATATAGATTGAAACATACCATTTTTCTCTTTTTTGTGTTTTTTTTCCTTTCTCATGGTTTTTCCCTTTTGTTCTGATTCTTCTTGCACAACATGACTAAGGTGGAAATATGTTTAATATGATTATACATAACTAGCTTACATCAGATTGCATATCATCTTGGAGAGAGGGGAATGAAAGAAGGGAAGAAATTTTTGGAACTCAAAATCTTATAAAAGTGAATTTGAAAACTAAAAATAAATAAATATTTTTTGAAAAAAAAAGCCTAAGCCTTCTTGACTCCAAATCTATCATACTATAACCCAGTGCCTCTGTTAGATGGAGTCCATATGAGACCTTTTTTTCTTTTTCTTTAATTTCAGAGTTAACAATTCCCCAAAAGAGCAAGTATTTACATGGTAACTTAAAGTTTACAAAGTACTTTACAAATATGTCATCTGATCCTCAATAACCCTGGGAGATAGGTGTTATTACTATCCCCATTTTAAAGGTGAGTAAACAAGCACAGAGGGGTTAAGCAACTTGCCCAGAGTCACACAGCTAGCATTTATGGTAAATCAAATTGGAACTCACATATTCCTTACCCTCAGGCCCAGTACTGTATCCATCGGGCCACCTACCTGCCTAACACAGAACCCATGTAATGTGGTATTTCAAGACAATCTATATAAATTTCTATGGATATTCTGATTGAAAAACAAGAAATGTAGGAAAGCAAGGTACAGAATGAACTGGATGAATCATGCTAGTTACTGTTTAAAACTGAGAGATGAGTAAAAAAAAAAAATGGGAAAGTAATCTTGCCTAGAAATATCCAGGCCCCATTTTGAGGTCAGATAACAAACTCTCCAGACAAGTGAAGAAAACAAACCTGCCCTTTGGAGCCCTATCTGAGACAACCTGAAGTCCCAGTTAATGGTTTGTCCACCCTCAACAGCTTTGTAGATGAGCCAACTGGAGCATATAACTTCCTAAGAGTTTCGCATAGAAGCAGGTGACCACAAATCCTTTCAAACAACCCAGCTTTTTGGCTTTCAGTTTTATAGACCTGCCCTAACAAGCTTATCTCTAAAGGAATCAGAGACAATGACAGCTCCCAGAGAAATCAAGGTCCAAGATGCTGCCTCCCAGCTTGAAAGAAGACAGGAGAATGAGAGCAAAAGGAGAATAAAGACAGGAGGCAGGAGAATCAGAGAATAAAAATGTAAGTAAAGGGGAGAGGGGTCCCACCCCCCTCATCCCCAGCTAATGTAAGTGATTAAATGTTCCAGATCTAATGCCTTTATCAGGAGAGGGCACCTCTTGAGTATACAGAATCAACCAATCACTGGCAGAAAATAAGCATAAAACAATTCTTAGATATCTCTATTGACCCAATCAATCAAAGTTATAAACTAGGTAAGAACTGAATGCCATATGGCAAATAGTTGGTCAAGGAGAATCTGGCATGCCCTGTGGAGCTTGAATAAAAGCCCCGGCCTACTGAAATCCAGCATCTCAATAGCAGGTGGTCCTGGTGGTGGAAAAACTCCAACCTAACCCCTATAGTAGAGGACAGAGGAGATGTTTTTGTCTATTCTGCTTAACTCCTCCTCCTCAGCTGACCAGATGATGACACTGAATTTAGAAGGGTTGGAAGATTCAGACTTCTCATAGAGGTCAGTGGCATGGTCACCAGGACAGCAGTGGCTAAAGACAGCACCTGTATCCAGATGTCAAAGACTAACTACACGTGCCTGGGAAAGGCAACATCAGGTCTCTACAAAGCATCAATCCACTGAATAAAATCAGAAAACTACACACTTTCAAGGGGAACTTCAAGGAAGTGCAAAGGATTTCCATCCAACCAGAAGTTGAATTTATTTTTTTGTCATATATGCTTTCTGAGTCTGAGAGAACACTCTTCCCCTCTACAAGCTATGTATTTGTGGGACAATATCTCAGCCTTGGGGGAGGGTTGTTTCTGTAACCACTTTCCTCGATATACCTTAATAAGTAGTTATTTATAAAAGTTAATTGATTTTAGACAGTACAACATGTTTGAGGGAAAGGTTTATGAGTGATAGTCCTAGAAACCCCAGCCCCTCAAATTTACTTCTAGAATCCTGAGTTTGTCACTCGTTGGGGCCCCAGGATACGGGTACTCTTAGAATTGGGATAATAAGCCTAGGGAAAATGCTACATTAACAAAGGTGAGAGAGGGGGGAAAGGGTAAGGACAAAGAACAAAAAAAAAAAAGGAAAAGAAGACTCAAAAGGAGTAAATTCCCCAAAAACTTTGCCTACTTTGAATAAAAATAGTTTTTTTTTTCTTTTCTGTACCTTTATCTCTCTAGGAAGGTTCTAAGGAGAAAGACCCAATTATATCGGGAAATCCTTCTAAAAATGGCATCCTTTGCCTATCAATTGGGAAATAACTGAACAAGTTTGTGGGATATAAATATAATGGAATACTATTGACCTATAAGAAATGATGAGCAGGTGGATTTCAGAAAAAACTTAGGAAGACTTAAATGAACTGGTACAAATTGAAATGAGCAGAACCAGGAAAACATTGTACATAATAACAGCAACACTGTGCAATGATCAAATATGAATTACTAAGCTCTTCTCAGCAATACAGTGAGCCAAGACAATTCCAAAGTACTCATCATGGAAAAAACACATCCAGAGAAAGAACTGATGGAGTCTGAATACAGATCAAAGTATATTATTTGTATTTTCTTTATATTTTGTGTATTTTTTTCCTTTTGATATGTTTCTTCTTTCACAACATGACTAATATGGAAATGTTTTACATGATTTCATGTATATAGCCTATATCAAATTGCTTACCATTTTGGGGAAAGGGAGAGGAGGGAGAAAAATTTGGAATTCAAAAATATTTTTAAATGAATGTTAAAAATTGTCTTTATATACCTTCATAATATTAGGAGATTATCAAGCAAGGTAACATCTCTATACATCACATAGTGAAGGCATGGAATGTTATGGTTTATCAAATATTCTAATTAATAATAGAGTTTCTGTATTGTCATCTCCCCCTACTAAACTAGGACTCTTTGAGAAGAGAAACCTTGTTTATTTTCCTTTGTTTCTTTCATAGGGCCTCACCCATAATAAGCACTCCAGGAGATAAAGCGGGATCTGGATAGAAATTCCTTTCACCAGTACAGATCAGCCACCCATTGGGAACTCAAGAGTCCTCTAGCATTGCCCAAAGCACACAAAGATTATCAACTGACTTGCCTGTGACCAAATAACTAGTTCCATCAGATGCAGGACTTGGACCTGTTTCTTCCTGATTCTAAAGCCAGACTACTTCATTATATCACATTATATTTTATTTTGATATTTTTGTTTATTACATTTTGTTCATGATGTAATTATGCTTTATATAATAAAAATTATATCCTGTGGTTTTCTGGTTCATAGAATGCCAGAAAAATGTCGTGTGGCATCTATTTGTATGCAATTCTTACCTAGCTTATACCTTTGATTGACTGGTTCAATTGAGATTTCTAAGAATTGTTTACACTTATTTTAAACGCGTGATTGATTGGTTCTGTAATTTATTCAAATTCTGTAGGGTTGTTTATGCACACCAAATATAAAAGAAGTCAGGTTAAGAACCATTGTTTTGGCTACTTGACTGGCATGTGTCCTCCCTCACTAATTCTTCCCACTTAGCTACCTTATATTTTTTGTATGATTCTCTTTATAGTTATCCTGCATATACTTACATAAGCACTTGTTGTCACACACATTACAATGTAAGGTCCTTTAAAATTGGAATTGTTTCATTCCATTCCTTGTATTTGTATCCTCAGAGCCTTGCACATAACAAGAACTATTAAATGCTTGTTGCTTGCTTTCTTATCAGATTGTTACTTGGGATAAAATTACAAGATTAGTCAGGAAGAAAACTCATTAGATATAATATTATATTTAATTCTTAAAAAGAAGCTCATGATATTTGACTCCCAAATGAAGTTCACACTGAGAGGAATAGAAAGACCATCAAAATAACTAATATTTGACTAAGGCAAAAGGATAATTATCATGTATAATATACAAAGTTATAAGGATGCTTACTGAGGCACCACATAGGCTAGTAATAGGTCTGACTTTATTTAATATCTTAATTAACAATCCAAAAGGCAGTATTTGTCTAGTGGATATACCTTGAAGTCAAGAAGGACTGGGTTCAAGTACTATAGTGATTCTACCACATATTACCTGCATCAGTGAAGAAAATACCTTATGGGAAACATTATACTTATGAAATTACATGTGTAGGAAGAGGGAAAAAAAGGAGCAGGAGGAGAAGGAGGAGGAAGAGGAGGAAGTAGGAGGAGGAAGAGGAAAAGGAGGAGGAGGAGAAGAAGAAGAAGAAACTGAGCCCTAAGGAAACCTTTGGATTATACTAAACTAGGAGGTTCTATAAATATTTAGGGTCTTTCTTTTCACTTGACTTTCACTGAATCATAAGATACTTGCCAAGCAGCATTACAGACAACATCCCTAAAGGCAAGGAAATAAAATCTAGAGATGTTTAAAGTATTTTTTAATTGAAACACTAAACTTTCACCTTGGGAAAATATATGTTAATATTTCTTGGGGAAAAAAAACTGTGCAGACATTCAATGAATAGGAGAATCTGGAAATGATTAACAAAATGAAAACTGGGCGATGGCAGCAAGACATGAGTTTGCAATATAACAAAAACCATTTAAGATAACTGTAAAATTATTACCACTTAAAATAATTGCAAAATTATTGACTGTCTACGTTACATCACCTTACACATTAGGAAAACAGTTGCCTCCACTATAAAACTATGGTCACTGACCTCGATTGTAAATCACAAAGGAACAGAAGTTATAGGGAGACTGATTTCAGTTCAATGTGAGAGAAAATTTTCTTCCAACTGGAGCTTTTCAAAAGCTCCATTAGCCAGGAGGTAGCAAGTTCCCCCTCCTACTGGAGGTGGTCCAGTGCAGCCCTGGATAATCATTTCTCAGGGATAGAGTTAGAGAATTCCTATTCAGGCAACAGTTGGACTACATAATCTCTGATGTGCCATCCTATTGTGATTCTTTGATTTGCCAGACACCTTTTTTCATCAAAAAAAAGAAGAATAGACCCAATTACATTCAGGGAAGAAAAATAAAAAATGTTAGGGAAGAGGAAAAAGGAATTAGTAAATACAGAACTAACAAGTCTCTAACCACTGCCTTGGATGTGATAGTAGGTGAGAAACCAATTGATTGGGAAGGAGATTGTTATTGAGCTGCAGTACCCATTGATTAACTAATCCCATGCAAATTTGACCGAAGAAAATACTCCAAAGAAAAGGGAAATAGACAAGGACCAACACCATGAGCAAGTGAGTCTTCTCTTTATGACATAGCATCCATCAATTTTCCTGCACCACTTATAGATACTACTAGGGGTTAGGGAGCAAATGTGTATAAAGCAAAGAATATGACAAGGGCATGGAGGGTTTCCTCCTCTCTTTATGAGGAAAAACTAGAGTCCAGGCCCCAGGTCACAGGGAATACACAATGACTTATTTGAGACAGGAAGGGAAAAGGCTATGCCATAGTAGCTCAGGGAAATAATTGCTAGGGTGAAGATGGTTCCCCATATGGTACTTCCCCAGATGGTTGCTATGCATACAAGCAGATCAGCCCATAATATCCTTGTGGTAACTTTGCAGAAATAATCTAAGGGTACCCTTGATTTTCATTTTAGCCTTTTTATGTCAAATAATGGGTCCATATGGGATCAAAGAGCTAAAATCACTTTCTCTTTTTCTTCTGTAAATATTTTAGTTTAAAATGAATTTCACAGATAGGAAAATGAAGGAAGTGCTTTGAAAATACTATTTTGTCCTTTTGTCATCTTAGGATGCTCCTGCCTTGCATCCAATGCCCATTACTCTAAGAAAAGGACCTGCCTTGACTTTTTCACTCTTGAGAGAGAATATATAATTCCTGCAAATATCTGAACTATGCTACTGTAAATGAAAAGTAATTTTTTTAACAATGCATCATAGATAGAAAGGAAAAAGAGAACGAAATTAAGGTGTAATTTAGGATATTGTTATTGAGAAATGTTCTAACCCAATGACATCTTTTAGGTCATAGGAAAGACTAGGAAAGAAGAACAGACAGTACTCTTAAATTTTATATTACCACATAAATGTGCCCCCCATTCCCTGACAAATTTTTCCAAGCATGGCTTCTCTTTCCACTTTCTGCCATTTTAAAATAAAATGTTGATATAATGTGTTTTTATAACATCTACGTTTCTCAATATATCCACCCCCATCCCTTCCAGGGAGTTCTCTCTCATAACAGGGACAGGGACAGATATCAGATCTACAGTTTGATTGGTATAGGAAATTCCCAGGTGAATATTCTTGCTACCAATGTAGGTCAGCACCTTTTCTACAACTTCAAGAGCTTTAGAAAGTTGCCTAGAATAGAGTTGTCCAACAAGACCAAACCAGACTAAAATGTAATTGGGAAACATTTAACAAAATAAATAAAAAGACAATTGAACATAGATAATGTTAATATGTGGTTTTCTAAAATCAAAATGCAGTAGCAGGGATCCTTATGCACAATTTAGTTGTCTCCATTTGTATTTGCATTTAACACCATTAGCCTAGAGCACTGAAAGATTAAATTACTTTGCCCAAGTCTTATATTACAATCATGTGTCTGAGGTGGGTCTAAAACCCAGGTCTTCCTGGACATTTCTCTATCCACTATGTTCATGCTGTCCCTCCTTTTTCCAAAGAAAGAATAAAAGGGGAAAGGGAAAGAAAATTTAACAAAATTACTCAACACATCAAAAAGTCTCATATTATATACAGTTCCACATGAATGGGTCCCCACCTCTGCACATAAAGCAAGGACCAGAGGAGGTGGAAGCAGATTTCTTCTTGCAATTTTTCTTTCAGGTCAAAGTTGTTCATTATAATTGCTTAAGATTCAGTTTTAATGGTTTTGTTGGCTTTGTTCTTTCCATGTACAGTGTGGGCATTGTTGGAACATACTGTTTTACTGAGTTTACTTCTTCACTTTGAACCCATTTATATGTCTTCTCACACTTCTCTGTAGTAATCTTATTCACTGTTTCTCAAACAGCAGTATATCCCATTATATCCATGTTCTACAGTGTGTTTATTTCTTAAGCAATGGGAACCAAATTTTTTTCTACTTTGCTACTGCAAAATATAAACATTTTAGTGTTTGGGGGGTATTTCTATTTGTCATCAGTGTCCCTGGTCCATATGTGTAGCAGTAGGATGTCTGAGGTCAAAGTGTACAGATATTTTTGTCTCTTTCCTAGTCTAATTCCAAATAATACAAGTAGGATAAGAAGGAAAATGACCAACTAGGAAAAAATATTTGTGGCAAATATCTTAGATAAGCAGGGTGGTACAGTGGAAATAACACAAGTTCTGGAGTTGGAGAACCTGAGTTCAAATACCATCTTTTACTGCCTGTGTGACTTTGGACAATTCTCTTTACCTCTACAAGCCTCATTTTCCTCATCTGAAAAATATGCAAGCTGGACTAGCCATTTCCCAAAGGATAAATGGTACACTTAGCCAAGTAGTAATTACAAACCAAGAACATGGTAGCTAACACACTTAGAAAATTGGCAAAGGTGACAGAAGACATGAATGGTAAATGGGTTAAAGATCATGGAAAGACAGGCACACTAAAACATTTTTGGTGAAGCTATGAATAGGTTTGCCATTATTTTTGAAAGAATTAATAGCACATGGATCTGATCAGGGAGTCATTTAGCCAAGTTCTCTTGCTAGCAAGGACATGACATTGTGTTCTTTGTGAGACCTTACAAGCTAGCTTGGGTAGCTAGGTGGCATTATGCTGAGAACCAGGAAGACTCAATCTTTCTGAGTTCAAATCCAACCTCAGACACTTATTAGCTGTGTGACCCTAGACACATTAGTTCACCCTGTTTGCCTCAGTTCCTCATCTGTAAAATGAGTTAGAGAAGGAAATGACAAAACCATTCCAGTATCTTTGCCTGTGGGGTTCAATATTGCCCAACTTACAGAGATCTAAGCCAATGGTACTTTATTAAAGGGTCCATGTTCCTGCTCTAATGAAGTGGACCTCAGATCTTCCTCATGATCTGAGATGTCTCCCTCCTCTAGGGCCTTAGTTTTGTGGTGCTTGATGCCCAGATGATACAGATGAAGCAAAATAAAAATTCAGTCTCATTGGTTGATAGATCTTGACCTTGACCCTCCAAGAGGGTCTGCATAAAATGTAGAATCCTATTGGTTGACAAATCAACCAATGAGCAGATCTTGACATATATCTTGACCTTTCAAGAAGTTCTACTGAGCTAACGAGCAGACACATGGGCTGGGCTGGTAAACAGATGTCAAAACATTGACATTGGCTGATAGGCTGGTAGACAGGCAGGCCATAGACTAGCAAACAGGACCAGTTGTTGGTCAAGTACTCGTGGCCATTGCCCCATATTAGGCAATAGAGGGATGGTGAGGGGACACAAAAATAGCTGGGGAACTTTCCATGTCATTGAGTCACCTCCACCACACTGGGCTTGGTCACTATAACAAGGTAAAAAGCTTCTAGTTAGCTTCCTATGATTAAGCAAGTAAACTTGCAATCTTCAATTCATAGCTCTGGGGCCTGATATACAGAACTTATACACACTACCATAAAATAGGGATCTAATTAATCATCTATCACATTTCCCCCTTCAATCCAAAGAAAGTATTTCTATGGATCACCACAATCTAGATGCATAGAGCGTAATCCTCTATGGGTGACACAAAATCGGAGGGGGCAGTTAATAGTGTGAGGTGAAAAGGGAGAAAGATTAGCCTAGGCATTGACAGGAGCTATTGGGGGCAGTCCCCTTAGGCAAGTAGGTCTTACACAGGATAATGGCAAAATCCCTTTCTCAATAATCCATTCCCTGCTGTCCATTTCTTCAAGCCATCATATCTTAAGGTTCAGCCATCTTATCTCATACAGCTGCTTGGTTTCCAAAATTGATGGAGTCCTCTGGTCCTCTGGAGATCACTCCTCTTAGGAGCACTGGAATGAATAGAGCTTCAGAGCAGTTTCTAGTGGATTTGCTTCTCCAGTTCAGCTCCCTTGTGGAGATCCCCTTTTCTGTTAAAATTTCTTATAAAATAGATCCTAATACAAGTTTGCAATGACAATAATAAGAAAACTCTAAATGAGGTCACAGAGATCAGACACGACTGAAACTGAACAACAACAACAACAAAATTAAGTTAGCTTCCATGATCTTGGTCCATTAGTTAAAGTTACCCCAAATACTATTAAATACTACTCAAAGGCTCAAAAAAGTTGACCCCAACATGCTACCTACATATAGCTGCAATCACTGGCTAGATAAATGCAAGATTTTTGGAACAATATTTTTCATCAAAAATTTTAATTCTGAATTTAAACACCAAAAAATATTTCCATACACAGAATCAAATGCAAAATATAGAATTCTATATTAAAAATAAACATCCATTTCAGACTACTTAATTTTTTGAGTATATAATAAACACCATAGACCACACTTATTACTCACTGTCCTGATTGTATTTCCTTTTGTTATCTTCTAGGCATTTAAAAAAAATGTTTAATAGCCTTATTTTTGTGGCATCACTACTGCTAACTCTACTCCTGTCTGCTTTACTCCCCTCCCTCAAATTAACCAAGAGAAAGAAAAAGAAGGGTGGGGGGAAACCTTTGTAGCAAATAGGCATAATAAAGCAAAAAGAAACCACATAGTCATTCCAAAGACGTCTCTCCACCTTGGGTCCATCATTTCTCTGTCAGGAGTTGAGTAACATGCTTTTCCACAGGTCTTTGGTCAGGGTTTTTAAGTCTTTCAAAGTTGTTTTTCTTTACACTGTTGCTCTTGTATAGTGCTCTCCCTTTTCTGCACTCTTCATTCTCCATCAGTTCATACTATCCAGATCCTCTGAAATTGTCCCATTCATCACTTCTTATGGTACAATAATATTCTATGATAGTCATGTATCAAAATTTGTTTAGCCATTGCTCAGTCTTCTAAGAGGAATTTAAGGCACCACTATAGATTATATTTCTTTTTCTTTTTCCCAAGACATCCATTCATCAAAAAAAGTCATCATAATCAGTGGAAAACAAAGGCTGCCAAGTCTTGTGTGATTGTGATTATAGTTGCTCAATACTAGAACTGCTTATTTCTTGGCATTTGCAGCATTTTTTTCTCTGATATAAATTTGACCATGACATTCTTGGGTCATGAAATTTTTATTTTGGAGGTTCTTTTCAGGAAGTGATGAGTGGAATATTTTTCATTTTATTTTGTCCTCTTGTTCTAATAGATCTGAGCAGGTTTCATTTATGATTTCTTGAAATATAGTATCTAAGATTTTTTTTAACTGATCATGGTTTTCATGCAGTCTAATGATTCTTAAATGTTCTCCCCCAGACTTGTTCAATGCAAAAATATATGTGAACTGAGTTCATATCTGGTCTCAGAAATTTATTAGCTATGTGACCTTGGACAAGTCACTTAAGCCTCTTTGCCTCAGTTTCCCCATATATAAAATGTGATAATAATAACACCTACTTCTCATGATTGTTGTAGGGATCAAATGACAAAATAATTGTACAACACTCAGTACAGTGCCTGGCACATATTAAGTGTTATATAAACATTAGCTATTAATATTGTTATTATTATTACATGTGTGTTATATATGTATGCACTTACATATATGGATATATGTATTGTGCATGTATGCATGTATATATACATATATAATATATATTACATTTTCTTTTTTTTCAATATTTTTATTTTGTTCTAAGAGTATTTCCATTCCATAAAGTCACTGATTTCTGTTTGGTTTATCCTCATTTTAAGGGGGTTCATTTCTTGGATAAGTACTTTCTCTTCTAAGCAACTTACTTTTCTTCTAATTCTTTTTCAAAAGTTTTTATTTCCTTTTTCTAAATCCTCTGCTTCACTTCTTGTAAGTATTCATGTAGCCCTTATGGAAAATCCACTTTTTTTTGCTTTGATTCCCTACTTATAATTGTTATGAAATTAAATTTGCAATATTTTTTATGCTGCTCAGGATCTTCTTTGATTTATTATTTTCTCTCTATTTAGTTTCTCACTTGGGGCATTGTTTCAGGGCCACCCTCTACCTCCTACTTCAATTTTGGATGAAGTTATAGATCATGAGTGGTCTCATCCTGGATCCACTGGGTTCTTGCACTGACTTCTCTTCCTATGGTTTTGTCCTTATCCCCCAGATCTTTGAGGTTCAGAACACTAGATCTTCATGGAGTTATCTGACAACTCAGAACAGAATGTTAAGGACCTTAAAGTCCCTGGACCTGGGTTATCTTCCACTGAGAATTATGGCATTGCAATGCTTACCACCATATAGGTCAGTTCCCACTGCCACACGCCAAAGTCCCAACTCTGCAGTTAATGACTAAACTGGCTTTTAATAAGGGAGCCTTCTCTTTTTGTTTCCTCTGGACATAAACCTTACAGACTAACTATATCCAGTTTCTTAAATCCAATACCCATAATACTCCTATTGCCTCTGGGCTTTTGGATGGGTTTTTTGCAAAGTTCTGGGTGGGAGGTGTAACTTACTGTAGTTTCTCATTCAATTCCTTGATCATTCAGTCTGGTACAAATTTCAAATCTGTGGATTTTGCCTGAGAAGTATGTGGGATCTGGGTGACCTGCTTCTTGTTTGTGCAGTCATGATGTTCTGAAGTCTTGAAACAACTTTCAATGGTTTTTACAGGGAGATTTTTGTGAGCTGCTTTAAAGTCAGCATCAGTGACTTATCTGAAAGATTTACTGATTCCACAAAAAAGGTGAAAAGTACTTAACGTAAGAAGGTATCTCTAAATTAATCCACTATTTACTTCCTATAATTCTTAGAAATCTAATATATTTTCCTTACAATCTAAGGGACACTTAGAAGAAACTGAGACCTTGTGATCATAGGATCATGTATTTAAAGCCAGAAGGGAAGTCAGAGTTCATCAACTCCAAATCCTTCATTTGACAGATGAGAAAACTGAGCCATGGGAAGATTAGGTGACTTTCCAGGGCTACAGAACTATTAAGTATCTGAGACAAAATTTAAATCCAATTCTTCCTGACTGCAAGTCAAGATCCCTATCCATTTTACCATGCTGTCTCATAGGAAAAGGAAAACCAAGATCCCCCAAAGCATAGAAATGGGATGGGAAAATAGATAGCCAGGGATCTCCAGAGAGCACAGAGATTGAGAAAAGAGCTCTGCAGTTTTGAATTACCTTTATTTACACCATTCTGGGAGCTGAATCCCTTCAGCTGGCTAGCAGCTTTCTTCCTTATTCACATACAAAAGGACAACTCTGAATAGGTAGTACAGTGGATAGAAGACTGGGCCAGAATCAAGAAGAACTGAGTTCAAATCTGGTCTCAGACACTTCTTAGCTATGTGACCCTGGGCAAATCACTTAACCCTGTTTGCCCCAATTTCCCCATTTGTAAAATGTAAGTAATCGTAACATTTACCTCTCGTGATTGTTGGGATCAAATGACAAAAAGAATTGTGCAGCACTTAGCACAGTATCTGACATATAGGAAGTGTTATATAAATATTAGATTTTATTATTATATATTTGTATTCTTTTACCAGAAAAACATTTAATTTGTGCTGTTCAAGATGAAGCAAGACATCAGTAATGATATTAACAGTATTGATTTCATTAATGTTAATTACTATATTAATATTGATGATAATCTTAATGCCTTACTATCAACACTATTCTACATATTTATGGAGTCTTTTATTTGTCAAAGTATTATCACAAAATGAGTACATTTTTTCAGTTGATAACCAAGTACCTGGATTTAATCAGCTTAGCTTATGAGCTGGTCCATTCCAATTACCCTTATTTTCATTTTAATGTGTGGCTTCTACTCAATAGGAAGGGAGAGAAGGGAGGGGAAAGGAAGGGAAGGGAATGGGGAGCAGAGGGGAGGGAAAGGGAGAGGTGGGTAAGGGAAGGAAAATGGGAGGAAGGAAGGAAAGAAAGACTTCTGCCTTCAAAGACCTTACATTCTACTGGTAGGAACAATAAGTATACAGATAAGTATATACATTTACAATGTAAATACAAAGTAGTTTTATCAGGGAGAGCTCTAATAGGAGGAAGATAAAACTTGAGCTGTGATTTGAAAGCAGTAAGAAGATTACAAAGTAAAAGTGACAAGGAAGAAAAGTTTACAGATGGAATAAAATTTCTACAAGGTCCACCATAGACAGAATATAGAAATTCTTTTAATACAGAACAAGTAGGCCTGTTTGTCTAGATCATTGAGTGTGTGAGAAAACAATGTCAAATCAGTAGCTTGACAGGGAAAGCCTTTAAATGCCTAAAAAAACCAGTGTATTTTATGGCAGACACAATAGGGGGAAGCTGAAGCTTCTTAAGTTGGGAAGAAAACCTGAGATATTTGATATGAAAAAATAACTGCACTGAAAAATATATCAAGGAGAGATAATTTAAGAATTATTGGACTACCTGAAAACTATGATGAAAAAAGAGCTTGAATATCATATTTCAAGAAATCATGAAAGAGAATTGCCCAGATATATTAGAATCAAAGAATAAAGTGGGAAAGAAAGAGAAAGGAAGAATCTATTGGTCCTCTCCTGAAAGAAATGACACTTCCCAAGAATGTTGTAATCTAAATCCAGAGATTCCAAGTCAAAGGAAAAATACCACAAGCAAATTCAGGTACCAAGGAACCACAGTTTGAATCACATAAAATTTAGCAGCAAGTAACCTAACAAAACAGAGAGCTGGATGTACAAAAATCTAAAAGGCAGAAGATATAAACCTACAACCAGGAAAAACTTCTCCCAACAAAACTTAGTATAATCTCACAGGAAGAAAAAATTTGGTCTCCTATTGGACTAGAGAACTTCTAGGTTTTCCTGATGAAAGAGCCAGAGCTGAGTAAAACTTATGAAATACAAACGTGGAAGTCGAGAGAAAGATAAAACAGTAAATATAAGCAAACTAACAGAAGAAACTAAAGATAGTGTTTACAGTCTAACAGAGAGAGAAGATACAAATGTCCCTTCATTAGAGATCATAAAGGGAATTTTTTTAAAAAGACAGAGAGCATGGGAGTAGTCCCATTGTATTTTTGTTACCTTTCCATGCCCCCCACCAAAAAAAAAAAAAAGAGGAAAGGGAAAGGAATGTCATAGGGGAAAAGTGAGAGATGGCATGAAGGAACTTATCTTACCAAGTAGGAGTATGAAAGTAGTATATGACACAAAACAGAGCAAGGGGTGTAAAGAGCACATGTCAGAGAGGAAATAGATTTTCTCAACCTAAAAAAATGAATTTTAAGCAGAATATCAATTTGGTAAATGTATAGATGATAAATAAGAAAAATGTTTGGACTGGAAGATCAATTAGAAGGCTACTATAGTACTTCAGGCAAGAGCTGAAAAGGACCTGAATTAGGATGGTGGGAACAGAGAGAAGGAGATGGATAAGAGAGATGCTGTAAAGATAGAACGAACAAGATTTGCCCAATATTGAATATGAAGGATGACAGAGAGGAAACAATGGTTCCTAGCTTGCTATCCCATATAACCAGAAAGATGGTGGTGAACTTAACAAAAACAGGAAAATTATGAAAAGGAAGGATGGGAATGGGGAGAGTAAATAATGATACTGTTTTGGACCAACTGAGTTTCATATATTTATGAGAAGTCCAGATGATATGTCTAGTATGAAATTGTTGGTGTGGGATTGCAGCTTAGGAGAGAAAAAAAGAGCTGGTCTTTCATAATGTAGTTCCAATCGACATATCCAGATTAATTCTTCATTACTCCCCTTTACACTCTATTGTTCCATAAAATTGCACTTTTTGTTATTCCTCAAAAAATGACACTCCAGCTCCTAACTCCATGTTTTTGTACAGTCCCTTTGTTAGAATTCAAAATTTTCTTCAAAGCTCAACTCAATCTCTTCTCATCTCTCCTTTGTCAGATCACCTTGCATTTTATATGTTTTGTAAATACTTATATGTATATATGTTTTCTGTGGCTAGGGACTGTTTCACTTTTTCTTTACATACCCAGAGCCAAGCACAGTTCCAGCAAGTAGTAGACACAATAAATTATTGTTGGTTGTTTGATATGTAAAATAGGAAGTCACCTAAAGATGATAAATTAATTCATGGGAGCTAATAAGATCACCCAGAACAGTGTATCTTAATCTTGTGTCATAGACTCTCTTTGGCAATCTGGTGAAGCTTCTAGATCCCTTCTTAGAATAATATTTTTAAATGCACAAAATAAAATACAAACATTATAAAGGAAATAAGTCACATTAAAATATAGTTATATTTTTTTTTAAGTTCACACACTCCAGGTCAAGAACCCATCATCCTAGAAAGAAGGTATGGGTAGAGAAGAAAAGTCCCAGAATGAGATCAAGGCTATTATTTAGTACTAATTTGCTCTTCAACAGACTTTTCTAGCAAGCCAGAAAAGTTAATTCAAGGAGCCATTGGGTTGCTTTTGTCAAAATGACTTTATGTATTTTACTGAATTGTCACTTGTAGCCTTGAAGTGATATTTCAAATGTTTGTGCTGGGTTGAATGGTCATCATAACTGTTTAGTTAATGTAGCATTAGTTCTAAGTGGTAGGACTTGTGCTCATCAAGGACTGTTGATTTGGGAATTATCCAGAACCAACCATTCCTTGGGATGAGCTAGGTATTGAAAAGTTTAATGCCTTGCTGAGGATTCTTTGGGAGAATGCCAGATCCTGGCAAAGGCATACAAGGAAGAAGACTATGGTAGCTAAATTAGGTGAACTGTCTGAAACAGTGAACCAAGTAAAAGAATAAGAGGAAAAGGGGTAGGTGGGAAATTGTCTATTAAACTTCTTGCTCCTGAACAGGACTTGGTAAATGACTTTAAAACCTTAATGGTGAAAACAAGATGGATTGAGGATTATATTGGAGGCCCAGTAAGAGAAATAGAGTTTTCTTCAACAGAAAATAACCTAATATCAGTATTTTTCTCAATATGTAGTAACCCAACTTTCTCAGGGGCCTAGTGCCATCAGTAGTGGAAATTAGTAACATTGCACAGGCCAACCAGTACAGTTAGAAAGGAGTTAACATGGAAAGATCTGATATTTTTCAGGGGATAGGGTAGGGACAAAGTGAAGGAAACCTTTTTAGCTTTGGCTCGAAAATGTCACGAAGGAGTGGCAGGAGATTGGTAGAGAAAAACATAAGAAATTAAGAGAGAACCTTAGAGAATTTGCCTTTAACTGATATATTCCTTCAAGATGAAACACGTACGAACATGATATTCAAATATTTGCAGACACTAGACAGTCAATTTAATGATACTGAGAATTTATATAGAAGCTGTGTGAATTTCCTTGATACCTTTTAACACAACAGTTCTTAACTGTGGTCTGTGGGCTTTTTTTCTATTTTGATATGAGTATAATTCTATGTATTATTCATTATTGTATATTATAAATTCTATGCATAATCCTATGTGTTTTATCTTATGCACTTAAAAACATTATTCTGAGAAAGTATTCATACCTAGCTTCACCAAACGGACAAAGAGTCCATGGCACCAAAAAAAGACAAAAAAAAAAACTTTAAGACTTCCTGCTTTAACAGTAGGGTAAAATAGTGTCTGGATGTTGAAGTTCCTGCTTCAGAGAGTAATCAAAGGGACAGGGCCTCTGGAAAGCATGGACTGTACCAAATGGATACAGGTGATGAGGGCCTTGAGATATAAAATAATGTGTTGCTGTTCTTCATGTGTGCACACAACAGAGTTAATATGGGTGGTCAGAAAGTAAAGATAGCAATGAAAAAGAGGTAACAGATTTTGACTTTGTATGGCTCCAGAACATCTTTCAGAGTATTGGCCAAGGACTCAAAAGAAGGACCTCCTGAGCTTAACGAAATCCACCAAAGCCTCCTAAAAACTGGATTAGTGTTCAGAACAGCTCTTCCCAAAAGGCAAAATGTTTTGGGACTGGGGATTAAGGCAACCTACTTCAACCTCAGGAAGAGCAACAACATAATGCAGGCTAAGGAGACCAAACTGAATTGTTCTACAGCTGTAGACAATATAAGTAAACACATACTGAGTGAACTCAAAAGAAGAATCCAGCATGGTTTGCCAGAAGGTAAAGCCTATCAGGCCAGCAACAAAAAACAAAAAACAAGTGCAGGGATACGTGTCACCTAGGGCCCTGAAAACCTTAATCCCTAACCTAGTATTCTTAGGTCTTTTCCATCTGGACTCATAAGACCCCACGAGGCAGTAACAGTAAGGAGAAAAGAGGCATAGGGTCTTGCTGTGTTGGACTGGGAATGCCAAGGGATGAACAACTATATTCCAATAATTTTAAGAATGACACTTGCAGCACATGCCTCCAGCATATTAAAAGACTAGGCCTTTGTGAAATAAATGAGAAAGAGTACCCATATTTACACTATATCGGAGGTTCCCAGGGAAATTAAGGGTGTCACAGAGAATATATCCTCCCTGGCCATGGTATGTCTGGCACCAGCAAACAACTGTGAAATTTTTGCATTCATAGGATCAGATTTAGAGCTGGAAAGAAGTCTAGAGAGCTTTATCTTGTATAAATGCCTTCATTTTACAGACAAAAAACTGATCCTGAAGGATTAAATAACTTCCCCAAGTTTAGCTCAGTAGTGAAAAGCAGAGTAGAAAGCTAAAGAAAGGTCCTGACATCATGCTATCTATCGTCATGGTACCAAATATTCTCCCTATGACCCAGGCTTGAAGTTCTAATACCTGACTTGTTCCACTCCCTCAACCTCTATATTCATTCAGCTACATCCATGGCAACTATGTAGACAGAGTACAGGACCTGGAATCATAAAGACCCGAGTTCAAATCCATGATCAAAATAGCCATGTGATCCTGGCCAAATTACTTGATGCTTTCTTCCTCAGTTTCCTCATGCATAAAATGGGGATAATAGTAGCAGCTGGCTACCTTTCAAGATTGTTTTGAGAATCACATGAGATAATATTTATAAAATGCTTTGCAAACCCTAAATTTCTATTTAAAAGCTAGCTATTTCAGTAAACAAGTTCTATAAACTCTGCCTCCATAAATAGGTCTCACATTCATCCCTTCCTTTCTGCAACTAGCATCATGGTTGAGGTCCACCTTACTTCTGAGCTGAACCAAAGCCTCCTTACTGGCCCCAGTGCCTCTAATCTCCCTTCTCTTTGATCTCCACTTCATACACTACCTGCCAAAGTGCAGCTCTGCCCAAGACATCCCAATGCCTACCTCACACGAAAACAAAGCAGTTAGGTGGTGCAGTGGATAGTGCTGGATTTTGGAGTGCTACATTCAAATTCAGCCTCAGACATTTTCTAGCTGAGTGACTCTGGGCAAGTCACTTCACCTCTGCTTGCTTCTGTTTCCTCACCTGTAAAATGGGGGGAGGGAGATAAGAGCACCTCCCCCCCAAGGTTGTGTGAGGATCAAATTAGATAACAACTGTACAGTGCTTAGCCCAGTGCATGGTACATAGCAAATGCTATAGAAATGTGAACTATAATTATTATTAATTGAAACTCCTCAGAGCCGAATTTAAGTCCCTCCACCATATGGATTTGCATCAGACTCTCTGAACTCTGTTCCCCATGATCTACACCAGCCAAACAGGCCTACTCCCTATCTCACGTTGTTACACAGTTCCCTTGTGTTTTATTCTGCTACTTCACCTCTGACTGGCACAAACGAGCTCACTTGCTTTACCTTGAGCTGCTAACATCTTTCTCCTGCTTCAGACCTCAGCTCAGGAAGTCTCAGTGGACACCTCCCTTTCCTAAACTTTCCCAACACTCTGTTGGAATTTTCCTGTGTATTTAAACAACTGTCACTCTTTGTGACTAGCATGTTAAGCTCACCTAACACTTAGCATGGTAAGAGAAGTTTAATAAATATTTGTCAATTGGGAACAACTCCAGCCTGTTCAAAATGCTGGCTAAGTAATTGAAGCATCAGGCTTCAGTACAGCCTTAACAATACAGGAAGATGGAGGACAGTGCTGGCCAAAAATGTCAAGGAAGCATTAAACTCTTCACCTCAAGTACAGAACCCAGAGAAGTTTCACTACGGAGATCCCCCAGTGCCTGGCAAGCATAAGAAGCTGAGGGAAAGGATCAGCTCAAGAGCTGGTATATTCTTTTTTTTTTTAAAGCAATTGGGGTTAACTTGCTCAAGGTTACACGGCTAGTCATTATTTATGTGTGGGTGCTCATTTTCTGAGGCCGGATTCAATCTCGGGTCATCCCAACTCCGAGGCTGGTGCTCTTACTCACTGCGCCACCTAGCCGCCCCGCGAGCTGGTATATTCTTACAAAGTGACTGGGGTAGGGAGAGGGTAGACAAGAACAGTCCATACAAACCCAAGCAATGATTTCAGAAAATTGCTCTCACCTTACCCATAGATGGGAACACAGAGGAAAACTGAGACTGAGACAATTCAGCTTTATGTGGAGTATGATATTTTGCATAATAATACTAAGTGGAATAATACTCCAGGACACAAGTTCAATATTTCTTGGACTATCTGCTGGTCAATAAGTGCTTTCCACATTGGAGCTGCATAGTGTACATATGCAATCTTCATGGCAAAAGGAGATGAAGGAAAGATGCATTGATTTGCCCAGTGGGATTCTAACACTTTGAGAACATGCCCCCCACCCAATTCCTGGAGTTCTATAATTTTGCAGTAGTTCATGAAAAAAAATAATTGGTGTCATTAACTACTTGAATATGTCATTACCTTAATTTGCTTACAATATTTGTAAAGACAGTGGAAGAGCGTGGAGAAAGGGTACCCAGGATTACAGATCAGTTACAGCTTCTATTGGTCTAAAAGTTTCAGTCAACAGGGTCTCAGCCTGGAATTAATATTGACCCAGAGAAAACAGAATGGCATCACCTGGCAAAGTCTGAACAATTAATGAGAACTAAAGACTTTTCAGGGGTGGCTGCTATCAGAAATTTCTGAAGAACTATGCCATCATCACACAGCACTCAATAATACTACTCATGGTTATATGATTCTTTATATGACACCTATCAAGTTAGATTTGGGGAGCTAAATGGCCCAGTAGTGCATAGAGTACCAGGTCTGGAGTTAGGAAGACTCATCTTCATGAGTTCAAACCCAGCTTCAGACACTTACTAGCTGTATTACCATGAACAAGTCACTTAACCCTGTTTGCCTCAGTTTCTTCATCTGCACAATGAGCTTGAGAAGGAAATAGCAAACCACTCTGGTATCTTTGCCGAGAAAACCCCAAATGGAGTCACAAAGAGTCAGACATTATTGGAAGCAACTGAACAACAAAAAACTAGATTTCCTCACATGAAACTATGTTCTTAATATGAAATTCTTCTCTGCCCTCCTCAATCTATCCTTTTCCTTTTGATTGAGGTGTACACTCCAAGCTCCATATTTAATTCAATTCAACAAGCTATTATTGAGCACCATGTGCCAGAATCATGCTACCAGCTGAGGATATAAAGACATAAACAAAACATTTCCTGCCTTCAGGAAGCTCAGATCCTATTATTCCAGTGATTGGTCTCATCCTACCAAGTCTCAGGGGTCCTACTTAAGTGGATTAATGATGTCATTGATATTAATCCAAAAATTAATCCAAAAATGTAGCTTAGTAACCAATATCTCTCCTATGACTCTTGTCCCAGTCTTCCCACAATTTTGCCCCCAGGAAGTTCCATAAAGATACTGAAACATATAGGCTGTCCACTGATCAGTAGATCTCACTCTTGTCACATGACCAGCCAGCTTTGCAATGAATATCAAAGCATACATTGATAGAATCTGTATGGTTTTATCAATTTCTTTACAGAATTTCTTTACTTCATTTTCTAAAACATATTTTGGCATATGAGCTACAATTATTTTCATAGTAATCTTTTTGCAAATACAGAAATGTGAGATGGCCAAATATTCTATAACATAATGTTTCTTATTTCCTTTGAGAGCATGATAAAAGAAAAGCAATTCCTTATTTGCTTCTACAAGAAAAAAACAAGAATCATCCTTTCATCTAACTGCAATTTTCTTCTTTCTTATAATTCCATTTAAGTGAGAAGTTCAAGACTCACACTCTTCGAAATGCAAATCAAAACAACTCTTAGGTACCACATCACACCTATCAGATTGGCTAACATGACAAAGCAGGAAAAAGATAAATGCTGAAGAAGGTGTGGGGAAATGGGAATACTAATGCATTTTTGGTGGAATTGTGAACTGATAGAATCATTATGGAAAGCAATTTGGAACTCTGCACAAAGAGCTATAAAACCCTTTGAAATACCACTTTTAGGTCTGTATCCCAAAGAGATCATAAAAATGGGAACAGAACCCACATGTACAACAATATCTGTGGTGACCAAGAATTGGAAATTGCGGGAATGCCCATCAGTTGGGGAATGGCTGAACAAGTTGTGGCATATGAATGTAATGGAACACTATTGTGCTATAAGAAAATGATGAGCAGGCAGACTTCAGGAAAAAAAAAAACTAGAAAAATTTACATGAACTGATACTGAGTGAAATAAGTAGAACCAGGAGAACATTGTATATAGTAACAGTCACAATGTGAGATAACTAATTTTGATAGAATTATCTCTTATTAGCAATACTAGGTTCTAAGACAACTCCAAAGGACTTTCATGATAGAAAATGCTATCCACATCCAGAAAAAGAACTATGAAATTTGGATGTAATTTTAAGCATATTATTTGCGCTCTCTCTCTCTCTCTCTCTCTCTCTCTCTCTCTCTCTCTCTCTCTCTCTCTCTCATGCTCTCTCCCTCTCCCTCTCTCCCTTTTTGTTTTGTTTCTTCATTTTTGTGGTTTCTCCCTTTGGTTCTAATTCTTCTGTACAACATGACTAATGTGAAAATAGGTTTAATATGAATATACATGCTGAAGCTATATCAATTTACATGTTGTCTTGGGGTGGAGGGAGGGGAGAGATGTGGAGAAAAATTTGGAACTCAAAATTTTATGGAAGTGAATGGTGAAAATGAAAAATAAATAAATTACTTTTTTTGTATTTTTTTGGAGGGCAATTGGGGTTAAGTGACTTGCCCAAAGTCACACGGCTAGTGTGTGAAGTGTGTTAGGTCGGATTTGAACTCAGGTCCTCCTGACTCCAAGGCTGGTGCTCTATTCACTGCACCACCTAGCTGCCCCATAAATTAAATTTTAAAAAAAGATGACACTCTGCAATTCCTCCATTAGTATGTCCATGCACTGATCACTGGACAAGAATTTCACATTTAGAATAACAATGGCAAAGTTAAAAGTGTATAAGATAGGAATTGGACCTGTGATCTTATTGATTAAGGAACTCTCAATGAAGAATCTCTCTCTACCAATGAAGGCAGGTAATTTTTCAGCAATTTATAATATTAGAGAGTTGCGTAGAGCACCAGAAAGCTAAATGACTTACCCAGGGTCACAAAGTCAATATGTATCAGACACACAGCTTGAATTGGGTCTTCCTGAATTTGAGACCAACTCACAATCCACTATGCCACTCACCACACATGTATAGGTCATCCAAAAAAAAAAAAAAACTGTGACTTTATCATTCTATTTCCCCTTTATGCCATCATCCCCACAGATGCATAAGAGGACAAAGTGACATTGGTATTTTTCTTTGTTTCAGGGGTTGCTATGGCCAAAGAATTCATCCATCAGTAGCCAGTTTATAGATGATGAACTCTCTCTCTACTTAGCTAGATTGGTTCTCAGCACGTTCAGTCTATTGCCAAGATACTACTTGACACCTTTCCAAAATGGCAGAATCTGCCAGAGTTTGGGTTCTGCTGGAGTAGTCTTCAAAGTCTCAGTCACCTCAGGGGCATGATGAGGTAGCAGAGAAAGAATCTGTGGAGAAGGTATCTTTGAGGTACAATTTGCCTCCTTCCACAAGGATTCTAACGCTTATGGAACATCTAGGACAGCTAGGTGTCAAAGGGAATAGAGAGTCCATCCCAGAATCAGGAAGAACTGAATTTAAATCTGGCTTCAGATACTTACTAGTTGTGTGAACCTGGACAAGTCATTTAACCTTGTTTGCCTCAGTTTCCTCATCTGGAAAATGATCTGGAGAAGGAAATGGCAACCTACTCTAGTATCTTTACTATGAAATTCCCAAATGGGGTCATGAAGAGTCAGACATGACTGAAACAACTAAATAACAACAAATAAACATTTCCACTGGATATCCAAAAGTGTTCGAAACTCAGATTGTACTAAACAGAAGTCATTATCTTTCTTCTACAAAAGTTCCTATCTTTCCTAACTTTATTTCTGTTAAGGGCTCCACCATCCTTTCGGACCCTCGGGTTTAAGCTTCAGTGTCATTCTTCATTCTTTATTCTCTTTCATCTCCTATATGCATCCCTTCAGTTGCCAAATGGTCTCTATGTCCACAACATGTCTCACATTCTTCCCTTTCCTGCATTCACATCAGCATGAATATTATTTGGGCCCTTATCACCTCAGCCTTGAAATACTACAAGAGCCTAATAATTGCTTTCTCTTCATCCCTTTATCTCCCTCCTCTCTATCTATCCTCCACATGGTTGTCAAATTGATGTTCTTTACACATCATGCCTGACTATGTCACTCCTCAGCTCAAGAAGTTTTTCGTGGTCTTGGGTTACCTCTGTACTGAAATACAAGCTCCAGTTTGGCATTTAAAGTCTGGTTCTAAACTACCTCTCACATTTAACACACATAACTCTTTTTCATGTAGTCTATATTCCCACCATAGTATCCCTATTTGCTATTTCATGGACAGCATAGATATTATTTAGGCCTTTGCACATGCTGTAGCCCATTGGCTGGAATGTAATCCCTATTCTGCTGTTCCTTGATGAATACCTAACTTCTTCCAATGGTCAGCACAAGTGCCACCTTTCATAAGAATTCCACCTCTCCTGACCACCACCACCCCTCAAAATTATGTGTTAGGTATTTACTTATCAGTTTAATTTGTCATTCCTGCCCCTCAATAGAACAAACATTACTTGAGCATGGAATCTGCTTTGTTTTCCCAATGCCTGACATAAATTAGGTGCTCATCAAATGGTACTTGAATGAATGAATGAAAAAATCTTACTTCCTATAAAATATTTCATGTGTTTGTATGTAACTGTCTAAGGACTTTCAGTAATGTCTGATTCTTCATGACCCCATTTGGGATTTTCCTGGCAAAGATACTGGAATAGTTTGTCATATCTTTCTCCAACTCACTTTACAGGTGAGGAGACTGAGGCAAATAAGATTAAGTTACTTACCCAAAGTCACACAGCCAGCACATGTCTGAGGTTGGATTTGAACTCAGATCATCCTGACTTTGGGCTAAGTGCTTTATCCACTGATCCAGGTAGCTGCCCCAAAAGTACATCGTGTGCTTATATATAAACATCTGAGAACTAATGCTTTTATTCCTAGCTCCTTGCTTAGAATTTGTCTCCTGTGAACTTCTGTATCTACACTTCTCACATGGCAGCTATTTCTATGGTATCTAACTTAGTGAATAACCATAAGCAGTCTTCTCCCTCTCAATTCCCTTTCAGTTGAACACTTTTAATAAGATTTGTAAGACCCTAGACAGAGCCTACAATTGCACTAAATTAATTACACAATCTTGAGAGCAGAGAAGAGACAGGGGCATTGTCTCTGGCTTTAAAGGGGTGGGATTTACAGTGAACACTGAGTGCTAGAGAAGCCATTTTAGAGAAGCTATGAGCCCAGAAAAATTGCTGAGGAAGAGGACAAGGAAGCTCTTCTTCAACCTTTATCTTGAGCTAGATTCCAATAAGGATGTCTGAGATTTTGGAGAAGTCGCTAAGTCAGTGTTTAAATCTGATTTAGAACAGAATTGTAAATCTTGGGGTCCAGAAGAAGCATTGAAAAATCCAGAAGAAGCATTGAAAAAAGCATTGAAAATTTCACTCTGGCAGTGAAATACACTTTTGAGAATCATTTCCCTCCTTCAAGGCTCAGCTGACAAGCCACCTTGGTAGACTCCCCACTTCCCTTTCCCCCTGAAAATTTTCTCTCCACAACTTTTTCTAGAATATTTCTGTGGCTCTCTGCTTTGCTCCCTACCTGTGTTGTACTTATTTGGGTACATGCTGTAAATCATTCTAGCAGAATGTAAAATCCTCCAAGTCAGGAAGTGTTTCATTTCTAGTTTTATATCCCCAGGCTAGGAGAGTGTCTCCTACGTAGTAAAGGCTTAATGTTTGTTTAATTGTAGTAAAAAGTAAAGATGGGAATAAAGGGAAGAGGTCAAGAATTTTTATTCTAACCTTAGCAACCTAAAGTTAGCATTGGATCTGTCCTTCTAATGACCAGTCTATACAGAGTCTGCATTCCCAAGATCTCAACACAATAAAGACAATTGTACACTATGAAGGGTTCACTGGCCCTATGATCATTGTGTTGGAAAAGACATTTATTGGATGGAATAATGACAAAGTTAAATGGAAAAAAAACCTGGAGGAAGTAGAATTATACAATTCGTGAAAATGGCTAGAGAGTTGGGGTGACCCTCAGGCCATCAATGTTATACAGCTACACCGTGGTCCTTTACTCCCAGCTCATTTCCCATCTGCATTTGGCTCACCTCTGGCTAGCACTAGTTGCACCTGCCAGCTGTCAAGGCAATAACAGTGATATTTGTATATTGAAGAGGCTCAGAAACCCCAAAAGAGCTGATCAGTTCCTGTTCCAACTTCAGTTTAGTTTCCAGCCTCCTCCAAAGTGAACTGAGGACCCCACACCTGAAAGAGTCAAAACAGACCAACTCCCATCATCCCCCGGGGCAAAAGTCAGGTTGCTTGTGGCTTGTGGTGAGACCCTGTATGCTGTGTGCTGGTGGCTTTGGGTTTAACCACAAGTCTAGAGTTGAACATTATATTATAATAACAAACCACAGAGTAACCAAGAGAGTTTATGAATTTTCATGGTCCTTGGCTCTGGCTGAGGGGAAAAAGCTCTTCATATTTTATTTATTTAGTAAATAAAAAATAAAAATCCGAAAAACAAGTCACTAACTAGACTAGACTAAAAATTTAACTCAACTAAACTAATGAACTGAATTAAAATCCCAAGATCTTGTGCAGTTTCAATGGGCATGCCATATCTTGCATGCACAAACAAGCCTTTTGGATCATGTGCAAACCTGAAGTCTTGGTCAAGCAATGCTGCTTAAATGCCCTTCTGTTAGCTTCACAAAGAGCCCTCTGAATGAGAGACACATAATTTCTTTTCCTGATTTGTGGATGTTCTCTTCGTTTATACTCTCTCTGTAACCTCATTAGCTTCCAGAGGGGTTAACTATCACTTCTCTACAAATGACTCTCAGATCTAGTCACTCAGGCTAAATCTCTCCCCCAAGTTTCAATTTTGTGTCATCACTTGTGGGCAGTTAGGTAGTGTAGTGGATAGGAGACCAGGTCTGGAGTCAGACAGATCTAAATTCAAATCTGGCCTCAAACACCTACTAGCTGTGTGATCCTGGGCAAGTCACTTAACCCTGTTTGCTTCAGTTTCCTCAGCTATAAAATTAGCTGGAGAAGAAAATGACAAATCATTCCAGTGTCTTTGCCAAGAAAACTCCAAATGGGGTCATGAAGAATTAGGCACGATTGAAACAACTGAGCATAAAAACATCATTAATTACCTATTGATTATTTCAAACTGAATGTCCCAGAGATGAATTATACTCAACTTGTACAAAACTGAACTCATTATCTTTTCTTTCAAACCCTCCCCTCTTTCAAACTTTTTCTATTTCTGTGAAAGACACCACTGTATTTCCAGTTTCCCAGATTTGTAACCTCAGCACTAAACTCAACTCCTGACTCTGTCAATCCCATATACCCAGTAAGCTGACAAATCTTTCAGTTTCCATGTTCACAACATTTTTTACATATGGCCCCTTCTCTCCCCTCACACAGCTATTACCTTGATTCAGGCTCTCATCAGCACTCACCTAGATTATTCCAACAGCCTTCTTATTGGTCTCCCTGCCTCAAGGCTCTCGCCACTCCAATCCATGCCACTGCCAAAGTAATTTTCCTTAACTGCAGATCTGACAGTATGACTCTCTTACTCAATCAATTCCAAAGGTTTTCTATTGCCTTTAGGATAAAATATAAACTCCTCTGCTAAGCTTTTAAAGCATTACATGACCTGACCCCAACCTATCTTTCCAGCTTTGCTGGATCTTACTCCCCCTCCCACACTCTTTAATTTAGCTAGACTGTCCTCTCTGTTCCTCACACACAAAACGACATCCTCCCGTCTCTGCGTCTTGGCATTAGTCATTTCCCCTCGCCTAGAATGTCTCCTCCCTTACTTCCACCTCAGAGTCCCTCTCTTCCTTTAAGACAGCGCGAACACGTCTTTCCCAATTCCCTTCTACTGGTGTTTTTATTAGGTTCCTAATTGATTTTACATGTCACTGGTGAAGTTTTTGAGTACTGAGTCCTTACCCCCATCTCCACATAATCCCTGTGGAATATTGTACAATTTTACGTGACTTGGTGAGTTTTAGAAATGCATATGTTGCACTATAGCATAACTAACTATGTAAACAGTGGAAACAAGCTTACATTTATATATTATATTTTCAGGCTTACAAAACATTTATACACATTATCTTATTTAAATCTCACAATATCCCCATGAAACAAATGCCATTATTATCCCCATTTTACAGATGAGGAAACAGCCTGAGAGTGTTTAAGTTGCTTATATAGGGACACACAGCTAATAAGCAACTGGGGACATATTCACTTCTTTTTAGTCTAACATTCTATGCACTATGCACGAAGCTTCATATATTAGTCTGAATTAACCTTATATTAATCAAATAATTTATTGTTGCTTCTCTATTGGTCACTGCATCAATCTTCACTGGACTCAGTAATCAGCAAATCACCCACTAAACACTGTTCCCAGACATATATTTCTGACTTCCCTGATTCAATTCAATAAACATTTAAGAGCTCACCAAAAACTCCCTTAACCCTCACTCCTGGTTACACATGCCTTAAAATTCTCCCTTGTCTCCAGCTCTGATGCAACCTAGTTACCAAATTCCCCAACAAAGGCAGCACTTTCCTTCTTCAATCCTGAAAGAAAGCTTCGTTGTACAATATGTTACTCTTATCAGGAGCATGCTCCTTCCCTATCAACTACTGAAATACTTCTTAACCTTTAAGGTACAGGAGACATGGCATTTCCTCCATGAAGCTAATTACCCAATTCCTCACCTTTCCCCCATCTCAACCCCACTGAAAGCCATCTCTACAGCCTTCAATTTTCTTAGAGCCTGACTATCATGCACTACCTTACATTACACATATTTGCTGTATCCCTTATTAAATTATCAATTACTTGAGGACAGAGACTTTTTTCATTTTTTTATTCCTAGAGCTTGATATAATGCTTTATGCATAGCAGATTCTTAATAAAGTTTGAATCAAATTGAATCTACCTTAATCACCAATTTGCCTAAACTTTCAATTTCTCCATGGAGCCTTTACCTCATTTAAATTCCATATATTACTCTGATCTAATCTTGTCTTCCATCAGCTAGATTATAAAATCTGAATCCAAGCCATAGAATCTGAGAGACAGAAGGGTTCTAGAAATATCAAGTTCAGTTCAACCTTGAACAAATACTACCTACCTCTTTAAGAAGTGGTCATGTAGTGGTGGCTAGGTGGCACAGTGCATAGAGTACCAGCCCTGAAGTCAGGAGAACCTGAGTTCAAATCCAGCCTTAGACACAAAAACTAACCGTGGGACTTTTGACAAGTCACTTAATCCCAATTGCCCTCAAAAAAAGCAAAAAAAAAAAAAAAGTGGTCATGCAATCTCCACTTGAAAACCTCCTACAAATGGAAACCCAGTACATATTATGAGGCTGCCCATTCTTCTTTAGACAGTTTTAGCTGATAGGTACTTTTGGTTTGTTTAGGAAGTTAGCTGGTATAGTAGAAAAAGCACTGGGCCTGGAGTCAGGAAGACCTGACTTTGAATTTGGCCTGAGACACTTCCTAGCTATGTGACCTTGAGTAAGTAACTTAACTATGTTTACATCAATTTCCTCATCTGTTAAACAAGCTGGAGAAGGAAATGACAGACCAGTTCAGCATATTTGCCAAGAAAACCCCAAATGGGGTCATGAAGAGTCAGACACAACTGAACAACACAGTTTTTTTAATCTCTCTCGAACTTCCACCCAAATTCCTTGAAGGCAAAGGCCATGTGGTTTTACTCTTTTAGCATTCTTATAATAGCTCTGAGCACATAATAGACATTCAATAAAAACTTACTTTGAAGCATTGAATGAACCCCTTCGGCTTCTTACTTGTCAGATATTCTCATAGACTCCCAGACCTGATCTTTCCAGGCTACTAACTATACCATTCATTTCCTGTTTGAATACTCATTTCCATTTCACTGCTCAATTATAATGTTTTGTCTATATATATATATATATATATATATATATGGATATATATATATATATGGAAACTGATGCTACCAAAGGATATATATATATATATATATATATATATATATATATATATATATATATATATATATATATATATATATATATATATATATATATATATATATATATATATTTCCTTTGGTAGCATCAGTGCATTTTACTGAAATTTGTTGAATAGCATTCAGGAAAGAATACTTGGTCATTGTTCAGTTTTGTGTGAGGCTGAAACTTCCAGT
Organism: Gymnobelideus leadbeateri; assembly: GCA_011680675.1. Taxonomy (NCBI): domain Eukaryota; kingdom Metazoa; phylum Chordata; class Mammalia; order Diprotodontia; family Petauridae; genus Gymnobelideus; species Gymnobelideus leadbeateri. The sequence goes on along the minus strand of WOXC01009709.1, from coordinate 913,073 downwards.
CATGGGTAGCAACCTGTTGATTTATTTTTCCTGTGCTGCCTTCAGCAAAATAACTTACCCTCTTGGGCTGCCTGTTTACATTTTCTATCCAAATAAAAACCTAAGACAGAAAGACAAGGGCAGCCAATAACTAGGGGCAATTTAGGATTGGGAGCAGATAAAAGAGCAATCACAAAATGTTAAAGTCTAGAGTGTTTAAAAATGGATAGCTGAGGAAAAACTCCTAAAAGTCAAATCAAGAGGTTCTGGTACCACAGTGTCTGGTGACAAGAAAAACATCCTCCCAATGAGATTGATAGGAAAAGAATATTGGAATGAAACTGAAGAAATTCTTTCAAAAAGAGTTGCTACATTGTTCTACCTTATACCTCAAAAGCTGAAGCCTCCATGATTTTCTGATCTAAGATCACTTCTGTTTCATAATCTCATTTTCATGGGTCCATGATGGTAAAATTTAAGACTTTGGAACTCCAAGTTTCAGTTCCTCGATTTCTGTTTGCATTGCAAAAAGCTACCATATAACAACTTTCTTGGGTGGCAAAAAGATATACAACAAATATGAACACCCCATGAACCTATGAAAACATTCATTAACCATGAACCTGTAAAAACAACTAACTCATACATGTTAACTAGGAACATAGGTCTAGAGCTAGGACACAATTACTGTAAACCCCTGAGTGTCTAACCACAAAGAACCTCTCCGACTTATCTTCCCTAAGTTCATAAAGCCACAAAATTCTGGTCTTTGAGGCAAAGAAGGTGGGAAACCTCTGTTAATATTACAATCACCTGCACAGCACTTGTGGGTTTTAAATTTAATTGTGGTTTAGTAGGTGGTTTTTTGAATGTATTAGGACACCAAACACTATCAGCTATTGGCCTCTACAAAGTCCTAAATCAATGCTTCATCAGGATATGGCATTGCCTTGATTTTTATAGGCTATGTTCACAGTCCACAATCTCTGGCAGTAATGACCTAGAAAAAGATTATGTTTTCCCAAGGACCATACTAGCTAAGTATGGAGAGTTTCATTATAGTCAATAGATCGGCCACTAAGGGATGACCTTTTTAGCAATAGCAACCCAAAAACAAAGAAATATTAAAAATTGCCAATAGTCCTATGTGGGATGGCAGAGTAGAAACAGCTCGTCCAAGCCTCTCTGCCCCCAGATTCTCCACAAACTATGTAAAAAAGGACTCTGAAAAACTTCTGGAGCCCCAGCACCCACAGAACGACACAGAGAAGCTAACCTCCCTCTGAGGACAGCCCAGCACCCTGCAGGAAGGACCAGCGCAGTGGTCTGGGAGCCGGCAGCGCGCACAGCGTGGGAGCCGAGCCCAAGTCCCCGTGAGCAGAGGTTTTAGCCCCAGGGCGGCAGGGCCAGCAGCCGGCTGGAGGAACCCCAGAACACCAGGAACTGTGGAGACTCCAGAATTATCAACATAGACTTGCCTAGGACAAAGTAAGAGGTTAGTGTCCTATGGACTTTGGGACCTGTATTTGGGGAATGCGTCAGCTCCCTCCCTGGGGGCTAGAAGCCGCTGAGGAGACACGCCATTTTGTAGTTTTCATAGGCATTTCCGGCTCCCAGCCTACAAATCGTGGGGAGATCCAGCGATCAGTCTTGGGGGGTAATCGCTCTTGCTTTAACCTCCTGGATCTGGATTGTGATCTAGGGTGGAAGTTGTGGGTGGGTTTACAGCTTGCCAGAAACGGAAGTTGCCCCCCACACGTTCGGGACGAAAATTCCTCTATCTGGCCTTAAAGCCATAGTGTGGCAACAAGCCCAAAGTCAAGTAATTAAGTGGCAACATGCCAAGGCAAAGGAAACAGAAAAATGCAACCCTAGACTCCTATTTTGGGGGCATAGAGCGGGAAAAGGACTGTGAGGTCAGAAGTCCTGCTCCAAAAGCCCCAGGGGAAAACATGAGTGGGTTGCAGGCCATAGAGGACCTTAAGAAGGACTTTAAAAATCAAATAAGAGAAGTGGATGAAAAATTAGAAAGAGAAATGAGAAGGATGCAGGAAAAGTATGAAATGAGGGTCAACAGCCTGACTGAGGAAAACAACACCTTAAAAAATAGACTAGCTCAAATGGCAAAGGAGGCCCAAAGGGCATTGAGGAGAAGAATGCCTTAAAAAGTCGAATTTGCCAGATGGAAAAAGAATCTCAAAAGTTCACTGAGGGGATTCATTCCTTCAGAGTTAGACTGGAGCAAATGGAAGCTAGTGACTTTATGAGAAATCAAGATGCTGTTAAGCAGATCCAAACAAACGAAAGACTAGAAGGCAATGTGAAATATCTCATGGGAAAAACCATGGAGAATAGATCCAGGAAAGACAATTTTAAAATTATTGGACTACCTGAAAGCCATGATCAAGGAAAGAACCTAGAAATCACCCTTCAAGAAATTCTCAAGGAAAACTGCCCTGATGTTTTAGATCCAGAGGGCAAAATAGAGGTTGAAAGAATCCACAGATCACCTCCTGAAAATGATCCCAAAAAGAAAACTCCTAGGAATATTATAGCCAGGCTCCAGAATTCCCAGATCAAGGAGAAAATACTACAAGCAGCCAGGAAGAAACAATTTCAATATTGTGGAAACACAATCAGAATAGCCCAGGACCTGGCAGCTTCTACACTGAGGGATCAAAGGGCATGGAATATGATATTCCAGAGGACAAAAGAACTGGGAATGAACCCAAGGGTCACCTACCCAGCAAAACTGAGTGTTTTGTTTCAGGGGAAAATATGGTCATTCAGTGGAATAGAGGACTTTCAAGCATTCTTGAGAAAAAAAACAGAATTGAATAGAAAATTTGACATCCAGACACAAGAAGGAAGAGATGCCTGAGAAGGTAATCAGGGAAAAGAAATCAAAAGGAACTTATCAAAGTTGAACTATTTATATTCCTATATGGAAAAGCAATAACTGTGACTGATGATATCTTTCTCACTATGAAAACAATGGAAGAAGGGGGTGTGGTCATATGAATACATATATGAATGTGTGTGTATATGGTTACAGTTGTATATGGATAGAGGGCATAGGTTGAATTTGTTGGGAAGGGAGAATACTCAAGGGATGAAATTATGAGGTGAGAGAGGAAAGTGGCAAGAGGAGATGGGGAGAGACAGGGGAGGGTAAACTATCTCATGCAGGGGAAGTGGTTGCAAAGGAGGGGGAGAATAAGGAAGGCTAAAAAGGCAAAACCACATTCACATTGAATTTAGTTCAGGGAGAAAATGACATACATACTAAATGGGATATCTCAACCTGCAGCAGGATAGGGGGAAGGGGGATGAGAGGAGGGATGATGGATGGGAGGGCATCCTTGGGGTGAGGGAGGTTGGAAGTACCCACTATAGAAGAGGGACAGGATCATGTAGGGAATGGACCAGGTGGGGGGTGGGATGAGTGGGAGGGAATTATAAGCAGCCTTGTACAATATATCTACTATAATAATGTTTTGCATAACTAGCCATGTACAACATATACTGAATTACTTATCTCCCAAGAGGGAATGGGTGACAAGGGAGGAAGGAAATGGATCTGAAATTTGAGGTCGTAACATTAAATGTTTCAAATATATATAAATACTATTATTAATACTCTTTTGCCTATAATTGGGAGATAAGATGTGCAGGCATTGGGACACAAAGATTCATTTTCCTCTAATGGAAAAGTCGATGGGGGTATGGGAGAAGGTATGGGAGAGAACAGATTGGAGGAAGCAATATCTTGTGGGACTGCTATTCTGGGAGGTTGGGTAGGGGAATAATGGGGGGAAAATGATTGTAACTCAAAATCTGGCGGAAATGAATGATGTAAAACAGAAGTTAATAAAGTATTTGTTTAAAAAAAAAATAGTCCTATGTGGTCCTCTTCCATATCTGATATGTAAGATGACAAAATGGTAGAAAAAGGTTGCAAAGAATGATAATCATAGATTTCATATAATATATAAATTATATTTTTAAATATTGGGGGGAGTTGTTTTATTTTTTATTCTGGACTTAACAAACACCAAATAAAATAAATATTTCCATACACAAAATGAAATAGAAAAAGATATATATAAAATTGTGAATCTCTATAGTATACAGTTTGCCTTTTCCTTTTAAGTATGTAATAAATTTAGCATGTTAGTTTCAAAGCTGTCCTGATTATTTGCATTTCTTTTTGGTCTTTGTGTTCACTGCTCTATATTTTGAAAATCAATGACATTTTTTTCTTTCTTTTTTGGCAACCCCATTGCTAGTCTTGCCCCATCACTTAAGCTTTCCCCATTGAGGAAAAAGAAAGAAAGAAAGAAAAATCCTTGTAACCAGTGCATATAATCAAGCACACCAAATCCTCAAATTGATCAGATTCAAAAATGTATGATGTCTCATTCTGCACCATGAATCCATTACCCTTCTCTTAAGAGGTGGATAAAATGCTTCATCATCAATGCTGCTAGAATTGAAATTGGTCATTGAACAAGAGTTTTTATTGTATTTCTTCACAATATCATTGTTACTATAATTTTTTCTCTAGACTCTGCTGGCTTCATTCTGTATCAGTTCAGTTCATCAATTCAGTCTTTCCACGTTTCTCTGAAATTCTCCTTTTCATCATTTCTACAAGTGCAATTATGTTACAATACATTCACATATAATGCATTTGGCCACTCCCCACTTGGAAACCCCCTTAATTCCTTGTTCTTTGCAACTATAGAAAGCTGCAATAACTATTTTTGCACACATGATCCTTTTCCTCTTTCTTTGATCTCCAGAGGATTCAACCAAGTACCAGTATTCCTGAGCCAAGTAATATATACAGTTTAGTGACTTTTATCTTAGCATGATTCAAAAAAAAATTTGTGATGGCTTAACCAATTCATAACCCTATTCACAATGCTTTTAGTGTATTAGTTTTCCTACAGACCACCAACAGTTATCTCTTTCCTTTTTTGTTGTTAATCTTTCTAATTTTAAGTTAACTTCAACAAAGTTGTATAGAACCTAAAAACCCACAGAAATTACCATCCATTCTTTATATTACCAATAAAGCCAAATAAGAGATAGAAAGAGAACTTCCATTTAAAATAATTGTAGGAGTCAAACAACATTTGTGCATCTACCCACCAGGACCTACACCAAAATTCTATGAATACAACTATAAAACACTCTTTATATAGTTAAAGACAGGCCTAAGTAATTGGAAAAATTTTCACTTTTCTAATTATTAATGATTTGCAGAATTTTTCATAGATGTCTTGCAAGAAATTGAACTTCTTCCTTTGAGAATAATCTGTTTAGATCATCTGCTATTCATCTATTTAGAAATGGTTCTTGTTCTTATGCAACTACATCAGTTCCTTCTATATTTTGGATATGAGAACTTTATCAGGGAAAAAATACAAAGTTGTTGGAGGCTTTTCTTCTAGCTGAGTCGCTCTTAATTTTAACTTCTTTAGTTTTTTGTGCAAAAATTTTACAATGTTAAGTAATAAAAAGAATTAGCCATTTTATCTTCCATGATCCTTTCTATCCCTTATTTCATCTTAAACTTTTTCTCTATTCATAGTTGCAAAAAGTATATCTTTTCTTGTTCCTCTGTTCTATTTATGATATGATCTATATTTAAGCCATTTCTATTTGGAGCTTATCTTGGTATATGGAATAACATGTTTGTCTAACATTAATTTCTGACAGGTGTTTTCCAGTTTTCCCACTATTTTTTGCCTAATAATGATTCCTCATCACAAAAGCTGGGATCAGTTAGTTTTCAAATATTTTATTATTGTTGTACTTAATCTGTTTCAATGATTTGGCTTTCTGTTTTTCAAACAGTACCCAATAGTTTTTCATAATTCATTTCTTAGTATACTTTGTGATTTGACACTGCTTGGTCCACATCCTTCACACTTTGTTTTCCATATTTCCCTTGAGATTTTTGACCTTTTGTACCACTAGATGATTTTTTTTGTTTTCGTTTTTGGAGGGCAGTTGGGGTTAAGTCACTTGCCAAAGGTCACACGGCTAGTTTTCGTGTTAAGTGTCTAAGGCCAGATTTGAACTCGGGTCCTCCTGGCTCCAGGGCTGGTGCTCTATTCACTGTACCACCTAGCCACCTCCCACTAGATGGATTTTGTTACTTTTCAAGATTAGTAACACTTTGACAATATGATTAGTATGGCACTGAATAAGAAAAAAAATTTAGGTAATATTGACATTTTTATTATACTGACATGGCCGAACCATAAACAATCACTATTTTTCCAATTACTTAGGCCTGTCTTTAACTATATAAAGAATGTTTTATAGTTGTATTCATAGAATTTTGGTGTAGGTCCTGGTGGGTAGATGCACAAATGTTGTTTGACTCCTACAGTTATTTTAAATGGAAGTTCTCTTTCTATCTCTTATTTGGCTTTATTGGTAATATAAAGAATGGATGGTAATTTCTGTGGGTTTTTAGATTCTATACAACTTTGTTGAAGTTAACTTAATTAATTTCAATTAAGTTTTTTAGGGGACTCTTTAGAGTTCTCCAGATACTTTATCACATGATCTGCAAAAATCAATAGCTTTATTTCTTGCTTGTTTATGTTTATTCTCTCAATTTCTTTTTCTTGTTTTATTGAAATAGCTAGAATTTCTAGTTCTGTGTCCAAAATTATTGGTAATAATGGACCTTACTTTATTAATAATCTTATTTGATTGGGTTTTAGCCTTCCTTGTGTATGTATATATGTGTATAAATACATATATATGTATGGATGTTTAATGCTGGTTTGGGGTTTTAAATAGATTCTATTTATTAATAAGTTAAGGAAAACTCCATTTACTCCTGTGATTTTCATTGACTTTAGAAAGAAAAAGGAATTTAATTTTGCTAAAAGCTTTTTCAGCATCTATATACATACATGATCATTTGGGGTTTTTTGTTGTTGTTATTTTTGTTATTATGATCAAATAGATATTTTTCTTTCTATTGAAAAATACATGTGTCCCTTGTACAAACCCAACATGGTAAAAGTACATAATCTTTTTAATATATTCTCATAGCATCTTAGCTAATATTTTAGATAATAGTTTTGCTTCAATATTCATTAGAGTTAATAGAGCTTTACTTTTCTGTTTTAATAGAGCTTTACTTTTCTGTTTTGCCTCTCCCAAGTTTAGGTATCAAGAACAAATTAGCATCTTAGCAGTCTGGTAGGATCCTTTATAATTCTTTTTGCAACAACAACAAAAACTGGTATAATGTTAAAATTATTTCTTCAATAGTTGATAAAATTTATATGCAAGTGTATCATTTGGAATTTTATTTCTTTGAGAGCTCAATTATTACTTGTTCATTTTCTTTTATTGATATCAGGTTATTAAAGGAATCTATTTCTTTTTCAATCATGATTTTGAAAAATTCTTTAACAAGTATTTATTATACTTATTTATTATCATATGTATTATATTTATTATATCTGTTTCTCCTACTGTCCCTCCACTAAGCATTATTTTTTTTAATCCCTCAATACATATCTACATAGTCCAGCAAAAGAACCTCAACACATTAGCCATGGCAAAAAAAAATGTATGTCACTTTCTGCAATTGAAGTTCATCACCTTTGTGTCAGGAGGTGAGGAGAGTGATTTTATGCTTTTGAACTTGTGGTTTGTCATGGCATTGATCAGAATTCTAAAGGCTTGTGAAAGGCATGTTCACAACGATAACCTTACAGAAAAAACTGTGAAGTTGTTTTTTCTGTAAGGTTATCGTTGTGAACATTATTATTCTCTTTCCTCTGTATCAATTCACAAAGATTTTTCTAGTTTCCTATAAAATTGTCCATTCCATCATTTTTATGGCAAATAAATATTACATTACGTTCACACACTACAATTTGTTTAGACATTTTCTGCTGAGAGTCTTCCTTTTCCCCTTTCTTTGATTTGTTTGGGGCATATACATAGTAGTGGTAGAACTGGGTCAAAGTGTATACACAGTTTGGTAATTTGGGGGACCTAGTTCCAAACTACTTTCCATTGTGGCTGGAACAATTGCCAGCTCCTCCAATCATAATACAATAGTGCACCTATTTTCCCACAGCCCCATCCCACCCTCAACATTTATCATTTTCCACTTCTGTCACACATGCACACACACACACACACTACTCCTTCTCTCATCCCAGACTCAGATCCCTATATTCTATTTTTACTGATAAAATCTTTTTCCCACTTCTCTTTCCCAGCCCAGATAAGCATGTGGCCATTAGGTGCTTTCTTTCTATTCCCTATGCCCTGATCTCTCCTTTTTTTAAAATGATCTTTCCTTGTGGAGTTCAATTATAGAAATATTATAGAATAATTATAGAATACAGAACTTAAAAAAACCTCAGTGACCAACTAGTCCAAACCATACATGAAAAAAATGTGTCTACAACAAACCCAATAAATATCTGTCCAATCTCTTTTTGAAGAACTCCAATGAAGAGAAGCCACCAACTCATAAGACAGTCCTTTACTCTTTCAGATCTCTCTAATAATTAAGAAATTCCTCCTCACATCAAACTAAAATCGACCACTCTGAAAACATCTGCCCTCCATTCTTGGTCCTGCCCTCTAGAGCCAAACAGAATAAATCTAATGTTTCTTCCACATGACAAACCTTCAAATATTTGAGTTCAGTTCTGTCCCTTTCTCCCCAAGCAAATCTTCTCTGGGCTCAACATATTCTTTTTCTTCAACCAGTGTTTATATGGTATGAATACAAGCATAAGACCATTCCAGCTGTTGTGCCTAGGACAGTCTCTAGTTTATCAATTTTCCATTCTAAAATGTCATTTCCATAAATAGACAAAATATTCTATATGTGGTCTGACCAGGACAGAGTACAGTAGAATTATCACCTCCTTGTATGATGCATGAAATACTACTTTCCTTCTTCCTTCTCTCTCAAACCTTCCTTTTGAATATTTGTCTAGCCCCCCTTCTTTATATTAACCCATACCTACTCCCTTTTTATTCACTAATGCCCTCTGAGATAAAGGAACAGTAATTTTGTCTCCTTGAAACTTGTAAACATTGAGTCATCTCCAAGGCTTTTCATCCTATATGCACTTGTTTATCTTTATTAAGATGATTTTGCTTGGTGCATTTTTATTTCAATGGCTATGCTTACCTCTGAATTTCTCAGAAATAGCTGAAAATCTGCCATCCTTTAAAAGTTTCTCTTTTCCCAGTGGAGAGTATGCTTATCTTTACATATTTTTAGGGAAAGTTGGTCTCCTTTGCTTTTTAATAATATATTTGAATTCTATGTTTTATTTCCTCTCTTTGATAAGCAGTTTGAATTAATATTCTTTGATATTGTAAGCTGCCTCTTCCTGAGTGTCTGTAAAGTTCTTTCTTTAAAATTGAGGCATTTTAGCTAGGCTACTACATTTAAAGGTGAGTTACACTCATGATTTCTCACCAATAGTAACTTGTGTATTCTTTTGTTCTACTTTTTCTTAATACTTTTAGGGAATTTTCTTGTATAATTAACCTGAAATCCTGTGTTCAGTCTCTTTGCTTTAGCATAAATTTTTCTGTAAGACAATCCTCAAAATATGTAACCAAGCTCTGTCTTTATGGCTTAAGACCTTGTATTTTAGAGATCTCATGTGTTCTTGAATTTTGTTTTTTTTTTTATTTTGTTCAGATACATTTGTATTTCTGCATTTTTATGTTGTCTCTGTCATTCTCTTTTTTTAAATTGTATATTATTTCATTATGATTTGTCATCATCGGGCAGCTAGGTGGTGCAGTGAGTAGAGCACTGGTCCTGGAGTCAGAAGGACCTGAGTTCGGATCTGACCTCAGACACTTAACGCACACAAACCAAAAAAAAACCTAGCCGTGTGACCTTGGGCAAGTTACTTAACCCCAATTGCCCTCCAAAAAGCCAAAAAAAAAAAAAAAGATTTGTCATCATCTACTCTAGACTGAAAAGTCTATTGTTTATCTTTTTGGTTTCTTCTTTAGGAGGCCTGATTTTCTTTCTTATCTCTTTCTGTTATTCCTTTAATATACATCTTACTCATTTTGGAAGTTCTTATGGTTGTTCAATTTTTTTTAGATTTATCTTCAACTTCTCCATATAATTCATTTGGTCCTTATTTTTGCTTATGCCCCTCTTTAGCTTTTCATCTAATTTTTCTATGGTTTTCCTTGTGAGAATTTCTTGTTTCCATTATTTTTATTGTTTTTTTTATTATTATTATCATTATTATTATATATGTTGATGTGTCTAGTTGTGATGTGGTTGAAAAAAAAGAAAAAGAAAAAATACCTAGGCTTAGATATAACAACTCACTTAGTCATCAAAGCTGGAAGTCCTCTCTCCACTTTTCATTACTAATCATAGTCTTTTCTTAACATAGGTACGATAAATGGTCATATGTGGCTGAATTTTTTTAGATACTAAACTGAGCAAGAAGTTCTGCCTTTTTGAAAGGCAGAAGTGTTCCCACTGCCACTAGAGTTGCTAAGGAATGTGGATGATAAACACCCAGGAGCATGAGATAGTGGGGAAGTTTTGGGAGGGAGAGAATTAGCAGGACTGGCCATAAATGCCTGAAGATACTGAATTGTAAAGTAAACTGTAGGATTGGAGAGGGTTTGGAAAAAAAAGGGATACTATTCATTTTGTCTAGTATTTTGGTCAATCCTATTAGGCTTGTACTCTCCTTGATTTAACTACCCTATCTTCTATCCATTCATTCACACCCATTCTCCCTTTTGGCCATGTTCTTTCATTTGAACACACATTACCTTCCCTGTTATACTACATCTCCTACAACTATGCTCCCCCACAGATCTCCTAGCTGATCTACCCATGTGTCCTGTTTTTTCTCACTGTAACTTTACCTGAAGGACAATGCTATATTTTTATAAATGTCTCCATGTGGGCAAAAGTGGACCTTAAAAGGGATCATAACAGTGAGTAAGCAGTAGATCCACACAAATGAATGTGTCTATGATTCAAAACCAAGTAGTAAGTGGATATCCTAGAAAGTGGGATTTTGCATCAATCAACAAATAAATAAATATTTATCAAGTCCTTACTACATGCTGGGCATTGTTCTAGTAGTGTCTCATATAATCTTCTATTGTGAGGAACTGTCCTCTTCTTGTCCAGCATGGTTAGAAAATGACAATCAACATGATAACATATAACTTCTGGTCAGAATACTCTTCATACTTGTCAACCCCTAGGTCATTTATGAGCTTTGACTAGAGCTAGTTGTCCAAGCACAGACCCCTCTACTATATAGATCTTTCACTACCACTTCAAACATTAACTAGACCCAAATCAAGTCTGACCTTCTGTTTCTGTAGCAGGTAAGCTAATGGAACAGAATAATTTGTCTATGTAGAAAACTCAGGGAGAGGTAGACACCTTTTCTAGTTTATATCTGCTTAGGCTAAAGCTTGCCTCCTCGGGAAATTGTGTCCAAGATATAAGGCATTAATCATGTCAAATTTAGCAAAAAATCATCAGGTGTTCCATTTCTATTTATCTTATGGCTAGCCAAAAATCCTCATATTTAGAGAAAACCAAAGTATTATAAAGGTAAATATGAAACTTGTAATTTATCACAGAAAAGTAAAGAGTAAAGGAAAAAGAAAGGTAACAAGGGAGGGAGAAACATTTAAATATGATAAATTCAAAAGAGGGCACTGAAATTTAAGAAAGGGGGCAACTTGATTTAGAGTAGCTTGAATTTTAGACTGTTACTGCCCTCTTCTGGATGGAAGGTCAGATCAACTTGAAATGTTTGAATAATGACTGGCTAAGAATTTCTGTGACTTCATAGCAAGCCAATATGTAATTTAGGCACAAACTAAATATTTGAAAAAGTTTGTATTGTACTTTCTATATGAAAATTTCTCTCCTTCCAATTCTTCTTCCCAAATGCTAGACCTTATCTGACCCACTCAACCAGAATCCACAAAAAAACAAAAACAAAAAAAAACAAAACCTGTGACTGCTAAGTTTTCAGTAAGATTAATATAATAAAGTTAATGCCCTCATTAAATCTACTTTCATTCTATCTTCCCTCAAAGTCAACCTGGCTGTGGTCCAAGTCGAGAGGTATAGGCTGCTACTAGGTCAAGAAAGGGAGTCTATGCCCGCTGCTATATCATTCCTTATTCTCAGCATGAGCTAACTATTCTAGACTTCTGGATAGTATGCCCTTAGACGACAAAGTGGTTTTACTAGTACCAGCCTATACTTGTTTGGAAGAAATTGTTTCTGAAATTAGAGACTGTGAAAAGTTTGGAGTTGGGTGTGAGCCAGAGAGCAAAGGTTAGAGGGAGAAAAGGGTTTGGGAAAACAGAAAAGGAATTAGGAAGCTAGATTTACACAGCTTAATGTAGTCCTTAGATCCAAACATTCCCTAATCTGCTCTTAAAAAGAGGGGCAGCTGGGGTGGCTAGTTGGCACAGTGAATAGAGCACCGGCCTTGGAGTCAGGAAGACTTGAGTTCAAATCCAGCCTCAGACACTGTAGCAGCAAGCACCCCAGTGTCCCTAGGGTGACTGCCAACACAGGTTCTTAGATCTGCTTTTCTAAAGGAAAGCAACTCAAAATGGGTTAACAATCTTGCTTTAATCAAACATATATCATTTACCTAGTTCAGGGGGAAAAGGTCAGCACCCCAAACTTCAGAGTATACAGAAGTTACAAGCAGAAGTTACAAGACAGAGAAACATTTCAGCAGACAGGTTTCCAAACTGTCCAACCATTACATACATCCATACCTAATCACAATTACCAGAGAGGGTTTTTCAAAGCCAGGGGGCTCTCAACAGCTGCCCAGAGTCTCATCTGGTCAAATCACACAACACTTCTCAAAGTGAACCCCAAAACAGTCTCACATCAGGGATTATATAGCCTTCTCCTGGGTCAGAAAAGGTAACAACCCTCTTGACCCACTAATCAATCACAAAGCAGCAAGGTGTGGGCATTCCTGAAAAACAAGCCTACCACCACAGGCTGCAGGTGCACTTAGGGGAGGGGAAGATCTTAAAAATTTACATTCCTATAGCAGACACTTAACACAAAAAGTAGCCGTGTGACCTTGGACAAGTCACTTAACCCAAATGCCCTGTCTTCCCCCCTCCAAAAGGCAAAAAAAAAAGTAGCCACAACTATTCATTAGTTTAACAATGTTTCCTCAGTGGACTTTAAAAACTCTCTCTTGCTAAATATTTCCACCATACACAGGCAAAGCACCTGCCCAAGTAATATTTTAGGGAACCTAAGTTGCATAAATGAATAATAAAATAAGACACTATCCATTTAGAATGGGGAAAGGGGAGGGTATTTTTAAGTATAAAATATAAAGTATTATTTTTAAAATGTAATTTTTTACTTTTAAATATAAACCAAACTATAAATGGCAACATTAGGTAATAAGTTAATGCAATATTTATACAGTAGGTATATATTCCCTTTTTTTGGAGAAGGTATAGCTATTCTGCAGCTGTGATGTTATTAATACAGGAGATTATTTCACTGATGCAGATCTGCAACTACACTGTAACTTATAGTCTTATAGGCTCTTCAGAAACACTGGAGAGTGGATTTACATAATCATATAACAAAAATATGAAAGTCTCCATGTCAGACCACATATTTCCTGCTTTTTTACCCAATAACAAAAACAAATACATCAGCAAATGCCAAGGCAAGTAACTTAGAAGATCACATGATCAGAAGATCACAGAGGGAGATTTGCAAGGCACCCCAGAGGCAATCTAATTCAATCCTCTCATTTTGGAGATAGAGAAACTGAGTCCTGGGGAGGTTAAGTGACTTACCCAAATGATGTGAAATGTAAGTGGTAGAAGCAGGATTTTAATCTAAGTCTTCTGACTCCAACCCAGGGCTCTTTCTGTCCTGAGGTTTTATCACATTGTATTTTGGAAATAAACATATTTCATGATAGAAGATCAAAAATACCAAGTTTTCTCAGCCTCAAAAAAATATTTACAGTACCTTCTGGGTAAGTAGCATTATACCAGGGGAGATAGCATGATAGAAAAATAGAATGCTGAGATAACATCAGTCTATCTCCATGTGAGGACAAATCACAGAAATCTTAAAGTTGCTGCTAAAGTGATTTTCCTCCATTCACGCTTTGATATGGGTATCTTTTTTTTCTCAGACTTTTGTAATGTCTTTCCATCCCACTATCTTCCTCCTTCATAAGGATCTCTTTTAAGCTGCCCTTGTCTACCTAATCTTCTTCTATTCTTCTGCTTTCCCCCCTTATCTATACTCAGATGAACATTTTTTACAATAACGATGACAACAACTAGCATTTATATAGTACTTAAAGTTAGCAAAACACTTTATAAATATCTAACTTTATCATCACATTGGTCCAGGAAGGTAGGTGCTATTATTTTCCCCATTCTACAGATGAGGAAACTGAGGCACAGAGAGGTTAAGTGATTAAGTGTGCCAAAGAACACACAGCCACTGAATGTCTAAGGCCGGATTTGAACTCGGGACTTTCTCATGCCAAGTCCAATGTTCTATTCAATATGATACCAAGCTGCTTACTTAAATCATCCAACATTATTTTTAATTCCCATCTGTTTTCATCATACTCTAAAGCCAAAATATCATCTCCCTAGGTATGTTTAAGGATATTCTCATATTCTATATTCTATTTAATTAAACAAAACTCCTACTATGTTGTAGGTGCTAGGGATGCACCAAAAACAAACAAACAAACCAGAGTCCATATCCCCATCGAGCTTACATTCTATTGGTGGAATGAAACCTATGTACACAGGGATAGAAAACAATAAGAAGAGGATCTATGATACGCCCTCAGGGAACTGACTCAATTAGGGGCATAATGTGGATTATGGGCCACTAAAGGAGATACAAAACACTATGTAGGAGGTCAGGAAAGGCTACCTGGAGAAGCTGGCCCCTCAGCTAAGCCTCAGAATGAATGATCCTAAAACGGAGAGATGAGGAGGTCAATAACAAATATGGTGGGTAGCTTGTTTGAACATATGACCTCTCTTCTTTTCTCTCCCTCCAGTTTCTCTCTCAGGAACCTCATCAGTACCTATGGGCTTAATTCACAACTCTACATGGATGATTCTCAGATCAATGTACTCAGCCCCAGGCTCTCCCTTGAACTTCAGTTCCATATCTCTAAGTGCTTTATTAGACAATTTAAACTCAGCATATCCAAAAGTGAATTCATCTTTCCCCCAAAATCCCTCTCATTTCCCATACTTCCTAACCTCATCATCATCATCCTCAACTTCTCCCCTCACATGCCATCAGTTACCAACTCTTGCCATTCCTCCCACCACCACATCTCTCATATCCAGCCTCTTCTTTCTACTCATTAATCTCCACCTTAATTCAGGTCCTTATCACCTCTCACCAAAGTTATTTCAATAGCCTCCTATTTAGTCTCCCTACATCAAATTCCTCCCCTGTCCAGTTCATTGTGCACACATCTTAATAAAAAATGATTTTCATTAAGCACAGATTGCATCATGATACTTTCCTAGTTAGTCAACTCCATGGCTCCCTATTGTTTCTAGTATACAATATAAAATCCTTCACAACTTATCCCAAACCTGTCTTTCCAAACTCATTAGACATTAGTCCCCGCTCCTCTACTCTCCAACCCAGCCACACTAGTCTTCTCACACACATGGCATCTCCATCTCCCATGTCCACATACTGTCATCAATATCTAGAATGTAGTACCTGCTCAATTCCGTCTCACCAAACCTCTCTTTTCCTTTTTAATGCAACATAAGTATGCACCACTTGCTACATGAAGTATGTACAGATCCGACAATTGTTATGACCCTCCCTCCCGCTCCACCTTGTATTTAACAACCCTGTAATTATTTATAGTCATTATATATGTGTATACATATATGTGTGTATGTATATAAGTGTGTACATATGCTTGTGTGAATATATACACACATACATATACACATATGTATATGTACAGATTGTTTCAGTCTTTATATTTGTATCACCAGCACCTAGTACATAGTTAAGTGTTTACTAAATATTCATTGATGTATTTATTCATTGATAGGAGGCTATTTCAGTAGTCCAGGTAGGAAGCCCTGACTATGGTGTAAAAGAATAAATGGAGAAAAGAAATGTATGAGGGACATGCTATGGAGAAGGACAAAATTTGGGACTCATTAGATCCCAAAGAATCGAGGATAACACTTGCATTTAAAATTTGAGTGAGTGGAAAAATAGAGATGCCCTTAACAAAAGTAGAAAAGTTTGGTAGACAGGTGGCCTTAAGGAGAAAGAGAGTTCTGTTTTAGACATGCTATGTTTGAGATGAAATAGCAGACACCCAAATGAAGATTTCCATCAGGCAGTGGGTGGCTTGAGGGGATGACAGGGTGAAGTGAGGGTTTTTTTTTTTAAGATGGGGAAGATGTGCATGTTTATAGGAAGCTGGGAAGTGGTTCAAGAATTGGAAGTTCAAGAAAGATTAATCAACATTTATTAAGCACTTACTATGTGCCAAGCACCATGTTAGAGCCTAATATTTGCTAAATATCTAGATGTAGGAGACATCTGCACACAAAGGATAACTGAATCCATGTAATCAGATGAGATCATTAGGAAAGAAGATTTAGAGAGAGAAGAACAGGGGGCTCAGAATTGAACTTTAGGAGACACCTATACTTGGGGGCAGAAGCTGGATAATCAGACAGCAAAAGAGATTTAAAACAAGTAGTCTATGAGGTATGAAGAGCAGTGTAGAAGCTATGTCATTAGATCCTGGGAAAGAAGGACTAACCTGAAAAACAGGTGGTCAATGATATCAAGACCTATAAGATCAAGATTCAAGAAGGGACTTGGAAGAGTCACTGATTTTAGCAGTTATGGATCACTGGCACCCTTGAAAAGAAGAAAGAATTTCCTTTATGTGTTGGGGTCAGAAGCCAAGGGATTGAGAAGTAACTACATGTATATGGTAGAGCATAGCTTTGAGGGTAGATAACATTTTCTAGTTTGGCTACGAAAGGAAGAAGAGATATAAGAGAGATATAAAATAATAGATTAAGGAGATGGAACGCCCAAGTGAAAGGTTTTTGTTTGTTTGTTTTAACATAGGGAGACTAGATCAGGTTTGTAGGCAGAAGGAAAATAAACCAGTAGACAAGGAGAGACTGAAGACAGGAAAAAGCAATCTTCCAAAAGCAATAAGAGATGCACTCAAAGAGAGAAGTAGAGGGCTTGGTCTTGGCACAAAGGACCACTTCTTCCTTAGAGCAAAGGAGAAAAGGATGATGTGGGGAAAGTTTTACGGAGTAGAACAGAGATGAGGAAGGTGATAAAAGCAGACTGCCTATATTTGCTCAGAAAAATAGAAGGTAAGGTCCTCCACAGAGAAGGAAGGGGAATGGCAGTGAGAATGGGGTAGGAGAAGAAAAGAAAAGGTCATAAAGACAATGCTATAAAGGCAAGAAGAATGAAAAGATAATTCTGTGATCATGAGATTATATTATCATCAGCACTTGAGTCAGAGTGGAGAAGGCAAATGATAAAGAAACGGAAAAGCATGACCCCAATAACCAGCAGACAAGGGAACCAAGGAAGGTTCTATGACTATTTAGGGAAGAAAATGAGGCCAGAGAGGGGAGAACAAAGAATACTGGAGGTCAAGATGAAGACAATGAAAAGATTCAGGAGGAAAGAGGGTAAAGAGAAAGATAAAAAATAGAAGGCTATGATCAGAAAGAGGAATTCCATAGTTCTAGGTAAAGGAGTTAGCACAGCTGTCAGTGACTATGGTATGTTATGATCTGACCTCTGTGGCTGTGTATCATGGAGTAAAAATGTAGATCAGAGTCATTAAAGGGGTTGATAAACTGGGAGTCTAGAGTTTTTGAGAAGATAGATGATGGATGGATAAACAGATGGAAGGATGGATGGATGGGTGGATGGGTGGATGGGTGGATGGATGGATGGATAGATAGTGAAGTCCTTGATTATGGGGTTAGGGATTATGGTAAAAAGGAGTAATGAGCACCAGGTATTATACTGAATTGAAGCAAGGAGAAAAAATGACTTGGTACAAAGGAAAGAGTCAGGAATCAGAGGACCTAGGTTAAAGCCCAACCTCCTGAGTTTACTGTCTCTTCAATCTCAGACAAGTTGTTTACCCTCCCTGTTCCTCCATTCCCTCATATCTAAAACGAGAGGCTTGAAGTAAACTGCTCTGAAGGCCCCTCCAGTTCTAGATCCATACTCCTATGACTTGGAGGCTGATAAGATGTCCCTAATAGGGATCCATACAAATAGACCCCCCAAAAGAGAAGAGGCTTCTGAGTGACAATGGCAGAACAGTTGATGAGGCACAAGGATCCTGCCTCTACCTCCTCCTGGTCCAATGTCGTAATGTGGTTTAGAGAAGCAATGGAGAGGTCAGAAAGGGATACAGAGTCTTCCAAATTTCCCCTGAGAAGTGTTCTAACTAAATGCCATAAAGTTGACATGACATTTATCCACCTCCACCCCATTCTAGGAAACAACTCACATATTCCACACTGTAAAACCCTGACCTATTACAACTTTTACTACTATAGAAAATTATGTGTTTGTGCCCCTGCTCTGCAGCAGCAGTAATTCAATTGAACAAATGTTTATTAGATGTTGGCTATGTGCAAAGCAATGTGCTAGACCCTGGGGATAGAATGACAAAAACAAAACTGTCCCTGCTCTTCAGGAATTTACACTGGCCAAGAGAGATGTAAGATGTACACAGATAGATGAATGAAGGCTCACAGGAGGAGGAGGGAGAGCAGCAGAACAAACAACAGGAGATATTAAGAAAAGCTTTCCCTAGCTTATGATCATGATATGTCATTTGGTCTTAACAACTGGACATGTTCTTTATAAGGACTATGTTTGTAATGTCTTACAATGAAGTCTGCCATAGTGAAGACTGTGTCTGGATTATGATATATAATGTGCAAAATTTCCTTGTGCTTATCTTTGATTATAACAACAAGGAATAGTGAAGTAATGCATTTATCACTGATTATTTAGTACATTGGTTCACGTTTATGACCTGTTGGATTTAGTTAAACTAATCCATACTTCTTCCCTGAAAACCCTCAGGAGCAAGGGCGCAGATTGTCACTATATCACTCCACTTTTTTCCTCTCTCCAGATCTGGTCTTTCTACCAAGCAAACAGGGGGTAAGAGGAAGTTGCTATGCTTAAAGAGTGGTCTTATACCTATAATTTAAAAGTTGAGGTGAAATCTTTTAACCTAATGCCAATGCGAATAGGGGTCTCTCTTTAGTGGAAGGAATAGAAGCATTGCCATTTGGTTTGTACCCATTTTATATACATACACTGTCCTCATCCTATACCCTTTCATTCAGGGCTCATAAACACTTTTATTCCACTGGACCCCATATTTCCAGTGACCTGACCTTTTTTCTCTCTTAGAAATTTGAAATTCTAGCATGAAAACTATAATATTATATATTATACACACACACACACACACACACACACACACACACACACATATATATATATATATATATATATATATATATAAAATTCAATACAGCTTAGCTCCCTTAGATTTCAGTCCTTTATGAGAGGAACCATCCCACCATACTCCCAGCAGCTTCCTTCTCTTTTCTGAGGATAACAGAGAAAAATTGTGCCCCTTCTCCCTTTACTATGCCAAGTCAATGAGGCTTGGGCTCAAACATAAAGAACTCTACCTGTTTCTATAGCTCATTCCCCAACTTCTCTGCTTATAACACAAAAACCATCCCTATAGCAACAATGCCTGAAGTGCAGTGCAAAGATGAAGATACAATGTCTATTCTTCAGTTATTACTGGAATTTTAATCCAATACCATCTAACAGCTTCCAAACCATTTCTGCTATCCCACAGCTGAAGCAAACAATATATTTCTAAACAGGACATCTCTTTTACTCTCTTCAAGATTTCTTTGCAAATGAACTGGGCCAAAAATCACCTTTGTATTTTTATCTGCCCTTGAAGAAAGTTTAGCACTCATTTATTCAAAAGTCAAATATATTTCAATGAATTGCAAAAAAATAAATAAATTCCCCTATCAAGGAGAAAAAAGGAGCGGAGGAGAGCCCAAAACTAGCAAATAGAAAGAATATTCTTTTAAATGCCCAACTGGGACTGAATAGAATGGAAAAGAGGACTACAATGAAGATTAATTTCTAAAAGTCCATGCCATAGAGGTCCTGGGGGGAAATACTTTCTTTTCAATTAGATGAAGTCAACTGGATCCCAAAATGTGTAAAAATTTTACTCAAAAACTATTGCGATGAAAGGACTACAAACCTTTGTCATTCCTCCAGGAAACCAAACAAGGTTCTGAAAGACAACACTGTAAACACCAAAGAAAAGCCTTCATTTTATTAGTCTATAAGGCCCAAATCTACTCTTCTCAAGCTTTATAGCCTCTGCAATTCTTTTTTGCCACAGTCATCTGGTCCTGCTCAGATGCCAAAGCTTTCATCACTGTTGGTGGTGCTAGAGCCAGCCCTGGTGACAACAAAGGCTGATGATTCACAAGTCTTCCTACCAGGGAAAAAGGTGCTCAGACTTAAAGAGGAATTGATTTTACTGAGAATATCTATGCTTCTACTGTTAGAAAAATTGCTGGAGATCAACCTGGATTTAAACTATCAACTCTCTTGTCAACTGGCAGAAATCTGTTGAAATTTAATGGCTTTGTGGCCCAATGGTTCCCCAAAACAGTAAGAGGGAAACAGTATGCAGGTTATATCTTATGGAAGAATGTGTATGTGTGTATGTGTATATAATTCAGGCAGAACAGTGGAACATTAGGGGAATCTGATTTTAAAAAAGGCAGGAAAGTAATAAGAGTCAGAGTGATCCATGAAGGTGGGCATGCTGTCTTAATGTTTGGGACTCAGGAAAGGGCTCTGGTCCCAGAAGAAACAGGGAATGTAGCTGGAGACCAGGACAGGACCTTAGCATTGGAGAACAAGACAGGGATGTAGGAGAAGGCAGAGGTATGGTCTCCATTTGTTGATTTGGATACAAGTTTGGTGTGATACTATAATGAAAGTAATTTGATATTGATCCAGTGCCTAGGGCCTGGCACATAAGGGTCACTTAATAAATGCTTTTTCCATTCATTTGTCTCAGTGGCACTGGAATGATTACCAAATGCTCCTGACATCTGCAGTAGACTAAAGAGATGTGAGGTGCCCATACAATTTAAATGTTGTTATTATATAGTCACAGGATCATAATCCATTCTCTCTTTTGACAGATGAAGAAACTGAGGCCCAGAGAGATTAGCTGACCAGCCCAAAAGTTACATACTAAGTGGTAAAGCTGTGATTTGAAACCAGTTCATCCAACTCCAGATCTGGAGTTCTTTCCACTATACCAAGGGTGGAGAACCTGCAGCCTCAAGGCCACACGTAGCCTCCTAGGTCCTTGGCTGGAGCCTTTTGACTAAGTCCAAGTTTTACAGAACAAATCCTTTTATCAAGGGGATTTGTTTTGTGAAGTTTGGGATCAGTCAAAGGACCACCTTTGAGGACTTAGAGGGTCACCTCAAGGAGTTCCCCACCCCTGCAGACTATACCATACTTTGCTACAAATATTTAAGAAAGCAACTATGTCTTACAGCAGCCTTGGAGAGAACAGTAACAAGAGAGAAGCAAAAGGGTCCTGCAGGTGAAGGTATCTGTGATCATACAATGACTACCTGGTAATAATTAAATAAATTGCATGGTCACCTGGCATCTCGTTAGCCTATGGCTATCAGGAGCATCTGGCCACCATATCAGGGTCACTGATACAGAACACATTAGCTGTAAGAGGCTGTGTGATCCCAGCCTCATTCAATATGCTCCTAGCACATACCCACTGACCTTTATGGGAGCACAGCAAGCCCCACCTGTGGGATCATTCATACAGGAGAGTAGGCATCACAATACCAATGAAAAATACACTAGAATTATAGTCAGAAGACCCAAGCCCAACACTACTGGTTGAACTTGAGTAAGTCACAACTTCTGTGATTCTCAATTTATTCATTTGTCAAATGGGGATAATAATACCCTACCTACCACACAGGGTTATTATGAGCAAAGTACTTTGTAAACAACAAATATATATATGTGTGTGTGTGTGTGTGTGTGTGTGTATGCATACACATAGAAATGTGTGGACTATAATTAGTATCTTCTTGGTGTCTGACTAAAAAAAAATTGGGAAGAGATATTTTTCAATGTACTTATGAAGGCACGAAGAGACAAAGTCATGAATCTTGAATGTGAGTCAGCAACACAAGCACCATCACTAAAAAGAAAAGTATGATTAGTCTGCATTGAATTTGAACTAATACAGCACAGAGTCGTCAAATAAAATCAATAAATATTTATTAAGTTCTATGATTCTTCTGCTGTACACAATATTCAGTTTACTGTGACCATATTTAAGAGAAATGTAAACCATTTAAAGAGATTTACAAGGGATAATCCAAAAATACTAAAGAATTGGAATATAGGTACTTAATGATTTCCCTTTCATGGTGATAGTTTATAAGATCTAAGAGGAAAAGTTAAACATGGTTGACGAGAGAGGAAAGGATGCTACTGTATATGACAGATAGGAATCAGGTAAGGTTAAGTTCCTGGAGGATAAGCAATAGGTTAACATTACAGTAGGGAGACATATTAATATATCAGAAGAGCTTCATTCCAGGAACAGTTGCTAAACAATGGAAAAGCTGTCGAAATAGATTACAGAATTTCTTTTCCTAGAGGTCATTAAAATAGAATTCATCAATAAATATATCAACAAATGTTTCTTTTGTGAGGACAACAAGCTACCTGACATACCATAAAAGATAAAAGGGAAGTACAATAACTTCTCATTTATCCTAAGGTAAGCCTCACTTATCCAAAAATACTCTCAAGAACCAAGAAGCAAGGGGAAAGGGATGTCACCAAATCCACCTACTAAACTCCTTTGGGATCTATTTGCTCTTAAGGTAAGTATAAATTCTATTCTACTTACCCATGGTTGACATGGCAGTCACTCTCTTTCCAAGTGGGAAAAGCAATGCTTTGGGGGTATGAGGACCTCAGTTCAAATCTCACTTCTGATATTTATTACCTACTTGACCTTGAGCAGGTTATCTACCCTTTGAGTCCCACTTTCCTCATCTGTAATATGAGAGGGTTGGACTCAAAGACCTCTAAGGTCCTGTCTAGATCTCAGTCTATATGATGCTATGACTTTAGATTATCCCTTTAAAATTTCATACATTAGTTGGATTCCAGCACTCTTACCTGCTTAAATATTTTATATGCTTTTATCATCCAGTGAGTTAGATATTCTTTTAAGCTTTGTGTCACCTACAAATCACTTCAATCTTAATCCAAGTCACTGAAGAAAATGTTGAAAAGAAAAAAGTCAAAGACAAGTATCTAAGTAACTCTATGAACCCCTGGGGACTTTCCATGTTTTTAACGATTCATTAATAGCTACTCTTTGGGTACCATCACCCAATGGTTCTGAATCTGTCTAGTTTTACATGGTACTAGTCCATAGCTCTCCATTTCATCCACAAGGATCATACAAGAGGCCTCAAATGCTTTACTGGAATCCAGATATGTGACTATTTCCATTACGTTCATTCCCCTCATTTACCAGGGTACAAAAGTAAATGAGGGGCAGCTGAGTGACTCAATGCATAGATCACTGTCCCTGGAGTCGGGAGAACCTAAGTTCAAATCTAACCTCAGATACTTACTAGCTGCATGACCCAGGCAATTCATATAACCCTGATTATCTCAACAACAACAAAAAGTAAATGAGATTAGATTGTTCTCACCTGTTCTTGATAAACCCATGCAGTTTCTTTATGATCACAGCTTCTTCTTCTAGATATTCACTAAGAATTGCTTTAATATATTCTAGAATTTGACAGAAATAAGAGTCAAGCTCACTGGCCTTCAATCCATTCTCTTTAGTCAGTCAATCAATTAGCATTTATTAACTATATTATGTGCCCTGCACTGCACTAAGTGCTAAAGATACAAAGAAAAGAAAAAAAAAACAGTCCTTTCGATAAAAGAACTAGCTACCCAATGGAGGAGACAGCACACAAACAATTGTGTGTAATCAAGACCCATATAGGATAAGTTGGAAATGGTCTCCATCCTTCTAAGGCTGCTAAGATTAAAGGGGGTTGGGGAAAATTTCTTGCAGAAAGCTTTAGCTGGGACTTGAAGTAACTGAGGGTCAAGGAGGCAAAGATGAGAGGTGAGAACATTTGAAACATGTGGGACAGCCAGTGAAAATGCACAGATTAGGGAGATGGAGTGTATTGTGTGAGGAACAAGGAAGCCAGTGTCACTGGATCACAGAATACATGGTGGAGAGGAAGCCAGCACGGAATTTCCTACTTAATCCTCCAGGTGATAAGGAGCCACTAGAGTTTATTGAATAGATGGGTGAAATGGTCAGACTTGTCCTTTGGGAAAACTGAGTGGAGGATTAGAACAGGGAGAGACTTGAAGCAAGGAGATCAACCCAATAAGGGTTACAATAGTCCAGGAAAGAATAGTACAGGCTTATGGCAGTGTCAGAGGAGAAAAGGAGAAATATACAGAAGATCTTACAAAGGCAGAAATAAGCTGTCGTTCAATCATTTTTCAATCATGTCAGACTCTCTCCATTTGGGCTTTTCTTTTTGTTTTGTTTTGCTTTGCCTTTTGGAGGGCAATTGGGGTCAAGTAACTTGCCCAAGGTTGCACGGCTAGGTGTGTGTGTGTGTGTGTGTGTTAAGTACCGAGGCTGAATCCAAACCCAGGTCCTCCTGACTCCAGGGCTGGTGCTTTACTCACTGCGTCACCTAGCCACCCCCAATTTGGGCTTTTCTTGGCACAGATACTGGAGTGATTTGCCATTTCCTTCTCCAGATCATTTTACAGATGAGAAACTGGGGCAAACAGGGTTAAGTGACTTGCCCAGGGTAACACAGCTAGTAAGTCTCTGAGGCCAGATTTGAACTCAGGAAGATGAGTCTTCCTGACTCCAGATCTGGCGCTCTATCCACTGAGCCACCTAGCATCCCTTTAGAAACAAGATTTGACCACTAATTGCTATAAGAGATGAGAGAGTGTGAGAAGTCAAGGATGACAGTGTCAAGATATCAGGAGACGCCCTGTTTTCCAGAGCTAAGACCCAGCAGGCTGTGCCCTGAGCTTGACATAACAATACTCCTTCATGCTTACCCTCTGGGTGAATAGCACTGCAACTACATCACAGAACTGATGCTCCCTGAGCTTGGGCAGGCACCAACAGGCCCAGGTATCAATGAACTTTTTGCCACTAGACAATCTTGCCTCATTGTTACTACACTACACTGTTTGGCTCTTTGTCTAGCCACAAATATATATATATATATATATATATATATATATATATATATATATATATATATATAGGTTTAGTGACACTAAAGTGGGTCCCCTTATTAGGAGCAGGGCCCTGACACAAGCATCTATTTTGCCTCCTTTCTTGCAAGCCATTTCCCTCACTCAGAAATTAAACTTCTATTTGATTCCTGACTCTCCTGTCTCTAGCCTGTTTTGTTCAGCTCCAGTCATCCACAGGTTGGAGGCTAGTTTAGATCAGTTGACAACACATAGGTTGTGGATTCGAGTGACTGGGAGGATGGTAATGCTCTCAACAGTAATAGAAAAGTTAGGAGGAAGGGAGAGTTAGGGGGAGGAGAGATAATGTCCAATAGACAATTGCCGGTGTAAGACTGAAGGTTAGGCAAAAATTTTAGGGCCGCATAAGAAGATCTGAGAGTCACTGGTATAGAAATGATCATTGAAACCTTAAAGCAAAATGTTATAGAGAGGAGATACCAGGACAGAACCTTTGGGGACACCACCTGTTAGGGGGTCATGACCAGGATAAAGACCCAACAAAGGAAACAGAGGAGGAGCAGCCAGATAAGTAGAAGAACCGGGATAAAGGAGTGTCACAAAAAACCTATAAAGCAAAGAAGGTGATCAACAGTATCAACAACTGCAAAGAGAGCTAGGAGAATGAGGACTAAGAAAAGGCAATTGAATTTGGTAATTAAAAGATTACTGGTAACTCTAAGAAATTATTGAATGATGAGATCAGAAGTCAGATTGTATAGATCGAGAAGAAAGGAAGGGGAGCACCTACTTCCTTCTCAAGGAGTTTAGTCACAAAAGGGAGGAAAGATAAAGGATGATAGCTAGTGTGGGCGGATGGATCAAGTAAGGATCTTTTGAGGATTGGAGAGATATGAGCATGTTTGTTGACAGTAGCGAAGCAGGCAACAGACAAGGAATGACTGAAAATCAGTGGAAGGGTAGAGATAATAGAGGGACATCTGCTAGAGAAGATGGGTTGGAATGGGATCCCTTGTGTGTGCTCCCTTCACAAAAATTCTGAACGTGGTCACTTCTGCAGCCCCTTTCCTGCTCGTCTTTGTGTTTCAAATGTCACAGGCATCGCTCAGCAATCACATCTGGCAGTAGTTTCAGAGCATCCCAGGTTAAAGAGCACAAGGCCTGGCAGGTCCTATGGTGCTGGAAAGGCCTTGAGTACAGATCTGGCAACAAACTACGTATCTGAGGACCTGAGTGATTAAGTCCAAATAGATCCATCATCATAGGATTAGCCACCAGTAATGAATATCTTGGCTGACTTAGTAAATTGCCACAGCAAAACATTAAGAAGTGAAAGAGGTCTATAGGCTCCATATACCTATATGCCAGGAGTACTTACTTCAGGAAAGGAGTCTGAGGACACTGACCATATCGAACACTGAACACCAATACATACAAAAAAGAACTGGACAATAGTAGAACAAGATACATGGAGAAAGAACACTCACTGATTAACATGGAATTAATTCAGAATCAGTGGTCTGTAGGCAGATGGTGGTGGACAGTGAGGTGGCAAAGTGAATCAAGGGCTGGATCTAGAGTCATGAAGACCTGAGTTCAAATCTGGTCTCAGACACTTACTAGCTGTGTGACTCTGGGCAAATCACATAACCTACTTGCCTCAGTTTTCTCAACTGAAAAATGAGCTGGAGAAGGAAATGGCAAACCACTCTTTGCCAAGGAAACCCTAAATGGATTCACACATGACAAGTCAGACATGACTAAAATAACTGAACAAAAACAAAGGCAAATAATCAAATTGTTAGCTCAAAATTGACACCAAATTAGACAGATAGAAGGTGAGAGGATGAATGTCCAACCTATTTAAGCAAACTTTGGAAGGTGAATGGAGGCAGGGCAGCACACTAAACAGAGAGAACAGAGAGCCGGACTTGGAATCAAGAAACTTTGGGTTAAAGTCCTACTTCCAACACACCCTAGGCTGTCACCATGGGAAAGTCACTTGATCTTTCAGGGCTAAGGGCTAAGAAGACTAAGACTGCAGGAAGATGAAAAAATTACCATGCCCACCATAATGACTTCCATGAACAATAATTAAAATAAGCCTTTGCTTCTAAAGAGGTTAGTCACAGTTTTCCGGAAAATACACTTATAAAGATTAGCTCATTGCTTAGCAATACTGGATAAGAGATATATATATAAGACAGTGCCTTGCCCTTGAGAACCTTCAGACCAGCTGGAGGAAAAAACTTAGCATTAAATAATTAATAATAAGCAATTAACATAATTAATTAGCATCAAATAATAATTGATTGACAAATCATTACGTAATAATAAATACCACTGATACCAATGATTATGTGCTAAATTTTGTAGATCAAATTGAGGCAGTTGAAAGAGTGGATTTGGAGTTAGTGTCTGTGTTCAAATCCTGTCTCTATCATTTACTGCCTGTGTGACCTCAGGAAAGTAGCTCTATCTCACTAGACCTTGGTTTCCATATCTATAAAAGAAGGAGGTTGAACTAGATAGACTGTAAATTCTCTTTCAGATTTAAATCTAGGATACCTTGCTCCTACACACAAGTCCAGAAAAGGGAGAGATCAGTATAGACTGGAAAAGTCAGGAAAGCCTTTATAGAGGCTTTGGCCTTGAGGCATATGTTGTTCTTGGATCTGGTTTCTTTCATCCCATGATCAACATAGTAAAACTTCCACCAAATTATTGAACAAATTCTCTTCCTTACCAATTTTTGAAAATTATGGGTTTCCCCAACCTACATTTGAAAATCATACCCTAATGCTTTCTTGTTCAACAGTTAAGCTTGACAACACAAGTCACTTGCTTCAGATGTCAATATACCTGGGGTTTATAACTTCGCTGTTGTGGGTACTTCTTCCATTAACACAGATCACAGAAAGCAATGCTCCTTTGACTTAGTAGACAAATGTCTAGAATTTGTCATGACAGAAAATTTCTTCACAGAAGCCACTCCAAGGTAATGACCCACTCCAACCTTAGCTACAGAACTCCTCAGAAGACATACACCCTGTCCTTCACTGGCCCATAGTCAAAGCCTTTGAAAGCTGGTAGGGTCTGTCAAAGTTTGTACTCTGCTAGCACAGCCTAAGAGAACCCTAGAGTCACCACCAAACAACAATAAGGCATTACAGTTAGTGTAGAGTCTAATGGAATTTTCTTTGAGGCACAAGAATGTGAGCTGTGAAGCTTAAGTACATATTCCACTTGTCAAACTAATGTTTATGCTTGATGGGAAAAAAATGCCAGGAGGCTTAGATTGACAGTGTTTGGCTTAGTGTGGTTTTTTCCTTTTGGTACTGGAAGATGTGGTTCATCTGGGTCAGGAGCCTTGAATTCATCAAGGGCAACTAGGCACACTCACTTATCTTGGGTATCAAGATAAGTCATTTTTGTTTTGTCATTTCCAGTGTAGTGTCCTCCTTGGCAGAGAAAACTAAAGTGGAATAAGAACTGAGAAGCTCCTTTCTATTGTCAGTTATCATCATGCCTTCCACCCACTTCTTTGACCTTACTTTTCCTCCCAATAGAGCTTTAAAAAAGCAAAACCTCTTTTTTTTTTCCTCTCAAACTTCGATCACCAACTGTTCTGAGCTCTAACCCTCCTGGCACTATTTTTGTATATTCATGCCACTCCCCATATTTATCCTATGTTATTTGACCTCGTTTCCATCTTTTGTGCACGTCTTTGCTTATATCCAAGTTGGTTGGTGAGATCCTTGTGTATCCACATCAATTTCTTCAGACAAATCTCATTTTTCCTCAATGAAAATGCTTCTCTTCCTATCTTGAGAATTACTATCCCTCCTGGATTGAATTCCCTGGGGGTACTTTAGCCCATTATTTTACCTTTCTTTCCTCTGGATCATCTGAAATCTGCTCTTTCAAAAATTAGGGTGCAGGTCTGACTCTATCTGGATTTTTCTCCAGGAGAAAGCAGTCACTTCCCACAGGGTACCCATCATTTCCACCCCAGAAACCAGGTCTCCCTACTAGTGAAAAATCATATCCAGACTAGAATTCACCCTTTGGGGTTCCCCTACCTTTTGAAAAATGAAATTATCACTACAGCAGTGTTATTAATCTCTCAGCTTTTGGCCAAGATAGAACACTCTAGCAGATGTCTGGATAATGGAAGTCTCCCATTACTATATGATGCCTCTTGCCTAGATTTTTTATCTCTTTTCAAATCTCCACTTCTATTTCCTAGTTGTTGGTTTTTGTTTTTGTTTTTTTACAGATGGGGTTGTTGTGCATTTAATTTTTTTCCCTTTTGGAGTGGGGAAAGAAGGGCAATTGGGGTTAAGTGACTTGCCCAAGGTCACACGGCTAGTTTTGTGTGTGTGTGTGTGTGTGTGTGTGTATGTGTGTGTGTGTGTGTGTGTTAAGTGTCTGAGGCCAGATTGTGGTCAATGTGCCACCTAACTGCCCTATTTTAAAAAAATTTTAAATAACAAGAAGAATAAAGACAAGAACAAGAAGAGCATTTAAATAGCACTTAAAGGCTTGCAAAGCATTTTACAAATATCACCTCATTTGATCCACATAAGAACTCTAGAAGGTAGATACTATTATTTCCTCATTTAAAGGAAACCTAAGAAAACTGCGGCAGGCAGCAGGTAAGTGACCTGCCCGGGACTGCACAGCTGAGAAGCATCAAGTCTTCCTGACTCCAGGTTTAGCTCTCTATCCACTGCTCCATCTAACTAACAATCATTGACACCCCCAAACTATTATGCTTACCCTTCCTAGTTTCTTGATTTTCTCACATGAATAGCACTTTCAGATACTGAAAGGACTGGCAAATGGCATTGCTGAGTGACTGTGAGTGATGTCAAGATCATGGAAAGCAAGAAAGATACCACAAGATTGGAGAAGGGCAAGTATCTGATTGCAAAGGGGGGAAAAAGAAGAAAGCAAAAGTCTGAAAACTTCACTAAAGAGGTGACTGATGGACACCTAGAAAGGGAAGGAGTAATTACCAAGATCCACCATGATTTCATTAAGAACAGGCCATATCAGGCTAAACTTATTTATTTTTTTGACAAGTTAACTAAACTAGAAGATGAAGGGAATGTTGTGGCCATGGTTTGCCTATATATAGCACAGTTTAGAGTAAAGTATCTCATACTATTCTTGTGGAAAAGGTAGAGAGATGTGAATTAAACAGCAGTGTTGTTTTGGTCATGTCTGATTCTTTATGACCCCCTTCGGGGTTTTCCTCTCCAGCTCATTTTACAGATGGGGAAACTGAGTCATGTGAGTTAATTAATGACTTGCCCAGGGTTACAGAGCTACTAAGTGTCTGAGGTCAGATTGGAACTCAGGTCTTCCTGATTCCAGGCCCACTGCTTTATCCACTGCACCCCCTAGCTCCTCCAAACAACAAAGGCATCAGATAGATTGAGAACTCATTGAATGTCCAAACTTTAATGTAGTTGTTAATGGTCTGATTGCAACATAACAGTGCCCAAGGGATCTGTGTTTGACCGTGTGCTGATCAACATTTGTATCATTGGTTTGCATAAAGGCAAAAATGGTATGCTCATCAAATTTACAGGTGACATAAAGCTAGGAGAGACAGTTCAAATGTTGGATTATAGGCAGAATCAAAAATGGTCTTAATAGTCTAGATTCATTAGGCTGAATCTAAGATCCAATTCAATAGGTATAATTGTTGTCTCACACTTAAGTTCAAAAGTTTTAATTTCATCAGTACAAAATAAAGGAGGCATGGTTAGAAAGCAGACATTTTGAAAAAGACTGAGTTATAGCAGACTCCAAGCTCAATATGATTCAGCAGTGTGATATGGAAACCAAAAGAGCTAATACAGTCTTGGGTTACAAGACTCACATGAAATAATGAAGAGTAAAATAAGCAGAATAAGAGAACATTGGGTACAATAACAGCAATAGTGTTTTAAGAACAACTTTGAGTGAATTTTATTGTGACTATTATAAATACCCAAATTAACTACAAAGGACATATGAAGGAAGATGCTATCGGCATCCAGAGAAAGAATTGGTAAATAGAAATACATACACACATACACATACATACGTGCGTGTGCATATATACATATATATGTGTGTATCTAATGATAGTCATCTTGGGGAGTGGCAAAGAAAAAAGATAGAAAAGACATTCACAAAATAACTTTATTTTTATTTTTTGTTGTTTTTTAGATTTGTTTGTTTTGTTTGTTTGCTTTTTGGAAGGCAATTGGGGTTAAGTGACTTGCCCAAAGTCACATGGCTAGTAATTGTGTCAAGTATCTGAGGCCGAATTTGAACTCAAGTCCTCCTGACTACAGGTCCAGTGCTCTATTCACTGCACCACCTAGCCAACCCAATAACTTTATTTTTAAAGTAATAGCAAGGTTTACATGTGCAATCATATTTGTATTATACAATGTTTTAGAAATCCTTATTTAATTCCATGAATTGAAAATAAAATGAAAAAAAGCAATTTAAAGACAAGTATATCTTCCTGGAATAAGGAAGGAATAATACCACTATATTTTGCCTTTGTCAGACTTCATCCGGAATAATGTGTTGAATTCTTGCTACCATAAGTTAACAAGGACATTGATAAGGAAGCAAGTATCCAGAGGAAAACAACCAGGATATCAAATGGTCTTTGAGTCTATTTCACAAGAGAATTAGTTGAAGGAAGTGGTATGTTTAGCCTGGAGAAAAGAAGACTAGAAAAATGGTAACTGTCTTCAAGTATCTGGAGGTCTGTCATGTAGGAGGAACTAAATGTGCTCCAGTTTAGCCCCAGAAAGCAGAACCAAGAAAAATAAGTGGAAGCGGCAAAGAGGCAAATTTAGGCAAGATTCAAGAAAAACTTTCTAATAATTGATGTGGTACAGAAAAAGAGAAGGGGATATATTGAGATGTGGTAGGTTTCCCTTCCCTGGATGCTTCAAGCAGAGACTGAAAACTTGTCAGGTTTATTATAGTGGGCAATTCTTTCATGTCTGGACTGCATCAGATGA
The DNA here is from genome assembly GCA_011680675.1 of Gymnobelideus leadbeateri. NCBI lineage: Eukaryota > Metazoa > Chordata > Mammalia > Diprotodontia > Petauridae > Gymnobelideus > Gymnobelideus leadbeateri. Next base: position 880,502 of record WOXC01009709.1, on the reverse strand, counting down.
CCACAAGGTCTCTTCTGACTGAAAATCTGTGATTTGATTTTGTGTAGTATAGGATTTGGGCAATTTGCTGAAGAGAACATTCCATTATGTTTCAATCTAATATTTTCAGTTAATACTTATATCGTGTTACATGGTAAGTCTAATGTATTTATTTTCTTGGGAAAAAAATTGCAGTAACATTAAGGTCAATAGGAGGTACCTATTCTTATGGAAAGTATTGGTAAAAAAAAAAAAAAGATGAGAGATAGGCTGCCTCCAACAAATCGTGGAATCATGTCCAGGCTCTTGGAGTTCAATGTCCTCTTCAGACTCACTCTAGCTATCTCCTAGGTGACTCATCTCTAAAGAAATTAGGAGGGGCAGCTAGGTGGTGCAGTGAGTAGAGCATCGGCCCTGGAGTCAGAAGGACCTGAGTTCGGATCCGACCTCAGACACTTAATGCACACACAAAAAACAAAAACCTAGCCGTGTGACCTTGGGCAAGTTACTTAACCCCAATTGCCCTCCAAAAAGCAAAAAAAAAAAAAAGAAATTAGGGGATAGTTAAATGTACAAAAAAAAGTTAAAAGCAATCATTCTGGGTTAGCAATTCTGATTGTATAAAGAGAACAGTTGGGAGTGTGTGACAGAAAGGTTTGAAAGGATCATTTGGAAAGACTGCATAGAAGAGACTGAGGGATTATAAAATATCTTCCTAGACCTCCAATCAGGGAGCTAGCCTCCTAAGTCCTGTGTGGCCTGCTTCCTTCAATTTTGCTATTCCAATGAAGGCAATAAAACAACTTTAGAGGTACAATTAAAGGTCTTAGGCTAGACATTAACCCATGATCCAAACCCTCTATGGAAAGTGATAGAGGCCATAATGAGAACAAGGGATCAAGAACCAACAAGCATAACCTAAGTGGAGGAGATTTGACTTACGAAAAGTTAGATAACTAACTATGTATGTCAGGGAGAATCAAATTTTATGGAATTAAAAACTAATCAATGTATTATGTCAGGAATAATCAACTTTTATGGAATTAAAAACTAATCAATCAATCAACAAGCATTTATCAAGCACCATTTTTGGGCCCAGTACCATGCTAGATGTTTGGGATACCAGGGGAAAGAATGAAACAATAAATATTCACAAGTTTACATTCTAATGGGTAGAGAAGCACATTTTAAAATATATAGATAGAACAAATATAAAGTTAAGAAATACATATATACACACACAAAGTAGTTATATAAAAGATAGTGTGGAAAGAAAGGTGCTAGCAGTTGTGCGGATCAGGAAAGGAACTGCTCAAGTTCTCTTGAAGAGAGGGATTCTGAGGCAAAGAAATGCCATTTCAGGAAGGACACCTGACTAGTACAAAGGCACACAGACAGGAGATGGATTATAATGAAGGAGGAACAGAGAAGCCAGTGGAGTTGGATTGTAGTGTGTGGAAGAAATAGTAACATACTTTAAAGCTGGGAAGAGATATCAGGGCTGAGTTGTGTAGGGCTTTAAAAGCTAAATGGAAGCGTTTCCATTTTATTCTAGATCTAATAGGAAGCCAGTGGAATCAGTTGAACAGGGGAGTTGCCTGGTCAGATCTATGCTTCAGGAAAATTACTTTGGCAGCAATGCATGGAATAGACTGGAGTGGTGAGAGCAATTAGGAGGTTGTTGGCAATCATCTAGGAGAGAGGGTCATGAGGACCTGAACTAAAGTTGTAGCTGTGTGAATAGAGAATTTTATCTTAGCGTTCCTCATTGTGCCCATACACATTGTGTCCTGGGCAATTGTCTACTGTATCTGTTCCTCGTCCTGGCTCTGATTGGGGCAGAGTGGGAGGGAAAGGAGAGTATAGTACCAAAGGACCATAGACTTAGAATCAGAAGGGGCAATAGAAGTCATGTTGCCTAGCCTTTGCAGCTGAGGACCCTGAAGCAAAATATCACACATGCAGCAAGGATTAAAGACAAGATTTAGACTCAGGTCCTCCGACTCCAAGGCCTACATTCATTCAATGTGTCACATTGCTTCCCTAGAACTAATGAGAACTGGTCAGAAATATGAGCTATGCTGAAGAAGGGCTAGATTCAAAGTACATTGTGTTCTTGTAATTTGCCTACCTGTTTATTGATGGCATGACTGAAAGACTGTTTATATCATGGCAGGGTAGATTCTCTCACACTAAATGACCAAAGAAGTTAAATAATGTTCCCTATTTCACCTAACTAGTAAGTGGTAGGACCAGGATTCAAATCTAGATATTCTGACCCCAAATTCACTACACCACCTTAGAATACTGTTATAAAACAGATTTCAAACAGACTCAGCATACCAAGGGTATATTTCTCATAAAATGCAATATGCTGTCAAGGGCAGACATAGTATGATTAGCTTCTGGAAGCAGAGGGTCAGTCTGGGAGCGCCTTCCAAATCCTTCTTCCTTGAAGGGGTTCTGCCCCCCTGCATAAGCATGGGAGAAAGAATGAACTTTCTCAATCAGCAGGTCATTTTATCCTCCCCTTGGAAAATGGAGTAGTTGAGAGGCTTCCTGCTTATGGATGGGAGCCAAAATTTTCCTACAAAGAGGGTTAATGCTCCTTATAATGAACAGAAATGGAAATTCCAGATAAATGAAATCTCCCACCACCACCACCACTCCCTGCCTAGTGACTGAGAGTCACTCCCCCCACCCAGAGACCAAATAAAATAGAGATGAGAGATGTCCCTTCCTCATCAGATAATACATCTTCCACTACGGTTCATAGAAAGCTCACTGTATGATTAAAATAACATAAACAAAAAGATCACTAAAAGGAAGCAAAATTCTTGAGTTACTAAGAAACCAATAATGGTTCCAGAGATCAGATAAAGACATATACCTCCCTCTTGGGGATAGACAGAAGGGGTAGAATATTGTATGCAATGTCAGCATCATGGTATTCTTACTTAAGTGACCTTTGTTACAAAGGCAGGTTCAATATGGGGGGAGGAGTATTATAAAAAAATGACTATGATATAATAACAAAATGCAGAGATGACTGGAAGGAGGGAGGGGAGGGAGGGAGAGAAAACAAGCACTCTACCCAAAGATTATGCACAGAAATATAATTATACAGTAACTGGGAGAAATATATTGTATTGTTTTTGTATCAATCTAAGGAAAAAACTTTTCTTTAACTTATAAAATAGAACATAGACTTGTAATACAGTCAACAGGAATAGAAAAAATATAATTTACTCCATCATGCTTATTGATACACCATAGAAACATAATTTACAATAATCCTGTGTTCATAAAGGCTGTGACACTGGGAATAAAGTGTCCCACTAACCTGAAAAAACATGAAGTTGGGAGGCCAGCAACCAACTACATATAGAGGTGGTAAAACAGAGGGAGGGATGGTGTCAGAAGACCTGAGTTGAATTCTGGCCTCCGACACTAACTAGCTTCTTTTTTTTTTTAAACAAATACTTTATTAACTTCTGTTTTACATCATTCATTTCCGCCAGATTTTGAGTTACAATCATTTTCCCCCCATTATTCCCCTACCCAACCTCCCAGAATAGCAGTCCCACAAGATATCGCTTCCTCCAATCTGCTCTCTCCCATACCTTCTCCCATACCCCCATCGACTTTTCCATTAGAGGAAGGTGAATCTTTGTGTCCCAATGCCTGCACATCTTATCTCCCAATTATAAGCAAAAGAGTATTAATAATAGTATTTATATATATTTGAAACATTTAATGTTAAGACCTTGAATTTCAGATCCATTTCCTTCCTCCCTTGTCACCCATTCCCTCTGGGGAGATAAGTAATTCAGTATATGTTGTACATGTCTAGCTATGCAAAACATTATCATAGTAGATATATTGTGCAAGGATGCTTATAATTCCCTCCCACTCATCCCACCCCCCACCTGGTCCATTCCCTACATGATCCTGTCCCTCTTCTATAGTGGGTACTTCCAACCTCCCCTCACCCCAAGGATGCCCTCCCATCCATCATCCCTCCTCTCATCCCCCTTCCCCCTATCCTGCTGCAGGTTGAGATATCCCATTTAGTATGTATGTCATTTTCTCCCTGAACCAAATTCAATGTGAATGTGGTTTTGCCTTTTTAGCCTTCCTTATTCTCCCCCTCCTTTGCACCCACTTCCCTACATGAGATAGTTTACCCTACCATGTCTCTCCCCATCTCCTCTTGCCACTTTCCTCTCTCACCTCATAATTTCATCCCTTGAGTACTCTCCCTTCCCAACAAAATCAACCTATGCCCTCTATCCATATATAACTGTAACCATATACACACACATTCACATATGTATTCGTATGAACACACCCCCTTCTTCCATTATTTTCATAGTGGGAAAGATATCATCAGTCACAGATATTGCTTTTCCATATAGGAATGTAAATAGTTCAACTTTGATAAGTTCCTTTTGATTTCTTTTCCCTGATTACCTTCTCAGGCATCTCTTGCTTCTTGTGTCTGGATGTCAAATTTTCTATTCAACTCTGGTTTTTTCCTCAAGAATGCTTGAAAGTCCTCTATTCCACTGAATGACCATATTTTCCCCTGAAACAAAATACTCAGTTTTGCTGGGTAGGTGACCCTTGGGTTCATTCCCAGTTCTTTTGCCCTCTGGAATATCATATTCCATGCCCTTCGATCCCTCAGTGTAGAAGCTGCCAGGTCCTGGGCTATTCTGATTGTGTTTCCACAATATTGAAATTGTTTCTTCCTGGCTGCTTGTAGTATTTTCTCCTTGATCTGGGGATTCTGGAACCTGGCTATAATATTCCTGGGAGTTTTCTTTTTGGGATCTTTTTCAGGAGGTGATCGGTGGATTCTTTCAACCTCTATTTTGCCCTCTGGATCTAAAACATCAGGGCAGTTTTCCTTGAGAATTTCTTGAAGGGTGATTTCTAGGTTCTTTCTTTGATCATGGCTTTCAGGTAGTCCAATAATTTTTAAATTGTCTCTCCTGGATCTATTTTCCAGGTCAGTGGTTTTTCCCATGAGATATTTCACATTGCCTTCTAATCTTTCATTTGTTTGGATCTGCTTAACAGCATCTTGATTTCTCATAAAGTCATTAGCTTCCATTTGCTCCAGTCTAACTCTGAAGGAATGAATCTCCTCAGTGAACTTTTGAGATTCTTTTTCCATCTGGCAAATTCGACTTTTTAAGGCATTCTTCTCCTCATTGCCCTTTTGGGCCTCCTTTGCCATTTGAGCTAGTCTATTTTTTAAGGTGTTGTTTTCCTCAGTCAGGCTGTTGACCCTCATTTCATACTTTTCCTGCATCCTTCTCATTTCTCTTTCAATTTTTCCTCCACTTCTCTTATTTGATTTTTAAAGTCCTTCTTAAGGTCCTCTATGGCCTGCAACCCGCTCATGTTTTCCCCTGGGGCTTTTGGAGCAGGACTTCTGACCTCACAGTCCTTTTCCCGCTCTATGCCCCCAAAATAGGAGTCTAGGGTTGCATTTTTCTGTTTCCTTTGCCTTGGCATGTTGCCACTTAATTGCTTGACTTTTGGGCTTGTTGCCACACTATGGCTTTAAGGCCAGATAGAGGAATTTTCGTCCCGAACGTGTGGGGGGCAACTTCCGTTTCTGGCAAGCTGTAAACCCACCCACAACTTCCACCCTAGATCACAATCCAGATCCAGGGAGGTTAAAGCAAGAGCGATTACCCCCCAAGACTGATCGCTGGATCTCCCCACGATTTGTAGGCTGGGAGCCGGAAATGCCTCTGAAAACTACACAGTGGCGTGTCTCCTCAGCAGCTTCTAGCCCCCAGGGGAGGGAGCTGACGCATTCCCAAATACAGGTCCCAAAGTCCATAGGACACTAACCTCTTACTTTGTCCTAGGCAAGTCTATGTTGATAATTCTGGAATCTCCACAGTTCCTGGTGTTCTGGGGTTCCTCCAGCCGGCTGCTGGCCCTGCCGCCCTGGGGCTAAAACCTCGGCTCACGTGGACCTGGGCTCGGCTCGGCTCCTGCGCTCTGCGCGCTGCCGGCTCCCAGACCACTGCGCTGGTCCTTCCTGCAGGGTGCTGGGCTGTCCTCAGCGGGAGGTTAGCTTCTCTGTGTCGTTCTGTGGGTGCTGGGGCTCCAGAAGATTTTCAGAGTCCTTTTTTACATAGTTTGTGGAGAATCTGGGGGCAGAGAGGCTTGGAAGAGCTGTTTCTACTCCGCCATCTTGGCTCCGCCCCCCACTAACTAGCTTCTTGACCCTAGACTAGTCACTTAACCTCTGTTTGCCTCAGTTTCCTTAACTGTAAAAGAAGGATAATAACACCTCATGGTACAATTGTGAGGATCAAATGTGATATTTGTAAAGTCCTTAGCCCAGTTCCTGGCCCAGAAAAATATCTGCTCTCTTCCTTTTCCCTTCTCATTTGAGAAATAGCTTCACTAAATTCAGAGAGACTTTTCACCAGAAGACTAGACACCAAGAATAGCTTGGGACCACAGCAAGTCATGAATGCCATCTACCTTGTCTTGGAAGGGCTGTAATCTGTATTGGTAGAGGAAGTAATCATATTTATAAAATCATATATCTTTTGAAGAAATAAAGATGAAATTATAGATGCACAAATTTAGGAAAAATCACTGAGGGGTGCGCTAAAGGGGAAATGTGAACAGTATGCTGGACCCAGAGTCAAGAGACCAAGATTCCCTTCAGGGCTTTGAACCCAACTGTGTGACCATTGGCAGGTCTCTGCACTTTATTTCCCTCATCTGCAAAAGGGGATTCTTTTTTTTACTACTTCCCTCACAGAGATGTCATAAAGAAAAACCTTTTTAAACCTTAAAAAATGCTAAAAATGTGAGCTATCATACAGCTTTAAAGGAATATATATATATATACATGTATATATATATATATATATATATATATATATATATATTCACACACATACGGGTGCTATATGTGCATGTCACATGTGAACCATATCACTAATGGTAGAAGTGTGTACTAAAAAGATCTAACTGATCTTTAAAACAACAACAAAAAAAAAAGATTGCTGAATTGAATTTAATAGAGGTTATTCTGAAGAACTCTACACAAGAATCAGATCACACAAGTCCCCATGTGTTAATGAAATTTCTAAAGCCACAGCCTTATCCATTAGCCTTTAAAGAGTGTGTCCACAGGAATCTGCAAAATTGGAATTTGAGGTTAGCCATGATTTTCACCACAGAAAGGAAAACAAAAATGGTTTTCTCAAAGCCTAGTAACTGATCTTTACCCATTTGCCCCTTTCTTGGTCCTGTTCTCATCTCACTGCACTCCTCTAACTCGTTCTCTGTGCCATCTTTTATATCCACTTCTTTTCACACCTCCCAGTATTCTTCTTGTGGAATCCTCTTCCTAGGAAGTGCCCTTCCTCTCTGTTATTCCATGGGCATGCTCTTTAATAATGACAGAGAGTTTAGGCTAAGAGACTCAAGGAAGTTACAGCCAATGCATTGATCACCTCCTTACAGGCACTTTCCCTTCTTTGTCCTGTCTCAGTATGATTCCTCCTGATTTTGATCCTAAACTCATCTCCCTCAATGCCTCTTTGCTGACTGGGTTATGTAGGGGCATTCAGGAGAAGGCCTTAACCAATTCACAAGTCAGCAGGGCCATAATAGGTGAGAATTAACCCCCTGCCTTTCAGGCTAAGACCTAATTAGCACAAGGAGTAGTGGAGATATTGAACAGGACCACACCATGAGCCCAGAATTCCAATACATATTCTAAGCAGCCTTGGGCTGCAGAGTTCTAAATAAAAGAATTATAACAGGTTAGCTATCCACATAGTAGATAGTGCTGTACTTGGAATTAGGAAGATCTTGGGTTCAATCCTACCCCTGACACTAGCTGTGTGATTGTGAGCAAGTAACAACCTCTCTAAACTTCAGTTTCCTTATCTGCAAAAAGGAAAGAATGATCTCTGCAGTATTTGCCTTGCAGGGCTGTTAGAAGGACCAAATAATGTCACGCCTAAAACACTTTAGGTTGTGCAAAGTGCTACTGAAATATCAATTGTTATATGGAAGCATGTCCATTTGCAGATAGATTGCCAGGTGGTCCCTGACCCCTATTCAAGAGGGTTATTTTGGCACATTCAATAGCTAACAGTTAAAGAAGTGCATTAAAGTGTGCAAAACATTTTACATAAGCTCTCAGTGGAACCTTACAACAACCTGCAAGGTAGGTATCATTATTATTCCATACTACAGATAAGGAAACTGAGGCTGGAAGAGGTCATGTAACTTACCCAGGATCACACAGCTAGAGAAGGTTTTAACTCAGGTCTTATTACTACCAAGTCTAGCACTCTTATCTACTCTGCTACTTGGCTACACATCAACACACAGAGGAAGAACTCAGTGTCTTTATAGTTCTGAACCAACTTAAACAGTTCCCTGGCCTTAGTCAAAATCCGTAACTTCATAGGACGAATGCCTGCCTATGGACCGTCAGTTTCTGGGCGTTTACATATTAAACAGTAGTAAATAGTTTATAGAGCAATTAATTTGTTAATTCATTAGGAGATAAAACATGCACCAGAAATTTATTTTAAAATTATTAGGGAAATATTTTTCCTATATCAAAGTTTCTTTAGCATCATCATGTCTATTACTAGCTGTAAATTCCCAGGCATGTGAATACCTTGTGTGGTATCTGTCCTCTCTGGTTCTAATTTTGACATCTCTGAACTCTGATGACTCTGGAGAAGGGAGTGAGGCTGATAACTTTGCGCAGCTCTGCCTCACTTAAATCCAATTCACAAGCAAATCAAGATATCACCCTCGAGATGTCATTGGTCTTCGAAAAAGGAGGACAAACAACAATGACATCACAAGCAAAGTTGTCTTTGATCAAAAAAAAAAAATTGTGCTGCCTAACTGTGTGGCACACTTTAGCTATATGATCCTAGATGATCAAATGAAATAATATTTGTCAAGTGCTTAACAAGATGCCTGGAACATGGTAGGTGCTTAATAAATGATTCTTACTTCCTAAATCACTTAGCATATAGTAGATACTCAATAAATGCTCATCCCCTTCCCTTCCCCTAAAGTAACAAAAGGTGTGTTTTTTGTAAATGTGTCTGCTAGTAAAATAAAGAACAAAAGGAAATTTTGAAAATATGATCTAAGTAGAAATACAATAAACAGTAACCATTTTCCCTTCAATTTGGATGTCTTAAGGCCATCTTGTTCTGTAATTTCTCCTGCCCAGCATCTCCACTCCTCCTTCCAGTTCTATAATTAAACTTTCTGTTTTATTCAGGAAAGTGTTTTTGTTACTCTGAGTTTAGATAGCTCTGATTTTCATGTGTAAACAGACTCGGTCTAAAATTCCAATTTATGGACCTATGTCCCATCCGTTAAGCAGAGTTCAATATTTTTTTTCTTACAACCATTAATTATAAATTAGATGCAAATTCAAAATTAATAGAATATATGATTAAGGGAAAGAAATAAGCGAAAGAGGAAGAAGGGCCTATGTCATGCTGTAGCTTTCTTTCACTGGGCCCTCCCATGGGGACTGTCAGCCTCAGATGTTCCAGCTTGGCTGCAGCAGAAAGTTTGATACTGGGGATCTCTCCTGGGGTTTTGATCTCACTGAATACAGTAACCAATGCTTTCAGGCATTGAGAGATCTGGGAGGAAAAATGAGCACAGAGCTGTTTGGAGATTTGAGGCAAGCACACTGTATATGTATAGGCATGTGAGCAAGACATGCTTCTACCAAAGCATCTTTTGGAGGTGTTTCTCAGTGGAGTTCAGAGAGAGGAATTTCAAAGGAATCCTTTTACCTACCACTAATTAACTTGCCACTGTGCTGAAATGAGGGGATTGACAAACAACTTTCAGGCCCATTTTATAACCTTCTCCCAGCCAGCCTCTGAAAAGAAAGCTAGCCCTCCTACACAACCTTCAGAATTTGATCTCCAAAGGAAATGTTACCCCCAAGAAGGCATGAGCTCTGGGCTCCCATATTATTCCTCAGTAGGGGAAATGGGAGACTATAAAAACTGCCAACTGCTTCCCCACTAATGCCCCCACCCACCCACCCACCCATTCCAACTGCTCATGAGGGCAGTCAAGGCCTAATTGTTCTGGGAAGGCTTCTCTGCTTTGTTGATAACCCAACTCCCTTGACTCTCTTCCTCCTTCCTATTACTCACATTCTGATTTTTAAGTTGTTTATTAGAACCACCAACTGTCAGCATGAGAAGAGAAAAGAAAGGTGAAACTCAGATGTCCATATTTCATTTTTTAATTAACTGGTAAAATAAGGTAAAAGAGAGAAAGAAAGGAAATAAGCATTAATATAACGCCTATTATGGGCCAGGAACTAGGCTATTACAAATATAATCTCATTTGAAAATATTCTGTAAAATGAGTTTCTTTGTTACTCCTGAGCCTTAATGGAAAAGATATTGGGGCCTTAGACTAAGAATGCAAGTTTCATATAAATATCTAATGCCTGGATTACTACTGTAAAATGCTAATTTTCCTGTGTTGGTCCTAAGTAATATCTCCAATAAGGAATGCCAAGGGTATGGTGGAAAGACTGCTGGATTTAAAATCAAAGGACCTGGATTCAAATCTTCTCCCCACCACTGCATATCTGTGAAAGTCTGGGCTAGTTAGTTACTTAACCACTCATGTCTCAGTCTTCTTACCTATAAAATCAAAGGGTTATACTGTTGTTGTTGAGTCACCTCCGACTCTTCATAATTCATGGACTGTACTATCCATGGGATTTTCTCAGCAAAGATACATGAGTGGTCTGCCCTTTCCTTCTCCAGTGGATTAGGGAAATCAGAGTTTAAGTGATTTGCTCAGGGACACGGCTACTAAGTGTCTGAGGTAGTATTTGAACTGAGGTCTTCCTGATTCCAGGTCCAGCACTTTATGCGTGGAACCATCTAGCTGCCTCCTCCTTAGCATAAAAGGTTATGCTAAATGACATTGAAAGTCCCTTTCAGCTTCATGGTTATAGTCTGTGACCTATAGGGCAGTAGCATGGGTATTTCTGAATCATGACTTTACCATCAACTCCTTCCTAAAATACAGGCAATTCTATTTACATAACAGTTGTTTAAGTTGTGAAATAATAAACCCAGCAATACCCTCCACAGAGGACAAAGCAGGTTGTTAAGAAAAAAAGAAATGTCCTTGGAGTCTCTTCCTGGAATTGGGAAAGAAATGAGACAAACTCACAATTTACTGAGCTCATAGTATTATATTGAAATGTAGAAAATATATCTTTTTTTAAAAAGGAGAAAGCCACGGCAGCTGGGTAGCACAGTGAATAGAGCACCGGCCCTGAAGTCAGGAGGACCTGAGTTCAAATCTGCCCTCAGACATTTAACATTTACTAGTCATGTGACCTTGGGAAAGTCACTTAACCCCAATTGCCCTGCCCTCCCCCCTCCAAAAAGCAAAATTAATTAATTAATTAATTAAAAAATAAAAAGGAGAAAGGCTGGTTCCTAGAAAACCAACTACATTGGGGACCCAAAGCACATATATAGAAAAAAATCTTTAAAAAGCTACATATCAACCAATATAAGGTAATGATTTGCAGTCAGAAGACTTGGGTTTGAATCTAGGTACTGATACTTAACTATATGTGATCTTGGGCACTTACTTAATGTTTCTCAGCTTCAGTTTCCTCATCTGTAAAATAAGTGGTTTGAAACAGATCATCTGTACAGTTTCTCCATGCTCTAAATCTCACAAATTAGATACGATCAGAATCTGATGGGATTAATCATGGAAGGTTTCCTGACAGATGGATTATAAGGAGGGTTTTGAAGCAGGTCATATAAATGTATAAGTAGAGAAGAAAAGAGAAGAAATTCCAGGGAAAGGACGATAAGCATGTCAAGTCACAGAAAAACAGGAATAAAATTTTTTAATGTGATCAAGAAGACACCAGACAGCTTAATTTTAATGTAACAGAGTTCAAATAGGAAAATGATAAAGACAAGAGGTTGATGAGAGTTGAGAAGAAGGAGGAGGAGACCAAAATCAGTTGGTTAAGGACTTTGAAGGTTGTATGGGAGGTTCAAATTTGGTAACAACAAGCAACAGCTATGATAAGTGGGGATTCACATGATAAATAGTGTTCAAAGAAGACTACTCTAAAAGATATGTGTTAGATCCTCCATTAGAATCCTCTGGTACCTCAACCAGCATGGGAGCAAGGGGAAAGGCATGACACTATGCTCTAAACTCTGAGAGGTTATACCAAGGTAGAAAAGCTTGAAGTCTTGGGGTTGGTGATGGACTATGTGTCAGTCATCTGAGAACCACGCTAGTTAAATATGGAGAGGTCCACTACCCGAAGGTTGACCTTTAGATAATAAATTTTCTTGGCTATGCCAACTCATAAAACCACCTGCTAACTGTTGGTAAACAATAGTCTCAATGATGAAATGTCCAATCCTTGAGGTACATGGGGGAGGAAGATAGGGAGCTAAAAAGATTCAAAGCACAGAAACAAAGAATCATAGTATTTCAGAGTTGAATGAAATCTCACTGGCTAACAGTCTAATTCCAACCTGAAAAATAAACCCCACGATAACATGCCCAATGAATGGTCATTCAACTTTTTGCTTAAAATTTTCAATGAAGGGGAACCCATTAGCATCCATGGCAACCTATTTTACTTTGGGATAGCTCTAATTATTAGGGAGTTTTTCCTACAAATGTGGCACAGTGGATAGGGTGTTTTCCTTAGACTCATCAAGGCCTACTTCAGACACATGTTAGCTGAGGCAAGTCATTTTACTTCTCTGGTTCCCAGTTTCCCCAAGTGTAAAAGGAAAGAGTTGGATCCAATGACCTCTCATGTCTTTTCCAGGCCTAAATCCAAGGATTTAGGATCCCAGGATCCCCAATATGCTAATTCACATATTCTAGCAAATTCTCCTAGTTCTGTTCTCCATGCAAAAATAAAACAAATATAATTCCTCTTCCACACACAAAAACCCTTCAGATACTTCAACAAGTCTATCATGTCCACTTCAGTCTTCTCGTCTCCAGACTAAACATCTCAAGATCCTTTTAACTGCTCTTCGTAAGACATGGACCTACAACCTTTCACCATGCTGTTTACCCTTTTCTGGATACTTTCAGCTTCTTAATACCTTTCCTAAACTGTGGTGCCCAAAATTGAACATGCTGCTGTAGGTGAGATTTGATGAGGGCAGAAAGATCCCCTCCTTTTTCCTGGAAGTTGTGCCTCTCAATATTGCATTAGCCCACCATTATATTAGTTTTTTTGGCTGCTGTGCCATACTTTTTTGACTCATATTGAACTTACAATCCATTAAAGCCCCAGATATTTCTCAATTTGCTATGCAACCATTCCTCTCCCATATTTGCCTTGCGAAGTATACTTTGAATTCAAGCATAAGACTTTATTTATACTTTCCCCTGTTCACTTCCCTCTAATTAGATTCAACCTAATATTCAAGCTTGGCAACATCTTTTGGGATCCTGACTCTGTCACCCAGTGTGGTGGTCAACCCTCCCAGCTTTGACTCATCTGAAATTTTGATAAAGTAGTCACCTTTGTTTTTATCTAAAGCATTCATTTTTCATTTTTTAATTTCTATTTTTTATTTCTAATTTATTAAATAAAACAAGGATTTCCATGACATAATACAACAAAAAAAGATGATTGCTCGTGAAGCTGCAAACCTACTATGCACAATTTGCTATTCCTCTCAAATATCAACAAAATTATCATGTAAATTTATTTTTTATTCTTCCCTACCCTCCTCTACCTATGGCTACCATTAGACACAAATAGGTATATATGTAAACTTATTCTATACATATTTCTACTTATCAGTTCTTTCTCTGTATGCACATAGTGTCTTTCTTCATATGTTAAACAGCACAAGGTCAAGTTTGGACACCTTGGGCACTCCACTGGAGACTTCTTTTCAACAAAAATCAAACAATTGACTACTTTGAAATGTGTCATTCAACTACTCAATACCATCTAACTATATTGTCATTGCATCTGCTCTTGCTGAAGCCATGCTGCTGCCTTTTTATGGTCACTTTCCTTTTTTAAGATATTGACTAACCAATACTCTAAAAATACATTCCAAAATTTCACCAAAAATCAAAGTTAAGCTCACTAATTCTATTCTATCCCTTTTATTGAAAATTAGAATATTTTCCCTGCTTCAATCCTATGGTGATTCTCCTCTTCAAAATTATTCATGGCTAAAGCAGAAAGTTTGTGCATAACTTCATATGTATGACTGGTATTGTATTCCTTCTGTTCTCAACAAATGGGGTAGAGGATGGAGGGAGGAGGAAAATCAGACCTTGAAATAAAATTGAATTTTAAAAGTCAGTCAAAAATCACCAACAGTGACTCAGAAACCATATTCACCAATTCTTTTAGTATATAGGAATGTCGTTCTACAGATCAGGTGACTTGAATCAATCAAAGGAACTTGGATATTCTCATATAATTCCCTTATATATACTGGGTATCCATTCCTTATTCTCTTCTGTTCAAAGATCATTCTCCTTGACAGAGGAAACAGAAGTGAAATGAGAATTTGAATATTTCCGACTTCTTTATGACGATGGTCACCATGATCATCACCCAAGGAGCAATCCTATATTTTCATTAATTTTTCTCCTCTCCCCAATAGAGGTTTAACTTTCATTTTTGTTATCCATAAATTTACCCCCCCCCCACACTCACCTCATTTTGCACTACTGAAACTATCCTTGCTATGCCGTTATTTGGCCTTACTTCGATTTTCAGCATATATCACTTGAAAATCTTATTTAGTTGGCAACTTTTCTGTGATTACCTTCAAGTAATCAAGTAATTACCACTTTTTTCTCTTCAGTCAAATTGTTTTGGTTTATATCTTCAAAATTTCATTCTTGAGAGCCCCCCACTTCTCCTGGGATGACTAGAATTCTACCTACCCTTCCTTCAAAGCCCCTAAATCTATTCTAGCAAAAGTCTAGGGCATATATCACACTAACCCAGACTTCCTTTCTTCTTTCACAAGTTTTAAGAGGAATGTTAACTTCCTCCCAGAGTTTTCATCAATCATTTCCACCACAGCAAATATTTCATCCCTATTAGTGAGAATCAAATATAGAAGAGATTCTCCCTTGTTAGTTTATCTACCCTTTGAAGAATGAAATTATCATTAGGGAAAGTCAAGAAATGATTACCTACTCTGCTTTTGGCAGAGAAAATGCTTTAGAAGGTTCTAAATAATTGGACTCCCCCATCACTACCAAAGCACGCCTCTGTGCCAGGCTTGTGATCTGTTTCCCAAACAATTTATCTATTTCTTCTTTTTTCTGTCTAAGTGGTCTGTGGTATACTTTGATGACAAAACTGCTTCACTGATCTTCACACAAATGTTTTCTACCATGTTCCTCTCTGGTTCCTGGATTTCTTCATATGAGTTCACTGAGAGAGGGGATATAAAGCAGATTTATATCTTAATATGGCTCCATCTTAATATACAAAGCTACCTCACCTCCATACACTTTTATCTAATCTGTTTCTTTTGAATGAGTAGGTAGGTGGCAGAGTGGGTATAGTGCCAGGCCTGGAGTCAGGAAGACTCATTTTCCAAAGTTTAAATCTAGCCTCAGACACATATAGACACTTTACCATACCTCAGACACTTTGACCATGGGCAAGTCATATAATCTAGTTTGCCTCAGTTTCCTCATATATAAAATGAACTAGAAAAATTAATGGCAAACTACTCCAGCATCTTTGTCAAGAAAACCCCAAATAGGGTCATGAAGAGTTGGACACAACTAAAAACAACTGAACAAAACAAAACAAAAAATTGAATAAGCTATAAGACCCACCCAGGGTCCTATCTCAGTTATGAATATCATTCTACTGAAACTCAATGGTAATTATGATGTCGAACTTGCCTCTTTACGTAAGTACCTCTGGCTCATCCTCTTAATCCTTGTACATTTTTGTATAGTCATTTAAGGTCATTGCAATACTTATGGTTTATCTCTCCCTCCACTTAGATATTTGTCTCTGGTGAGCTTCTGAGTGTACTTCCAAAACTACAGTTTTGTATCCTACGTTGTAGCCCCTATCTGTTATATCTGGCTTGGAGAATATAAGTAGGCAATTTCCTTCTGCCCTATTTTCATTTTAAAGGTTCTTTGATTAGATTCACAAGACACAAGTCAAATACATTTTTATCAGCCTTTATTAGGTGTATTCAATCCCTATCCAGGAACCTATTACTCCTATATTTTAAGCTATGACCCAGAAACCCAAATCTCAATCTCAGCCACCACGTCTTCGGCCAGTCATGTACTTCCCAGTCGGTTTTCTTTTCTGTATCCCTTGTGTTCAATAGGAGACAGCAAAAAAACTACCACCTTTCTCCTGTGGTCTTCAATCTCTTGCCTACAACTTCATCATCTTTGCTAATGCCCTCTACTTTTTCATAGGGCAGTATCACTAGTGTCCACATGAATTACCAGCTCTTTGTTATGTTTTAGATACA
The DNA here is from genome assembly GCA_011680675.1 of Gymnobelideus leadbeateri. NCBI lineage: Eukaryota > Metazoa > Chordata > Mammalia > Diprotodontia > Petauridae > Gymnobelideus > Gymnobelideus leadbeateri. The sequence goes on along the minus strand of WOXC01009709.1, from coordinate 863,940 downwards.
TACTCTACAAGAAAAAAGGCCTCTCTGTTATTATCAAGTGAACAAATAAATAGCTGCCTCAGCATCCTTGAGCAGGGAATGACCAACCACAATCTCTTTTTTTTTTCTCTGATTTTGACTGGGTGGTCTTTAACATGAAAGTACTTTATGGACCTGCTTTATCATTACTTGGAAGACAAGCAAATGATTTCCCCTTAGAACTTCTAGCTCTTTCTTATTAAGGAAGGAGCTCAAATTTGTTTGTTCTTAGTTCCGAGTGGTTCTTTTTCCTTTCCTCTTCTGAGGGACATTTTTCCACACTCCAACCTTCTGACCCAGATCAAGTTTCCCATCGGTCATTTCAAATTTTTAAAAATTATTTTAATAAACTTTTCCCACTTTTTTCACATTAAGGCCTTATAGCTATCATATCTACTGGCTAACTATCTTTAATTCATTCAACCAATTCTCATAGAGTATGATCTTAATGCTTTCCGCCATTCAAGCTAACCTCCTCTGTTTGCTCTCCAGTTAGTCAATATTCTTCCTAAAAGAGGGCATCATAGACTGAACATAATACTCCAACTGTAGTCTGACTTTCTCTTTCCTAGTCCTGGGCAGTAAGTATCTCAATGCAGCATTATCTTTATGGGGTGTTTTTGGCTTCCATATCATTCTATTGACTTATATCAAGCTTGCAGAGCACTCATCACTGGTAACATTCTGCATTCTGTTTACATCTACCGGATATCTCCTTAAGAGGAAGCAAGGCATAGTGGATATAGAACTGCCCTCGAAGACAGGAAGACTTACATTCGATCCCTACCTCTAATACATACTTGCCTTAATTTAAGGTATACTTGATTTAACCTTTCAGTGATCTAGGAAGCTCTCTAGGACTACATGTTGTACAATACTAGTTTATGTATCTCTGTGTCAAGAGGAGAAGGCTTATATAGCTTTCTCCGAGCAGCATATCAAACCAGCTAATGAGGGGTTCTGTGTTGGCTCCTAGAGGAGACTGAGACTCTTGTATAATACCTGCCTTAGTGCAGTTCTAGGAGAAGAGATCATCAAATACTATCAACAATGATCTAAAACAGGAGTAAAATCAGAAGTTATTAATGTCAAAGGACAGGTGTCATGGTACCTGGGTCTAGACATTGCAATGGGGAACAGTTGCATACTCCCCCATATCAAAGTAGGAAGGAAACTGGATTTGCAGCCAGATAACCCAGTTTCAAATTCCAACTCTCACACCGACAGACATCAGTTTTGTGACCTTAGACAAATCACTTAACTTCTAGGCCTCAGTTCCCTCAGTTGCAAAAAATAAGGCAATATGATTGACTTCTAAGATGAAGTCTAGGATGCCTTTGCACTCTAGAACTTATGACTCTATGAAGATGGTGGAGGAGGAGGGGAGGCCGAGCAGAAAAAGAAGCAGTCAGCATTAGGGATGATTGTCAGAGATGATGAGTCCTCAGGGGAAAGCAAGGTTTCAGCTAATGCATCTCACATTCTTTCATCCTCCTCAAAGAGATCCAAAAAGAAGTAGAATTTGTTAACTATGAAATGGATTCCAAAGGGCACAGGGGAAAGGGCTGCCAGAAAGTTCAGATTTTTGCAATTTCTTCAAAAGTGGTAGTCTGACATTATGAAATGACACTTTCCATCATCTAAAAGATTTCTAAAATATATGCACTGCTTAATTAGTAATCTTGACCATGTCCTCCCCATATCTAACTTGTTTTTAATGCCTCTGATCCTATGTTATCCTTTCTAATGTCCAAGTCAAAGTTCCCTTTTTTAGTAAACATTAAAATAAACCTATGCTTTTCCTTAATATGTTAGAAGATACTTTCCTGTTCTGTCTTTTGTTCCTGATATGACTTTGCAAACCTTAATGTCCTCTATGTTAGCTCTTATTATTATCTCAATAAAATTTCCCATTATGATTTTTCACCTTGCCTTTATTCTCTTTCACAGTATCAGCTTTTGCTATTGTCTTGGAGCAGGGCCTACCTGACCACTGCTTTGGCTCTCATTTACATTTCAGTTCATTATTTTAAAAAAATGTTTTTGGCTTGCTAGGTCTCTCTCACTTTTATGCAAAAAAATACATTATTCTTGTGCCCTCAGTAATGCTTTCTTAAGGCATATCCAGTTATTCTCTGAACTACTTTACCTTTTATGCCTTTTTTCAATAAAGTCCTTTCCAGCTATTTTTCTAAAATAGCTGAAACATTATTTCTCAAAATTTGCTTTATCTTCCCTATTTCCTTCCAGTCCCATTTTTAATTAATCCCAAATTATACAGGTCGGGGGAGGGGAATCTGTGACCTCAAGGCCACATGTGGCCTTCTAGATCCTCAAGTATGGCCCTTTGAATCCAAGCTTCACAGAACAAATCCCCTTAATAAAAGGACTTATTCTGTAAAACTTGAACTCAGTCAAAAGACCACACCCAAGAGCCTAGATGGCCACATTTGGCCTCAAGGCCTCAGGATCCCCAGGTTCATCATCACTTTGTCCAAAGTCACATTTGAATCAGACTTATAGAAGTTTAATGTTAGATGGGTTTAGAGATGAGTTAGTACAATCCCAGTCTACCTTTCAATCTTTCATTGATTCCTACATGTTCTTAGCTCTCTAGGAAGTTTTTCTACAAAAAATTAGTCTCCTCTAGGAACCAATTCAGAATCCCTCATTAGCTGGTGTGATGTGCTGCTCAGAGATATACTGCTGTATAAGTCTTCTCTTAACAGCAAGGTGCATTAACTAGTACCATGAGATTCTTCTATGCTATCATGTAACATGCAACAGGAAAACCATTATACATGCAACTTCTATACTTCAGTGCACCCATGAACTCATGAACGAGTACTCCCTCCAACAGTAAAGATAATAACCCATATATACCTACTCATTTGGTGTGATTCCCCATTCTCCCATAATCCGACCCAGACAAATCTACTCAACACACTAGAGGCTTTTCCTATAAGACTTTTAAAATCCTAAGAGTAGCAATACAGTATTCAGATTGTCTGTCGGGCCTCACTCTCAATGCATGACCAGGCTATCTGCTTTCCTTGTCATGCATTTCTTCATTGATATCTTTTGTGTTTCTTTCAGACATCCATCCAGTCATCCAACCAAGACCATCTCACTATTTGCCTATTACCACTGTCCTGCTCCTTTCCATCTGGACCTGTGCTCTCCATCAGAACTGAGGGTGTACCTCTACATCCAGGGGCTTACAGAATCCATGACCCAATTCTCTCAAGAAATTAATTCATTAATCTTTGGATCCCCCACCCTAGGACCATGGTCCATTTATTAGTAATTGAGTATGTGCAAATTAGCCACTTAACCTATTATATCTCCTGGCTAGCCCTAGATACCAGACCAGGCTTCAGTCACACTTCTATTCAGCCATTCACTCAAGACATCTCACCATCTACCTGACACTACACATGTCCCACTCCCCATCTTTTCAACTCCCCATCTTTAAGTGGAGGGCAGATGAGGGGAATTTCCTCTTACTAAAGGAAACTCCAGGAGTCAATTATTTCTGGTGGTTTTATCCTATGTATGCATACCTTGTGTTCTGTTATGTTTCATGTCTCTGGGGAAGTCACAAAACTACTGAGATAGAAAGGACCTCAGTGGTCATATGGCACAACCAATACCTTAAAAAAAAACCCTCTAGAATAACTACACAACAAATGGTCATCCAACCTTTTCTTAAAGAATATTGATATGAATTGTTGAGTTGCAGGTCAGTGATCTTAGAAAAACTGAAGACCATGGGGGAGATGCCACAGGACTAGAGACATACAAATATTTTAAGTGAGAAAGTAGGGCTCAGAATAGAAGCCAGTGAGTTTGACTTCAATTCTAGGCAAAATTCTTATAACATGTTAAAGGAAAAGTCTATGAACACCTAGAAAGGGAATCAATGGTTGCCAATGTAACAAGTCTTTCCATAGCTTACCCAGATTTCCTGGGATAAAGAACCAGCAAGGTGAAGGGAAGCTGGGAAAGGTGTGGGGGCATACATTTCCCAGAATCCCTGAGATTCCCTCTTCCTTTGCCCTTGAAGAGATTTCCTGCTGAGAGTTTCACAGGCTTAAGGAAGCAAGGAACCATACATCCCCACTCCACTTGGGGTTTTCCTTCTGAACAACTGGAGCACAGGGCCACAACACACTGGTGTTGCTGAGGCGGCCAACTACAGTAAAAGGAAGCAAGATGTGGGATTACTCCTTGAGAACTATGGGAGCCTGCACAGCAAACCTCGAGCAGACTGACTGGAGTAGATTGGAGATTTGTGAGATAAGAGTACCATGAACCACAGGCACGGCAAAAGCAAACAGTGCCAATCCCAGCACTTCTCCAGCCCTTGTTTCCTCAAAGCAGTTGCCAAATTGGTAAATTACAAAACTTGCCAAAAATCTTTCTTTTTTCTTTTCCCACTTCATGCTCTATCTTATTTATGAAGACAGAATGAGAGTCTTTGTTAACCAGTTAGCTAAAATCCAGGTATTTTATGCCAACAACCCTTTCCTTATCTACCTACCTAATTACAATGTTAAAAAAGAAAGGAAAGAAGAATGAATAAAAAAGAAATAAAGAACAAATGTAAAAGAACCAAAAAAAGGAAAATTTGAACCTCCTATTTTGAGTTTAAGAAAAACCAAAAAACAATGAAATAAACACCAAATGAGAAAGGCATGTATAAACAACAATTTAATTTTTTTTAAAAACCTGGTTTTGGTGGACTATTAACTATAAGGACCAATAGTGTAACATGACAACCAAAAAAACTGATGCAGTCTATCAGACTGCATCATGATCAATGATTTAGAGCTGGACAAGATCTTAGAGATCACAGAAGCCAGTTCTCTAATTTACACATGAGGAAACTGAGGCCCAGAGAGATTAAGTGAATTGCCCAAGGTCACATTACAGCCAGTAACTAAGTTGAGATTTGAACCTAGGTCCACTGATGCCAAATCCAGTGCTCTTTTTTTAATAACCCACTGCCTCTCTAGTAAAGAGGATAGTAGGTACAGGAGACACAGAAGTCACAGAAGAAATTCCAAATATTGATCTAGTAACTATGGGGCAATGAGTGAAAATGTCTCCCATTTGAATTTTAATTATCTAGTTTTTCATGTCTTTTTTTTTAATATTTGAAGTCTAGCCCCACCTATTTAACAGACTATTGTGTGGGCAAAGAATAGGACTTGTTCTGAAGACAGAACCAGGAGCAATGAGTAGAAATTGTTCAGGCATAAATTCTGTCTTGATGTTTAAAAAGAGACCTTCCTGACAATGAAAACTTTCCAAAAGTGGAATGGAAGTAATGGATTTCACATCATTAAACATCTTCCATCATTGGGTGAATGACTCGTCAAAGACGGTGGAGAGGGGAATGATCCTTGTTCAGCTGTGGATCAGATTAGATGGATGGTATTGTTCGGGGGACTTTGAAAAGTGTATTATCTAGTTGCTCTAAGAGTCAGAGATCACTGGATAAACTGTCTTCCAAACCTAATTTTTGGTTTTCATATATAGTTTAGGGTCCTGGAGAACAAGAATTCTATGTATCATTTATGAGTGGCTAGCATTAGGAGACACAATACACAGAAATAAATATACAACGTATTCAATTCTGATTCAATTCCAGCCAAGAATCATTTTTTCCTTTGCCTCTTTTCTCTCTACTTTCCTAATGATGTAGCAGCAACAAACCCTAATTGTCTGCATGTCCCATTGTCCTGTTCTTCTTTGCTAATGGTCATACTGAATTCTTCTTAAATCAAAGGACAAATGAAAACTAGTCTCTCTTAACTCGGTTATCTACGTGGAAAAGTAATTTTATTTTAGTAACCTGGATGGGCTTTGCCCAAGGCTTAGAGGTTGGTTTTATTCTCCTCTCTCAAAATTGCTTGCAGTCTTTTAAACAAGGTTTATTACTGTTCGTTTTGTAGATAACAATCATTGAAATTGAAACAAGAACACAGAAGATGGGCATTCACAGCCCACAACTTCAAGCCTATGGCTTTGTCTCCTGCTCAGCTGTCACCCTGCCACTTTTCCCGCTTCTATCCACCCAGGATTCTCTAGCATCTTTTCCTAAAGGTGAGGGGAGACACTATAATGGATAATGATGTTTCTAATAGGATGTTGCTAATCTATTAACCCTTTGGGGGCTGGAGTTATCAATAAACCCTATTTTTAAAAACATATATGAGGCAAAGGTGTGGAATTACATTTTTTATACCTGGATCTTTCATTAGTGGGGAAGCTCGATGGCACAGTGTATAGAGCATGAGACCTGGAATCAGGAAGACTCATCTTCCTGAGTTCAAATCCAGTCTCAGGCACTTAACTAGCTATGTGACCCCAGGCAAGTTGCTTAACACTATTTATCTCAGTTTCCTCATCTGTAAAATGAGCTGGAGAAGGAAATGGCAAACCACTCCATCAAGTTTGCCAAGAAAACCCAAAATAGGGTCATAAAAAGTCAGCTACAGCTGAAAGAACTGAACTGATTTTATTAGTGAATGAGTGTGTGTGTGTGTGTGTGTGTGTGTGTGTGTGTGTGTGTGTGTGTGTGTGTGTAAGCTTTGATTTCACTAGCATGAAGAAATTCTCATGTGGAAATTCTCTCCACTAATGTAGATAAGAATTTTCTGTGTAAATTATAGTGTTCAAAAATTGCCTAGGTCACTGTGAGAATGTGTTTTTCCCCATGATCATAAAGCTAGTAACTGTAAAAGATAAAATTTTAATCTGGATCTTTCCAGTTGATTCTACGACTGGTCCTTTATCCACTGTGTCATGCTATCTCTCAAGAACACTTACATAGGGGCAGCTTGGTAGCACAATGAATAGAGCACCGGCCCTGGAGTCAGGAGGACCTGAGTTCAAATTTGACCTCAGACACTTAACACAAAAACTAGCCTTGTGACCTTGGACAAGTCACAACCCCAATTGCACTACCTCCCCCCTCCAAAAAAAGCAAAAAACAAACAAAAAAAATAACCCACATACGTAGCACAAATAATAATGAGAGAAAACTAAGACATGAAAAAATATTCACACTGTATAAAAGCTTCAACAGGCGAAGTGAATTTTAAGTATTACAGAAACAGTACCTTTTAAATGTTTTAGGAAAAAACAGTCTTTGGGATTGTTAAATACGATCACAAAAATTACCTTCATAAGTACAAGATGGAGGGAAAATGGATGGACATCAGTCATTCTGAAAAAGATCTGGGAATTTTAGGGAACTACAAACTCAACATGCATGTCAGCAATGTGAAGCAGCAGTCAGAAAAGCTAATAGAATCCTGGTCCTTCAAGGAGAGAAGTGTTGCTTCCAGTAATAATCTTATTGGATTCTGAGTTCATCAGACCTGGTCAAGTATTGTGTTCAGATCTGGGTGCCACACTCTAAGAAGAATATTGATAAAATGAAGAGAATGCAGATGGTAATCAAGAAGGCAAAGGACCCTGAATTCATGTCATTTGGGTATCAATTGAAGGGAATGGTCATGATAAGCATGAAGAAAAGAAGATTCTAGGAAATGTGATGGCTGTCTTCCTGCATTTTAAAGACTATCATTAGAGAAGGGGTTAGATTTTTTGTGTTTGGACCCAGGAAATAGAACCAGGAGCAATGGATGAAAGCTGTAAAGAGGAAAATTTATAATTGAAACACACACACACACACACACACACACACACACACACACACACACACACACATATAATTGATGTCAGGGAAAACTTTGGGCAGTGTCCAAATGTGGAATGGGCAGTGTCCAAAAGTGGAATGCACTACGTTAAGAGGGAGTATGGATGACCTCTTGTCAGGTGTGTTATAATGTGAATTCTGTTCCCTTATAGCTCAGACTAGATAGTCACTGAGGTCCCTTCAAAGTCTCAAATTCATCGGTCTGTTTCAGTCATTTGCTCTAACTGCACACTTTGAGAGGGTGGTACTTTAAAAAGATAAGAATTAGTCACTTTGGAGAAAAGAAAAACAAAAATCCCAGGATTTGTTGAAAATGCAATTACTTTTTCTTCCAGTAAGATGAAAATCTAAGGTGAAAGGTGAAAGGTTTTAGCAGGTGAGTGGGAATTGTGAGGATTCTTGGTGAGGCCGAGGGATAAGTCATGTCCACTATGTAGAAGAACAGACGACAGTGATCTACAATGAAATTGATTGCTCAGCTTTTATCAGCAGTGAATTAAGATTAGAAGGTTAAGTAGAGTTTTTAACGGTTTTTTGTTTCTAATTCTCCAGTTTAGACAATGTTACTATTTTCCAGGAGCAAGGCACAAAGCATTCCTACTAGCCTACAAACAGAAAGGATCCAAATAAGAGCTATTTTAGATTAAGACCCAAATTAGACTCTGTTTATAGCTCACCCTGCACACAACAGCAAACACCTTTTTTCCCCCAAGTGCAAATCTCAACAGAATGAAAAGCGAAGGAATTGCGTTTTCCCCCTGCTCATCTTCAAAGCACTCTTATCAACACTGACTACTCAAAGACTTTGCCTTTTTGTTTGAACTCGACTGGCAGCACTCACGGCTTTGCTATGCTGACCTTCAGTTACATAAACACAGCTTCCTTAATAACAATGTCCAGCTGCTGTGAAATCCCTGCTGTGCTTACTGTAGGATCCATTCATGATTCCCAAGGCTGCGGATCTTGAATCAGAGAAACAGGACACAAGAGATGGCAAGTCAGAACTGGAGGCAGGACATCTGCATTCGAATCCTGAACCCAGCACTTACTGGGTGTGTGACCATGAACAAATCACTCAATCCTTCAAAGCTGCCTCGGGGGTGGGGAGGGGGTTCCTCTAAAAAATTGGGGATAATAGCATGTGCACTACCAATCTCGTAGGTTTGCTTTAGAAAGGTTATTTTATAAGCCTTAAAACATCACATAATCAGGGGCGGCTAGGTGGCGCAGTGAGTAGAGCGTCTGCCCTGGAGTCAGATGGACCTGAGTTCAGATGTGACCTCAGACACAACGCACACACAAACAAAAACCTAGCCATGTGACCTTGGGCAAGTTTCTTAACCCCAATTGCCCTCCAAAAAGGCAAAAAAAAAAAAAAACCCATCACATGATTATGAGCTATTGTTATATCTAGAGCTAATGCATCTGTATTGAATACAGCAGCATTGCAATTTTGCAAATAAGTGTAGAATGAGAGGTAGGTGAAGAAGATGAGTAAAATGATGAATGAAAATTTTTTAAGAAAACATTTCCTTCAGCACAAAATGAAATTTGAGGCTTACTCGAGAATCCAGTACTCCAGAGGTGAGATACAGCTAAAAGAATACTAAACAGAATCGATCGAGATTTTATTAAGTACCTACTATGTGCCAAGCATGATCCTAAGACCGAGGGTCCAGTTCTGGCTCTTAACACTTGCTCACTTTTCTACACTAAGAAAGTCACATATCATCTCTGCACTCAATTTCTTCATCTATAAAATGTCGATAATCATACTTATAGTATTAGCATAAAGACTAGGCCTGTTTTGTAGGCTATAAAGCAACATATAGATGAGTTAATATTTTGGTGCTCTTGTTCCTTCCCCAAACTCTGAGCTTGCCTTCAAATAGTCATTTTGATGTTAACTCAAAAGTCACCCAAATTCTAATGATCTTTTCTGCAGATAAAAAACAATCTCTACAGTTTTAGAAAGCTAGTTGAGAGACAAGAGAATGAAAGCACAAACATACAAGACTAAGTCAAGTTCTTCCTGTATGCCCAATTCCTTTTTGTCATCATTAACCATTTATGGAGCACCTATGATGTGTATAGCACTATTCTAGACATTGGGAATATACAAAGGTAGACTTGGACCTGCAAAGAAAAAACAAGAATTATACACAGATAAAGAATAATATTAGGGAGCAAAAGCCTACTCGGTAGGTTTTTTTCTACTTAAATCTAAAAGGTTCCTGTCCTTGTAGCCAATGATGACTCTTGGGAGTTGGGAACCATAGCTATTAATGCACCTTGGCACAGAGGTTAAATACCTCTGCCACCCTTTTTCCCGGGTAATCAGGAAGGGAATGGGGGAGATGAGAATTCTCTCTAAGTCTTGTTCAGAATCATGCAGGTTCTGGACCAAGCCCTTTTTTATCTCTAACCTAGAAACAAATTCTGGGAATTTTTTTAGCGTAATTCAAGGAAGAGTCACTAACCACAGGAATGCCAACCATATTTCTACAGAACTCACAGGGTTTTGCACAAAAATATGGGTGAGGATGGAAATATTTAGTCATTGTCCAGATATTTCCCATGTATAGGGAAAAGTATCCGGATTTTTGATGATTGAATAAGATGTTCAGTTCTCTGCCAGATATCTGCCTTGTGTATCAGTACCTAGAATAGTCACCACCAAGGCCACTTGGAAAGCAAAGCCACATTCAGGACCCAGAGTAATCTTTCTATTCAGCAACTATTCAGAACTGCTCCAAAGAAAAACTAATCTTTTTATATTTACAGATAACATAGCTATTTACATGGACAAACGTTTTCTTAAAAAACCTTCTCCCCTCTACTAAAGTCTGATTGTCATTTATTTTTAAGAAGGGTTAAAGGGTTCAACAACTAAGCCAGCCCAATAATCAATGATTAAAATTCCTGTCAGAGAATAAAGGCATCCTAATACCTCCTACCCTCCTCCTTTTCTTCCGTCTTCAATACTCTATTTCATGCATTGGGAGGGAGGTTAACGAGGCTGGCAAACTCCAACCAACACTAAAATAAATGCACCATTAGCCATCTTTCACCAATCGATCAGAGTCTTCTTACCCAGCCCAATTTATTAATAGGTTTCCTCTATTTACAGTGGTCCAAGAGGGTAGATTGTGTCAAGGTACTGTGATCACTAACTGTCAGGCTCTGACAAAAGGCACACCAACTATAGGAGAGATGGGCTAAAGAATACAGTGGCCATCACTCCCCTTGTGACACAGTAGCATCACTGCCCATCCCTTTGGTTTACTTTCTACCTCATTCTCAAACAGTTTACGATACTGTCTTTTCTATGCAGGCTGAAAGAAGGTGATATAGTAGAAAGATCACTGGGTTTGCATTCAGAAAAGCAGATTGAATCCCAGTTCTGCTACTTACTATCTCTCTGGTCTCATGCAAATTATCGAACCTTCTCGAGCTTCCTTCTTCATCCAAAATTAGTGAAATGTACTATGTGATCTTCTTGGGTTACTTTCAATTCTAAATCCTAACCTCTGTAAAATAAGTGCAGCTCTTAAAAACGTCTAGTTTAGCTGAGGACAGAGGCTGGCTCAGCAATGCACTCTGTATTGTACTTAAAGTGATATGATTTCTGTGTTGAAGATGGGGAAGGTGAGGCTCAGTGTCTTACCCAAATTACCACACAACTAGAAAGAGTGAGAACCAGGGCTTGAACCCAAATCCCCTCACTCAAAACCCACCAGGTCTTCTGATCTCTAAGATCTCTTAAAGAGCCTATCACCAAACATCTCATACATAGAATGCTTGTAATCAATACGCAGAAACCAGGAGGGGGAAACACTTGAAGTTTTCCAATATACTTGTCAATAATGTTCTATATTAATCATCAATGATGGTGGAAATGTTTGGACCTTAACCCAGCATTCCTCTCTGTGCTATATGAGGAACTTTAAAACGTACAATAAGAAGGGGTGGCTAGGTGGTGCAGCGAATAGAGCACCAGCCCTGGAGTCAGGAGGGCCTGAATTCAAATCTGACCTCAGACACTTGACACACTTACTAGCCGAGTGACCTTGGGCAAGTCACTTACCCCCAATTGTCCTGCCCTCCCCCCTCCAAAAAACAACATACAATAAGAAGATGAAGTCAGGATAAACATCTAAAGCAAATTAGGTACACACAGAGAAATCTGGGCTAGAGTTGACACAAAGTTGAGAGACACTGTAATCATTTTATAAGCTATCTCAAGGAGGAGAAGATACCAAAAGAATAGAAAAACACTATGGATGATATTATTACCCCAATATCAACTAATAGAATGTCACTAATTCCTTGCCTAGAGGGTCTAGATGGAGCCATAATGCACAAAGCACTGATCCTGGAACCTAAATTCAAATGTGATGTCAGTCACTTAGGAGCTATGTGGCCCTGGGCAACTCACTTAACCTCTTCCTCAACTGGAAAATGAAGATCATAATAGCACTCATATCCTAGGGTCATTGTAAGGATCAAATGAGATTATATTTGTAAAGCATTTCGCACACTACCTGGCACATATTAGCTACTAAATACATTCTTATTTTCTTCTTCCTTCCTTCCTACTGAGCCACATGTATTAATTTCTCCATCTTAGAGGGAGCTCAGTCGATCTACATCTACTGTGTAGGAGTACCCCTGGGTCCTAAGTCAAGAAGACCTGAATTCAAATTTAGCCTCAGAAAACATATTAGCTATGTGACCCTGGGAAAGTCACATAATCTTTGACTGACTTGGTTTCCTAAACTGGAAAATGGAGATAATAATTACATCTACCCACCAGAGTTGTTGTGAAGATCAAATGAGATGATACTTATAAGTTTCTTAGTACAGTGCAAGGCACAGTATGGATATTTAATAAATGATTGTTTCCCTCTTTTTAAATATTTTACCCATGTTTTACATGACTACATATTCATAATCTATATCAAATTGTTTACATTATCAATGAGGGGAGGAAAGGAGAGAGAAAATTTGAAACTCATTTTTTAAACAACTGTTAAAGATTGCTTTTACATATAATTGGGGAAAAAGTAAAATGTTAAATACTTTACCCACACATATCAAGGGTATCCTTGAAAACAAGAAGGAAAAAAAAATAATCCGGCTTTCACAAATGAGTATCTACACAGCAAGATACACCTTTATACAGTTACACAGTTTTCTAAAAGGTACAAAGAATACTAGATCTCAATACACTTATTTTCTTTTATTCCAAATGATCATTTGTGTCAGGTAAATGAGACACAACCTTAAGACTCCCAACCCCCAAACGAATCTCTCAGGTACATGCTTGGATTATGTAATCTACCTTGAAAAGTACAACAACAGAGATAACCCTGCTTAACCACCCCGGTCATTCATATGAAGTTAGGCATGGAAGAAAGGAAGAGGAAGATGTATGCCCCCCCACCAAAAGCATTCATTACTTCAATGGATTCTGTACTAGGCCTCCAAATGAAAGAAGAATTCTCTATGGATGATGAAGTACTACAGATGCTGCATTGTGCTGATCCCCATTGAGCCCTCAAAAACCACAGTGACACATAATTACATCAAGTATATTGCCTTAACAATCCATACAGAGAAAACATAATGGATCAAAAATGCCTATTGTTAAGATAATATGATGAAGTAGGACAGCTGGTCCCTGGTGTTAGTACATTGGTATAAAATTCTGTGAACAACATTTCAGATGGATGATGATTTGGGCCCAGAATTAAAATGATGAAAAAAGGCCGACTGCATTTCATTTGGAAAACTGTGCAGTGTTTTTAATGATTCAGTACTACACCCCAGTATATTGACTTAGTATGTATTACATATATATAAGCACATCTAGATAAGATAGATAGATGTGGATAGACAGATATACTAATAGATAAATAGATATAGAAATATAGATATAGATGTAGATGTAAATATAGCTAGAGAGAAAGAGAGAGATACCAAGGAGAAACACGACAGATACCCAGTGATTTGGGCCCAGAATTATAATGGAGAAAAAAGGGTATACTGGATTGCATTTGGAAAATTGTATATAATTTTTATAATCCAACACTACACCCTAGTATGTCAAATGAGTACATAGATAGATAGATAAATAGATTAGTATACTAGATAAGATAGAAAATAGATACATATCTGTACTGATAGATGAATATGGATATACATATAGGTGTAGCCACTAAAAATCTCTATAGATTAAGGAAAGAGATAGATATGGGACAACCATTGCAGAAACACAAAGATTTGGACCCAGAACTGAATAGAAGGAAGAGAGTTGGCTGTATTACATTTGGGAAAATACCACTGTGTTTTTCAAGAGTCAGTGCAGATCCCCAGCACGAAACACCATCCTTTTAACAGAAATTTCCTGGCAATGTTCCATTCTCTGAAGAATCAAAGTTGCACATGAACCAAAGAACAATAAGATGTAATTTCAACCCAAGTAAGATGCGGGACATTCTGAATGATGACCAAGATGCAAGAAGTGACTTAAGGGATATCATTGAAGAAATGTATGATCAGAAAAGGGGGTGGGCCCAGTGTTGGAGAGATGACAGGTGGACAGTTTAAGGGCCACACTGGCAACCAGGAAATATATAAAGACATAAAAATACTCCACAATATTGAGTGGATCTATGAGGGAACATGGACGAGAATCACTTGGATGAGATGGCATGGATAGATTTTAATATGCCACAGAAGAAATACCCACATTGATAAGGTCATAGGCCTACTGAAGTATTAAATGCTATTTTCAGCCCATCTTTTGAGTAGTTTTATCACTGAATACATTTGTCCATAGATAAAATAGAGTTTGTGTGTGCGTGTGTATCTGTGTGTCTCTGTGTACAAGGAGATGCAAAGAATTTGTTTGGAAGGCAGCAGTTGATGTGACATCTTAACTAAAAAATACATTTATATGAGCTTTAACTAGAGATGAGAGTTACAAAAGAAAGTGGAAGGGGCATAATAGCTTCAGAACACCTATCCTCTCTCTTTAGAAACTGCACTCAGTTATGTGAGGAATTAGAGATAACTCGGCTACAGATTTCCCCTCCAGTTCTCTTTCCCTTGACAATTTAGTATACCATTTCTTCAACCCTTCTATTTAAGTCCACCCTTAAAATAGGAGGAATAAAGGCCTGAGATTTTCTGCACAAAGATTAAGGAAGAATATAAAGCAAAGTGTACCTTGTTGACATTTTTACCTAAAGAAAGAAATGTGAGGGCTGGCTCGTGGTAGAATATTCCACAGCACTTTAGCTATGTATATATACAGTGTAATTTACCTTTTCGAAGTCAAGTAACAAGGCCAGAAAGTCAATTGTTACCCACCTCAAACTGTACTCATTTCAGATCTATGCCATGTACGTTTTCCTAAACTGACACGCTCTGAGATTCAAATCTGTCATTGTCTCTGGTTCCATATTCTAGGGAGGATTTCCAGCCCACGCAAGCCCACAGCTTCTCTACATTTGTAGCTTGTGACATCCTCACACGACATGTACCCTCTATTCACCTCAGTCTCCTTCCCATTGTCCCCTAAAAATACTAGCGCATCACATTCCTTTGATGTCCTAAGCCTTTGGCAAAAAAACTAAGAAATCCATGATTCTTTTCACAGATTTGTACTGTGTTCCTAATATTAATGAGGTGAACAAAAATGATGCACAAACAACTGGAGGAAGAGAAGGAAAGAGAGACAAACACAAGGGGAGTGAAGGGAAATAGAAGATGAAAGAAATATAAGGAAGCATCCATCTCAAATACCATTTTCTTCCAGCACAAAGATGGAAGTTATTCAACTAGATGTGATGCTTTCCCACAGTCAATTATCCCCAAACATGGACATTCTCCTACTTAAATGAAAAAAATAAAACACCACTCCCAAGACATCAGGCCAAGAACAGATTAAATTATGAATGGCTTGTCCTAATAGCAAGCTAAATAACTGAGAAATCTTCATATGGTTTCTCTAGAAAGCCCCCGGTCCCATTCTCTCTAGGCATTATCATCTATATTTACAAAGAATGACTGCACTTCAGCATTCTTGACCTTCACTGAAAAGGTGGCAGAAAGGTTTCTAATATTATTACAGTAAATGTTCTATAGTACTCTTCACATGAACAAGTAATTGTTTTCAGTGGTAATAGGGTATAGGGACTAATCCCCAGATACTCCAAAAGCCTTATTCTGATCAATGCAAGGATGGAAAGTCTCCACTAAAGTCTATGCCAGTGCCACATCATACATGGAAGGAAGCCTGGAGAGAAACGATAGTGGACTACAAGTTCTGACAGTTCCTATAAACCCAGGAAGGATGAACTAAGCCTTGTGACAGACTGTAAGTCTCTTGTCTGAGGACTATCATAGCTAAGTTTGGAAATGCTCATCACCAGGATAGCCACAGGTTAATAAATGCTTAAGACAGGAATCAGGACGACCTGAGTTCAAATCTGTCCTTAGTCACTTAGGAGCTGTGTGGCCCTGGGTAAGTCACTTTGCCTCTGTTTGCCTCAGTTTCCCCATCTGTAAAATGGGGACAATAATAGCATCTACCTCCCAGGGCAGTTGGATAAAATGAGATAATAATTGCAAAGCTCTTAGCACAGTCCCTGGCATATAGTAAGCGCTATTATATATATAATAGTTATTAAATGTTAGTTAGCTATAACTATACCTCTCCAAAACCATCTGTTAAGTCAGAAGGAGGCCATGATCTGCCTTTGTGGAGAGAGGAGCATATGAACAAAATGACAGATTATTGGGTATGTGGCAAAAGTTCTGAATTAGGAGTCAAAAAATTTGGGTTGTAACTACAGCTCTTCTACTAACTAGCTCTGTGACATCCACTGTCAGCTCTAGTTTAAGGATCCTTCCAGCTCTTAAATTCTATGACCCCTCCCAATATGGCACTTTCAAACTCCCCTCCAACAAAGAACACTGGCTAAAATCAAAGTCAACTGACTAATATTACTTTTTTAATCTGGTCGTGAATACACTTGGGAGTATAGTTTCTTGCATGCAATCCATGTTCCACATGGGATTAGTGCACAAAAAGCTACCTCAAAGTCAGGAAACCAGAGGTCAGATCCCACTTCTGACATACCAGCTGTGTGACCCTGGCAAAGTCATTTAACCACTCAGTGCTCTAGGCAACTATTATAAATTGCACGAAAGATGCTCATCTGTATTGGTAAAGGGAGTCTTCTCACCTGGGAGTTGCCAATAACATCATAGATCTGGTCCCTATCCTACCTGGGTGCTCTTTGAAAATGGTGGCAGAGACCAAATTTTTAATTAAAAAAAAAGGAAACTTCTAAAATCTTTAGGCGTGGGAGAGATAGTAAAAGAAGAAGATGTTTAATTCCATTCAGATGTCTATTATTGATGAGATCACATTAAACAAGTGTAATTATACCTTTATCAATTTGGCCACTGATGCATGAGAAGACAGTGCCAGCCTACTCAGTCTTCTAAACACTGCAGCTGTGTATGTCAGCCCACATCTATCTCCCTTTCCCTCCTTCTAGAAGTTGAATCTCTGCTATGATCTTGTCACACACAGCTATATGTCATCCAGGGCCTTTGCAGCTTGCTTCATTAATGGCTATCTAAACCTTTTTAAATTTTTTATTTAATTTATTTTTAGTTAATGGAATAAAACAAGCATTTCCATTATAAACAACTTGCTGTTTCTTTTAAATATAAAATAAAGTTATCATGTAAATTTCCTCTTTTTTCTTCCCTCCCCACCATTGGCCCCTCTTTTTAAATAAAATTTTCTCCTTTCTAAGAGGGACTTTCCAGTTGACTTTTATCCATTGTTTTCCCCCATTAGAAGGTCAGATCCTTCTTCAGAATGCTCGGAATTGTATCTCCAGCGATCAGCATAGTACCCAGTACCAGGAACATAAGAAGTGCTTACTCAATGCACTAACTAGCTAATTATTTACCTATCTATCTAGCTTTAATCTTTGCTAGCAGAAGCACTTGTCACTTCACCCTTTTGATTCTTTACTTCAAAACTTCAAAAACCTTTTGGATTAGTTGACATGCGCATTCAGTCAACTGACACAAATTGTGTCTCATCTGTAAATTGCATATGAGTGTCTTTAGGAGCAGCTTTGGCAGAAAAAAATTGTCACCCTGTGGCCACCCTGGTGATGAACCCCTTTAAATGTAACTAGACTGTTCTTTTGACAACAGATTATAGACTGTCACTCAGCCTGCACTCAAAGCCTTTCCAGCTTCATAGGTAAGACTTTCCAAAGCCTGCACACTACTGGACTCGTCTTTAAGAACCTAAGATCAAGTCTATACCACAACAAAATATCAAAGTAGGACCCCACTGGAGTTGGTCCTTTAAATGGAAAATATAAGAAAATCAAGAGTCAAAAGAATCTTTCTATGATGAGGAGTTAAAAGCGCATTTTACAAGTCAGCTAATAGACAGCAGATAGATAAATTTCTTGATGACAGTTCTCTCCAATCACTGCCCTGGTGATTTCTTCTTCAAAGTCCTCTTCCTACACACGGTTATCTGCATGTGAGTTTAAGAACTGAAGTTCTAGAAAGATCCCAACAAAACAATTTGGGTAAGGGGTGGCAGGGGAGGGGGAGGAAAGCACAGATGGAAGAATGAGCAAGGTAAGATAGGAGGAGGTCAGTGACTCTCCCAAATAAGTATCCTCCTAGGACAAGCAAATGCCAAAGAAGTTGCTATCCTCCCACCAGAAGTCATTGTTCCCAGTCTGAAAGAAAGTCAAACAACGCAAAACAGTGCCAAAAGGAACTCCTTTTATTCATGTTTATTCCTTCTTTATTCTCTTTTCTGATTTTCTCCCTTACTTTGTTCCTTATTCATCCATCCAGCAGACATGCTCAGAGGAAGTGAGTCCTCTGTCTGCAGAACAAGGTGCAAAGGTCCCCTGCCCTGGGTCCTTGCTTCATTGCCATGGCCTTTGTTCTGACAGCTAGAAGTGAGGATCACTGAGCTGATAGCATGTTAATAATAGACTTCACAGACTTGTTTGATTTTTAAAAAGAGATAAGATCCACCATGAAGCAGGTGCATGTGGGGAGAGAGAGAGAGAGAGAGAGAGAGAGAGAGAGAGAGAGAGAGAGAGAGAGAGAGAGAGAAAGAGAGAGAGATTCTGAAGAGAGACCTAGAGATTCTGGACTACATAGGATTCTGGAGAAAGGCATGCATAGGAAGCCTCTAAGGGATTATATGCCAACAAGGATCCAGTACCAAAGGTAAAGAAGGATAGATGGAATCTAACAAAAGTTGTAGGGTGTTGGGGAGAAGACGGTTGGAGAAGAGATAGAAATCCACTCAGATCTGGAAACAGGTCCATAGGTTACACTGTCTATGGAGCCCAAATGGGGAGGAAGGGGCAGCATAGAACCACGCTCACCAGAAAGCAACCCAAACCTATCCTTTTGTAGGTACCATGAGTCATGGGAACTATATAAGATGAAAAGAAAGGTTGGTCAGACTCTCCAGTGGAGAGAGGTAATATACTTTGAATAAAGGCAGAAAGTTTTCCTGACAGTCAAGGGGCTCACTTTTTGAGTCTATTCTAGACCTAGATATCATAGGTCTAGTCCCCATCTTACCTATGTATTCTTTGTTGATAGTGGCAGAAACCAAATTTTTATTTACTAAAAGAAAGAAATGTCTAAAATCTCTAGGAGTGGAGGTTTTGAACAAAACCTGTGCTATATCTCGTGTTTGGATACAGGTGACCTAAAGGTCCTTTGGGAGACGACACATCAAATTCTAATGTTTTCAGGAGAAACTCAGTTTAGACAAAATGAACTGACTTCTAGTATTCTCAAGGGAAATCCTGAATGAGGGTACAAACCATAGAAATTATTGAGAGAGACCTCCAAGGTTAATGTAATACAAATGACACACAGTGTGTTGTACCTACATCATAATCACCCAAAACGAAATGCTAAAAAATTATCATATAAAGAATATGAATATTCTATGTCCTTTTCTTCACCTTTCAACATCTACCTACAAACCAGGTATCTGCTTTGGTGTTCAAAGCTCCATCACATTGTGATACACCTGGGAGACAAAGAAGGTTATGGGAGTTACTCCCCTTCCTTGAAATTCCTAGTCCTGCTTTATTTTCCTGGAAGACCTTCATGAAGAGGAAGCAAAAATTCATTTTAATTTGGGAGCCACCATCATATAAATTTTCAACAAATTAAAAAGGAAATAAAGACTTCTCTTCCTCTATGTTACAGGCAAACATACCAAGAAGTAAGGAAGGCTTGGTTTCCTATAAATTTGTTTGAAATTCACATCACAGTGGTTCCTCAATTAAAATTAATTTTAGCTTTCTCCCATCACTAGCCCCATTCCTTTCATAACCCATATTGTAAAGGGAAAAGGCAGGAGAAGCTGAGCCCAAAACTGAGTCAAGCCAGCACCCGGTGCTGTCGGGAGAAATGAGGAGGAGAACAATGACACCAATATCACAGAACCCCACTGAGTCACAGTCTCACAGAAAGCTTCTTGGCGTGAAGCCAAACACCTGCTTCTCACCAGTGTCTCAAAAATTTCTTTAGACTCCAGAAAAGGTATCAACAACCTGTATGGCACCGGGGCCACTAAGCTAACACTGAGGCAATTTCACAGCATTTGCCACCAAACCACCCCCCAAATGGAATTTAAGTGCTATCTTTCTTCTTGTTCTCTCCTCCTTCCTCCTGGGCTCCTCTTCCTCCTCTCCTCCCTTTTTGTTCCTTCTTCTTTGCCTATTATTTAGGTCAATTGGTGACACCCAGAAGCATTTCTTTATCTCCCTTCGATTGGGGCGGGGGGGGGGGTATGCAGTATACTTTTTTTAAAAAGCTAGAGAAACCCCAATAGAGTGGAAAGAGTTAAGGATTTGGAGTTGGATGACCTGATTCTACTTATGTGACTTTGGACAAGTGACTTCCCTTTATTGAGTCGATTTCTTCCTCTTCATTAAATGGAGAATTTTGATGAAATAATCCTGGATCTAGAGCTGAGACACCCATCTAGTCCAACTCCCTCATTTTACAGATGAGGAAAGTGAGGTCGAAGGTGATTAGGTGACTCTCTAACGTTACATTCAGCTCTAATCCTATGGCCCTATATCTGTTCTTGATTCCCTCTGCAGTAAAGTATCTTTATCATCATCAATGACATCATCAACAAAGTGAGTGCCTACTACTGGTAGGGTATAAGGCTAAGCACCAAGGAAGATGCAAAGAAAGCTATCCATGTCCATTCTTTTCATGCATGCAGCCTTGGCATGTATGTCATTCTCACCCACATCATCATTTCTGCAGAGGGGAAAAACTTGATCCTCATTCCTGAAAGGAGGAGAAGATTGTAAAACAGTACAGATGTTCCTAAGAGAATGGCTAATTACTAGATAAACTTGAATGTTTACAGACAGGGTGAGAACATGGCTCAAAGTGGAATCCTACCTCTCCCTGGAAACAAGGGGGTGCCTCCTAACCTAAGCACTAAAAAATCAGAAACATTAAAGCTTGAAAAAATGGATTATGTTCATCCTCTTACTTCTCCTCACTGGACAATGAAAAATTACTACCTCCACTGCACAGAATCACAAAATCACTGAGTTAGAAGGGACCTCAAAAGTCATCTTGTCCAACCCATGCCTAAAAAGGAATTCCCCTCCATCCCTCACAATGGTTGTCCAGGCTGTGCTTCAACATCTTCTGTGATGGAAAAAACTAACTATAAGATCATCAAATGTCTTTATTCTATTTAGACATGGATTTTTCACCTTCAATAATTAGAATATTTTCAGTAATCTAGTTTTAAACATCTGCAAGGCCTTCAACTGCTTCCTTTGGGTTTGGAATCCAGATCGCTCCAGTCTTCCTGCACTATTCGAAAATGTTGGTATAAAATATGTCAGAGAAAAGGGTTTGGGCAAGCTTTTTGAAAATGCTGATGATGCTAAAGAATTAAAACTCATAACCATAATGCTCTGAGATAACAATTACTAATTGGTTATTAGTATTTAAGGCTCTCTATCAAATATCAGATCGCAGAGTTTTAGCACTTTTTAAGTTTAGAGTTGTAGGACCTGAAGACCCAAGAAGCACAAAGACTATGTATCTTATCATGGTCCTTCACTCTGTGGGCAACCTGATTTCCTTTGGAGTTCAGTCTTGCATTTCATTAGTGACTAGCTAGCTGAAGAGAGATGAGGCAAGTGTTCCTAACTTCTCTTTTCACATATATTAATATAATACACAGTAACTAGAAGAACACTATCTTCCTTTTAAAATTGAGTAGAAGAACATAATAATTAAAGCCTTTATTCTATTTTGAGGGCATAAGGCACACAGATCACACATCCCTTTGTTTAACACAAAGACTCACGTGTCAAATTATGCACCCCTCACACATGCACAGCATTTTAGAACTCTGCAACATAGCCATTTTGCAGGAGTGTGGAAGTAACAGTTTGCTTGGGGGATGTGTGTGTATAAATAGATGTGTAGACAGAAGGAGCTGAAAATAATAGCATATAAAATATAAATTAAGAACAAAATATTTTCTGAATGCATTTCTTCCCAGAATTATCATTTTCACCTGACTAAGAAGCACCCTTCCAAAGTGTGTTCTTGGGACCAACCCATTCTCCCACCTTGACCAGACCCTCTGCAATAGGCTTCCCAGAATCTCCAAGCCCAGGGTTAGCCCAGTGTCTAAAAAACAGCAAGTGGATTTTAGTTCAACAACCATAACCATTCTTAACAGTCTTCTTTTTTTTTATTTTGAAGGAGAGCATGGAGAGGAGGCAAAGAGGGAAGCTTGGAGGTGGCAAAGGAGACAAAGCTAAAAAAGGAAAGATTGTTGGATTTCCTATAACCCGTAAAAACACAGATCAACCTATGAATGGATCAAAATGTCATTTACCTCAAAAATCACACAGGTCTCTCTGCTATGCCTGTACACACCCTTCAACCATTAAGTTCCACCCTACCCTCCTCACCTCACACTGCCCCCCCCCAAAGAAAAAACCTGTTTGATGAGGCAAAGAAGCATCATGATCTTTTTCCCCCATTTTTTTTCAAAAACAGCATTATTTCACTGTCCCTATTTTACATATTCTTTTAAGTAAGTCATGTTCTGCCCTCTCTAAAGAAAAAAAAAACTAGAAAGATTTACAGAGAAAGATGAACAAAGAGTGATTACGGCTAGGTGAGGAAAAAATAGAAAGAATTTTCTCTACCTTGGTTTGTAGAAGTAGAACCTCTATACGGACAGATTAAGGGAGTGAACATGTTGGGAGTATCCAGTCTCCTCTTCTTGCTTGCATATCCACATAAGAAAGGTAAGGGAGAAATGAGAGAGAATTTAAAATCCAATTTAGCTGGGAAATTGGGGAGGGGGGTGTTAATCTTCTGGCTTGAGGTGATGCAAATTCAAAGAAAAAAATGATTCCATTCAAGGGTAATGCAGCGAAAGGAGAGGCTTTCCCAATGCAGAATCCAGAATAATTATTCCATTTCCATGTGAGGTTAAGGGCTGGATTGAAAAAAAAATTAAGATTCTTCTAATAATTATGCTTTTGGTTTTCTGGAGCTTTAGAGGAGAAGGTTCTGTGTGGAGAAGCTGCAGGTCCGATCTGTTCCTCTGTGGAGCATGATTATTTCCAAGGCATCCCCTCCCTAAAGAGGGAAAAGAGGGGGTCAGTATTTTATTAGAGAGCGTACCAGGAATGATGACAAAATTGCATCCCAAAAAAAGATATCAAGTCGTTTTAGGAAGAAAAGGGGGGGGAAGAAAACCCGCATTTCTCAACAGAGTGCACACGAGAAGAATTGGAAAACAGCTGGCACAGGTCTATAAATAATTCAGGAAAGGTCTCGCTATATTCCTGGGACAGGCATGGATGGGAGGTAGAAAACCAAATCTGAATGAGAGAGAGCGTGAGCCACGACATAGCACCACACACTCACACACGCAGAAACACAATACACACTTAACTCGCTAGCAAGTGCGGCTCCCATCACCATCTGCATTGCTGCTGACATGTCTGTCTTTCTCTTCCCTTTGCCTCCAACAGCAGCGCCTCCTCCCACCCCGCTGTGTGGAATCGGTTTTTGACTGTGCACAGAATGTACATTTTGCATTTCTTGAAAGGGGCACACTGACACACACACACACACACACACACACACACACACACGCACACATAGGGGCGGGCGCGCGCACACACACACACACATACAAACACACACTCACGCAAGCCAGTGGTGCTGATGTGCGGACCACTGTGTTTCACCTGCAACGTGTCGATTGGACAGACAGATAATCGCAGCGCGTGGCTGTAGCCTCGGCCACCCGCTGACATCCCTCTCAGCTCCAGGGCGGGGGTGGAGGGGGGATTTAAAAGCATCTCCCACCCTCACCTCCAGCCCCAGGGAAAACCACACACACACACACACACACACACACACACACACACACACACACACACACACACACACCTAAAAAGACAAGTTTGCATCCCATTTAAAGGCTTTCTCTGATACCCGCCTGGTTCCCGAGTTTCCCCGCACCTGACCCTCCTTCCCTGCCGGCCACACATCCAGCCCTAAAGCCTGGGCAAGGGACTCCCGGCAAATACTGACCTATCCGCCGAGCGCCCGCGTTGCAACGACTCCGAATTCCCTGGGGTGGGGTGGCCAGCGGGAGGGGAGGAAGGAAGAGGAGGAGGAAGAGGAGGAGGAGGAAGAGGAGGAGGAGATGGATGGATGGATGGATGGATGGATGGATGGATGGATGGATGGATGGATGGATGGATGAAGGGGGCGTTTAAGGTTCTCCTTTCCTGTAAAGCAGGATTAAAAAAAAAAATCCACCTCCGACGCTAGGAAGTTGAAGACTCTTCTTTGCAAACCCAGAGCCAAGAGGCTTGGATGGGAAGCCGTTTATTGATCACGATCAATAAGGATCAATAGCAATAACGCCGACAGTCCCTTTGGAGATACCAATTCCAGTGATTTCCTGGAGGTGAAGAAACCAAAGGAAGTGATTGGGGTGGGGGGGTGGAGAACCCCAGAAACCTTCCTTTCTCTTAAAAAAAAGGAGGGGGAGTGGGAGAGAAAAAGACAGATTCCAATTGGCGATGATGGGGGTGGGGGTGGGGGGGGGGAAGGGGCTTTGCAGAGCAACAGAAAAGAGGAGAACCGAGGCAAGGAGGAAGAGTGAGGGACAGGGTAGTCATGGCCAAAGGCGGGGGAAAAAATACATCTGGGCTTGCTTCCTACTCAGAAACATAATACACACATGCACGCACACACATACACACATGCACACATACACACATGCACATACATACACACCCCTACCTCTCACACACACAGAGGCTCTTGGGGCGGGGAACCCACGAAGCTAGAAAAGAAATCTCTTCTCTCGGTGTATGTCTGTGCGTGTCTCCTCCTTCGAGACACCCCCACCCCACCCCCCACCCCCAAACCCCTCCACTCCACTCCTATGGCTAAGACTCTGGCTGAGGCAGCTTCCAACGTCATGTACCAGGGAAGCGGGAAGGCAGGAGACTGGTGGGGGTGGGGGGGGTGGGGGGGACGAAGGAGAAGGAGGGGCAGACCTTAACCCGGGCCCGTGGCGCCTCCTTCTGGCAGCAAGATGAAATTCATGCCCAGGATTCTGGATTCTGGAGAAGGTTCGTACATTCACTCTCAGAACAAGAGACCCAGGGAGCAGGTAGGTGAGAGGAGGTAGGTCTCCTTTCGCCCAGTGCTATATTCAGCTTAGAGAGCATGCTCCTCAGAGTAATCTTAGGACTGAGGATCTGGAGAAAGAAACACTTCCTCTAAATCACAGGTTTGGGGTTTAGATTTAGAGGTGATTTGTTTTAGAGATTTTTAAACATTTGGTTTTGGATAAATTTTGCTTTGACCCAACAAAGTGGTTCACAGAAAACAGTTCAGCAAAACTGCCCACTAGAGCAATTTTGAAACAAATCATACTGTCCCTTTATGCTTTTTTAGTTTGCCATTACATCATGGGGTACCAAAGTTGTCCTTGGGATTTGCCTTAAATTGTAGTTCTTTTGCTTCTACTTTCTTCCCACAAGTCTACTCACAATTCTCTGAAATCTTCATATCCGTTGTTCTCTAAGGGCCAGTGATATTCTTTTACATGGGTTCACCACAATTTTGTTCAACCATTCCCAATCATGGAACATATAAATTGTTTCTAACTTTTTGCTATTATAAATAATGCTGTTATTAATATTTTATATGTATGCACATATGTATATGTGTATATGTCTTCTGGCCATTGACAGACCTTTTTGGAGGATAAGCTCTTCATGAGATTTCTGAGTCAAAGAATATGAACAATTTAGTAACTTTTTCTTGAACAATTCCAAATTGTTTTCCAAGTTGGGTCAATTCTCAATTTTGCCAACAGAAACAAGAAGTATTTACTGAGTATCTGTTATATATTTAGCATTGTGCTATGTCCTATAAGACATACAAAAGTATAGATTAGGACATCCCTTCTAGGAGCTCAGAATCTGTTTGAGATAAGAGAAAACACAAGAACAATAACAAATAGTATACTATAGAATATGATTAAGAATTAAATGGCATATTATAGACTACAAGTATTCAAATGTTGACAGTTCAAACGTAGTCTAAAAGCATCATCATAATCGACAGCAGGGGCATGGTGTGATTAGAAAGTTGACTTTGAAGGCAGGAGAACCGAGATTTAGGTCTCATCTCTGACATATACCATCATACCTGGACATGTCACTTCTCTAGGCAGCGCTCTAAGATTCTTAAATAGCAAACAGTCAGACTTGCATTAGTAGAGAGTTCTTTACCTGACTTCCTATGCCAATATAATCACCTTGTTCATATTACTAGTAGTAATACTGATAGCAGAAGAATTTTATATAATGGTTGAAGGTTTTCAAAACATTTTATGCAGATTATCACATTGTATTTTTTTTAAGCCAATGTTATCTGAAACCCTTGGAGAAAGGGATATAATGAATCGCAAAGAAAGATGAAACCTTGTAGCACTTAGAAATCTACCAAGAAGTAACTATATAGAATAAATATTTAAACAATCTAGAATGTCATTTCTGAAGGGATCTCTTCCTCCACTAATGTGGAAACCTCTTAGTATTACTAATAATAGTTTACATTGCATAGAACCATATATACAGAATCTTATTTGTTCCTCATAACAGCCCTGTAAAGAAGCTAATAAAACTGGGCTCATAGAGTCATAGATTTGCAACTGGAAGAAACCTGAAACCATCTAGCCCAGCACCTTCATTTTACCTATAAGGAAACTTAGACCCAGAGAAGCTGACTTACCCAAAGTGATACAAATAAAAAGAGGTGGTCAGAATTTCAGCTCGGGACCTTAAATCCAACAATACACTACAATGTTTCATATTCATTATATAACACATAAAGAAAGTAAGGAGCAAATGGACAAAGTGATTTATTATAGGTCATTCTTGGTAGAGTCAAGATTCAAACCGGATCTTACTATCCACGTGACTTTGGGCAAATCACAACCTCCCTGGCCTCAGTTCCCTCATCTAAATGAAAAGAATGAGGTCAAATAGCATCTGAGGTCCCTTCCAGGTCTGAATTTATGACTTTACTATGTAGCTGATGTCTTTTTAGTAAATTATTTTCACGCGTTTTTTATGAATGAAAAAGATGCATCACTGATGCCGCCTGCTCTGGTAATGATCCTCTTTGGATTTAGTTATGCTCTATAGACTGTCAGGAGCTAGAGCTTTTCCAGACAGCCTTAAAGGTCCCAAAGGTGACTTCAGTAGCACTATGGCATCAAAATTGGGCTTTAGTAGAGGACTGTATACACACAGGATTTTTTATTCTATGTCTAATTTCAAAGTTGTGTAAAAATAGATACTAAACATTGATACATAAAATATCACAAGTACTTTTAATGTTTCGAATCACTTTCACAACAGTGTGAATTGATATTCCTCAATTATCTAGGATTTAACTCAAGTCGATAGATAATTCTTCTCCATGAATATTAAACTTGATATGTAAAAGAAATGCATTTTATAGATGCCTTTTTGACTGCCTACAAAGTCTTCCTCTGGACTTCTGTGCCATGAGACCAATAAGATAAAGGACTATACATTTTCTGGGAACCTCATGACCTCTCAAACATCTCCAAAATTGGCCTTAGATACCAGAGATAAAGACATTTCAGATGTTTCCACAATCTAGGCCACTAAGAATCAAAACAAGGTGAAAACCCAATGAACTAACAAAGTTTTTCCTCTAGGTTCTCATTGTGGCATGGGGGTGGCTCTAGGTTCATAATAAAAATAGGAATGAGAATAAATAACTAACTTTTATATAGCACTTTAATGTCTGCAAAGACAAATATTATCTCAATAATTTTAGGGGAAAATTAATATTTGCAAATATTATCTCATTTTATACTCACAACAAACCTGAGAAGTAGGTGCTATTACTATTGCTAATTTGCAGATTAAGAAACTGAAGGAGGGGTGGCTAGGAGGCACAGTTGAATAGAGCACCGGCCCTGGAGTCAGGAGGACCTGAGTTCAAATCCGGCCATAGACACTTAACACAAAAACTAGCCATGTGACCTTGGGCAAGTCACTTAACCCCAATTGCCCTCCAAAAAGAAAAAAAAAGAAACTGAAGGAGACACAAGTTAAGACTCGTATTGAGGATCACATAGCTAGGAAGAGGGATGGAAGTATTTATTAAGTGTTTATGCCAGGCACTATGCTATGTGCTTTATAAATATTTCATTTGCTCCTCACAATAACTGTGAATAGCAGATTCTGTTATTATCCCTCCATTTTATAGTTGATAAAACTGACACAGAGAGAGCTATGTCCAGAGTTACAGAGTACCTAAGTATCTAAGTCTAGATTTGAACTCAAGTTTTCTTTACTCCATGTCCAACACTCTATCCACTGTACTACCCAGCTGCACAAAAGTTTTTTAAAGGTTATTCCAGGGGAGCAACCATAAGTTCTGTTAACAAACACACAGTAGAGCATTTTGAATACAGTATCCAAAGTACGCTGAATCTTCTCTCCAAGAACCAACATGTCTAACTACTAAGACTTCCACTGCCTTTATGTTGGTCACTAGGTAAGGAATTCTTTGACCATGGCAACCCAGGAAACAAAGAAAAGTTTTAAGACAGCCCTCAGTTCTTTTTGGGCCCCTATCTGCTTCCAGAGTGGAAGTGATAGAATTGCAGAAAGAAGAACAGTTAGAGCTAGGAATCATAGTTTTTAGAACATTTCTAAATATTAACTTAGGTCAACTAGGTGGCACAGTGGCTAGAGCGCCAACTCTGGAGTCAGGAGGAGCTGAATTCAATATCTGACCTCAGACACTTCCTATGTGACCCTAGGCATGTATCCCTGTTTGCCTCAGTTTCCTCATCTGTAAAATGAGTTGGAGAAGGAAAAGGTAAACCACTCTAGTATCTTTACCAAGAAAACCTCAAATGGGGTAACAAAAAGTCAGACATGACTGAAAAATGACTGAACATCAACAAAGCATTAAGAACTATAGGTATTCTAAATATGAGATCAGTGGGTCATCAAACTGAAATACTGCTAGGAAAAAAATGTCAATAATGAGATGATCATGAATATCAATAAGGAAGACAATATTGTATAGGAGAGAGGTTGGCTGGAGTCAGTAGAAATGACAACCATTTCCCACCTGTGTGATCTTCTGTGACTCTTTCTCTTCCTCTGGACACAAGTTTTCTCATCTGATAAATGGGGAGTGAAGAAAGCAACAGCAGCAGCAGAAAGCTATATTCCACTACCTGGCCACAATATGTCTGTGAACTCATAGCTCTTTGTGGGGTTCTATCTTTTGTGTCTACTTTTTGCTGATCTATCTCTTCCTGCTTGGTTTATTTTTTGTTTGATTTGATTTGGTAATATGTAATGACTGTCATCAGTTTATTTTATATTCTGCTACTTTATTGAAGTTATTGGTTCAATTAGTTTTTAGCTGAATCTCTAGGTCCTCTAAGTAAACCATCATTTCAACTGCAAATAAAGATATTATGTTTCCTCTTTGTCTATGCTTAAACACTGAATTTATTTATTTTCTAGCTAGCATATCTAGAACTATATTAAACTAGTAGTAATCATGGACATCATTAATTTACCCCTAAAATTATTGAGAAATTTCTAGCATTTATCCATTATAGATAATGCTAGTTCTTAGTTTTTGATAGATACTGTAAGAAAAGGAGCATTTATTCATATGTTTTCTAATGAGTTAAATATCAGTAGTAAGGGTTGTATTTTGTCAAAAAGCTTTTTCTGCATGTGTATAAAATCATGTGGTTTTTGTTGTTTGTTGTTGTTGTCAATACTGCCTGTTATTTATATAGCTGTCCTAATGTTGCTTTGATCTTTTGTTGATGAAAGTCTTTGGAGATATATTTTTTTTCCTAAGGACTACCTTGTCTTTATTATACAAGTTTTGATATGTTGTCTCATTGTTATCATTTTCTTTTTTAAGGAAAGATATTTGACACCTCCATTTAAATCACTCAACTAACATAATTAGGTTTCTAAAATCTGTAAACAGGATTTATATCACATGATCCCATTATCTGATTCAAACTCTCCTTTAATTGGGTCAAGAGGCACACAGCATGATTGGTCATGGGAACATGGCCTCTAGTTCCCAAGAAGGAAACTATGCCCCTTGGAGCTTTAAATAATGGGGGAAGGGGCACCTAGGTGGCACAGTAAGAGCACTAACCCCAGAGCTGGGAGGACCTGGGATTGGTTCCAGCCTCAGTTACTCAGCACCCACACATAAATAACTAGCCGTGTAACCTTGAGCAAGTTAACCCCAAATGCTTGTAAAAATAAATGAATGAATAGTGGGGGGAAATCACTGGCTTCTCAGTCAGTGGCAATCTAGTTAAGGTTTCCACACTTGGGAGCATTTTGAAAAGGTAAACACTTCAGCCTCTAGAAGGGGGCAGCAAGAGGGCTGAAGAGGGAATGCAATGGGACATACAAATTGATCAGTATGCCGGACCAGTACGAACCAACACATCCATACAAGAGCAGGGGGCAACATATTGTGAACAAACATATATGAACATGGAATAAAACATACAAAAGACAAGTCAACTAAGGAAAGAGATATTTTCAAGTATCATTATCCCTTACATCATAGGCCCTCAGAGCTCAGGCAAATGCTATACCTAAGAGCAACTTCATGGAGGTTCTATGAAGGGAGAAAAGAACTTGACAGTAGCCAACAGTCATAAATTACAGCTTTTCCACATATGTTTTTGTAGCAGCAAGCACTCCAACATCCCCAGGGTAGCTGCCAATACAGGTTCTTAGACCTGCTTTTCAAAAGGAAAGCAACTCAAAATGGGTTAACAAGCTCACTTTAATCAAACAAACATATATTACCTAGTTCAGGGGGAAAAGGTCAGCACCCCGAACTTTAGAGTTACAGAACTTACAGATCAAACAGACAGGCTTCCAAACTATCTAACCATTACATCAATACCAAATCACAGTTACCAGGGAGGGAAGCATCAACATCTGGGTTTTCAGAGCCGGGGGGCTCTCCATAGCTGCCCAGAGTCTCATCTGGTCAAATCACACAACACTTCTCAAAGTGAGCCCCAAAGCAAACCCTCAAATCAGGGATTATATAGTCTTCTCCTGGCTCAGAGAATGTAACCACCCTCTTGACCCATTGCACAATCACACAGCATCAAGGTGTGGTCATTCCTGAAAACCAAGCCTCCTACCACAGGCTCCATGTGACTACATTCACCCTATTAGGGGGCAGAGTATATTTTCAAATTAAAGAAGGTTCTCAGAGTCACTTAAGCCAATCAAAGGGCCTTAAGCCAATCAAAGGGCCTAGGGGCAGGGAAGATCTTCAAATCTGCATTTCCATTACATTCGACCCCATGGCTGGAAGACTTGGACTTTTGTACTTTGAGATTATATTGTGATTTTCTTATGTACCTGGAAAATGTGACCTGAGAGATGTTTTAGTATTAATTCAAATGTAAATTGTATATGCTATGGGCATGAAAGATCTTGGGGCCGAATGTAATGGAAATGCAGATTTGAAGATCTTCCCTGCCCCTAGGCCCTTTGATTGGCTTAAGAGACTTTGATTGACTTAAGTGACTCTGAGAACCTTCCTTGATTTGAAAAGTATACTCTGCCCTCTAATAGGCTGAATGTGGTCACATGGAGCCTGTGGTAGGAGGCTTGGTTTTCAGGAATGACCACACCTTGATGCTGTGTGATTGGGCAGTGGGTCAAGAGGGTGGTTACATTCTCTGAGCCAGGAGAAGACTATATAATCCCTGATTTGAGGGTTTGCTTTGGGGCTCACTTTGAGAAGTGTTGTGTGATTTGACCAGATGAGACTCTGGGCAGCTGTGGAGAGCCCCCCGGCTTTGAAAACCCAGATGTTGATGCTTCCCTCCCTGGTAACTGTGATTTGGTATTGATGTAATGGTTAGACAGTTTGGAAGCCTGTCTGTTTGATCTATCTGTATACTCTGAAGTTTGGGGTGCTGACCTTTTCCCCCTGAACTAGGTAATATGTTTGTTTGATTAAAGTAAGCTTGTTAACTGATTTTGAGTTGCTTTCCTTTACAAAAGCAAATCTAAGAACCTGTGTTGGCAGACACCCTGGGGATGTTGGGGTGCTTGCCACTACAGTATAATACACAGGAACTTCACTACTATTATATTCTAAGTTTGAGTTCACTCTTCCTATGGACCTCTTCAGGAGAAAGAAAGGTTTTATACAACTGTTCTTACTATTCTGCTTTAATAAATATACTTTGTTAAAGAAAGATAAAGTCTGACTGACTGATCTTACTAGGATGTATTCCAGTGGGGGCTTATTGGTAATAGCACTAAAAATACCAGCCCCTCATGTTACTCCCTGAGTAGTAGCTGCCTTCCTAAAGACTCATCCTATCAATTGGAGTAGAAGT
Organism: Gymnobelideus leadbeateri; assembly: GCA_011680675.1. Classification (NCBI taxonomy): domain Eukaryota; kingdom Metazoa; phylum Chordata; class Mammalia; order Diprotodontia; family Petauridae; genus Gymnobelideus; species Gymnobelideus leadbeateri. The sequence continues at coordinate 831,064 of WOXC01009709.1, read as the reverse complement.
TCAGGACATAGCCTTGGAAAGGATACTATATTTTGATAAAAATTATTTCTGTAGGGGCAGCTAGGTGGCGCAGTGAGTAGAGCGTCGGCCCTGGAGTCAAAAGGACCTGAGTTCGGATCTGGCCTCAGGCACTTAAGGCACACATAAACAAAAACCTAGCCATGTGACCATGGGCAAGTTACTTAACCCCAATTGCCCTCCAAAAGGCAAAAAAAAAAAAATCATTTCTGTATATGGCTTTCCTGCCTCAAGTCTCTCCCCATTCCAATCCATCATCCACTCAACTGTTAAAATGATCTTCTTAAAGTATAAGTCTGACCATGTCAACTCCTCCCCCTACTTCTACTTGGTCAGCTCTAAGAGCTCCATTTTGCCTCCAGGATCAAATATAAAATCCTCTGTTTCATTTTTAAAGCCCTACATAAACCTAATACTTTCCCATCTTTCCACTTATCTTACACCTTATACCCTACATGCACACCCCACATTCTCTGATACAGTGACACTGGCTTCCTCACTGTTCCCCACACATCACACTCCATTGCTGCACTCAGACAGTCTTTGCTGGCTGTCCCCCATGCCTGGAACTCTCTACCTCTGCCTGGCTTCTTTCAAGCCTCACCTAAAGTATCACTTCTACAAGGAGTTTTTCCCCCCAGTCTTCTGAAGTCATGGATGGTCATCTTAGTGTCTGCCCCCTGCAATTATCTCCAATTTATTTCCAATCTAACCTATTTGTATGTAATTGTTTTCATGTTTCTCCCATTAGGCTGTGAGCTCCTTAGGAGCAAGGATTGTGTTTTGCCTTTCTTTGTATCCCTAGTGTGTATCACAGTGCTTTACACATAGCAGGCTCTTAATAACTGGCAGCTGACTGATTAATTTATTCTTTAACCCAGATATTCTTTAGGATTACATTATTTCAAATCCATTTGTTTGAATCCTGTTTTTTCCCAAATTAATCTTAATAACTATAATGACCATTGTGTAAAGCATGTGTTTTAATAAATCTGCTTTTATGCATTTTTCTGAGGTTAAGTATCAGAACATGCTTAGTCTTTGTAAAGATGCCATGGAAAGGTAAGAAAAAATACTCTTTACATCTTGCATTCAGTGATTAGCAGAGATTTCTGATGCCTAACAATTAAAATTATATTCTTATATTTCGATTCTTTTATTTTTTCCATTTTTAATCATTAAACATGTACCTTCTCTCCCTCATTCCACTTCTCTCCCTAGCTAAATGAAAAAAAAATGCTATAGTTTACAAACAAACAAACAAAAACCTGTTACAAACATGTAGAGTCAAGTAAAGCACATGTCCTTATTGACCGAATTTGGGGTGGGGGGGGAGTTTCATTCAATGCCCTAGTCCTTCAACTCTCCATCAGGAGTTGGGTAGGAAATTTCAGCAGGACTCCTCTGAAATTATAATTGGTTATTAGGATTATCAGAGTTCCTAAGTCTTTCAAAGTTTTTATAGTATTGTTGCAATTATATAAATTATTGTGATTCTGTTCACTTCACTACATATCAGTTCATAAAAGTCATCCTAGATTTCTCTTAAGCTATCCCACACACCCTTTCTTACAGAATGATAGTATTCCATCAGATTACATTCCATACCTTATTTAGCCATTCCCAATTGACAATGAATTGTCCAATTTTTTTTCTGATTTTCATTTTCTATTTCTTTGACACAATAAAAAGAGCTTCTATAAAAAGTTTTGTACATCCTTAGAGTTTATTTTGCTCCTTCTAAATCCCACCCCACTTTTCCTCTTTCTTTCCTATTTCCCTGGTGAATATATTTCTTTTTTAAATAGTATTTTTCCCAATTACATGTCAAGACAATTTTTAACATTGATCTTTTACAAGATTTTGAGTTCCAAATTTTTCTCCCTCCCTCCCCTGCCCTCTTCTAAAATTGGAAGACAATTTGATATAGGTTATACATGTGCTATCAGGTAAAACATTTTTCCATAATAGTCACAGTTGTGAAAAAAGAAACAGAGCAAAAGGGAAAAAAAAAACACGGAAAAGAATAAAGTGAAAAAGTGTGCTTCAATCTTCATTCAAAGTCCATCAATTATTTATCTGGATGTGGATAGCATTTTCCTTCATGATTCCTTTATACCTGGATCATTGTGTTTCCAAGAAGAGCTGAGTCATTCATAGTTCATCATTCTACAGTGTTGCTGATATCATGTATAATGTTTTCCTGGTTCTATTCATTTCATTTTGCATCAGTTTCTACAACTCTTTGCAGGTTTTTCTGAAATCTGACTATTCATTGCACAATAGTGTTCCATTACAGTCATATACCACAGATTGTTCAGCCATTCCCCAATTGATGGGCATCCCCTCAAATTCCAATATTTTGCCACCATAAAAAGGGTGACTATGATTTTTTTTACTTTTCCAGAATCTATTTATTTTTAGCTTTCAATATTCATTTCCACAAGATTTTGAGTTCCAAATTTTCTCCCCATCTCCCCCCCACCTCCACCCCAAGATGGCATGCATAGCTATTACCCCTTCCCCCAATCTGCCCTACCTTCTATCCCCTCGTGCTCCCTGCATTATCCCCTTCTCCCTTACTTTCTTGTAGGGCAAGATAGATTTCTATATCCCATTGCCTGTATGTCTTATTTCCTGGTTGTATGTAAAAACAATTTTTAACATCTGTTTTTACAACTTTGAGTTCCAGATTCTCTTCCTTCTTCCCTCCTCACCTACCCTCACTGAGAAGTCAAGCAATTCAGTACAGATTGTACATGTATAGTTATGCAAAACATTTCCAGAGTAGTCATATTGTGAAAGACTGTGTTTCTCTCTATCCTATTCCACCCCCTATTTATTCTATCTTCTTCTTTGACCCTGTCCCTTTTCAAAAGTGTTTGCTTCTCGATATCCCCTCCCCCAATCTGCCCTCCCTTCTATCATTCCCCCTTCTTATCCCCTTCCCCCCTACTTTCCTACAGGGTAAGATACCCAACTGAGCATGTATATTATTCCCTCCTTAAGACAAATTCAATGAGAATAAGGTTGACTCATTCCCTTTCACCTTCCCCCTCTTCTCCTCCATTGTAACAGGCTTCTCTTTCATCTTTTATGTGAGATAATTTACCCTATTCTATCCCTCCCTTTCTCCTTCTCCCAATATATTCCTCTCTCACCCCTTAGTTTTATTTTTTAGTTATCATCCCTTCATAGTCAACTCATCCTGTGCTCTCTGTCTCTCTCTTTCTGTCTCTCTCTTTCTGTCTCTCTCTCTCTGTCTCTGTGTGTGTGTCTCTCTCTCTCTCTCTCTCTCTCTCTCTCTCTTTCTCTCTGTCTCTGTCTCTCTCTCTCTGTCTCTGTCTCTCTCTCTTTCTCTCTGTCTGTCTCTCTCTCTGTATATATATTCCTTATAGCTATACTATTTTTGGTACAGTTTTTAAGAATTACAAGTATCATCTTCTCATGTACGGATGTAAACAGTTTAGCTCCATTGAATCCCCTATGTTATCTTTTTGGGTTTTTTTTTACCTTTTTATGCTTCTCTTGGATCTTGATATTGACGATCAAATTTTTTATTCAGTTCTGGCCTTCTCATGAAAGTTTGAAATGCTTCTGTTTCATTGAATTATCATTTTCCCTTGGAGTATTATGTCCAATTTTTCTGGGTAGGTGATTCTTGGTTGTAGTCCTAGCTCCTTTGCCTTCTGGAATATCTATTTTCCATGATACCTGATCCTTTAATGTTGCAGCTCCTAACTCCTATGTAATACTGGTTGTGGCTCCCTGATATTTGAATTTTTTTCCACATGTCCACTTGAAATATTTTTCCTTGATCAGGGAGGCCCAGAATTTGACTATAATGTTTCTTGGAATTTCTTTTTTTCAGATCTCTTTCCTGAGGTGATCTGTGGATTCTTTAAATAATTATTTTTGCTCTATGGTTCCAGGACGTTAAGGCAGTTTTCCTTGATAATTTCTTAAAAGATATTATCCAGGTCCTCCTTTTGATTATGGATTTCTGGTAGGTCATTGATTCTGGCATTGTCTTTACTGGATCTATTTTCTAGGTCAGTTGCTTTTACGATGAGGTATTTCACATTTTCTTCTAATTTTTATTCTTTTGAATTTGTTTGATTGATTCTTGATGTTTGACTGTGTCTTGATGATTTGATATAGTAATTAGCTTCATTTGCCCAAATTTAACTTTTAAGAAATGTTTTCTCCAATTAGTTTTTGTACTTCTTTTTCCATTTGGCCAATTTTACTTTTTAGGGAGTTGTTTTCTTCAGTGGATTTTTTTTCTTCTTTTCCATTTCCCAAATTCTAATTTTTAAGCAGTTATTTTCTTTTTCCAAGTTGTTGACTCTTTTTTCATAATTCTCTTGCATCGCTCTCATTTCTTTTCTGAGTGTTTCTTCTGTCTCCCTTATATGATTTATAAACCACTTTTGAGCTTTCCATGAGTTCTTTCTGGGTTTTAGATCACTTCCCATTTGGGGGGGGGGTTCCCATAGATGTTTTGACATTGTTGTCCTATTCTGAGTTTATATCATGATCTTCCTTGTCACCATATTAACTTTCTATGGTCAGAAGCATGCAGCACTTCTCAGAGCTTGGGTTTGCCAGTTTCCCTAGCTATACTAAAGCATGTGAGGGACCCTGATCTTGGTGTTTTCCTGCTCCACCACTGGGGCTCAGTATCTACCACTGGTTTGCTGAGGTGGGGCTGGCTGTTGGCTTGCTGTAATGCTCCCTGTCCTGGTTTGTGCTCCCCTTTTGCCTGGTAAGACAAATCTTTCTTGCTGATGTTCTAAGTTTCTTTGTCTAAAAGATTGTCTTACCTCATCTTTTTGCTGGTTCTGCTATCCCAAGATTTGTTTGGGGGCACTATTTTATGGCTATTTGGAGGTGAATATGGGAAAAGCAGTTACAGAGATTTACTGCTTACTCAATCACCTTGGTTCCCAGAAGTCAAATCTTTCCTGCTGAATATATTTCTATACCAATCTATGTGTGATTATTCCAGTTCAGAGAGTAGGGTCCACCTGCTTCTCCCAACCCTTCCTTCTTATTTGTATAGACTTATACTTGTGTATTCTGATTACATGAGATAATTTCCCCTATCTTTCTTCTCCCCTCCCTAGCCATTCTTCTTTTAATATTATTAAGATATAACAAAACTACCCCCTACCCCAAGCCATTTGTCTAATTAAACTTCCTCTTTGACCTTTGATGGTTAAGATGGTTCTTAGGGGATGATGGTTCTTAGGGTAAACAATATCATCTCTCCATATTAGAATATAAACAATTTATTCTTGCTTAGTCCCTTATGGTTGTTTATTCATTTACATTTTTATGTTTCTCTTGACTTAGACTTCAAAGTTCTATATACTTCTGGCCTTTTCATCAAGAATGTTTGAAGGTCTATATTTCTTTGCCTTCTCTTAATATCTGTTTCAGAGTCACTCTTCTCCTAAGTTTGTACCTTAAGTGTCCCTGTCACCACTGTAATAACTTTTTTCTGGTGGAGTTTTTTTGTTTGCTCATCCTTCTAGCCTTCATCCTGACTTTGGTCTTTGCCAGGTTTCACATTTTTCTGAATTGAAAGTCTGAACTGGTGCTACTGCTGGTTTTGTGGAGTATTGTATATTCCAGGATCTCAGAAAAAGCTCAAGCTGGAATATTCAGGCTTTCAGTGTTCTGATCCTGGGCAAAGTCTCATCATCTCTCTTTGGCCTAAGTTCTAGAAATTGTTGACCTAGATTCAGGTCTGTGGGCTGGTAAGTCACAAGCCAGTGGGCTTGCCCCTGGTTGGAGTTCCAGTAGATTGCTGCTGGAGTTAGTCACTATCACCCAGCTCAAAAGTTCTTATGATTCAAAGTGACAGAACAGTAGTCATTCCTTTAGTCTGTGATTCCTGCCCTGGTTATTCCTCTTCAGGCTTTGGACCATGCTGAAAGCTGGGAATCAAATCTTACTCCAGTCTTGGTATAGGAGTCATATCACTGCTGCTTGCTTATAAACTTGCTCCTTGCTCAGCACACTGTATCTATGGCTGTACCTCACCCAGAAACATTCTCCCTGGATACAAGTCCCTTCCTTAGTCTGCCCTGGATCTGTGACCCAGAAATATGTAGTGAATGACAGAGCTTCTAGTTTGTACCTATTCATGAATGCTACATTATTTAGGTACATCTATAAAGGATCTAAGACTTCTTTTTACCCTGTGCATAGCCTCTTCCTGTGCTAGTATGCTCTGATATTTATACTCTTGGCCAGACCCATCCCAAATGGAAAAATCTCTCCCCACCCCCTTCCTCCTTATACTGACCTGGGCTAGGGGGGGAAATAGCTTTCAGTGATTTTTTTTCTTGGATTTCAAAATTTGTACTTGTTCTAATCCATTTTCTAGATGTGTTTTGGAAGAGCTGTGTGGAGGAGGTTCAATATGAATCTTCCTGCCATTCTACCATCTTGGCTCCATCTCCCAGATATTTTCACTTCTTACTTGTTTATCATTTTTGTTAGATTTGTCTAAGTCTGGATGGGGTACATTAAGATTTCTAACAATTATTGTCTTTCAACTCTGAGGAGCTACCTCACACTTTATCAGATAGGCTGATATGACAAAAATGGGAAATTACAAATATTGGAGGGGATGTGGGAAAATTGGGATGCTAGAGCACTTTTGGTGAAGTAGTGAACTAATCCAACCATTCTGGAGAGCATTTTGAACTATTCAGAAAATGCTATAAAATTGTTCATGCTCTTTGGTCCAGAAATACCACTACTAGGCATGTACCCCAAAGAGATTTTTAAAAAGAAAGGGACCTACTTGTACATGAGTATTTATAACAGCTTTTTTTGTAGTGCCAAAGAATTGGGAATTGAAGAGATGTGAATCAAGTGGGAAATAGCTGAAGATGTTGCAGTATACTGCAACATCTTCAACTATTTCCCACTTGATTACAGTTGTAATGGAATACTAGCATACTGTAAGAAGTGAAGAGCAGGATGATTTCAGAAAAACATTGAGTTACATTAACTGGTGCATAGCAAAGTGAGCAGAACCAGGAGAACATTATAAACAGCAATAGCAATATTGTATGATGAACAACTATGAATGACATAACTCTACTCAACAAAACAATGATTCAAAGCAATCCCAAAAGACTCGTGGTGAAAAATGTTATTTGCCTCCAGAGAAGGAATTTATGGAAAATGAATGCAGATCAAAGCATACTGTTTTCATTTTTGTTTGTTTGGTTTTCTTCAACAAAATTGTGAATATGGAAATGTTTTACATAATTGCACATGTATAACCCATATCAGATTGCTTACTGTGTCAGGGGAGGGGAAGAGGAGCAAGGAAGAGAAAAAATTGGGGACTCAAAAAATTTTAAATGGATATTAAAAATCGTTTTTATATGTAAGTGGGGAAAAATGTATAAAGGTAAGAAAAACTGTAGTTTTAATATGTTTCTCCTTTCTCCATTTCAATTATGTTTTCTTTAGGTATTTAGATGCCATGTCATTAAATATATGTACGTTATTTCTATTATTCCATCCACCATAGTGACTTTAAGTATATTACAGTTTTCTTGCTTATCTCTTTTAATCATGTTTTTTCCACTGTTACCTTGTTTGAGATAATGTTTGCTATCCTTACTTTTTTCTTATGCACCTGAGACATAATAGATTCTTCTTTAGTTCATCATTTTAAGTCTCTGTGAATCTTTATGTTGCTCATGTATTTCTTAAAACAACACATTTTTAAATTCTGCTTTCTAAGGGGCGGCTAGGTGGCGCAGTGAGTAGAGCGCCGGCCCTGGAGTCAGAAGGACCTGAGTTCGGATCCAGCCTCAGACACACTTAACCCACACAAAACAAAAAAAATCTAGCCGTGTGACCTTGGGCAAGTTACTTAACCCCAATTGCCCTAACAGGGGCAGCTAGGTGGCACAATGAGTAAGAGCGCCAGCCTCAGAGTTGGGATGACCCGAGATCAAATCCGGCCTCAGAAAATGAGCACCCACACATAAATAATGACTAGCCGTGTAACCTTGAGCAAGTTACTTAACCCCAATTGCTTAAAAAAAAAAAAAAATTCTGCTTTCTAATCAGTTCTAGCACCCTTGTTGAGTTTCTGAGTGAGACAATATCACTCACATTCTCATTTATAATTTTAAGGTGTTTTTTTTTTCCTTCCATCATATCCTGTTCTAATATTTACTCTTTCCCACTCACCCCAACCCACTTTGACAAAGGAAAAGGAAGGTGGTAAAAGAAAAGGATTGGTATTAACACCATTTTTCTAAAATTGAGTGCTCTTTTGCTATTCCTTTTCCTTTCTTGTTCTAGTCCAGACTTAAGTTACTATGACTTACCCTCTTCTTTTGATTCTCCTCTATAATTTGTCTAGTGACATGCCAAAAAACTGAACCACTTCTATTTGAATTGTCTTGGGAAGATTCTGAGGATAACCTGGCAAGATAAGGTACAAAACACTTAGTTCCTCTCTCAAGCTAAACTGCCAAACATTCAACTTCTATTGAAGAGAGAGAAACTCCAATGCACTGGCCAAGTAGCTCGAACACCAAATACAGACTTACCTAAAAGACTATTTTAGAGAGAGTTCACACAAGGCTCATGTAGTAGTATGAAGAAATCATATAAGTACACTTTCAAAATGTTTCTGAAGAACTTTATTTTTTGTTTTGTTTTGTAATTCTTCCTTCTCAAATTCTCTCTTTCCTCTTAAACTATTGCCTGTCTCTTTCCATTCCCCATCTATTTTCTCATTAATCTGAATGTATTTCTAAACTAAACTATATGAATGTTTTGTGTATTCAATCTTCTGTTTCCTAGTTCCTATAAGGATGAGTTTTGTGAGATGCCTATTCCTCACTACCTCTACATTTGTATATTCTTCTTCTGATTCTTTCCAATTAGGAGAAATAGTGAGTTTTTCCCTGTTTCTAATTTCTTCTGAAGTGTATTCCTTTTCTCTACCCTTTTCTTTATTCTCTTAAATCTAAAAAAACAACTCTAAATTATACTCAGGTCTTGATTTTTCTTTTAATTCCATTTTGGTTCTTGAATACATTAGGACTTTTGAAGGCAAGATGGTATTTTTTCCCAAAAAACAGGTTATAATCACTTGATCATTTTTACCCCTCTCACATTTTTCTTTTGTATCTTGGGTTGGTATTTCAAAGATTGTATCCAGCTCCAGTTTTCCCAATCTGAAAGCCTTGAAGTCTTCTATTTTATTAAGAATCCATTTTTTCCTCTGTAGAATTACTCTCAATTTTGCAACATAAATTATTCTTGGTCATTACTTTTTTCCTTATGCTTTTTGGTAAATAATATTGCAAGATTTTCTTTCTTTTAGAATAATTGCTCCTGAGTCTTATTGCATTATGCTTTTAGTTCCTTGTACTTGAATTCTTTCTTCCTGGGTATTCATAGTATTTTTAACTGAAAATATGAGACTTGGCTATGATATATATTGGTGTGGTCAATTTGGGGTTTCTTTCAGCAAGAGTTGACTAGTGGATTATTTCTATTTCCACTTCACTCTCTGACTCTAATAGATCTGAGCAATTTCCCTTTATGATTTCTTGAAATAAGATATCCACAGTTACAATCACATTGTGTGATGACTAACTTTGATAGACTTGGCTCTTTTCAGCAATGAAAGGTTCTAAGACAACTCCAAAAGGATCATGATGGAAAAATGCTACCTATATACAGAGAAAGGATTATGGAGTCTGAATGTAGATTGAAGCATACTATTTTTGCTCTCTCTCTCTCTCTCTCTCTCTCTCTCTCTCTCTCTCTCTCTCTCTCGTTTTATTTTGTTTCTTCTTTCTCGTGGTTCATTCCATTGGTTATAATTCTTCTTTGCAACATGACTAATGTAAAAATATGTTCAATGTGAATGTATATGTTAGAGCCTATACTGAATTTCATGCAGTCTTGGGGAAGGGGGAGGGGAGGAAAGGGGAAAAAATTTGGAACTCAAAAACTTGTGGAACTGAGTGTTGTAAATTAAGAATAAATAAATAAAGAAATTGAAAAAATAAACATAAAAATAGAATATCCAGATTTTGTTACTTGATCATGGTTTTCAAGGAGTCCAATGATTCTTAAATTATCTGTTCTCACCCTGTTTTCTGGATCAGTTGTTTTTATAGTATCTTACTTGCTCTTGTCATTTTTTTTAGTCTTTTAATCTGGTTCTAATATTTCTTGCTGCCTCATTGAATTGTTGAGTTTTATATGTGCCAGTCTTTGTTTTTTAATATGCCAATTACTTGGGTAAAGCTGTCAACTTTTTTTGCTCTAAATTGTTTCATTCCCTTTCTAAGTGCTCTAATTTTGGTGTTGTTGTTGTTGTTTTTTAATCTCTTGTTTTGGCTCTTTCTTTTTTCCATCTACTTTTAGAGTTTCTGTAACCCACCCATTCTTTTTTCTGAGGTTTTATTTATAATTATTTTATGTATTTCTTTCCACTGGAATTTTATCTTGAGATTATTTTAACCTATAGTATTGTAGAAGGTTCAGGGTTTTTTTTTTCTGTTTGTTCATGTTTACAGCTCCTTTTATTTGTCCAATTCCTTATCAAAGATTGATGAGAGTACATGACAAAGTGTCATGGATGAATTGAAATCTGCATTTTATATGTATTCATCAATAGTCTTGCCAACTATGTGGATTTTACTTCAACAATGCAAATTATAATATGTGGCTTCTATGTATTCACTGAAAAAAATTTAACGAAGAAAAAGGGGAGAGGAAGAATTGGGACAGGGTAATAATCAAAATAAAGGTAAGACAGAATCAGTGAAAACAAATTGGGATAGGCTTTATCTTGGTCCTGTTTTATTTTTGCATTATTTTCTGAATACCTTTTGTTACAACGTGTATTTTAAAATCTCAAGCTAGCTCCTCTCATCAAAATCAATTCTATAAGAAAGAATTAGAAATTTCTCAAACAACAACACGGTTGGCAATAAAATACCAAGAAAAGGAGTGTTTCTTTTATAGAGAGAGAGATAGGACTAATACCAACTTTTCCAGACTGTTTAGATATAATAGATATCAACATTATGGCCTAGATAGATCCTCAAGATCCTAAAATTTAGGGATTTGTTTGGTTTCCTTTTGTTGTATAGCTGGGTCAGATACAGTATTGTAATGTCCTTGGTATCTTTAACAAGAAAAAAAAAGAGACACACACAACAATTACTAAGGCAGTTGTGATATCTAACTGTGTTTAATAGAGGGTTATTTTCATTCAGGGTGCATCCGTGCAGGAGCTAAGTGACACCCAAAATAATACGATGCAAATTCTTCTCTTTCTCTTATTATAGAGAACACTAAATATCATCACATCACACCATGCATCTTGTTCTTTCTAGATTCAATCATTCTTCTCTCTGCTTAAAGAGACCTTGCATTACAGCTTTTCTCTTTCCTTCCCTTCTGCCCCCCATTTTGTTTCAATAAGAATAAGATCCATGAAGAAAGGCATTTTAAAAAGCATTACTAAGAAGGTAGAACATTGATGCTCCAAAACATACGATGTAACAAGGCTTAATAAAATGGTAGCTGGTGATTGTTAACTTTTTTTTGAGCTGAAGAATGGGGAAGACTTCAGACAAGGGAGACAGGTGCTTGTTCAAATGTTTCTTTTAAAAGCAGAGTACCAGAGTAACATAAGAAAAATAAACAGAGAAAGGTTAGCTGGCACAGTGAATAGAGCACAGGCCCTGGAGTCAGGAGAACCTGAGTTCAAATCCAGCCTCAGACACTTAATATGTATTAGCAGTGTGACCTTGGGCAAGTCACTTAACCCCAATTACCCTGTCTTTCCCCTCCAAAAAGCAAAAAAAGAAGGAAGGAAGGAAGGAAGGAAGGAAGGAAGGAAGGAAGGAAGGAAGGAAGGAAGGAAAAATAAACAGAATTTTTTCAGAAGAACCATTGTTGTCCTGATTACAAGATGGGTTAAAGTTAACTATCAAAGAAGAAAAAGCATTGTCTGTATCTCTTGTGTGCTATTAGAACTTGCAGAACTACAGTCAGCACAAGGTAGATTGTATTAAGCAAAAGGAAAAGAATGTCTATGTTGTTGATTTCAACTAATTAGCTTTTAAAAGACAGAAAGAATGCAAAATTATTATATGAAGAACCAAGCCTTCCTAGTTCACACCAAGTACTAGGGTTTGGTTTGCAGATGTGGTTCCAAATAAATAGAATTTATTTTATGTTTTGAAAAACATGACTGCCATAGGCAGTCTTCAGATTTGTAGATTATGCCATGATTTTCAGTATCTTTAAGGATTCAATGTTTGTTCAAATTAGCTGGATGAGAACCTTTAAACAGTGCTGCCAGCAGCTTTCAAAAGGAGCCTCAATAAACAATGCTGTGAAATACAACAACTTGTCTCATGACATTATAGCTTTCCTCCAAGCAGATAACAGGTAAGATGGATAAAAGCCGTTAAAATAGATGTTGCCAACTAGGAGATAAAGAATGTATATTTGTGGTATAGGGAAATGCCATTTTAAGTTTCATTTATTTAGAATCCTGTTTATGGTCCACTGAAGCAAAAGATGTATATGAAGGATGGTGTGTCTAATATTCAATGAGCCTGGTTCTCTCCACCCTAGAGTGGACTGTGCTGAATGACAAACATTGAGAAGATCTTCCTCCTCTCCACACAAGTGGAGGAGAACCTATGTTCAGCAGTCATACAGACCTCCTTGAAATAATAGCATGGTGATCCTCAGCATTCATTCAGCACTGCTGCCACAAAGCGTTGGGCTAGACTTTAGGGATACAGAGAGTCACACTATAGGCCCTGGGTCTCAGAGAGCTTATACTCCAGCTGCAGAGAAGGTTCAAGTAACTCACAAATTAAGTCAGCATATCAGTAACAAAAAAGTGGTCTGGATGTACCCAAACAATTTATAATCTAGTGGCCAGGCTTCTAGTTGATATTTGCATATTTAGCCCAGTTGGGAGGCATAATCAGATTCCAGTTTTCTGGTTTATTAGAACCTGGCAGAACTTGTGCTCCACTGGCAAAATCTTCAAGAAGCCAGGATCACCTCCATACCATAATGAGAGCTTGAATGAAGATGGGGGGGAAGGTAATAACACATTTTTATAGCTTTAACATACACATCTATAAGGTAGGAAGGACAGGGGTGGCTAGGTGGCACAGTGAATAGAGCACTGGTCCTGGAGTTTGGAGGACCTGAATTCAAATCCAGCCTCAGACACTTAACACTTACTAACCATGTGACCTTGGGCAAGTCACTTAACCCCAGTTGCCCTGCCCTCCCCCTCCAAAAAAAAAAAAAGAAACAAGCAAGTCACTTAAGCTCTCTGAGCCTCCATTTCTTTGTTTAAAGTAAGAGTGTTGGACAAGATAAGCACTAAATTCCCTTCAAAATTTTAAAAAAATATTTGAAGGCAGGACGAAAGGAAGCAAGAGAGGTCAAAGATTAGAGAAAGGGAAGATGATTGAAAGCATCATATGCTGGAGAAGATAGGAGGAGAATGGATCAAAGTCACATATAGAGGGGGTTTCTTAGAAAGGAGAAGGACTGCCTTATTATCAGAAACTGGGGGGAAAGTAAGTGTTGGAGACAATTTTGAAGAGTTAAGAAAAAATGGGTAACAAATGGGTGGGTAGCAAATCTTCCTCTTTTTTTTTTTTTTTTTGCTCTTTTTTGGAGGGGGAAGGCAGGGCAATTGGGGTTAAGTGACTTGCCCAAGGTCACATGGCTAGTAGGTGTTAAGTGTCTGAGGCCAGATTTGAACCCAGGTCTCCTGACTCCAGGGTCGATGCTCTATTCACTGCACCACCTAGCCGCCCTTCAAGGTCCTTTAGTAAATAGTAATAGTAAAGTTTATTGAAGTTCCTCAGCTGAGAAAGTGGGAGATGAATGGCAGGGGCATATGCTAGACTTAAGGAGATAAAAGAAACTTGGGAATAACTTCTGTGGGGAGTGTGATGGGGAACCAATTAGGAGTAATAAAAAGACTACCTTGTTGCAGTGAGAACCACATTGAAGTTGGATAACATCTATTTCTAGGGTGCTTAGTCAACACAGTTGTGTGACATCTATCTCTACTCAGCAACATGTGAGTAGGAGTGGAGGAGGTACAAATGGTGGGAATAATTCAAAGCTGGTTTTCAGGAAGGGAGCAGTGGTGATGGGACAAGGGGATGAGGAATTAGAGCGTTTAGTAAAGTATAAAGTTGAATTGTAGTAGTAGAGATTACAAAGGAAGGAGAGTGAAAGTCGGAGCAGGGGCAATGGTCTGGTGAAGCCCTGAATGTTTAGAGGGCTTAGAAGTCTCAATAAGGACAAAGAATAGATTTGAGAGGAGTAATGTATGTTGAAAGATGGGATGATAGGTGATTGTGGAGGCTATAATCTGGAACTTGAGAGCTTTTTATTAAGGAAATGAAACACAGTGATAATGGTGAGCTCTAGAGTGTATCCAAACTTGTCCATGACTGAGACAGAGTATAAGAGTAAGTCATGGGATTTGAGGAAGTTTTCAGCAAGTGGGTCCTTGGGCAGTTTGGGGAAGCATCAATATGGATGTTGAAGTCCCCTAACATAAGGGCAGAGTTGAGGAGGAGAAAAAGACAATGAACCAGGTTCTGAACTCTTTAAGAAAGAAGGGGGGGGGGGGGGCAGAGCCAAGATGGCGGAGTAGAAACAGCTCATCCAAGCCACTCTGCCCCCAGATTTCCCCCAAACTATGTAAAAGGGGACTCTGAACAACTTCTGGAGCCCCAGCACCCACAGAACGACACAGAGAAGCTAACCTCCCGCTGAGGACAGCCCAGCACCCTGCAGGAAGGACCAGCGCAGTGGTCTGGGAGCCGGCAGCGCGCAGAGCGCAGGAGCCGAGCCGAGCCCAGGTCCCCGTGAGCTGAGGTTTTAGCCCCAGGGCGGCAGGGCCAGCAGCCAGCTGGAGGAACCCCAGAACACCAGCAGCTGTGGAGATTCCTGAATTATCAACATAGACATGCCTAGGACAAAGTAAGAGGTTAGTGTCCTATGGACTTTGGGACCAGTATTTGGGGAATGCGTCGGCTCCCTCCCCTGGGGGCTAGAAGCCACTGAGGAGACACGCCATTTTGTAGTTTTCAGAGGCAGCTTCAGCTCCTGGCCTGCATGCTAACTGTAGGGAGATCCAGCGATCAGACTTGGGGGGTAATCGCTCTTGCTTTAACCTCCCTGGATCTGGATTGTGATCTGGGGTGGAAGTTGTGGGTGGGTTTACAGCTTGCCAGAAACGGAAGTTGCCCCCCACACGTTCGGGACGAAAATTCCTCTATCTGGCCTTAAAGCCATAGTGTGGCAGCAAGCCCAAAAGTCAAGCAATTAAGTGGCAACATGCCAAGGCAAAGGAAACAGAAAAATGCAACCCTAGACTCCTATTTTGGGGGCATAGAGCGGGAAAAGGACTGTGAGGTCAGAAGTCCTGCTCCAAAAGCCCCAGAGGAAAACATGAGTGGGTTGCAGGCCATAGAGGACCTTAAGAAGGACTTTAAAAATCAAATAAGAGAGGTGGAAGAAAAATTAGAAAGAGAAATGAGAAGGATGCAGGAAAAGTATGAAATGAGGGTCAACAGCCTGACTGAGGAAAACAACACCTTAAAAAATAGACTAACTCAAATGGCAAAGGAGGCCCAAAAGGGCAATGGGAGAAGAATGCCTGAAAAAGTCGAATTTGCCAGATGGAAAAAGAATCTCAAAAGCTCACTGAGGAGATTCATTCCTTCAGAGTTAGACTAGAGCAAATGGAAGCTAATGACTTTATGAGAAATCAAGATGCTGATCCAAACAAATGAAAGAGTAGAAGGCAATGTGAAATATCTCATGGGAAAAACCACTGACCTAGAAAATAGATCCAGGAGAGACAATTTAAAAATTATTGGACTACCTGAAAGCCATGATCAAAGAAAGAACCTAGAAATCACCGTTCAAGAAATTCTCAAGGAAAATTGCCCTGATGTTTTAGATCCAGAGGGCAAAATAGAGGTTGAAAGAATCCACCGATCACCTCCTGAAAAGATCCCAAAAAGAAAACTCCCAGGAATATTATAGCCAGGTTCCAGAATCCCCAGATCAAGGAGAAAATACTACAAGCAGCCAGGAAGAAACAATTTCAATATTGTGGAAACACAATCAGAATAGCCCAGGACCTGGCAGCTTCTACACTGAGGGATCGAAGGGCATGGAATAAGATATTCCAGAGGGCAAAAGAACTGGGAATGAACCCAAGGGTCACCTACCCAGCAAAACTGAGTATTTTGTTTCAGGGGAAAATATGGTCATTCAGTGGAATAGAGGACTTTCAAGCATTCTTGAGGAAAAAACCAGAGTTGAATAGAAAATTTGACATCCAGACACAAGAAGTAAGAGATGCCTGAGAAGGTAATCAGGGAAAAGAAATCAAAAGGAACTTATCAAAGTTGAACTATTTACATTCCTATATGGAAAAGTAATAACTGTGACTGATGATATCTTTCTCACTATGAAAATAATGGAAGAAGGGGGTGTGGTCATATGAATACATATGTGAATGTGTGTGTATATGGTTACAGTTATATATGGATAGAGGGCATAGGTTGATTTTGTTGGGAAGGGAGAGTACTCAAGGGATGAAATTATGAGGTGAGAGAGGAAAGTGGCAAGAGGAGATGGGGAGAGACAGGGTAGGGTAAACTATCTCATGTAGAAGAAGCAAGGGGAAGTGGTTGCAAGGGAGGAGGAGAATAGGAAGGCAAAAAAGGCAAAACCACATTCTCATTGAATTTGGTTCAGGGAGAGAATGACATACATACTAAATGGGATATCTCAACCTGCAGCAGAATAGGGGGAAGGGGGATGAGAGGAAGGATGATGGATGGGAGGGCATCCTTGGGGGGAGGGGAGGTTGGAAGTACCCACTATAGAAGAGGGACAGGATCATGTAGGGAATGGACCAGGTGGGGGGTGGGATGAGTGGGAGGGAATTATAAGCAGCCTTGTACAATACATCTACTATGATAATGTTTTGCATAGCTAGACATGTACAACATATACTGAATTACTTATCTCCCCAGAGGGAATGGGTGACAAGGGAGGAAGGAAATGGATCTGAAATTCGAGGTCTTAACATTAAATGTTTCAAATATATATAAATACTATTATTAATACTCTTCTGCTTATAATTGGGACACAAGATGTGCAAGCATTGGGACACAAAGATTCACCTTCCTCTAACGGAAAAGTCAAAGAAGGTATGGGAGAAGGTATGGGAGAAAGCAGATTGGAGGAAGCGATATCTTGTGGGACTGCTATTCTGGGAGGTTGGGTAGGGGAATAACGGGGGGGAAATGATTGTAACTCAAAATCTGGCGGAAATGAATGATGTAAAACAGAAGTTAATAAAGCATTTGTTTAATAAAAAAAAAAGAAAGGGGAAATTACCCTGAATGATGATACAAAATAGCCAGCATGATTTGAATAAAGTCAAAAATTTTATCCAAATGAACTTCAAAGAAGGAGAAGCTACTGAATGATGGTTTTAAAAGAAAGAGAAAAACCAGAAGTGACAATAAGGAGCAAAAATATTCCAGATCCCTTTCCAGGAACCAATTTCTGGGACATATATATGAAGGGACAGCTAGCCAAGATGGCCATGGATGCAGTGGCATCTAGGAAGGGCTGTGTCTCAGTGAGAATAGGAAAATGGAAGGAGTAGCAGAAAAGGTGCAGAATGAATGACGTGTTCACCTTGGAATGAGAATTACAGTGGACAGAATGGAAGTGATGAGGGGAATCGAAATAGAACATGGGTAGAATAGGGTTAAGAAATGTAGAGATAAGGGAATAGAAGGTGGGTTTGGGGAGTCATTTACTCCTAGGTGGCCAGCAAGCCAGGCATAGAAAAAGTAGCTGATAATGGGAATTTACTAAATACAGGGATACCCAGCATCCATCTTCCCATTGGCCTTTGAGTCATGCATAACTGAGTCTTCAGAAATTGTTGTTACAGGTGTCATAAACCAAACAGAATTGTCTGGGGGAGGAGGGACACATAGGATTTTTTAAAATAAATTTTTGTACAAGGGAGCAGTATTAGGTTATTTTAAATATTCCACAATCTCCAAAATGCAGTCTAATCTGTTTTCTTTCTATTCAATTCTGGTCCAATTCATTGTCCATCTGAAGTTATATAGATAGACAGACAGATAGGTATGTACATATATCTATATAGATATATATAGATATATAGTACATACACAAATATGTGTGTATATATATGTACAGCTATTCCTTCCATGTTGTGACTTTTCCCACTGTGGTTTGGATATGTTGCAAGTTAACATAAGACATTAAATGTGAATTTGGGGGGAGCTTTGCAGAATCCACAGATAACACTTGATGGCCAACAGATGACACAGAAAAAGTTTAGAAGCTCAAAAATATATAAAATATGTGTATAGTATTGTATAATACCAACCCAAATTTTACAATGAGGTACTGTAAACACCCAATAAAAAAGAAAAAATTCACACTTCTTCTTTGGTAGGAAGGGAAGGCCAAAAAATTTTACATGGATTTTCCAGATTGTGGGGGCATCATGCCCCTAAACCCCACAATGTGGAAGAGCTGTATTATATGCATGTGTGCTAAATCAATGAACCAGTCATCCAACCATATGTCATATTCTGGGAAATAGACATTTTTCCCTCATTCTTTTTTCTCTGTGGGCATTATTAGATTAGTATCTTTTGAGTAATCATGGCTCCCATGCTGTGGGGCTTCATGCAATCATAACATTACACACAAACAGAAAGTTGTGGAAGATCTTATTATTTATAGGGAATCTCTCTTTCACATGGATCTTCCATGATAAGAGTGAATGCCTAGAATATGTAAATCTAGGTTGATTTTAATCATTAGTGGGTCATTCCTTTACTACAGCTGGAATTACTTCCCTCAGAAATACCACACAATACATTTGTCTCCCATGTTATATTCTGGATGCAATTATATAATTTTGTGATTTTTATCTCAGTAACAGTATGTACTAGAAAAGACTCAGCTGGGGGCAGCTAGGTGGCACAGTGAATAGAGCACCAGCCCTGGAGCCAGGAGAATCTGAGTTCAAATCCGGCCTCAGACACATAGCACAAAACTAGCCATGTGACCTTAGGCAACTCACTTAACCCCGATTACCCTGCCTCCCTCCTCCAGAAAGAAAGAAAGAATGAAAGAAAGGAAGGAAGGAAGGAAGGAAGGAAGGAAGGAAGGAAGGAAGGAAGGAAGGAAGGAAGGAAGGAAAAGGGGCAGCTAGGTGGCGCAGTGAGTAGAGCACGGGCCCTAGAGTCAGAAGGACCTGAGTTTGGATCTGGCCTCAGACACTTAACGCACACACAAACAAAAATCTAGCTGTGTGACCTTGGGCAAGTTACTTAAACCCAATTGCCCTCCAAAAAGAAAAGACTCAGCTGAAGAGTACATGGCAAGCTCAAACATTCTGAATTTTAATTCTCTGCACAATATTTAGTGAGCTGCATGACATTTATCTATGCTTCATTGTTTTCAAGTCTATGATGAAGTCATATCAAGTGACATACTAAACTTGGAATCAGGAAGATTCACATCTTGCCTCAGACACTAACTAGTTGTGTGACCCTAGGCAAGTCACTTAAACTTGAATTGCCTCAGTTTCCTCATCTGTAAAATGAAGTTAATAATAGTATCTGCTTCAAGGGGTTGTTACACGATATTTGTAAAGAGATAATATTTATAAGGTACTTTGTAAATCTTAAAGTATTATACAAATGCTAGTTATTATTATTAGGAAAAATCTGATTATACATACAAATTTCTTTTTTGCATATTGAAATGTTAATATTTGTAGATGACTGTTAAATTTATAATAAAAAAAGAAAACTTAAAAGAAAAAGTGATAAAGATCATTGAACTTCTGTAGTTGCATTTATCAAAGGATTATGTGTGTGTAGGGAAAGTCCTTTTTCACTATTGTATCAAATCCCTGTTCATAATCAACAAAATATAACTATAGTGGGAACAATGTGACCATGGCATCCCAAAGCTGTATTTGAACTGTGATGACTGCAGAGTCAAATGATAGCTATTAGCTCTGCTCTGGGCTGCCTGAGGAACTCCCAGGAAAAGATACTCCAAGAGGGAGATGATACTTCATTCTAAGCATCTTTTGTTGGGACTAAAATGACTGTTCCTGCCCACTATGCTGCAAAGGGATTGTTGAGATATTATAATTCCCCTGGAGATAGTTTGTATATGTATGCAGAGAATGTTGCAACTTTATTCTCTTCCTTGTTATTTTTATTGTTTCATCTTTTTTCATATTATTTTGCTCTTAGGTTTTGTGTTTCTCTGATATGGTCAAGGAGTATATTGCATGAGGTGCTGGATCACAAGTTGAATGACTGCACTTGTTCCATTTGACCCCTAAGAGCAGAATTAAGAACAGTCAATGGAAGTTTCAAAGAAGCAAACAGTACAAACTTCTTAATAACTAGAGTTCTCCAAAAGTGCAATGTGCTGCCTTGGGAGGCAGTGAATTCCTCACTGCAGAGTCTCAGACAAAGGCTGGGTGACCAGCCTAAAGTATGTTATAGTACAGATTCTTTAGCTAGATTAGGTGTCTGCTGTGGACCCTTCCAACTCTGAAATTCTGTGATATTGTGTGTGTGTGTGTGTGTGTGTGTGTGTGTGTGTGCCAAATCTATCAGTAGCTAGAGAATGCTATACAAATTAGTCTCCACGATTCTCAATAACTTTCTATCACCAGAAGAGCATCGGTGTTTTTTAAAATAATGAACTTTCTTTTTCTTATTCCATTTTAATCCCTTTGCTTACTCTTATGGTTCCCTCTAATGGAGCAATCTCTATCATCATTCTTCTCAATGATGAGGATGAGGATGAGGATGAGGATGAGGGTGCTGGTGCTGATTTATAAAACAATCGCTTATATTTATATAATATGTATTATATAATAGACAGATAATTTGATCCCCATAATACCTTTGTGAGATGGGTACTATTGGTACCACTTTATCTACCTTACAAATGAGGAAATTGAGCCTCAGAGGGATGTATTAGACTACCATTAGTAGGTCTGAGATGCTCCATTTCTTGTGTACCTTCCATTCTGGGTCAGTAGGAAGAATCAACTCACTCCTTGCTCTCCACTATGATTTTTAGACATTGTTTCTATTATCATCATTCTCCTCTTCCTTTGCTTTCCCCCCCCCCCCCCACCTATCTAAACCACCCTACCTAAAGCCTATTTCTATCATCTACCAGATTCTAAATCATTGTCCTTTCTCATGGAATTCAGTACCTGGCTCACTGGTATTCCCTCCACCATTGTATCTGAGAACTTCAAAATATATGTTGGTGTCCCTTTGAACACACTGTCCTCCCATTTAATCAATCTCTTTAGTTCCAATAACATGTTTCCATCTACGTCAAACACTCTTGGGAATCACCATACCTTAGACCTTCTCATCACCCCTAAATGTGCCACCTATATGATTTTGAATTCTGATATGCTCCTTTCTGATCAGAATTCTCTGCTCTTACATTTCTCTCTCCTGCTTGTTTCCCCTAGACCTTTTATTTGTCTTTGCCATGTCCTCCATTCTTGCTCTCCCTCCCTGTTCTTCCACCAAATCAGTATTGCTCTGGATTCTTTTCTTCCTTCACAGTCTTAAGGCCATAGTTGACTAGTTCATCTATACACGGTCTTTAACTCTTTAATATCTTGCCCTATTACCCTACTGCCATCCACACCTTATCAGTTATCTAGAGGCAGCATGTCATAGTGAATAGAGTATTAAACTGGGAGTCAGGAATACTCTCAGGTTCAAATTCCATGTAGGATATGTACTAGGTATGAGACCATAGGCAAACCACTTGATCTCCTTGAAATTCAGTTTCTTCAACTATAAAATGTAAATGATAACATCAGTAGTACTAATTCATGGGATTGTTCTGAGTCATTAGTGAAATACTCTATTAAAAGGTTCCACGGATATTAAAGCACTATATGGGTTGGTTATATAATTTGTCTCATAGGCTCACTCCCTAAACTGTCTGTCAACATAGCATATCTCTGAGAAGTTCTATTCCCCACTCAACCACATTCCTGGGACCTGTTGTCTAAATATCATAATCCACCAAGTACTAGAAGACAAATTTTGTAAAATTCCAGAATGAAGTAGGGACCTTAAAGAGCCCATATAGGAAGTCACACTTCACTCCCACTGTGTCTTACTGATGGAAGGGCAAGTGTTTGGTGGGCTATTGTGCAGATTAAAGGACTCTTTCATTTAAACTGAAAAAAGCATCTTCCATTCATCTCCCCTTTAGTAGTGGGTTAGATTTCTAAATTAAAGTTAAAAAAGGTAACTGGAAGACAAAGAGAAGAAAAGTAAAAAACATTCTTCCTTAGGATGACCATAATTATAACTGCCTTAATTTTGTCCTCTATATGATCATAATCATTAATAAATGTTTGCTGAAGAGCTAACTATATATTATACAAGACATCAAGCCAGGTGTTATAAACACAAAAGTATTACTGTATTATAAAACATTAATTAAATAGTTAATTTTTAAAATGTTCAATGTCTATGTCTGTATATGTTTGTCAGTATAAGTGCATCTGCCTTGGATTGTAATCTTTCCAATTCAATTCAACTAGGATTTAAATGCCTGCTTACATGGAGGGAACTGTGTTAGGCACTGGGATTTGTAAAACAAAAATGAAACTTCACGCCTCAGGGGGCTTCCATTCTATTGGACCAGCTCTGAGGGACTCCCTTTGTACAGCACCTGGAACAACATTGCTGCACACAACTGCTCTTCAATAATGATCCTTTGGAAGCAAGCAATGAAGCATTCTGGGCACTTGCTCTCAACATAGGGAAATTCTACACCCTTTGAAAAACCTTTTATGATTTATTTTTATCACATCCTTAAACCCAGTGCTTATTAAGACTTTTTCTATAGAATTTCTTCAGCTATACCTATTCCCAGGATTTTTTTTCCTTTTTCTCTTAGAATGGGCTAGTTGTAGGATACTGAGAGAATTGATTCATATATGATTGATTGACTCTGCAGGGAAATCTTTAGTTTCTATTTGGTGGCAACTCCTTATAGTTTATCACCATGCAAAAAACATTTCACAGATTTTTACAAAAAAATATTGAGAAGATTGTCAGGAAAGCTAGTTTCCTTCTAAATTGAATTTAATTTTAAAAATGTATGCTACCCAAACTAATTTTAACAGAAGTGTGTTTGGGCAAGCAGATGTTTGCTTATTTTGCCCCCCCTCTATCACTCTGCAGTTAAACTACAGAATCATGAAACTGCTGAATGCTTCTCAGTTATTTGAATTCTAAGATAATGATATTGATGATAATCATTCTCTATTACTAAGTCAAAAGATCAGGCATGTGCTGTCACTTCATTGGAAGTAGGGGGAAGGAATTCAAAGGAGAAACATTATAAGCATTTCCACTGAAAATATATACACAATAAGAATGCCAACTTTTACCACTTTTATTTGACATAGTAATGAACATTCTAGCAATTTTAGCAAAATGGGGAAATATATAGAGGGATTAACATTGAAAATGAAGAGGTCAAAATATCATTATTCATGAATGGACATGCTAGACAATTCAATGATCTCAACCAAAAATATTAATTAATGTGTTCAAAATAATAAATGAGTTCAACAAGACCACTGGAATTAGGTACACACACATCTCATCCCTCTTTTTAAAA
The DNA here is from genome assembly GCA_011680675.1 of Gymnobelideus leadbeateri. Classification (NCBI taxonomy): domain Eukaryota; kingdom Metazoa; phylum Chordata; class Mammalia; order Diprotodontia; family Petauridae; genus Gymnobelideus; species Gymnobelideus leadbeateri. Next base: position 807,181 of record WOXC01009709.1, on the reverse strand, counting down.
TATGTTTTTATGGGTGTCTTCTGTTCCTTGTATCATCATAGCTACCCTGAGCATTCTTCCCCCTCCCCCTCCTAGACAGCTAGTCCATTTGACAAATATTCTTTTTAAGAGGGAAAAAAATAAGTGCAAGTGATGAATACATTAAAAATTCCAAAAACATGTGCTATGTATAAAGGCTGTGGACCTCCCACCTCTATGAAGGGATAAGTTGGGGATGTCTTCTCATATTTCCTAATTTGAGTCATACTTGATCTTTATAATTTTGTTACACTCACTTTTGATATTTTGGTGTTTGTTCTTTCCATTTACAATGTTTTAGTTGCTGTATTTATTGTCTTCTTGGTTCTGCTTACTTCACTCTGCATCAATTTATGTAGGTCTTGCTTCTCTGTATTCATCACACATATAATTTCTTATAGCATTCCATTACATTCACATACCACAATGTATTTAGCCATTCCCTAATTGGTGGACATCTACTTTGCTTCCAGTTCTTAGAGAACAACAAAAAGTGCTGGTACAAATATGTTCGTGTACATTGATTCTTCTTGTCAATAGCTTCCTTGGGATATAAGCCCAGTAACATAGTCTCTGGTTCAAACAGTATAAATATCTCGACCACTTTGTTTGCATAATGCCAAAATGCTTTCTAAAATGGTTGTACCATTTTATACTATATATATATATATATATATATATATATATATGTATATATATATATATATAGTACCACCAATAATGTATTCATGTCCCTATAATTTCCCATCTTTTCCATCATTAAATATTAATGTATTTGTCATTTTTGCAAATTTTCAGTATGTGAAGCAAAACCTCAGGGTTGTTTTGATTTGAATTTATTTTATTATTAATGATCTAGAGTATTCCTTCATTTGATTATGAATATATTTCAATTCTTTTGAGAGCTGTTTGTTCATATCTTTTGACCACTTATCTATTAGGGAATGGCTAGTAATCATATACTTTTATTAACTGTTTATATATCTTGAATATAAATTCCTACAAAGAAATTTGACACAAAGATTCTTCCCATTCAACCACTTCCCTTTTTATCTCTAGGTACATTATTTTTGCTTATGCAGAAGCTTTTCAGCTTCATGCACAGTATCTAATTTATCTTCTACATATCTTCTGTCCATCAATTGAGCAATGGCTGAAAAAGATATGGTATATAATTGTGGTAGAATACTACTCTGCTATAATAAATGACAAGGTAGGATGGTTTCAGAAAACATGGCAAGACCTATATGAACTGATCCACACTGCCTGCCTTCCTCTACCAACCTATCCCCATCCCCATTCCATCTACTTCTATAATTCACCTACTATGCCTTTTTTTCTCTGTGCCCTTTGTGCCTTATTAAAGTGTAATTGAAGCATTATTCCCCATTGCCTTCATGGTTTTTCACAGTAAGTATCCAAAGAACTGGGCATGCCTACCCCCATTTGATCCAGAGGGACCACTCTGTGGTCCTATTCCCTTATTCAATTAATAATTCCATAAATTAATTAGTAATTCACACCTCATGCCCTTCAAATTGGCACACATAATTAAAAGCAATAAAACCAAATGATGGTAGTTTGAGGTGGAATCTCAATTATATATGTAATATATAATTATAGAAAATAATATTATATATAATATACTTGTGTGTGTGTGTTTTACCTACATTGCTGGTGGGACTGCAAACATGTAGAATTGCTTTGGGAAATCTGGCAATGCAAAAGAAAAGCCACAAAAGTAACATCCCTTAACTCAATAATTCTAAAATTGCAATAGACACTAAAACTACTATCAGGAACAAAGCAAGAGGTATCTGTGGGCAAAGATGCTTTAATAGCAGCACTGTTTGTAATTGGAAAAAAAACAACTAGAAGCAAAGTAAATGTCCAACAATAGGGGAATGGTTCAATTAATTGTGGTACTTTAATGTAATGATATATCACAAATTAAATTAAAATTGCAAATAAATTGGCAAATTGAGGAATATTAATGAGAGGCATGTGAAGTAACATGGCCTGATAAGAGTGCTAGCTTTAAAGGAAGAAAGATCTAAGTTTGAATCTCATCTCACACACTTAATTTGCTTTTTGACCACAAACTCTTAGAACCTCAATTTTCTCATCTTTAAAATGCAGTTAATACCTGTAGTATCTACTTCACATGGTTGCTGTGACCCACAAGTAAATATAGCACATGTGAATTCCTATGTGAACATTAAAAATAAAATTAAAAAATAAGCTTCGGATGTTGTTGTAGAGAAATATAGGCATACCTTTATGAAATAATGAAAATTGGGAAGAAGAAAATCAGAACTCTGACCATGTAAGACATAAAGTTAATGTAAAGGAGAAGAAAAAGGAATCCTGATGGGGACTGATGAAGACAGTAAAAATGTATTAAGACATTTGGGGGTTGAAACTAATTTATTTAAATATAAATAGTTATGAGTCTAATTTGTTGTATTAGACATTAGTTTAATATTAAGTTTAACTTACAATTACTCAACAATTTATTTGGTCTCATAAAGTCAAATTATCTTGATGTTTAGCTTTATTATAGACTTGGTTAACTGGATTGGGAAGGAGAACCTCCTATAGGCACAACCTTTGTCTCCTGTTTCCTTGCAGCCATTTTTCATCCCTAAAAGAAGAACTACCCAATATCTGGTAACTGTTGGCCTTTGTGGTACTATCATTCCCAACACTTTAAAGTTTTTAAAGTTCCACTGTAATAAAATTCATAGGACATCTAAAGTACTTTTTGTAGTAGAATTTTTGTATGTGACATGATATAAATTTGCTAGAAATCAAGATGAAAAGAATAAGGAAATAGTATCTATTTGTGTAATGCTTTGGAGTTTCCAAAGTCATTTCAAAGAACTGGTTTTGATATCTTTTTAAAGTTTTTCAAATAATAAACATTCATTTTCTCACCTTCTACTCTCCCCCATGGATAATATTTTTTTCAAAAAACTTCTCTTATAATAAATGACACATAGTCAAGCAAAACAAAGGCTCTCAAGTGGCCATGTCCAAAAATCTATGGCTCAGTTTACATATAGAGGGCCTCAACTCTTTGTAAAGAGGTGGGTAACATACATCATCTTCTAGAATCATGGTTGGTCATGGCATGGATTGAATTCTTAAGTTTTTCAAAATTGTCTTTTTTATTATTGTGTAAATGCTTTTCCTGGTTCTGCTCAATTCACTCTGTTTTAGTTCATGTAAGTCTTCCCAAGTTTCTTTGAAATGGTCCTTTTCATCATTTTTTAGAGCTTAAAAATATTCCATTACATTTATGTACTATAATTTGTTCACCCATTTCCCAATTGATGAAGTATTTCGAGTTCTTTGCCACTTCAAAAAGAGCTACTTTAAATATTTTTGTACTTGGAGGACCTTTTTTCTTTTCTTTGATCTCCTTGGGTTATAGATCAAATACTGATATCACTGGGTCAAAGGAAATACATATACAGTTTAGTAACTCTGGGGGCAAAGTTCCAAATTGCTTTCCAAGAAGAGCTGAACTGATTCACAGTTCCACTAACAAGGTATTCATGTATTTGTTTTCCTGTCACCTCTTCAACATTTAACAGTTTCTTTTTTGTCAATTTTGCTAATCTTATGGGTGTGAGATGGAACCTCAGGTCTTTTAAGTTGTATTTCTCTAATTATTAACAATTTGAAGTATTTTTATATAGTTTTTTTTTTTGCTTTTTTTTTTTTTGCAGGGCAATTGGGGTTAAGTGACTTGCCCAAGGTCACACAGCTAGTAAGTGTGTTAAGTGTCTGAGGCCAGATTTGAATTCAGGTCCTCCTAACTTCAGGGCCAGTGCTCTATTCACTGTGCCACCTAACCACCCCACTGCACCACCTAGCTGCCCCTTTATAGTTTTTGATAGCTTAAATTTTTTTTCTATAAAACTGTCTGACCCTATCCTTTGATCATTTATCAATTAAAGAATAAGCTTTAGAGGCAGAGCGAAGATGGCAGAGTAGAAACAGGACTTCCTTGCAGCTCTGACTTCTGCCTCCTCCAATATATGTAAAAAATTACTCTAAACAAATTTTAGAGCTACAGAATCCACAAAGTGACAGAGAGAAACAAATTTCCCACTGAAGGCAGCATGGCAGGCCAGCAGGAAGAGTCTATCACACTGACCTGGGAGCTGAGCCCAGCCCCACGTGAGCTTGAAGTGGAAGTTAAGTCTCCATAGTGCTAGCTCCTAGACAAGGCCTCTCACAAGGCCCCTCAGGGGGTCCCAAGAACCTAGCATAAAGGTATGACTGTTGTGAAACCGAGCCCTGCACCTGCCTTGTAACCAAGATGTAACTAAAATAAAGAACTGCCCCATTAGCTTGCAAGCCCCTCCTTAGTTTACACCCCTATGTAGCAACAGTTGCCTTGCTGACCACTGTTTGTTTCAGGAAGTATTTTTACTGTATAAAAGCTTGCTGGACAGACTGCTCAGGGCTGCCTTCCCTTTTGGGAGACAGCTGCCGGCTAATAAAAGCACTCCCCCAAATATTAATTGGCTATGTCATCCTGTATCTGCCTCAATTGTCTATTACAAGCTATGTGTTTTTGGCCCCAGAGCAGCCCCAACCAGCAGTGGCCAGAACAGACTTCAGAAGAGTAAACACCAGCAGCTGTGCCAATTTCCAGACTTCTCAACCCATAAACACCAAAGAGCAAGTAAAAGGTCAATCAGGAACCCTGCTAGAAGAGGGGGTTGGAAGAGTGTGGTCTAGCCCCTACCCCCAGGAGGAGAAGTTGCAGAGGTGTGGAGGCCCCAGCTACTGCCATGTGGCTGCCTCCAGAGATCCTGGCCTGCAGATCACAGGGGGACCAATAGACCATTCAGAGGATAATTGCTTGTGCTTTCACCTGTGTGGATCCGGATCACAGTCTTGGGTGGTGGTCCAGGGGTGTGTGGCCAGTGTACCAGAGTTTGTGGGGGCTCCAGAGAGGATGCCCTCTAATTGCTCCAGCAGCTTCAAAAACCCCAGCAATTTGAGACAAAGCTCTCTCCATTTTGAAAGCAGAGTTCAACTGTGGCAAAGAGTTCAAAAATCAAGTAATTGACTGGCAATATGAGCAATCAGAGGAAACACAATGCTATCATATATTCCTTTTTCAGGGACAAAAAGGATCAAAGCATAGAATGGGAGGAAGACAATGAAGTCAGAACTCCTGCATCAAAAGCTCCCAAGAAAAATATGAATTGGTTGTGGGCCATGGAGGAGCTCAAGAAGGATTTTGAAAACCAAGTAAGAGAAGTGGAGAAAAAATTGGGAAGAGAAATGAGAATGATGCAAAGAAATCAAGAAAAGCAAGTCAACAGCCTTACTGAAGAAAATAACACCTTAAAAATTAGACTAACTCAAATGGAAAAGAGGCCCAAAAGGCCAATGAGGAGGAAAATGCCTTAAAAAAACCTGAATTGGCCAGATGGAAAAGGAATTTCTAAAACTCACTGAAGAGAATAATTCCTTCAAAATTAGATTGAAGCAAATGGAAGTTAATGATTTTATGAGAAATCAAGATACTATAAAACAGATCCAAACAAATGAAAGAATAGAAGGCAATATGAAATACTCATCGGAAAAAGCACTGACCTGGAAAATAAATCCAGGAGAGATAATTTTAAAATTATTGGACTGCCTGAAAGCCATGATCCAAAAAAGAGCCTAGACACTATCCTTCAAGGCATTATCAAGCAAAATTTCCCTGATGATATTCTAGAACCAGAGGGCAAAATGGAAATTGAAAGAATTCACCAATCACCTCTTGAGAAAGATCCCCAAAAGAAAACTCCTAGGAATATTATAGCCAAATTCCAGTGTTTTCAGGTCAAGGAGGAAACAGCAAAACAGCCAGGAAGAAACAATTTGAGTATTATGGAAACACAATCAGGATAACACAGGATCTGGCAGCTTCTACCCTGGGGGATAAAAGGGCTTGGAATATGATATTCCAGAGGTCAAAGGAGCCAGGATTAAAACCAAGAATCACCTACCCAGCAAAACTGAGTATAATGCTTAAGGGGAAATATGGTCATTCAATGAAATAGAGGATTTTCAAGCATTCTTGATGAAAAAGCCAGAGCTGAACAGAAAATCTGACTTTCAACTACAAGAAGCAAGACAAGCATGAGAAGGTAAACAGGGAAAAGAAATCATAAGGAACTTATTAAAGTTGAATGGAAAATGATCATTGTAACTCATAAAACTTTTCTCAGTTTGAGGACAGTTGAAGGAAATATATGTGTGTGTGTGTGTGTGTGTGTGTGTGTATACATATATGTATGTATAGGAGGGTGTAAATGTGTATAAATATATATGTGAGGGTGTGCATATGCATGTTCATGTATACATAGACAGAAGGCACAGGACAAGTTGAATATGAAGGGATGATATTTTAAAAATAAAATTAAGAGGTAAGAGAGTAATTTGTTGGGAGAAGGAGAAAGGGAGAGATAGATCAGGGTAAATTATCTCATAAAACAGGTAAGAGAAAACTGTTACAATGAAGGGAAATAGCAGGAAGGTGAAAGGGAATGGAGCAACCTTACTCTCAACAAATTTGACTTAAGGAGGGAATAACATACACATTCAATTGGGTATCTTACCCTACAGGAAAATGGGGGGGGGGGATGAAAGGGAGGATGATAGAAGGGAGGGCAGATTGGGGGGAGAGGTTAGTTAGAAGCAAACACTTTTGAAAAGGGCCAGGGTCAAAAGAGAAAATAGCATAAATGGGGGGTGTCATAGGATGGAGGGAAATATAGTTAGTGTTTCATAATATACCTACTATGGAAATGTTTTGCATAACTATACATATACAACCTATATTGAATTGCTTATCTTCCCAGTGGGGGTGGGTGAGGAGGAAAGAAGAGAAAAAACCTGGAACCCAAAGTTTTAAAAACAAATGTGTATTTTAAAAAATTAAGTTTTGTTTTGTTTTTTACATGCTACTGGGAAATAAGACATACAGGCACTGAGATATAGAAATCCATCTTGCCTTACTAGAAAGGTAGGAGGCAGTGATGGGGGAGGATATAAGAGAGAACAGATTGGGGAAAGGGGTATTCAGTAGGCTAACTATTTTGGGGTGAGAGTAGGAGAAGGACAAAAAGAAACATTTGTAACTCAAAATCTTGTGGAAACGAATGTTGAAAACTAAAAATAAATAAATAAATTGGAAAAAAGAATAAGCTTTATTTGTATAAATTTGAACTCATCTCTTACAAATATTGAAAATTAGAAACTTGTTGCAAAGATTTTTTCCCAATTAATGGTATTGCTTATAATTTTATCTCCCTTTTGATTTAGATATAAAAGCTGATATTATAAACAAATTAAGGGAGCAAAGAATTTTTTTCTGTGAGGTTTATAGAGAACAGAGGAATTTATGACCAAACAAAAGACAGAGAACATTATCAAATGCAAAATGGATCATTTTTATTACATTAAACTGAAAAGGTTTTGTGCAAACAAAGCCAATGCAACCAAGATTAGGAGGGAAGCAAAAAACTGGGAAAGAATTGTTACAACTAGTGTCTCTGATAAAGGCCTCATTTCTAAAACATATAAAGAACTTAATCAAATTTACAAGAATACAAGTAATTCCCGAATTGATAAATGGTAAAAGGATATGAACAGGCAGTTTTCAGAGGGAGAAATTAAAGCTATCTATAGTCATATGAAAATCTAAATCACTATTGATTAGAGAGATGAAAATCAAAACAACTCTGAGGTATCGTATCACACCTATCAGACTGGCTAATATGACCAAACAGGAAAATGATAAATGCTGGAGAGGATGTGGGAAAATTGGAACACTGATTCATTGTTGGTGGAGCTGTGAGCTGATCCAACCATTCTGGAGAGCAATTTGGAACTATGCCCAAAAGGCTTTAAAAATGTACATACCCTTTGGCCCAAAAATACCACTTTGGGCTATATCCCAAATAGATCATAAAAATGAGAAAATGACACAAGTGTGCAAAATATTTATAGCATCTCTTTTGTGGTAGCCAAGAACAGGAAATTGAGGAGATGTTCATCAATTGGCAATGGCTGAACAAGTTGTGATATATGAATGTAATGGAATCCTATTGTGCTAGAAGAAATGATGAACAGGTAGACTTCAAAAAATCCTGGAAAGGCTTATATGAACTGATGCTGAATGAAGTGAGCAGAACCAGGAGAACATTGTTTACAGAAATAACCACAGTATGCAATGAGTGATTTTGATAGACTTAGCCCTTCTCAGAAATGCAAGGACCTAAAACAATTCCAAAGGACTCATTTGTTTAATGTCATCCGAATCCAGAGAAAGAACTATGGAGTCAGAATGCAGAGTGAAACAGACTGTTTTCTTTTTTGTTTTGTTTTGTTTTTTTCTTTCTCATGTTCTCTACCATTCATTATAATTCTTCTATGCAGCATGACCCATGGGAAAATGCATTCAGTAGGAATGTATAATTGTAGAGTCATATCATATTGCATGCCGTCTTGAGTCAGGGAGAGGAAGAAAATTTAAAACTTATGGAAGTGAATGTTGAAAACTCAAAATAAATAAAGTTTTTTAAAATGTTTACCCCCCTTGGTTTTGTTTTTATGTTTTTTTCTAAAATTTTATGTAATCAAAACTGTCTATTTTCTTATCTGTGATCCTTTCTACCCCCTATTTGGTCATAAACATTTCCTTTCTCTTTAGTTCTAAAAAGTGATTTTTGCCTTGCTCCTCTAAATTGTTTGTGATGTCCCTCTTTCATATATAAGTCAGGTATCCATTTGGAGCTTTCCTTGTTTTTTTGTTTGTCCTTCATTTTTGAAGAGGACCAATTACATCCACAGTGTGATGCTTTGATTGATGTGTGAACTGGATTTAAGTGAAACAGAGTTGCACAATCATCAGCCTCACTCTCCCAGAGTCAACAAAGCCTAGTAGCAAGACAAAAATCAAGAATACTGTTGGTGACCTGTAGGCATTGCATGGCCCTGAAATCTTCAGTGTCTGACCAAGCTCTAAAAGCTCCACAGTACCTGCTTCAGCCAGCCACCTTCATGGCCATTGAAACAAATTGTTCTCATCTGTCTATTCCACTGGGGGGAAGTCTTCACCTACTTGGGGTAGACACTCCACTAACTCACCAACAGGTTTGAGGTCTGCCAGTTAACCTCAGCCTGGTTTAGCCTGACTGCCAAGACAGTTTACTAGGGTGTGAACGCTGCACATGCTGCAGGTCTTTGAAGCCATAGGTGAGAGTAGACTACCAGGTAGATACCGAAGGTTGATGAGCAACCCTGAAAAAGGGTTGGCAGGCCCTAACACCAGAGGTTCTAGCCCTCCTTGGACACCCATAAAGCCAGTGCAAGGTTTTGGTCCATTCCTAAATATTGCCAGCTTTCTTTCTGGTTTTCCCAGCAATATTTTTTCCAGTGTGTGAAGTGTTGCCCCAGTGGCTGAGGTCTTTGGGTTTCTTTAACATTGTGCTACTGTTTTCTTTTGCTTCTGTATGTGGTGCACCAATTTTTTTTCAACAATTGTCCTCTCTATTATTTAAACTGTCTTAAATAATTTCAATGATTATTGCTTTATAGTATAAATTGAGATCTGATATTGTTAGGTCCCATTCTTCTCACTTGTTTTCATTATTTTCCTTGAGAGAATTTATCTTTTTTTCCTCTAAATGAATTTCATTATTTTTTTAATCTCTTCAAAATAATTCTTCAGTTTTATTGGTATTGCATTAAGCAAGTAAATCAGCTGTTAGTAGTATTGTTATTTTTATTATATTTGCATGGTCTCTTCATGAACAATTAATATATCTCCATTTATTTCAGTTAGTATGTCTGTAAAAAGATTTTTATAGCTTTATTCATACAATTCCTATGTGTGTTAGCTATGCTTCCTTGTATTTTTTTACATTTGGTAGATGTTTTAAAATTTTTATCTCTTTCTGCTGTGTTTCCTTTCTAATATCCAGGAACACTGATGATTTGTGCCGAATTATTTTATTATCTATTTTGCTGAAATTATTTGATTTCATTTTTAGTTGACTCTCAAGGTTTCTCTATAAACTATCATGTTATCTGCAAAAAAGCAATGATTTCTTTTCTCTTTGCCTATGGAAACTCATTCAAACTCTTTTGGAAAATTATAAAATTATATAATGGATGGGGAAATGCAATTAACACTCATCACCATAAATATCAATGGGATAACACTCATAAAATCAAAAAGGGAATCAGATGGATTAGAAAGCAAAACTATAAGTACATCTGAAACATAAACATTCACATAGAGGCCAAGTGTGGAGTTAGAGAAGAATTTACTACTGCTAAAGCAAATCTTTTAAAATAAGATGGCAATCATTCTCTCAGACAAGGCAACAGTAAAAATAAACATAACAAAACAGATAAGCAAGAAAACTGCATTATACTTAAAGGTATCATAAATAACAAAATAATATTAATCTATTATTCATTGTTTACTATGTGCCTAACACATCAATACTTAAAATAAATTAACAGAATGGCATAACAGCTAAGTACTTAAACAAAAGTCTAATCAAGTCAAATAAAATCAATGAGCATTCAAGTGTCTTTTATCTAACAGACTCTGTGCTAAATTCTGGTGATACAAAGAAAGACCAAAAAAAGAAAACCCCTGCTCTCAAGGAGTTCCCAGTTGTGGTGAGCCAAAAAGGCCTGTCCCAGGACTCTGATAATTACCCTGATATCAGTGGACCTGCATGTCAAAGATCTCTTTGAGATGAGACTTTTCACTAAGTCTGCTCCGGAGTTCTTTTGATATAGGTTGCATTTAAAAGGATGTTGTTGGAGTTCCTGAGATCAACAGGATGTGTCCCAGAATATATCTGATTCCACACTCTGGTATCTTTGATCGGCCAGCTCTAAACATGATGTCTTTTGAGGATTGTGCTTTGAAGTTTGCTCTCAATTGTATCTGTTTATGACTGTGGCTGCATTAAGAAGTACCCGAGACCTAGATCTAAGGCTCTGCCCCAAAACTTTAGTTGTCCAAAACATTTGCAGGAAGTCAGTTCCTATGAAGATGTACTTGATGATGCAGCTTTGACCATTAGGCTTTGAAGCCAGCTCTCAAGAGCATCCTTTCAGATATAACTGACAGCATGTGATAGGAGATAACTGACTTTTCCTAAGACTTTCTGGCACCTAGGGATCAAAAGGCCTTACTGCCATGCTACTTCCAGGATACAACAGACTAAGATGATGATTTCTCTTCCTTTCCTTCCTTTGTCTCTTTGCTCTATAAAAGCTTTTCCCTGAGTATCAATAAATGGAGTTCATCGTTCTTCCTTGAACTACCCACATGGCCTGGTCATTTCTTATTTATGTCTCCGGATCATGCTAAGTGCTGGACACTGAGCAGCCCACAGCACCCAGTCAAATGAAGGAGATGATAATGTAAACAACCATGTACAAACAAGATATATACATTATCAATTGGAAATAATCATAAAAGGAAGCAACTAAGATTGAGAAGCACCAAGAAAGTTTTCTTGCAGAAGACAGAACTTTTGCTGTAACATAAAAAGTCAAGGAAATTGGGAGGCAGAGATGAAGGGGAAAACTTAGTGAAAATGCCTGGAGTCAAAAGATGGAATAACATGCATAAGGAACAGAAAGGAGGCCAGCGTCATTTAATCAGTAAGATAGGGAGTAAGATGTAAGAAAAACTGAAAAGTCTTAGAAAGCAGCCTGATTATAAAGGGTTTCAAATTTAATCAAAATAAATTTTAATCAAACTATAGAGAGAAATATATGGCAAAACTATAACAATTGGGAATCTCAATGACCCCCTTTTTTGACATTCTTAACAAAGAAGTTAAGGCCTTGAACTGAATCCTAGAAAGATAGGATATGCTAGAGCTCTGGCAAATACTGAATGGGAATAATAAGGCATATTATATTTCTAAATAAATAAGCATTTCCTATTCCACGGCATCTTTACAAAAATTACCATGTACTAGGGCAAACATATATACAGAAAAATAAACATTTCTTTTACTGAATACAGTGGAATAAAAGTTAAAATTGATAAAGGACATTGGAAGAAAGGATTAAAAGTCAAATGGAGACTAATTAACAATCCTCAATAATGTGTGTATGTGTATCAAAGAACACAAGGAGATAACATAGCAAAACATTTATATGTAGCCAAGTAGTCCACAAAGAAAAATTTATATCTCTCAACATTTTCATCAAGAAAAGAAAAAGAACTGACTAATGACTGTTTGGCTATGGCAGAAGATGGAAAGAAAGAAAGAAAGAAAGAAAGAAAGAAAGAAAGAAAGAAAGAAAGAAAGAAAGAAAGAAAGAAAGAAAGAAAGAAAGGAAGGAAGGAAGGAAGGGAAGGAAGGAAGGAAGGAAGGAAGGAAGGAAGGAAGGAAGGAAGGAAGGAAGGAAAGAAGGAAGAAAGAAAGAAAGAAAGAAGGAAGGAAGGAAGGAAGGAAGGAAGAAAGAAAGAAAGAAAGAAAGAAAGAAAGAAAGAAAGAAAGAAAGAAAGAAAGAAAAGAAGGAAGGAAGGAAGAAAGAAAAGAAAGAAGAGAGAAAAATAAAGAGAGAGGGGGGAAAGAAAGAGAAAGGAAGAGAGGGAGGGAGGAAGGGAGAAAGGAAAGAAGGAAGGAACTAAAAGAAACTTTTTAAAATAAAGAAGGTATAGAATTAAAAACAACTATTGAATTGGTAATAAAACTAGAACATGGTTTATTTTAAATTAATAAGATAGATAAATGAGAGAGATAGAGTACCAATTAACAAAAGATTTTTTTTTAAAGAACCCTATAGACTGAGCATGATAGGTCCTAAGAGGTGATCTAGTTCAACTTTTTCATTTTATAGATGCTAAAACTGAGCTCAAGAGGAGCAGTAGCATTGCATAGCAAATAGAGAGACAGCCTTGAAGCCAGATAAACATAGGCTTGTATCCCACCCCTTAACATGTTGGCTATGTGACCCAGGACAAATCACTCAATCTCACAGAGATCTGGGGGAAACTCCAAGACCATGAGTTATAGAGAAGGTGCTGAGCTGCAGTCATAGAAAGAATTTCCTGTACCAATGAATCACATATTCAGTCCCTGTTCTACTGAAACAATGAGTAAATGGCAGATGTTGAATATGAATCCAAATACTCTATTCCCATAAACTAGTGTTATTTCCATTGTCCTAGGCTGAGAATTCATGTGAAGAGGAAATAAAAGAAGGTGTAAGAAGAAATGAATCAGGAAGGACATGAAAAATGTCTTTGAGCATTTGAAAGGCTGGCATATAGAGAAGGAATTAAATTTGTGTTTGTCCTCTGAAGGCAGACTCAAGAACAATGGATGGAAGCTGCAAGAAGGAAAACTTAGACTTGATGTCCTAACAATCTAAGCCATCCAAAAGACGAACTGGATGCCTGGGAATTACTTGAGGTAATGAGGTTTCCCTCTTTAGAGTTCCACAAGCAGAGGCCGGGTGACCACTTGTCAGCTAGTCTGCTATATTATAACAGCCTTACACCTGTGTTTTTTACTAGATCGATACTGAGGTCCATTCCAATTGTCAAAGTCTATGGTTCTAAGCTTCTATAACTAGATTCCCTCTAAAATGTCTTCCAGCTCTACTTACTTAGCAGCCCTTTCTCAATTTTCATCATTCTTGGCCTTGCAATATATGACACCCTTTCCTACCTTCTCCTGCTGGGTATTCTTCCTTCTCTTTTGCCACACTGTGCTCTTTCTCTTCTCCTCCTCTCTGTCTGACCATTCTTTCTCTGTTCTTTTGCTGGATAATCATCAGTATCATATTCTGGAACTGTATAAAGCCTGGAGTCATGTCCTGGGCCCTCGCCTTTTCTCTCTACATTTTGTCAACTCCTGTGCCTTTAATTATCATCTCTATGCAGATTATTTCTATATCTATATATTTAGTCCTAATCTCTCTCCTGTGATCCATTCCCATGCCATTAACTACAGATATTGGAAGAAAGGATTCAAACTTAAATGGAGACTAATTAATAATCCTCAATAATGTGTGGTGTGTGTCAAAGAACACAAGGAGATAACATACCAAAACATTTATATGTAGCCAAGCAGTCCACGGAGGAAAATTCATATCTCTCAACATTTTCATCAAGAAAAGAAAAAGAACTAACGATTGTTAGTTAGATAGATACACACATATGTATGCATATATGTATATACTCGTGTAGGTGTATGAATATGCATTTATGTGTATACATATGTATATATGTCTCTATTTCCCATTTCAAACTGGGTGTCTTGTCAGCATCTCAAACTCATAAGTCCAAAATGAAACTCGTTGTCCCTGCCCCCAAGCTCATCACTCTACTGATGTCCGTATTTCTATCAAGGGCAGCACTGTACTTACAGTACCCAGGTGTACTTCACTGTCATCTCTCTCTCTTCACTCTTATTCACTACATGTATCCTATCAGTTTCTAGATTTTTTTTAAGTTCAACCTCCACAATATGTCTCACATACATACTTTTTTTTCCAGTTCCACACAGTCAAGGTCTTAGCCCAGGTCCTCATAATTTCTCATCTGGACTACTGCAATGCACCCTACCTGGTCTCCCTGGCTCAATTGTACTTCCTGTTCAAAGCTATCTTCCACATAGCTATCAAAGTTACTGTCCTAAAGCATATGTCTGACCGCTTCACCCCTTCTCAAAAGCCTCCACTTACTCCCTATTACCACCAAGATACATCCTCAGATGTTTGGCTTTCCCTTCCCTTAATTGATTGAGTCAAGATCGTTTGCCTATAGTCTAAAGGTCTGAAGCCTCTGTTCTCTTTCTTTCTTCTTTATTTCAAATTGGACAATGTTTCTTTCCCTACTCCTGGGAAACTTTCTCCACAATCTTTCAACAGTCACTAACCAGTGGCTCTGCAATCATATTTTCCAGTTCCTTCATTACCCAAGCATATCATTCCTTTGGCTCTAATTTATCTAGGGTGACCAGATGTTCTCTTACTATCTCATAGGTATCACCTCCCCATTACTCACTTTTGTTCTGCCATTTCCATTCTCTTTGTCAGAGAAGACAAAAGAAAACAAGAATTAAACAGTTCTGTCTCTTCATGCTAAATTTCTACTCCCATCCACACCAGCAAGTAATGTCCTTTTCTTTGACCATACTGTTTCCCTCCACATATCTGAAGTAGAATCTTTTGCTATCCGTACCTTCTCCTTCTAGCTTCAACTCATTCTGAACTTTATTATTCCTGAAAATATTCTTATAGGACTAGACCAAAGTCTTCTATTCATTCTCAATTAAATGCCCGTGCTTCCATCTTCTGATACATCTTTTTATAGCCTGAGTTGGTAAGTTATCTATCCAGCCACATTGATCTTTTCAGATAATTCCCATTTTTCCTCCTCTTTGGAGGTTTCCCTTTGTATCTTCAGAATTTCATTCTTGAAAATGTCCTATCCTCCACAGGTGACTTCACCTACAGAATTTTAATCCATCTGATTCTATCTGCACTTCCTCTACACTCTTTGAAATTCAATATGCAAAACTCTAAGATGCACATCAGACTATGCTAAACTCTTTTCTCTTCTATCACAAACAGTAGTGGGGAGGACTCACTTCTCATTAAGGTTACCAACATTCTACACCAACAGAGCATGCAACAGTGATTACTCTGGCCCGACCTTCTGAGGGACCAGGTGTTTTACATGTCACCTCTTCCCCCAGAGTTCTCCATTACCCTTAAGGGATGTATGAGGCATCTAGTATCTAGCATTGGCTCACACCCCCCTCAAACAACTGTGTAACCTCAATTTTCGTTAGTGTGCATCAGATCCAGAATATAATTTCCCTTCATTGGTTTATACACCTTTGAAAGGATGAAATTATCACTAAAGTAAGTCCAAATATTATTAGTTGCTCTGCTTTTGGCGGAAAGAATAATCCAGAAGATATTTGAAAAAGAATCAAGTGTCCTTTTTTTACTGTGTATGCCTTTGTGTCAGGTCTATGGATTGCTTTCCCAAAATAAACTCATCATCTATTTCCTCATTCTCTCTAGGTGGTTTGTAATATACTTTATTAATAAAATCTCTTCTGTTATTCCTTCCACTGATCTTTACCCACATGCTCTCCAAGATTCTTCACCTCTCTGGTTTCTAGATTTTCTCACATCTCACAAGTATATCTTCTTTAATATAAAATACTTTCAAGGCAGCCAGGTAGCACAGTGGATAGAACACTAGCCCTGAAGTCAGGAAGACCTGAGTTCAAATCTAGTTTCAAACATTTACTAGTTGCATGACCCTGGGCAAGCCACTTACCCCTAACACATATGTGCATATAGATAGATAGACAGATATATAGATATATAGATAGATAGATAGATAGATAGATAGATAGATAGATAGATTAGATAGATATACATATGCACACATATATAACCACAATGCTTTCCTAATCAGCCCTGCCTGTTAACCCTCCACCTGTACAAATGTGTGTGTTTGCAAATGCATACACACATGCCATTTTATGTATCCTGTAATTTTTTAATAAGGTATACCCAAATAAAGTCTTATTTCAGTCATGGAGTTTCATTCATCTCACCAAATTTCCTTTATGCTTCTGTGGTCAATGTAAAGTCCTTACATAAAAAGCTTTAATTCTTTTGACTTTCTCATCTATCAAGAGACAGTGCTGTAGGGAGAAGCCATGAGCCTTCTAACATGTTGTCCTGTAGAAATGGACCCTGGTCCTTTTGCCTCACCATTTGTTCTTTTCCATTTTGGGGAAGTGATTGGAGAATCAAACCTTGAGAGTTTTGAAAGGTCAGGAAAGCATCCTGGCATCCAGGTTTCACTGCCAACCTAGGATCAATGCCTCAAGGAACAAGGAGTGACCTTCAGGACCCAGTCCAACAGTAGCTGAGACAAGAACTCATTAGGCATTCATGCCACATTTGGACAAGAAGTGGTAGGACCAGTACTATATAGAAACTACTAAGAGTGAACCCATTCTCCCCAGAGATTGGAGTAATGTAAGGAGAGTAATGTAAGATCCATAATCTAGGAATCCAAATATGATCTTGAGGCACCACCTTCTTAGCCAGCCATTCACTTCCCAAACTAGTCCTTCTCTTCTGCGTCCCTTGTCCCAAGGCTTCAGAGTCTTTGGCAATGCTCTGCAATGGTAACCACACGTTTGGATAAGTCTTAGTAACTTCTCTCTTATACCTTACCAAGTTAACCAACTTCTGAGCAGGTAGTCACCAACCACGATTACCTTCTTGCTCTGACCCCTACTGGCCCATCTCACCTGATCTCACCTGTCATTGTTACATCATTACTTGAAGTACAAATTGCATTCTGCTCTCTCCTCTCCAGGAAGAGTCTCATTTTTTTTTAATGCCAAGGGCACAGTTGCGTTATTCTTTCCCTTCCATCTGTCAGTCTTCTACTCTTGAACCTTAGGCAACCTCCTCCATTTCAGATTCCTTTTTCCCCCACTAAAATTTCTTCATTAGTAACTTGATACCTGAGCTGCTTATCCAGGAATGATGATGTTTCATTGTGATATTTGCCC
Organism: Gymnobelideus leadbeateri; assembly: GCA_011680675.1. Lineage (NCBI taxonomy): Eukaryota > Metazoa > Chordata > Mammalia > Diprotodontia > Petauridae > Gymnobelideus > Gymnobelideus leadbeateri. The sequence continues at coordinate 789,536 of WOXC01009709.1, read as the reverse complement.
AGATTCTCTATGATTAAGCAAAGTGTGCACTATAAAATGTCTCCTTAAAGACAGAGATATGATTAGAACCCATTGTGATCTGTACTCCTTCTTTAGGAACAGAGCACTCTTATGCCTTCTTCCATTTATTACACATTTTTTGAATGAGGTGCTCATGGATGCTATACTAATCAGAAGCGTTGCTGTTTTTAATGCAGAATCCATTGATCATAGATGCATATGCTTTTAAGAGGCTTTAGGCATGCTAATCCACACATTGAAGGGGAGGGATACTGGGAGAGGGGGTGGGAAGTCACACCTCTCTTGAACTGCTGGATCATTTCCAGTGTTCTTAGGTAATCAGGTATTTTCATAAATTAATACAAATGCACAATCTCTCTCCTGAATTGATTTGTTTATCCTTCATCCCATAAACTTTTACTCCTCTCTGTCTCTCTGTCTCTCTTTCTGTCTCTCTCTCCCCCCTCACCCCATGTGTCTTTTTGTGTGTGTCTCTCTGTCTCTTTCTCTCTCTGTGTATGTGTGTCTGTCTTTTTGTTTCTGTCTCTTTCTCCCTCTACAATCTCAGGTTTAAATATACATCAGTGTTACCAGCTACATAATTTTTAACATGGCAGCAAACAATACAAAGCTGTATTTAAATATTTCAAGAATGTATCAGCTAATTAATGCTGTGTCTATTGACTGCAACAACTAACTCCACAATCCAACTATTCTGTTCTCTCAGGATAGCATTAAAATCTCCCCAGAATTCTCTTTAGATTATTTTCTCCACAAGATAAGAATTAAACTGAGAAAATGTCTCTTCAGACTCTTTCTCCTTGACAGTTGACTCATTCCTTTGTTCTTTTCTCTCAGTACCTCACACAGTCTCTCTCATGATGACAGTTAACTCTCCAGACAACAATCTGTCTCTCTTTCTTTCAAGTTTCTATTCCCCCTTAAATATACAGTAAAGAAATATATCTTTTTTAAAAATTTAAAGACACAAAGAAAGCATCCAATGTCCATATGGGAAAGACTATTAAAACTGTGTTACATACTTATGGACTGTTGGAGTTCAACAGGGCCTCAAACATTAATCAAATAGAATACCTAGTTTTACTAATGGAGGCCCAAAAAAGTTAAAATTAACAAAGTGGAATCCAGGGTTACGCATATTTCATATGATAAATGTTTTAAAAGACATGAATTACTTTGTCTTATATCCAGGGATGTGCTGGAGCCAGCTCATAGGTCCATTTTTAAATTTTCAATTTGATCATTTATGCCTCAGAAATCAGAAAATGCTACAAATCAGGGTTTAATTTATTGTTTCATTAATTTCTAGACTTTAAAAAGTGATGAAGAAAATGTTAGCAATGCAGATTAAACTTAAACTTAAATTTCTCCATCTTCCATGTTTCTTTTTTCTTTTTCCTCCCTTCCTTTAATTTTCTTTTTCTCTTCCTCTTCCTCCTTCCCCTCCTCCTCCCCTCCTCTTCCTTGTTCCATCATCTTGCTGCTCCCATCCTCCTCTTTCTCCTCCCACCCTCCTCTTCCTCCTCCTCCCATCTTCCACTTTCTCCTTCCATCCTCTTTGTATTTTTTTCAGAGAGCCAGTTGTTCAACATTAACCAACACACCCCTGCCTAGGTCAGAAATATTGTATGAGAACTCATAAAGTACAAACATTCAACTGGGCATCTTGAAAAAGGGAAAACAATTGGTCTTTAAGTTGCTGTACAACAACTAAGTCAAATTCAAATAGAAATGAGGGCCACCGGGGCGGCTAGGTGGCGCAGTGAATAGAGCGCCGGCCCTGGAATCAGAAGGACCTGAGTTGGAGCTGGCCTCCGACACTTGACCCATACAAGCAAAAACCTAGCCGTGTAACCTTGGGCAAGTTACATAACCCCAATTGCCCTAAAAGGGCGGCTAGGTGGCCCAGTGAGTAAGAGCACCGGCCTCGGAGTTGGGATGACCCGAGATCGGATCCGGCCTCAGAAAATGAGCACCCACGCATAAATAATGACTAGCAGTGTAACCTTGAGCAAGTTACTTAACCCCAATTGCTTTAAAAAAAAAAAAAGAAAGAAATGAGGGCCACTAACCAGTACATAAGGATCCCCAAAGATCACATATTTACTTAGCTTTAAGATGTCCCCGAAGATCACATATTTACTTAGCTTTAAGATGTAATATTATCTGTATTTTGCTTTACTTTCATTAATTTTTTTAATGTTTCCAAATTACATTTTAATCTGATTCAGGCTGCACCCAGGAATGTAGTGGGCCATGACCCACATACATTTGACACTTCTGTTGTACATCACACCCTCCCCAGAGCATGCCAACCACAACCTGGAAGCAATTATTAGTAGTGAACCCTACTTTAAATCTTTCCACTAAAATAATAAATAATGCATAAGACATCAGTCAGTCAGTCAGTCAGTTAACAAGTATTTATTAAGTACTTAACAGAGAGCCCAGGGAGCTTATTATATTCTAATAGGAGAAGATAACACATAAAAGAGAGATGAAAACAGGACATGGGGAAACCAAGGGAAGGAGTAGCTACAGAAAGTACCACCTGGAGAAGCAGCCTGAAGAAAAATGAAGACACCATTTGCCTGTGTGACCTTAAATGGAAGTTCTTTGAGCAGAGGGTACTTGCAGTGTGTGAATTCCAGAGTTGAAGGAAGCTTTCAGAATGAAGAAGTTTCTGGGGCATGGTAGAAAAAGTCCAGAGTGCAACCTTAAAAGGAACATTACAGCAACCTAGATAAGAATTTTTTCTTTTTAAAAAAATTATTTCTATCTTAATAGATACGCCTTTCACTCCCCACTTCCAGCAACAACAACAAAAAAACACAGAAAGTCACATTCGGAAACAAAGTACTAGGAAGTCAGAGACCTCACCTCAAATGCTACGGCAAACATGCATTAGCCGTGTGACTCTAGGTAAGTCATGTAATTTCTCTGCTGCTCAGAACCAAATGCGACAACACATGTATTAAAGCTCAAAAGTACACTAAGACTTTTGGGCCACCTTGTAGAGCTCTTCATGGTTTATAAAGTGCTATACTTAATCTTATCTCACTTAGTGTTCTTTAGAATCCTGCAAGGTAAGTGCTACAGATATCATCATCTCCGGGTTATGAGATGGGGAAACTGAGGATCAGAAAGGTTAAATGCCTTTAAGGCTTAAAACTGCGCTGAGATTTTGAGGCCACCCCAAATAAATAACAACAATAATTAATATCATTATTATTCCTAAACCATAGGAGAAGTGGTGAGCACATTGCATTTAAATTCAGGTGACTTGGGTTACTTCTACTTACTACTTGTGGAACCTTAATTTCCTCATCAGTAAAATGAGTAATAGACACTATAATATTCCTTCTAGCTGTCAAACCTGTTATCTTTGAAAGGAGGTAGATATTCTTTTATCCACTAGTAATGGATCGGTTTGGAATAAGTCCCACAGAAATGAGTTGCTCTGACTTTTGTTATTGTTGTTGTTGTTAAGTCCTGTCCAACCCTTCATGACCTCATTTGGGGTTTACTTGGCAAAGATACTGGAGTGGTTTGTCATTTCCTTCTTCAGTTCACTTTATAGATGAGGAAACTGAGGTAAACAGGTTTAAGTGATTTGCCCAGGGTCATACAGCTGGTAAGTGTCTGAGGCCATATTTGAACCCAAGAAGATAAGTCTTCCTGATGCCATGGCCAGTGCTCTACCCACTAAACCACCCAACTTCCCTGCTTCTGGCCAAATACAATAGGACTGATGTCTACCGATGTTTCCCTATAACTTGAGTTAGGCCTACCCCTCCTTAGCTTTCCCTAAGAAGAGACAAAGCTGTTCCTGAGACCTGACTGTTCTAGGCTTTCATGATATAGTTTCTTGGTCACATCCAAAGATGCTGAGAGCTGCTACATCTTTGTTGCACATCCTTTCTGTGTTAGGGCAAAGTAAATCTCCCTTTATTAATTGTTCAATGACTTTTGAGTGTCTCATTTTATCCCAACATTGAACCTGAGTTCACTAAGAGAGTGATGGTGTTAAAGCTACCTCCAACACCAACATCTGGCTCAGTTTTTAGGCCTATAATCACAGCAAAATATGAGTGGTTCCTTTGCCTCCCTGCTCCATCTTTTGATGGCTTAAAGGGGAAAAGTTGGAGAGGTAAAAAGGAAAAGTTCGGACAGGACGGATCACTCAACCTAAAGGGGGGTCTACTCAGTAGACCTTAAAGAGAGATACTCTGACCTCTAGTTCACTCTCTCTCTCTCTCTCTCTCTCTCTCTCTCTCTCTCTCTCTCTCTCTCTCCCTTCTTCCCTCCCTCCCTCCCTCTCTCTCTCTCCTCTATCTCCTCTCTCTCCCCTTCTCCTCCCCCTCCCCATTCCTAGTAGGACTCTTTCAGTCTCTTCCTAAAAGAAGTTGGGGAGAAACCATCTTTCCCTTACCCTGGAAACATGGCAAAGGTTAAAGAGTTCTGATACAAGAGGCAGATGGGAAAAAAGACAGATCCAGAGGGCAGAGTCATTTTCTCAAAGTAGAAAGGTCTCCTACATACCAAAATATTCATCGGGGCATTTTGTATGTGTGTGGTAGCAAGATACTAGAAATAAATGCCATGTCCTTCAACTAGGGAACAGCTAAAAAAATTTACTTCATTAATGTAATAGAATGTTACTGTATCATTAGAAATAATGAATGTGAAGAATGAAGAGAATACGAAGCATGGAAAAATGCACATGAAGTGATATATGGTAAGGAGAACCAGAAAAGCAATATGCCCTGTGACTGGAGCAATGTAAATGTTCCTATTCCAATAATAACAAAATAACAGTAACAACACAAAGAAACTCAGTGCTGTGTTATGATAATAACAGCTCAATACTGCAGAAGAGAGAGTTTTCAAAATGCACCCTCCTTTCTCAATAGAGGCTGAGGACTTTGGATATGCAATACTGAATATACCGTCAAACGCAATTGATGGGTTAGTTAGTTTTGCTGAAACCTTTTTTTTTTGCTTCTTTGTTACAGGGTAGAACTCACTCAGTAAGGAAAAAAGAGGGATATATTCAGAAATAAAGGTGATGTAAAAAAAAGATAACAATGAGAATTTAAAATTCAAAAAATGAGGGGGATGGAACCAAATGGTCTCTAAGGTCTGTCTGAGTTCTAGATACTATGACCTAAACTTTTCTTTCCCAAGCTATATGAAGTTTTCCGTTTAGTACTTTCTTTTTAAAAAGGAAAAAAGGAAAATGTTTCAACACCTAAAGAGTTGTTTGATCCTAGATCACAGGAATTCTCATGCTTAAAATAAATTCCATCTCCCTGATACCCAAAGGCATCTTTTATTTCACTTGTTCTTCAAAGGTCTTTTGTTTTTCTGAGGAGGGGCCATATTCAATGGAAGTGTCCTGTCCTGGGTAAGAGTCCTAGGGAGGAAAAAGGCATTTGCAGGGTCCTCTTTGTTCCTTCCATCCCTCTAACCACCACTCCCCCCTTCTTTATAATCTAAAGTAATGGAGACAAAGGCAGAGAAGAAGGGGTTATTTATGGAAGCTAGAAGAGAGGTTCTGCTTTGGACATTTTAGGAATGTTGCTGACCACCTCTTTCATTCTCCCAGAGTATTACATAGTCACATCTTTTTAAAATTCCTTAACTGCTTTTAGTGTAAGGGGAGGAAGCTGATCAGGGCATCCCTGATCAGGTGATTTCCCCTTCTGATGAAATTACAGAAGATAAGGTAGCAGAAATGACAAAAAACACGATTGTAAACAAGTAAAAAGAAAAAATGTATACTTTTGTACCCCTGTCTGAGGTGTGGTTATGTCCTCCCACCTCTGGAACTTCAGGGCCCAAGGGCCCCTTCTTTTCTCATCATATCCTTATGCTGCTCCCCCTGGGCATAGCAGCTGGGCTCCCTGGACCTGCTCTGCACTGAATATGGTGTCTCCTACAGGACGAGTGGCTCTGCTGTGAGAAGGGATGACTGATTTAGAGGAGAGGGGAGATAATCCATCCCCACTTGCTTCCCATTCAATTGGTGCCATCCAGGAAGTATTATCTCTCAAAAGCTAGGTTGTTGTGAATTTGTCTTTTTCTCTGTTGCCAAAAGTCACACTCTTCGGACCTATTTCCTGCCTCAGCTGACTTTCATAAGGAGTGAGTCTTGCTTTTTTATTCATTTTCCTTTTTTTATTATGAATTTTCCAAACGTAAATATGTACATGTCCATATGCAAACAACAGGAAAAGAAACTTGTATATGAAACTGTAAATCTGTAATGTGTATAGCTTTTTTAAAGTATGTATTAAATTTAAAATAGTAGTACTTATATTGCCCTGCTTGGCTGTGCCCCCTTCTGAATTCCCAAATGTTTCTTTCTGTGTGTTTTTAAAATATGCGTCATTCTCTATTTCTCTTCCTTTTTCTTCTTCTCCTTCTCCCTCCTCTGCTTCATCTTTATAACCATCATCTTCTGTTCCTCTTCCATCATCATCATCATCTTCTTCTTCTTCTTCTTCTTCATCTTTTCCTTCTTCTTCTCTTCCTTCTTAATCTTCATCACCATTATCTTTTCTTATTCTTGTCCTTCTCCTGTATCTTCTTCTTTTCTTCTTCTTCTTCTTCTTCTTCTTCTTCTTCTTCTTCTTCTTCTTCTTCTTCTTCTCCTTCTTCTTCTTCTTCTTCTTCTTCTTCTTCTTCCTCTTTTTCTTCTTTTTCTCCTTCTTCCTTCACTATCACTATTCTTGTACTTCACCCCACCCTCATCCTTCCCACAACTCTCTTCCACAAAAAAATAAATAAAAATAAAAATCCCTCCTTTGTAACATATATGTATCACTAGCTTCCCTGGTCCTTACTGCCTGAATGACAGCTGTATTACATTTCACCCTTCTCCCAAGATTCTCAGGTATCTTTAAGAGGATTTGAGATGTATCTAGGTCGTCTGAAAATGGCTCTAATCCCCCCAAATAATGTTAACCCAGGTGTGACAGGGTCCCCTAAACCCCCAGTTCCATTTAGTCACTTAACAGTCAAGTTAGTTTTTACAAAGAAATACTTAAATCAAAGGTATAATGACAAATATACAAACAGCTTAGCTCATTTCCTATAGAGCACAGTCCCAAGTTCCAAGTCTAAAATCTGCCTTGGGTCCAAATTCTGGGAGTCCTGGCCTCTCACGGCTTCCCTGCCAGAGTTGTAACACCCTTTCTAAAACCCTGGTTCCAAACTCATCAAGGGCAAATGAAATGAAAAAATAAACACCCCAGGACCATTTCTTGGAGCTACAAGGTGAGAGAGAGAGGAGAGAGAGAGAAAGAGAGGGAGAAAAGAGGGGGGCAGGAGAGGGAAGGGGGTGGGAGAGAAAAAGGGGAAGAGGGAGAAATGGAAAGGGGGTGGGAGAGAAAAAGGGGGAAGATGGGGAGACACAGAGACAGAGAGAGACAGAGACAGAGACAGAGAAAAAAAGAGAGAGAGAGAGGTGTTTCCTTCTTTCCTGGTCCAGTTTTATGGCTTCTAAGCTATGGGTGAACAATGCATGATCTTTACCTTCTGAAATGGACAAGAAAGAAGGTTAAGGAAAGAAACTGTCCCAGTCTGGCAGGTTTTAAAGACAACTTATTCTAGCTACACAGCCAATCAAAGGAGGCTTTGACTTCCACCCACATCCCAGAACATGAGATACAGGGTGCCTCCATGTTAGGCAATCTGGACATGACCCAATCCCCATTACATAAGTCTAGTCAAGCAAAACAAATTCATATGTTGGCTTCTGAATATGTATGTATCATTCTGCACTTATAGTTTACCACCTCTCTGCCAAGAAGAAAGAATGCTTCATCATCAATTTCCTGGGGTTGAAATCAGTTGCCGCATTAATCTGAATTCTTAAGTCTTTAAAAATTGTTACAATGTTGTAGTCATCATATAATTTGTTCCCTATTTCTCCTCGCTTCACTCTGCATAAATTCATACAAATTGACATAGTACAACATAACACTATTCCCCTGTATTCTTATAATTTGTTCAGCCATTCCCCAATTTATGGTCACCCACTTTGTTTCCATTTCTTTGATAAAACAAATAGTGTTGTTATAAATATTTTTGTACTTAACGAATCTTTTCTCTCTTTCTTTAACCTCTTTGCATATGCCCAGAAGTGATGTTTCTGGGTCAAAGAAAGTACTTTTTTGGGTGAAGTTCCAAATTACTTTCCAGAATTTTAAGATCACTTCACAGGGCTATCAACAAGGAATTAATGTCTGTCTGCTACTACAGCTCCTCCTTCAAAAATTTCTGTTTTCCTTTATTGTCATCTTTACCATTCTGATGGGTTTACTGCAAAATCTGAGAGTTTTGTCATTTGAATTCCTCTTAATATTAGTGATTTGGGGAATTTTTGTCATGTGACTGTTGAGAATTTTATTTCTTCTTATAAGAACTGCATGATGAATGCCTGCCACAGGCATCAGATAATCTGAGGTCATGGGGTGAACATACTGTAACTGTGATGATAATATAACTAGTGAAAAGGGAAGAGATTGGGGTGGCAGGGTGGTGCGATGAATAGAGCACCAACCCTGGAGTCAGGAGTTGAAACCTGAAATCCTAAGCTTCCTTAAATTCTCATCTAAAATCTCTTCTACAAAATGCCTTTCTTAGTCCTCCTTAATCATAATGCCTTCCCTCTGTGATTATCTCTAATTTTTTCTGTATATATCTGTTTGTATATCGTTGCTAGTGTGATATCTCCCCATTAAATTGTGAGCTCCTGGAGAATATCTTTTGTAACTAGGAACTATCTTTTGCCTGTTTTGTATCCCCAGGGCTTAGCACCATGTCTCATACATCATGTTGATTAATAAATGTAATGTGAAGACAATGATTATGTATATCATTTCTCATCATTGACAAATCATCACTGATGTTATATTGGAGTGAATTTAGATGCACTGTACAGCTTTTCTTTGCCCTTTGAGTCACCAGAAAATGCATTCGTTTGATCTTCTGGGTTGGATATATGAAAAGACATGGTCTGGAATCATACTGGAAAAGAAATTCTAAAGAACTTGAAACCCATAAAAATGAAGTGTGTAGCTATATCAATGAGATCACAGATCTATTGAACATGGAAGTAATATTAATATTATTCCCAACAGTAAGAAGAGGGCATGTACTATGAAATAGCCTTGTACCCTTTGGGGTTATCTAGGTCAATTATATTTATATCTAGGTCAATTATTCATTATATATTGTGGTATATGGCAAAAATGCTCACATAAACCTAGCTTTTCCCAAACTGATCTCCAATTTTTCTAGGATTGAGTTCTTTTCTGAATAGGTTGTTTTCCTTGGGCTCATCCCACATGATGCTACTATGTTTTATTATTCTGGACCTTATGTTCCTAATGGTCCATTGATCAAAGTTACTATTTTTAAAAAATACTAAAATAGGGGGCTCACTTTGAGAAGTGTTGTGTGATTTGACCAGATGAGACTCTGGGCAGCCTTTGAGAGCCCACGGGCTTTGAAAAACCCAGATGTCTATGCTTTCCTCTCTGGTAACTGTGATTTGGTATGGATGTAATGGTTGGACAGTTTGGAAGCCTGTCTGCTTGATCTGTTTCTCTGTCTTGTAACTTTTGTCTGTATACTCTGAAGTTCTGGGTGCTGACCTTTTTCCCCTGAACTAGGTAAATGATATATGTCTGATTGATTAAAATAAGCTTGTTAACCCATTTTGAGTTGCTTTCCTTTAGAAAAGCAGATCTAAGAACCTGTGTTGGGAACCACCCTGGAGATGCTGGGGTGCTTGCTGCTACATATATTCCCTCCAACTTTCCTGTAGGACAAGATGGATCTATGTCCCCCAGTGCCTGTATATCTTATTTCCTAGTTGCATGTACAAAATAATAATAATAATAATAATAATAATAATAATGATATATTTTTAAAGCATTTGATTTTAAAACTTTGAAAAATATATCAAAATGCTTTGTAGTATAGCTTGAGATCTAGTACTGCTAGACCTCCTTTGTTCCCACTTTCTTTTATTATTTTCCTTTCATTATCTATCAGCCTTTCGTCCTTGCAGATTAATTTTGTCATTATTTTATCTAATTCTACAAAATGACCTTTTGGTATTGCACAGTATCTACAAATTTGACTGAGCTATCCTGCAACTTCCCTCTCAGATATACAGTACACACAGAAGGACTTATGAAGAAGAAACCAAATAGGACTCATGAATGTATCAGGGGAAAGAGGCTGTCTCAGAAGAGGATTGGACATTGAGCAAGGAAAAAGCACCCACTCATTAGACTCTAAATAGAAAACTTCTGCTTTCTCTCTGTTCTTCCTCTCTGGAACATGCAACATGGAATTCTCGCTCTAGGATTAACCACCCTCTCCCACATTCCCTCACTTATTCCGATGCCCATACATGGCAACTAAAGTTCAATGAAAATCAGAAGACTGTCACTATCTCTTTCCTTGACCATGGGTGACTAAAGGTCATCCTAAATAAATGTTTTTAGCCTAGGGGTGAAACTTCTGAGTTTGAGGTATTGGAAGTTCCTGGGCTTTTCAGTTGGTACCAGCTACAATTAAGGAAATGCTCCATTTGGCCACTGCGATTCTACTCAAGGGAAATGACTAGAACCATGAGAAGTATAAACCCTGGCCTGGTTTGCCAGAAAATGTGGTCCTCAAAGGAATGGTTTGAACCATGAAAGAGCCAAGGCAAGAGTGAAATGACTATTTAACAGTTCCACTCACAGTTTCATGTTTTATTATATGGATTTCTGCATAATATTTTAAGTATTTGTTGTATTCATGAATTTTTTTGTGTTCTAAGCATTTTTTAGATGTGGAAGAAACAAATAACTATCCTATACCTGATTTAATTTGTAATTTATGTACTCTCTTTGAGGGAGACACTTGGAATGAAACAAACTTTAGCTTAAGTGGGATTGGTGTGTAAAAAGCTAGGGACACTTCTCTTTAGAGGCCAGACTTCCCCCAGGACCAAACCCAGTTGATAAGATACCAGAACATCTTCTGAACTGTAGGCCCAGTACTCTATCCACTGTACCACTTAACTAATAGATAGATAGACAGACAGACAGATAGACAGATAGATAGATAGATAGATAGATAGATAGATAGATAGATAGATAGATAGATAAAGAGAGACAAACAGACACACTCATTTCAATTCATATTCAGTAATTGACAGAGAAGTATCAGGTCATAATTTTGTCCCTCACTACATCCCTCACTATTTTAGTTTTCTTCTCTATTTTCCCCTATAATTCAATCAGCTTTGCCTTTTAAGTACTTGGGTGATGTGTCATTCAGTGCAATATATTAAGTATTGACTTTAGTTTCATTATTTATGATATGTCTTTAGGCATAATGTAGTTTCTCTCTTTTAACCATGTCTATTTTCATTGTTGCCTTTTCTGGCAACATGATTCTACTCCTCTTTTTAAATTCACCTCAGGCACAATAAATTCTGCTTCAACCCCTCATTTGAATTTCATGGGACTCTTTGTTTCAAATATGTTTCTAATTAACAACATATTGTCAGAATTTGCTTCCTAATCCATATTGCTACCCTCTTTCTTTTTATTCACATTTCTTTCCCCACTATCATATCCTCTCATTTTCTTTCTTCTCCTATCCCCCTACTCCTTCCCTCCTACTGCTGCTATCTTTGCAAAGAAAAAAAATTGGAAAAGAAAGGGAACATGATCAACACTAGTAATATGTAATTGAATTGTCTTATCTTGCTTCTCAGTCCTTCCTTTTCTCACTCAGTTTAGACTATGATCCTTATCTCTTACATTTCTTTCTTTTTAACTCCCCTCCTATGATCTTTTGAAATTTATTTTACTTGTAACTGTTCCCTATCCAACTCTACTCTGTTTCTAACTTTAGTTCTTCTCCACCTTCTGCCCCCACCTGTTTCTCTATTAAATTTAGCGTATTTCTACAGCAAAGAATGTGTGTGTGTGTGTGTGTGTGTGTGTGTGTGTGCGTGTATGTGTGTTTTCAACCCTCCTTTTCCTGGCTCAGATATTAGTGAAGTTCATGAGATGCCCCAGCCCCCAACCATATTCCACATTTGTAAACTCTAATTCTGGCACATCCAAATTATGAGAAATTATATGTTCCTCTCCCATCTCCTCGTTTCTATCCTAGCATATTATTTTTCCCTTCCTTTTCTATTATCTCTTAAAACCAACAAGACAGAACAAAACTAAGACCACGCCCTGTGTTTTTCTTTCATTACTCCTTCTTTGACCCTTGAAAATAGAATTCTGAAGGCACATTTCCCTATCTCCTCCTAGAATATAAACACTTGATCATAATTTAGCCCCTTCCTTTTACTCAAATACATTGACTTTGGTTTCTCTTGTCTCCTGTGTTTTGTTTCAAAGACTCTACCCAAATCTGGTCTTTTTATCAGGAATGATTGAGTCTACTATTCCATTAAAGGTTCATTTTTCCCACTGCAGGATTATACTCAGTACTTGGTTATGAGACTTTTTGTTTTGTCTTTTAGAACATCACATTCCAATATATCCTCTCCTCCTGTGATCTTGACTGACTGTTTGGTACTTGAACTCTTTATTTTGGCTTGCAATATTCTTTTTTTTTTCCTTGACCTGAAAGTTCTGGATATTGTCTGTAGAACTCCAAAGTGTTTCCATTTTGAGATTTCTCTCAGGAGATGACCAATATATACTTTCTATTTTCATTTTGCCCTCTGGGTTCTAATATATGTACAGTTTTCTTTTATGATTTCTTGAAATGTGGTTGTAGTTGTTGGTGTTGAGTCATTAAGTCATGTCAGACTCTTTGTGACCACATGGACCATAGCACATCAGGTCCTTCTATGTTCCACTATCTCATAAAGTCTGTCCAAGCTCATATTCATTGCTACCATGACACTATATATGCATCTCATCCTCTGCTGTCCCCTTCAATCTTTGGTCTTCAATCCTTCCCAACACAAGAGACTTTTCCAATGAACCCCAATTTTTCATTATGTAGCCAAAGTATTTAAACTTCTGCTTCAATATTTGGTCTTCAAATGAATAATCTGTATTGATTTTTTAAGTATTAGCTGATCTCCTTGCTGTCCAAGAGACTCTCAAAAGTCTTCTCAAGCACCACAATTTGAAAGTGTCAATTCTATGATGCTCAGTTTTTTTTTATAGTATGACTCTCACGGTCATAAATTGCTATTTGAAAAACCTTAGTCTTGACTAATGTGGCCCTTCATTGGCAAGGTAATGTCTCTGCCCTTTAGTAGGCTGTTCAGATTTATCATAACTTTCCTTCCAAAGAGCAAGTATCTTTTAATTTCATCACTACTATCTGTAGTGATCTTTGGGCCCAAAAATATATAATCTGACACTACTTCCATTTCTTCTCCCTCTATTTGCCAGAAAGTAATGGGACCATTTGCCAAGATCTTAAGGTTTGGGTTTTTTTGTTTGTTTTTTGGGGGAAGGGGCTTATATTTAGCTTTAAGCTAACTTTAACACTCTTCTGTTTCACCCTCATCAAAAGGCTTTTTAACTCTTCTTCATTTTCTGCTCAGTTGTTCAGTTCAACTATTCATGAACCCGTGCTATCCATGGGATTTTCTTGGCAAAGATACTGGAATGGTTTGCCATTTCTTTCTCCAATGGATTTAGGCAAACAAACGATAAGTGACATGCTAAGGGTCGCACAGCTAGTCAGTGTCTGAGACCAGAACTGAATTCAGATTTTCCTAACTATGGGCCCAGCGTTTCATCTTCTGAGCCACCTAGCTGCCTCTAAAATATGGTATCCCAATTACTTTGTTTGTTTGGGTATCATTATCACTAATTCTTTTTTTTTTTCTTTCTGGAAGGGGAAGGCAGGGCGATTGGGGTTAAGTGACTTGCCCAAGGTTGCATGGGTAGTAAGTGTTAAGTGTCTGAGGCCAGATTTGAACTCAAGTCCTCCTGACTCCAGAGCCAGTACTCTATTCACTGTGCCACTTCACCACCCCAACAATTCTGGAATTATCTTTCTTTGAACAGTTTCTAGGTCAGTTTTTCTGATATTGAACCAGCCCTGCATTCTTGGAATAAATCCTACCTGGTCATAGTATATTATTCTTGTGATAAGCTGTTGTAATCTTTTTGCTAATATTTTACTTCAAATTTTCATATCTATATGCATTAGGGATATAGTCTGTTTTGACTCTTCCTACTTTAGGTATAAGTACTATATTTGTATCATAAAAATAATTTTGTAAGACTCCACCTATTTTCCTAAATAGTCTAAATAGTATTGGAATTAATTGTTCTTTAAATGTTTGATAGAATTTTCTTGTAAATGCATCTAGTCCTGGAGATTTTTTGCTAGGGAGTTCATTGATGGCTTATTCAATTTCTTTTTCTGAGTTGTTATTATTTATTTTACTTCCTCTTCTTGTAATCTGGGAAATTTATATTTTTGTAAATATTCATCCATTTCACTAAGATTGTCAAATTTATTGGCACACAGTTGGGCAAAATTGTTCCTAATTATTGTTTTAGTTTCCTCTTTGTTGGTGGTGAATTCACCCTTTTCATTTTTGACACTGGTAATTTGGTTTTCTTCTTTCTTTTTTTAATCAAATTAATAGGTTAGTTATTTCTGATAGTAGATTTCTTAGTTCTAATATTTCTGATTATCTTGTGGAATCATTAAGTTTTGTTTGCTCTGTGATGTTGCCCTTTTGTTTTCTTGAGTATTATTCCCTCTAATGCCCCTTTAGGTATTTTCTGGGATATTCATGGTAAAGTTAGGAGACTATCAGACCCAACTTGAACCTGCTCTCCCAATCCAAATTTAGCAAAGGAGGAGAAAGAAACTCACCCTAGAATGAAGTGTCAATTTAGGATCTGAGTATATAGAAGAAAATTCCTAGAATCATGAAGACATTTTATGGGTTAAGCCAAAAAGAAAGGTGTAACTCCACAAGTAAAGAAAAGAATGACTTGGTACAACTGTACCACAAACAAATTAAGAGAATGTAGAAAATCTTACCTGTTCAGAACTATGGATGATGGAAGAATTTATGACCAAACAAGAGATAAAGAGCATTATAGTACGTAAAACAGACAATTTTGATTGCATTAAATTTAAAAGGATTTGGACAAATAAAACCAATGCAGTCAAGATTGGGGGGGGAGGGGCGGCTAGGTGGCGCAGTGAATAGAGCGCGGCCCTGGAATCAGAAGGACCTGAGTTCGGAGCCGGCCTCCGACACTTAATCCACACAAACAAAAAAAACCTAGCCGTGTAACCTTGGGCAAGTTACTTAACCCCAATTGCCCTAAAGGGGCGGCTAGGTGGCGCAGTGAGTAAGAGTGCCGGCCTCAGAGTTGGGATGACCGGAGATCAGATCCAGCCTCAGAAAATGAGCACCCATGCATAAATAATGACTAGCCGTGTAACCTTGAGCAAGTTACTTAACCCCAATTGCTTTAAAAAAAAAAATTTAAAAATTAAAAAAATTAAGATGGGGGGGGGCCAGAAATTTAGAGGCAAAAAAAATTGCATCAAATTTCTCTGAGTCAAATTTATAGAACTGAGAACTGAGCCAAATCTATACAAATAAGTCATTTCCCCAATTGATAAATGGTCAAAGGATATGAACACGTGGTTTTCAGATGAAGAAATCAAAGCTATCAATAGTCACATAAAAATACTCTAAATTACCACTGATTGAGAAATGCAAATTAAAACAACTCTAAGGTACCAACTCATACCTATCAGATTGGCTAACATGACAGAAAAGGAAAATGATAAATGATAGAGGATATGTAGAAAAACAAGTACACTAATGTACTATTCCCCCTGTATCACTGCCTTGTCATGGTGGAGGGGCCTGTGTAGCTCAATGAAACTATGAGTTATGCCTTGCAGAGTTACATAAGATAGATACCCCAGATATCCACATAGTGGAAATTTCTGACAAAAGGTAATCCACTGGTGATTTTCTTTGCCAATAAAATCCTGTTGATAGTATTAAAATGATAAAAGATATGACACTAGAAGATAAGCCCCTTAGGACAGAAGGTGTCCAACATGCTACTGGGAAAAAAGCGGAGGACGGCTACAAGTAACTTCAGAAAGAATGAAGTGGTTGGGCCAAAGTCAAAAGGGACTCAGTCGTGTGTGTATCTGGTGATGAAAGGAAAGTCCAATGCTGTAAAGATCAATATGGTATAGAAACCCGGAACAAAATAAGATCTATAAACCAAGATAAGCTGGGTGTGATCAAACCAGAGACAGGAAGATTAAACCTCAACATCTTGGGTGGCAGTGAATGTAAATGGACAGGAATGGATGAATTTAATTCAGATGATCATTATGTATACTATTTTGGGGTAAGAATCCCTGAGAAGAACAAGAGTAACTCTCGTAGTCAATAAAAGGATGAGAAAAACAACAGTGTTATACAGTCTCAAAAATAACTAAATGATAACTGTTTGAATACAAGGCAAACTGTCCAACATCACAGTGATATAAATCTATGCTCCAACCACTGATGTTAAAGAGGTCTAAATTGATACATCTTATGAAGTCCTACAACATCTTCTAGAATTAACACCAAAAAAGATCACATTCTTTATAGAGGATTGGGGTGTTAAAGTAGGACATCAAAAGATAATTAGAATAATAGCAATTTTGGTGTTGGAGTACAAAATGAAGCAGAGCAGAAACCAACAGAGTTTTGTCAAGATAAATCACTGGTCATAACATTCTTTTTCAACATTCCAAAAGATGAGTCTACACATGGACATCACCAGATGGTCAATGCTAAAATCATATCACAAATTTATGTCCTAATCCTTAAAGATGGGAAATGCCAAGGATATTGTGATCATTTCACATGCCAGCAAGGTTATGCTTTAAGATTCTGCAAGAGAGACCTCGACAATAAGTGAGCCAATAATTACCAGAACAGTCTGATTTTTGAAGAGGCAGAGGAACTAGAGACAAAACTGCCAATATTTTCTGGATTATGGAGAAAGCAAGGGAATTGCAGAAAAACATCTACTTCTTTGACTACACTAAAGTCTTTGTGTGGATCACAACAAAATGTGGCAAGTTCTTAAAGACATGAAAGTACCAGATCCTTTTACTTTTCTCCTGAGAAGCCTACATGCAGGCCAAGAAGCAATAGTTAGAACCAAAAACAGAACAACTGATTGGTTTAAGATTAGAAAAGAAATATGGAAAGGTTCTATATTGTTACCTTTATTTAACTTATATGCAGAGTACATCATGTGAAATGGCAGGTTGGGTGAATCAAAGCAACCTCAGACTTACAGACAATATTACTCTGGTGTCAGAAAGTGAAGAGGAATTAAGAAGCCTCTTGATGAAGGTGAAAGAGGAAAGTATAAAAGCTGACTTGAAGTTTAAAATCCAAAACACTAAGATCTTGGTAACTGGGCCCATCACTTTTTGACAAATAGAGTGAAAAGAAATGGAAATAGGGTCAGATTTTATGTTCTTGGGCTCAAGGATCACTGCAGATAGCAACTGCAGCCATGAAATTACAAGATGATTGCTCCTTGGAAGCAAAGTTATGGCAAATCTGGACAGTATACTAAAAAGCAGAGATATCACCTTGCCAACAAAAATTTGTATTGTCAAAGCTATGTTTTTTCGAGTAACAATTTATGTCTGTGAGAGTTGGACCAGAAGGAAAGCTGAGTGTGACAAAATTGATAATTTTGAATTGTGGTGCTAGAAAAGACTTTTCAAAGTTCCTTGGACAGCAAGGAGGTCAAATCAGTCAATAGTTAATTCAGGCTATTCGCCAAAAGGTGAAAAAGTAAAACTGAATATTAAATACTATGGTTACATAATGAGAAGACAAGTCTCATTGGAAAAGACCCTGTTGAAAGATTGAAAACAGGGTGCGGAGCCAAGATGGCGGAGTGGAAGCAGCACTTCCAAGGCACTCTGCCCCACACCACTTCCAAACCATGTAAAAGGTGGACTCTGAACAACTTCTGGAGCTCCAGCACCCACAGAACAACACAAAGAAGCTAACCTCCCACTGAGGACAGTCCAGCAGCCCTGCAGGGAGTGGCCAGTGCAGTGCTCTGGGAGCATCCAGTGTGACAGCACAGCACTCTAAGAGCAGATCCCAGGCCCACCTGACTTTCGGTTTTAGCCCCAGGGTGGCCGGGACAGCAGCCAGCTGGAGGGACCCCAGAACACCAGCAGCTGTGGTGATTCCAGAATTATCAACACAGATATGCCTAGGACAAAGTGAGAGGTTAGTACCCTTTGGACTTTGGGACCAGTATTTGGGGAACAGGTCAGGCTTCTTCCCCTGGGGGCAAGAAGCAGCTGAGGAGCCACAGCACAGCCGACATTTTGCAGCTTTAGTGGCAGCTTCAGCTCCTGGTCTATGAACCGTAGGGAGATCCAGCTATCAGTCTGGCGGGGGGAAGGGGTAATTGCTCTTGCTTTAACCTCCCTGGATCTGGATTGCAGTCTGGGGGGGAGGTCGTGGGGTGGGTATCCAGCTTGCTGGAGCATGTGGAGGCTTAACAGAGGCCATCCAACTAATACCTCTGGAAGTTGTGAAGACCCCAACATTTGGGACGGAAGCTCCCCTGTCTGGTGGCAGAGTCCCACTGTGTCAAGAAGCCTAAAAGTCAAGTAATTAAGTGGCAACATGCCTAGGCAAAGGAAGCAAAATAAACAGAAAATGCAACATTAGACTCCTATTTTGGGGCAAAGAGGATCGAACAGGAAGAGGACTGTGAGGTCAGAAATCCTGCACCAAAAGCCCCAAATGAAAATACAAGCTGGCCACACAACATAGAGGACCTTAAGAAGCAGATAAGAGAAGTAGGGGAAAAATTGGGAAGAGAAATGAGAAAGATGCAAGAAAAGCATGAAACAAGAATCAACAGCATGACTGAGGAAAATAACACCTTAAAAAATAGACTAACTCAAATGGCAAAGGAGGCTCAAATGGGCAACGAGGAGAAGAATGCCTTAAAAAGCCAAATTTGCCAGGTGGAAAAAGAATCTCAAAAGCTCACTGAGGAGATTCATTCCTTCAGAGTTAGACTGGAGCAAATGGAAGCTAATGACTTTATGAGAAATCAAGATGCTTTTAAACAGATCCAAACAAATAAAAGATTAGAAGGCAATGTGAAATATCTCATGGGAAAAACCACTGACCTGGAAAATAGATCCAGGAGAGATAATTTAAAAATTATTGGACTACCTGAAAGCCATGATCAAAGAAAGAACCTAGAAATCATCCTTCAAGAAATTCTCAAGGAAAATTGCCCTGATGTTTTAGAAGCAGAGGGCAAAATAGAGGTTGAAAGAATCTACCAATCACCTCCTGAAAAAGATCCCAAAAAGAAAACTCCCAGGAATATTATAGCCAGGTTCCAGAATTCCAAGATCAAGGAGAAAATACTACAAGCAGCCAGGAAGAAATAATTTCAATATTGTGGAAACACAATCAGAATAGCACAGGACCTGGCAGCTTCTACACTGAGGGATCGAAGGGCATGGAATGCGATATTCCAGAGGGCAAAAGAGCTGGGACTGAACCCAAGGGTCACCTACCCAGCAAAACTGAGTATTTTGTTTCAGGGGAAAATATGGTCATTCAGTGGAATAGAGGACTTTCAAGCATTCTTGAGGAAAAAAACAGAGTTGAATAGAAAATTTGACATTTAGACACAAGAAGCAAGAGATACTTGAGAAGGCAAACAGGGAAAAGAAATCAAAAGGAACTTATCAAAGTTGAACTATTTACATTCCTACATGGAAAAACAATAACTGTGACTGATGAAACCTTTCTCAATATGAAAATAATTGAAGAAGGGTGTATGGTCATATGAATACATATGAGAATGTGTGTATATATGTTTACAGGTATACATGGATAGAGGGCACAGGTTGAATTTGATGGGAAGGGATGATACATAAGGGGTGAAGTTAAGAGGTGAGAGAGGAATGTGGCAAGAGGAGATGGGGAGAGACAGGATAGGGTAAACTATCTCATGTAGAAAAGGTAAGAAAGGGGCGGCTAGGTGGTGCAGTGAGTAGAGCGCTGGCCCTGGAGTCAGAAGGACCTGAGTTCGGATCTGGCCTCAGACACTTAACACACACAGACAAAAACCTAGCCATGTGACCTTGGGCAAGTTGCTTAATCCCAATTGCCCTCCAAAAAAAAAGAAAAGGCAAGAAAAGTGGTTACAGTAGAGGGGAAGAACAGGAAAGCAAAAAGGCAAAACCATATTCTCATTGAATTTGGCTCAGGGAGAGATTGACATACATACTAAATGGGATATCTGCAGGAGAGTAGGGGGAAGGGGGATGAGATGGGGGGATGATGGAGGGGAGGGCATTCTGGGGGAAGGGGAGGTTGGAAGTACCCACTTTTGAAGAGGGACAGGATCAAAGTAGGGAATGGACCAGGTGGGGGGTGGGGTGGGTGGGAGGGAAATATAAGCAGTCTTTTACAATATATCTACTATGGTAATGTTTGGCATAGCTTTATAAGTACAACACATACTGAATTGCTTATCTTCCCAAAGGGAAGGAAGGGAATGGATTTGAAATTTCAAGTTTTAAAATTAAATGTTTTAAATATATATAAAGACTATTATTAATACTATTTTGCATGTAATTGAGAGATAAGATGTGCAGTCATTGGCGCACAGAGATCTACCTTGCCCTAATGGTAAAGTCGAAGCGGGTATGGGAGAAGATATGGGAGAGAGCAGATTGAATGAGGGCATATCTTGTGGGACTGCTATTCTGGGGTGGTGGGTAGGGGAAAAATGGGGATAAAATGTGACTCAAAATCTGGCGGAAATGAATAATGTAAACCAGAAGTTAATAAAGCCTTTGTTTAAAAAAAAATTAGAAAACATTAAACCCAGACTAAAATTAAAAGAAAGAAAGAAAGAAAGAAAGAAAGAAAGAAAGAAAGAAAGAAAGAAAGAAAGAAAGAAAGAAAGAAAGAAAGAAAGATTGAAAACAAATGATAAGGAAATGTCTTGGATAGATAGTATCAAAGAAACAATGAACATGAACTTGGAGAGTCTTTTGAGAGATAACAGAGGACAGAAGGGTGTGGAGTGCTATGGTCCATGGTGTCACAAAGAGTTACACATGACTGAATGACTGTGCAACAACAACAATGACAACAATGTCTTGTTGGTGGAGCTGTAAACTGGTTCAGTCATTCTAGAGAATAATTTGGAATTGTGCTCAAAGGCTTTCAAACTGCAAATATCCTTCAAACCAGCAACACCACTACTAGGTTGGCATCCCAAAGGAATAAAATGAAAAGGAAAAGAACATATATGTACAAAAATATTTATAACAGCCCTTTTTGTAATGGCAAGGAATTGGACATTGAGGGAATGCCTATCACTTGGGAAATAATTGAACAAATTAAGGTATGTGATTTTGTTAGAATACTACTGTGGTATAAAAAATGATGAGGCAGTATGATTTCAGAAAAAATCTGAGATTTATATGAACTGATGCAAAATGAAGTGAACAAAACTAAGAGAACATTGTACGTAGCAACTGCAAGATTATAATAATCATCTGTGAAAGACTTAGTTACTCTGATCAATACACTGATCTAAAACAATCCCAGATGGTTTTTTTTTGTGTGTGATGAAAAATTCTACTCACTCCAGAGAGAAATCTGATGAACTCTGACTACAGAAGCATACTTTTTTCACTTTCTTTATGTTTCTTGCTTTTTATTTTTTTTTTGCAACATGACTAATATGGAAATATATTTTGCACGACTTCACATGTAAAAAAAGTAAATCATTCTCATTGTTACTATATTTTATGTTCTATGATTTCATAGCTGAGCTGTGGGGAGATGGGGGCAGGATCAGTTGATTAGATGTCCTGATCTCATCACACACACACACACAAAACAACAACAATTACTACTACTATCACTACTACTACTAGTGTAGAAATCAAAACAACCAATATGCAAAACACAAAAAGCTTGTAAGAGATCAGTAACTCAATCAATGATAGGATCTACAAGTACCTCAACATAATAGGTCTATGGGCTATACCAAATAAAATGAAAAAATAAACTTTGGAGGGGTGGATATAATCTAGACCTGCCATTTCTTCAAAGTAGGGAATTTCCTGGTGTGGAAACCCCCTTCACTAGTGAAGACTGATAATTTGTCTGTGATGAGTAGTCTTAGAAAGATGAGTGGGGCATTTAAAAATTAAGTGACTTATCCAGGGTCACACAGCTAACATGTGTCATAAATCCAGGTTTTACTAATTCCAAATCCAGCTCTCTATTTGCTCTGCTACAGTGCCTCTCAAGATAAAATGTGATAAGGATTTATATAAAGTCCTACATTTGGTTTCCAAAATTGTAGCTGATATTTCTGTAACAGGTTTAATCTCTGTGGAGAGCAAAGAATCCTTGGAAGTTCCCACAGCAGGAAATAAAATTGTGAAATACTTGGGAAATGATGAGATCTGTGTCTCAGTGAATGGGTCTCAGGGTTCCTTTTTCCCCCTACTTTGTCCCTGAGAAAGCTTCCTAATAGCCATTAAGGTGGGTGTAACAGTGAAATGATGTTTTTTTTTGTTGCCTTTGGGTATATGATAAAAACAACTCTGCTCACTCCTTTGTTTGCTCCTTTTAGGAGAATCCTAAAATCCTTCCACTTAGCTACAAATTCTATCCTGCTCCTGGCTTAGGATGTATACAGTTCAGCTCTTTCCATAATGTACTTACTTGTTGGTTTTGGACAAGTATTTCATATTTAGGAAACCAACAGCTATGTTAAAATTTATAGACAATCAAAAAACCATGATGCTTAGCACCCTTTACCACCACTCTCCCACCATCACTACAGGAGCAGAAAGGGGCTGCACAGGGTTGAAAATTCTTCTCTCTATTTCTTTGTTTAAAAGATGCCCTTGACCAAAGAATTCATGAGCAAGTAACCTGCCTACTGGTAATGGGCATCTCCTATATATATATATATATATATATATATATATATATATATATATATATATATATATATATATAGGCTTGTCCTCAATACAAGGGATAAAAAAAATAAAAATGAAAACAGTCCCTTTCCTCGAAGAGCTTATGTTGCATTTGTGTTTGATAGATAGATAGATAGACAGATAGATAGATAGATAGATTTATAAGATTTGCAGTTATAGTTCCTTCTTCAGGTTTCTGACCTCTAACCCATCATGTGCAGCACAGAAGCAAGGAGGTGGTATTCAACCAAATCATGGATCTCTCAAATGGATGTTCTTTGTCTGGAGAAGTAGGAGCTGTAGCTACAAATCTTAGATTAAATATATCTTTTTTTCTATTTCTATATTAAGCAGTAAATATTGGTTTGATTTCTAAAAATCAAAACAAGAACTGGAAGAAAAGAGAGCTCTAGTTTTGTGAATTGAATTGCTTGTACAAAACTGAACAGCTCTTGAGTGTACATCAGTTCAGACAAAGCCAATAAAACTTTCCTGTATGAATTTTACGAACATTGCTAAAAAAAAAAATGTTCCCCAAACAGGTAACTGGAAAATTATCTAGTTCTGGCAATATATTTTTTATTAATAGGGCCATGAAAACCACTTTGTTCAATTGCAATATGAACGGTTTTCAAAAGAAAAATTATTATGTTGTTACTGCCCACCCTGCTATTTAATGGGGAGTTTACTATCCCTAGAACTACTAAGCAGTCAGGAATTCCTTGCAATTTGAACCTATGTTGGTTACTGCTCAGACAGCAAGTAATTGACAGACTTTGAATTCTCTGCAGTAACAAAAAGCTAGCTGAGATAGTGTCCACAAAGAGAAAAAAGAAAGGTAGAAAATGGACGCAAAGAGAGCTAAAGAGTCATTTTTCTGTAGTAAATTTGCTGCAGTGTGCATGGTAAATAAAAAGCTGCCTGGAATCAAACTCCATCTCTGTCTTAAACTCACTATACAATCCTAGGTGAGACCCTTAACCTAGCAATGCCCCAGGCAATTCCCTAAATCTAGGGTCCTGAGCATTTGCTAATTTGCTTCTGACTTCTACTCATCCTTACAGGTTGGATATCCAGGGAAAGACTGCTGCTCCTAATTCTGGGATAACCTAACCCACCCAAGATCCTCCTACTAGACCTCCAAGCCCCTAACTGTGTGTTTTAACAGTCAGTCAGTAAACACCATTAGCTTCAAGCAGGATAATTTACTATGATGCCATGGTAAGAACAACCACTATAAAATATTTCCACATAAATCTGAGGCACACTTTCTCACTAACATATACACATGCATATACACATATACATACATGCATGCTTATGTGCATACATGAATATATTATAATTTGTGAGAAATGTAAATGAAATTTTTAATCCAATGGTAATTAGGCACCTGTGCAGGAAAAACATGCAACTAAGCCTTCAATACTACTGTCTGAAGGTTCTTTCTCTCTTGGGGAGTCAGTCCTTCCATGCTGCTATCTTGGTACAGCATCACTGCGGAGAACATTGTTTCACTGTGTTCCCAGGGTCCACTCTTTTTCATAGGTCAACTTTTGATTGCCAGGATTAATTCTCCCTTGAGTCCATAGAAAGTTCTCTTCATTATTGCCAGAGGTACTGCTCTTGGAAGCTGTGTCTAGCCTCAAATCATTGCCTCTCTCTTTCTATCTTACTGGAGTGTGTATATCCTTCAACTGAACCTCACCTTTCCAATGGTTTCCCAACTGTTAGATGAGGTATATCCTTTGGGATAAGTAGCTCACACATCAGAGGTCATGGTTGATGTGGAAGTAAGGAGAGAAATCCCTTCCTCCCCACTCCAGAGAGTATTTCCCATTATCCTTCTTCATGTGATTTTACAAATGAGTTAATATTCTAAACCGATATTGCCTTTGACTGCCACATCTTTCTACTTGGCAAAGTGTTTGCTGACTAAAACACTTTTGGGGCTCTTTGGGCCTCATTATTATGGAAATTCACTTAGACTAGTTAAACTTCTATATAAATTTACTGTAGTCTGTGTCTCTGTCTTATGTCCTATTTGCTTTCTCTTTAATCAACCCAAACTGCTGAACTCTCATACTGCATAGACTCTTGGCAGGTTTAGATATTTAAAGTCTCTAAACACTGTGGCCAAGTTTTTACTTGGCGCTGGCCAGGATCCCTTTAATTCCATCAGATAAAGGTTTTCATACCCTACAAGGGGCAACAGGATGTCAACAACTTAACACACATTGTTAACCTCATTACTTTTGTTATCTGTCTCCTATTCTCTGTGATCACATCAACCAAAAGGGGAGAAGACAGAAATAAATGGGCCAAGGACAACTACCCTCTTCACATTACTAGAGAGAGCTTCCTCACTGTGAATTGCTACATTGCTGGAATCACAGGTCCCTTGTAATAGGCCAGACCTGGCTCAAGTTGAACTAGTACCTGAGGCTCCAGATTGACATGAAATGGGACATGCATAATTCAACTAACAGTTTACAAAAGATTTGTCCATAGCAGGAGGGGAAAATTCATAACAGAGAAAGAACGCTCTTCTAGGAGATAGTCTTGATTTGGTTGAATACCAACTCCTTGATTCTGTGTTGCCCATGATTATTTGAAGCCTGAAAAAGGAACTGTAGCTAGCTAGTGTCTCTAGACCAGGTGTGGGGAGCCTGAGGCCTCCAGGCCACATGTGGCCCTCTAGATTCTCAAGTGCAGCCCTTTAACTGAATCCAAACCTCACAGAACAAATCCCCTTAATAAAAGGATTTGTTCTGTAAAACTTGGACTCAGTCAAAAGGCATTAATGAGGGGCCAGAAATGTGGAAGGAGAAATCCACAGGGATACAGGGATCCAGAGACAAGAATTCCCAGGGCAAGGTCACCTGGAATGAATTCAAGGACTCAAACATTCTTTAAGTCAAGGTGTCAAAGATTTATTGTTATGCTTTACAGAAGGCAAGAGTTCTTAGGGAACCTGCAAACTTAGAGAGGTACAGTTAAAGTTTATATAGGATAAACTACAGTAAAATATGTGCCAAATATGCTAAAACTAGGCGAGTCAGGGCAGGATAAGGGAGTGGTTAAGGAATGGTCAGGTTTTAAAGGAACATGCACTTTCAATATCTAATGAACAGGTATTTTATCCAGAGTTCACTGAGAAATAGTCCGGGGTGGGGGTGGGGGGGCCGGGGTGTACAGGGAGGTGTGATTTTAAGCCTGAACCTCACTAAGTCAACTAACAATTAGGGCTGACTAAGAAATACCCAGGCTGCCTCCATCAATGTCTTCTTAGACAAGATAAACTTAAGGGAGTATACATATGACTAAGTCTAGGATAATATGATAGGTCAGTGAGTAGTAAATATCTTTATGACCCAGTACACAGTCAGTTCAGCCAGTATATAGCTGATTCAAACCACTACATTCTATAGGTGAAGCTGGCTACTGTATCAGGAAGAAAGATAAGTATTTTGCTAGGGCATGCTGCCCTTGAGCTGGAGAGAATGTGCCTGAGACAATGTTTTGAGGCTAAGGAGAATTGAGACTAGGGAGAAATGTGATTTTGTAACTGGGGTTCAAGCACAGGCACCCAAACACCCCATCAGCACCACCTAGAAGGCTACATATGGCCTCATCAACATTGATTGCCCCAGCAGTCTTAACCAATCAAGCCTGGAGGAGTGTTACAGATCCTCTTAAAAGAAAAATAGTTTCCTATCACACATGTTGGGAAACTCCATTAGATTATCTTCCAATAAATAGCATCCTTGAAAAAACAATTAATTCCTCATAGCTTGTCTATTGTCTGAGTCCCACATCTACCTGCAAAACACACACACACACACACACACACACACACACACACACACACACCCCTCCCCATACCCAAATTATGCACCTAGAAACCATTTTCTTCTCTTACTTGTACTTGATTTAGAGCACTCCAGCATAAATCTAGTGGGTAGTCAAATTTTCTCTTTTATCTCCCATCTTCTGGTGTTAACTTTACAATCCCATGTCACCCCCAGAGTTATAGAAAATAAAAATCAGACAGAAAAAGGAGATTTAAAAATTCTTTTATTATCATTTCCTTTGCTAGAGAATCTCTTTTCCATTATATCTTAGCTTCATTACTCTACACTTCTGGATTCTTTACCATTTTCTTCTCATTTCCCTCAGAAAGTAAATCCACAAACAGAAAAGGAGTTAAAAAGACCTTTGATATTAAAAAAAATTGATAGTTCCCAAAACAAATGCCAAAAAATAGCATTGTTAATAAGTCGAAAGAAAGGCCTTATCATGTTTAATGTATTTAGACCCTCCCTCCATTAAAGGTATCCTCTGATGCCAAGTGAAAATGACACTGCCACCTTGATTAATTGACTGATTCAGTGCAATACCAACAGAACTATTTTTTTTGTTTGTTTGTTTTTTGCTTCTTGGAGGGCAGTTGGGGTTAAGTAACTCGCCCAAGGTCACACAGCTAGGTTTTTGTTTGTGTGTGCGTTAAGTGTCTGAGGCCGGATCTGAACTCAGGTCCTTCTGACTCCAGGGCCGACGCTCTACTCACTGTGCCACCTAGCCACCCCCCAACAGAACTATTTTACAGACTAGAAAAATAATAAAATTCATAAAGATGAACAAAAGATTAAGAATCTTAAAGAAAATAATGGATAAAAGAGGGAAAGAAAGGGATCTAGCAGTACCAGATCTCAAACTATTTCAGAGCAGTAATCATCAAAATAATTTGGTACTAGTTAAAAATAGAAAAGTCGATCTAAAGAATAAATTAGGCACATAATATAAAGAAGCAAATGAACCTAGTGTCCAAAGTTAGTGGGGGTAAGGCCTCCCTAGCTGGCAAAACTTCTGGGAAAACTGGAATACAGTTTGTTAGAAGCTAGGTATAAACCAACATGCCACACAATATACCAAGATAAGCCCCAATTACGTACATGATTTAAAGGTGACGCCTTAAACAAATTAGAGAGAAAGGAAGAAATTACCCTTCAAAACTAAAGATAGGGAAAGAGTTCATGACCAAACAGAGGATAGAGAGTTCTGATCACAGAAAATAAATTGATAATTTTGCTTACATAAAATAAATAAGCTATGCACTAACAAAGCCAATGCAGCTAAAATCAGAAGGAAACAGCCAACTGGTTAAAATCTTTTCAGGAAGTTTCTCTGATAAAAGTCTTATTTTTAAGATACAGATAAAGAACCTATAAGAAATTTTACCAAGAGATAAATGGTCAAAGAATGTGAATAGGCAGTTTTTAAAGGAAGAAATCTGAGCAGACAATAACCATATGACAAAATGCTCCAAATCACTAATAATTAGAAAAATTCAAATTACAGGGGATTCCAAGTTTCTACTTCACACCCATGAGAATGACAAAGTTTACAAAAAAGGAAATTGACAAATGTTGGAGGAACTGCTGCAGCAAAATAGACAGAGAGATGTACTGTTGGTGGAGTTATGAACTGATGCATCCATTTTAGAAAGCAAAGCAGAACTATGCTGAAAAGCTTACTAAAGTCTACATAATCTTTGACCCAGTGATATCAGTACTAATCATATAAGCCAACAAAGCAACAAAAGGAAAAGGACTCATTTGTACAAAAGTATTTATAGCAGCTCTTTTTTCTGTTTTAGCAAAGACTAAAAAAAAAAAAGACTAAAAATCTAATGGAGTGCCTATTAATTGGGGGATAGTTGGAGCAAATTCTTGTATGTGAATGTATTAAAATGCTATTGTACCATTAGAAATGACAAAGTGGATAGTTTGAGAGAAACATGCAAAGACTTGTTTGAACTGATACAGTGAACTGAGAAGAATCAGGAGAACAACTTCTACAATAACAATATAACACAGAAAAGCAACTTTGAAAGACCTGAAAACTCTGATCAATACAATGATCAACCACAATTCCAAAACACTTATGATAAAAGATGTTACCCCCCTTGACAAAGAAATAATGAGTTCAAGTTGAAGAATAAGGTGTACATTTTTGGACATATCCACTGTGGGAATTTGTTTTGCTTTAACTAAGAGATAGATCTTTTATTTAGTTTTTGCTTTTTTATTTATAATGGTGGTTTTGAAGAGGGAAGGGTGATAAGGAGGGGGGTAGGGTAAGTGGTTCTGCCAGGGATGCCTCCCTGGGATCCAGCGTGGAAGGAATTCACCAGGCTCAAGCAAACTTTGAAGCCGAAATTGTAAAGTTTATTGTTACGCTGTAGAGAACAGCGGGCTAGATTCTTATGGAACCTGCAAACTCGCAGAGGCCGCAGGCATAGTTTTAAGGTGTCAATTATGCTAACTAGGTGAGTAAGGGTGGGATCAGGGAGGAGTTAAGGGGTGGTCAGTGCTCAAAGGACCATACACTTTTAATATCAACTGCGCAGGTGTATTGCCCATGATTCACTGGGAAATAGCTCAAGAGGGGCTAGCTGGAGGTGTGGTTTTAGGCCTGACACGTCACTAAAGAGTGCCCAGTCTGCCTCCCACCAAGGTCATCAGAGATAGTGTGGATATATAATTGACTAAGGAGTTACCCTATAGATAAGGTATTGAAGAATTTATGGTGGGGCTGGCCACTCTAACTAATGGAGATAACATTTACATAACTTATTGTTTCAAGCAGAGATAAACAGGTCATGAGTTGTTGCTGGGCTGAGTCAATGCTCTGAGGCTGGGGGGGTGGAAATGTGATCTTACAGACTGCTTTTACAAATTGATTTTACAAACATAGATCCCAAAGCACCCCATTTACAAACTGATGTTACAGATTGATACTACAGACATATATACATCACAAGGACCCCATCAGTTTGGTAGGGTAACATAGGATAAGGATAAGGATAGGCTGGGGGGGAGGGGGGAAGAAAAGAATCTCGCTGGCATTTTTAATGAAGAGAAAATAATAATAATAACTAACATTTATTTTTTAAAAAACCATACTGTGTCAATCACTGTGCTAAGCATTTTACAAATATTATCTCATTTGATCCTCACAAAAATAGAAGGTAGTCAAGAAAGAAGAACAAACAAGGAAGCTACCAGTTAAATTTATACTTGAAAATTGTGCCTAGCCAAGTTCTGCAGTCACAAATACAATCTACTTTTCCTGTTCCACTATATGTATGGAAATACCCATTTTATTTAGTGTTTGCTAAATTCAGAATAAAGAATAAATCTTTTAAAAATTAAGCAGAAAATTTTAAATGTCACTTTAAGAACAAGAAGACTTTGGACTAAACATCTACTCTCTCTCTCGGTAGGAGAAAATGGAGGGGGAGGGCATGCCAATACCTCTCTCTAAATCAGTCCCCTCATAGGATAAATAAAGTTCAGTAACAATAAGACATGCCTGTCAACTCGTTCTTGAGCATGTCCAATCTGATCCCAGTGAGTTTAAGTTTAAGTTGCCAAGGCTGATAGAATAGTTCACCCTCAACCACTTCTTTCCATGCACTGCTTCCATCTTTTCTAATCTTAAATACCATTACTTAAAACACTTCTGAAGCTTCTACAACTCCTAATCAAATGACATAAAAGCCCAGAGTCTCTTCCTAACTTTATGCCTCTGCATACACATTCAACTATTTCCCCTCCCCTATTTTCTTCTCCCTCCTCCTCCTTTTCTCTTTCTCTTTTCTCTCCCTCTCCTCTCCTCTCTGGGTCTCCTTAGAAGTGTACTAGTCACCTATGTGCCCATCCCACTGTTGATCAGCAAAGAAGGCTTGGTCTGATTAATTTCTGATCTGAACCAATTTGCACATGTACACACACACACACACACACACACACACACACACATCAGGAAACTTGGTGGTGCCTTGCTCCTAAAAGCTCACTATGTTGGTGCCAGGTAGAGTAGGTATCAAATCAGTTTTAGCTCTACTGCAAATCAGAACTCAAGGGATCTATCATCCTCAGTCTTCCCAGTAGCTAGGATTCCAAGCATGTGCCACCAAAATTCTCTCCTCTGAGAGGCTTTCCTCCTAATTTGAAACTGAGGTTATCCTTGGTACTGAAATTTGCCCACAGAAATTACTCTCCAACACCCTATTGTACTTTATCACTGCATGGAGGTGACCCTGAATTCTCATTAGCTAAGACAGGAGGGTATAAGTATAATAAGGTCTTATTATGTGTGAGTGGCTTTGAGTATGGTCCAAGAACATAACATGTCTGTCTCTTGGAGACCATTCTAGTTAAGTGTGGAGAGGTTCATCAGCAAGAGGATTACTGGGTGAAAAATGTGTGGGCCAATCCTGAAGATCACCTATGTAAAAAGGTATATACATGGAAGGAATACTCTCACAAATTAAAAAAAAAATATATATATATATATATATTGCTGCACATTTAGATCTTTATCAAGCATAAGCATACTCAATATTTAAGGGGAGCATGAAAAGAATTAGCAAGCTACCAGCACTGAATGAATTGGGAACTTCATAATCCTGCTAAATGAAGGAAAGCTTGAGGAATCAAGTATTTCTATAGGCATGATTAATTAGGGTCCTCCAATAGATGGAGCTAACTATATTCAGGACTTAAGTCAGTTCGGGATAAAAAGGTGAAAGGTATTCTTGCTCTCCTACTTTAAATATAAACCTTTGAAGCAACCTTCCTACTTAGAAATATGCATAATTACTCCCCTCCCCAATTCTTTGGGGAATTGGTATTAATAACTACTTACAATAGAATCTTCAGATTAAATAGACATAAAATTAAATTTTATCTCCTCCAGCATACTTTCCTAATATATTAAGCTGCCTTTAGTCAGAGGAGGAGGGGTTTTGTATTTATTAATTTAATCCTAAAAGCTATAAAATAGGCTAGATTTTTCTCTTCTGATTTGTTTCTTTATGTCTTGCTTGAATGAACCGTATCAGTCAAATCACATTTCATTTGGGGAAGACAAAAGAATGAAGAGAATGGGATAAATTAGGCAAGAGCTCCAGAATTATTTGTTGTTCCTAGTATATGAGTTATGTAAGAAGAACTTTTAAACCCAAATACATAAACAAAATTCTTATCAACAAATGAAGATTCCGTGAAAAATTAAATGCAAATTGGATTTTTAAAGAGTATCATTAAGTTATTTCCTATGATGGTTTAGAAAGCTCTGCTCTGATTTTGAATATGGACAAAGTTGGAAGACACAACTCATTCCAAGAAATGTATGGTAGGGCTGTCAAGTGACTATTCATAGAGGAGAGGAAAGCAGCAATAAGTGGGCAGTAACATGAGTTCTGATTATTAGAATGGATAGGTAAAAATGCTAGTGTGAAAAAGATGATTTTTCTTTTAATTTTCCTTTTCAAAGAGTAACAAAATAGCCCCATAACTTGGTTAATGATTCTACTTATGTTCTAGCTATTACTCTCAACTGGGAAATGGACAAATGAAGCATTCAGAATAGAAGAATTAAAATAATTTTACAGAATTGGGATGGCAAAGTTGGAAGTGTGGAAAGTAGTTTAGTATCATGTTTATACCAATTCCTTTGTGCACTTCCTTATGAGAAGATTAAATAAATATGCTCTTGGGTTCTTACAGTCAGTTGTAATAGATGCTAATTCACCTCACCTCCACTTCAGCAAACATTTCTCTTTTTTAACAATGTCCTTATGAAATATTATTGTTCAATTGTTTTAGTTGTGTCCAATTTTTTGTGACCCCACTTTGGAGTTTTCTTAGCAAAGATACTGGAGTGGTTTGCCATTTTTTTCTCCAGTTTATTTTATAAATAACGAACTGAGGCAAACAAGGTTAAGTGACTTGCCCTGAGTCACACAGCTAGTAAGTGTCTGAGGCCAGTTTTGAACTCAGGAAAATAAATCGTCCTCACACTAGGTCCAGTACTCTATCCAATGTAACACCTAGCTGCCCTTGGAAAATAAGCTATTAAATAATCTTAGGTGCTTTATTAAGGATGGTCACAAAGTTCATTAAGGTAGGACTGATCTATTTTAAACCATATTTAGCATACTGGAAAGAGTACTAGACCCACACCCAAAACATCTGAATTCAAGGCCTGTCTCAGACCCTACCTATGTGACCATGAATAAAACCCTAAGCCTGTCAGTACTTCAGTTTCCTTATATTTAAAATAGAAAAATACTATTTATGCTATCTACCTCACAGGGTAATTGGAAAGAAATTGTGAAGAGCTATATAAAAGTAAGCATTTGTGATGTTAGCAGCACCAATGGATGAATGAATCTGCTCACTATCATATATCTGTAGACATTTTTTTCTCTTCCTGCAATTTTATCAGTGTATGGAACTTCTGGTGAGAAAATTACCTCTAACAATTTATTGTTGTTCTTCAGTCATTTCAGTCATGCCCGTATCTTTTTGACTCCACTTGGGATTTTCTTGGCAAAGATACTGAAGTGATTTGCCATTTCCTTCTCCAGCTCATTTTACAGATGAAGAAACAGGCAAACAGGGTTAAGTATCTTGCCCAGCTAGTAAGTGTCTGAGGCCAGATTTGAACTCAAGAAGACAAGTCTAACTCTAGGACGGACACTCTTATCTACTGTGCCACCTAGCTGTTCACCTCTACCAATGCAGATCAGCAATTGTTTTACAACATATAGTCTTAGAGAGCTGCCTAAGGATGCTGAAAGGTTAAGTGTTTCAAATAGCCAGTATGTGTTGGGACATAACTCAAACCCAGATCTTCCCAAC
This sequence comes from Gymnobelideus leadbeateri, assembly GCA_011680675.1. Classification (NCBI taxonomy): domain Eukaryota; kingdom Metazoa; phylum Chordata; class Mammalia; order Diprotodontia; family Petauridae; genus Gymnobelideus; species Gymnobelideus leadbeateri. Next base: position 755,715 of record WOXC01009709.1, on the reverse strand, counting down.
TCAGGCCCAATCTCTCTCCCCTATTATTATCCACAGATGAAGCTTTAATTAAATACCATCACAGGGTCTTAGGGACCTAGGATCATAACATTAAAGCCAAAAGGAGCCTTAGAGATAATATAGCCCAATTCTCTCATTTTACAGATTAGGAAAATGAGACCCAAAGAGTCAAAGTGATTTGCCCAGGATTACAGAACAAGGGGATGGCAGCACATATCCTAGAACCCAGGACTAATAACACTAAATTTCACGTTGTTAGGATAGAAGGTACACAGATTCATGGAAGATTGCTTGGTAATTCCTGATTTGTATTGAGGAGCATAGAATATGCAGCAGCAACCAGTATAAACCAATTCATCTTCTAGCATTGTATCCTTAAAGAGAAAAGGTTCCATTCTGCTTTCATCACTGGAAGCTTGAACTGCCATTGTTAACCTGGTATTTTCCCCACTATTTAGGTGAAGTCAGTCCTGGCAGGGCAGGTAGGTTCACAGCATGTGGAGCTTGTGAAACAGGCATGCCACCAAGACAATTTGCCAGCATTGAGCACTCCTGCAGAGGGAAAAAACTGAGACTTCTCACTCTACAGGGAGGAGAGCTACATGGCTAAAGGTGATATTTTAAGATGAAATTTGTGGGAGACTTATACAAGAGAATGGAATAAGAAAATTGAAGGAAGCCAGGCTAGTTACATCCTAAACACACATCCAAAAAAAAGAAAGAAAGAAACATTAAAGAGAAGATGGAAAAAGAGGAAAAAATAATTTAAATGAGTAAATAAAGAGTGCCAACACAATTACAAAATACTAGAGAGCAGCTGAATCATGGAATCAGATCAAATACAAGCAGGAACTGGAATTCAAACACACAAAGATGTGTACATGCAGTATCCCAAGAGACACCTTCAAGTGCATAAATGATCCAATCCAAAGAAAAATTGATCATTGGCAGTGCTGAAAAAAAAAACCCATCCAAATAAAAATAACTGAACAAAAAGAAGAGTTCAAAAAAACCAAAACCAGAAACTCCGATTTGTGGTGTTTTACTGTTGCTAAAACTCCTAGTAAATGCTGTCTTTCATATGGTCATTACTCCCTTGCTATGAGATTGCTCTCAAGTCCCCCAACTTACCATATCTCTAGCACATCAAGCTATATGCAAGACAAAAAGCTTCCTTGAGTCAGCATACAACAATACACTTAGTAGCTGTGTGATCATAAGTAAATCATTAATTTCTGTCTGCCTCAGTTTCCTCAACAGTAAAATAGATAAAATAGTAGCACCTGCTTCATGGGGTTGTTATGAGGATCAAATGAAATACTATCTGTTAAGTACTATTAAGCATGGGACCTGGAACATAATAAATACTTTTAAAATGCTTGTTTCCCTCCGTTCATTACTGATGCATGTGTAAGGCAGTTGGCCAAAACTTTAAATGCTTGTTCACACATCTGTCCAGAGTCCCCAAAGGGCTTTCTTAATCAAAACATCTTTGTGCTTCTCGTCTTTCTGCTTCTGCTCCTCTTATATGTTATCTATTCAGGAGAGTTCATTTAGTAATTTGCCAACAGCATCATAGTTTTTAACAAATTTTCAACAGTAACCGCTACATGTTTTCAAAATCCTCAGATCTTGAAGAGTCATTGACTATGGACAAGTTAGTAATGCTGCTATCTTCTCAGACTCAGTGCTCACACCCTGTTATGACACAACATGACCAACAGAGTTGACAAAGGTTCTACAAAACTGGCATCCATCAGTTGAAAGTTTCAGGACATCTTCCTCTAGTTGATCCAACACTTTTATCAGTCTCTCCTCATGTTCTTGCAGGGTCTTCTCAAAGACAGTGATGTCATCTAGGTACACCAACATTTGCAGGTAATTCATGTCACCAATTACTTTCTCCATCTTTGGAAGGTGGAAGGTGTCCTAAGACCCCCAAGGACACATGTTCAAACTGGTAAAACTCCAGATGGACAGATAAAAGCAGTCTTTCTTTTCCTCTGCCATAGGAAATTGATAATAGCTACTGTGCTAAACTGATCTGACATAGAAAACCATTGGCTGCCTTATAGACAATCCAGGCCTTCTTGAACCTTTGGCGTGGTATATTGGTTCACTTTGATTCTCTTGTTCAAAGTCCAGTACATACATTAATCTTTCCATTCTTCTTTGGAACTATGGGTGATATATTGGGGGCTATTAGACTCTGTGATGATTCCATTTACCATCAAGTTCTTGAGATGTTCTCTGAGGTCACCCAGCACTGCCAAAGAGTTGTTTCTAGTTCTTTCCCAAAACAGTCATGAATCAGTAAACTGAATTTTGTGGGTTATTCCCTGTGCTGATCTCATATGCCACTGACACAGTAACAACGAACCTATCCTCTTGCCAAGGTTCTTTCTCGCCATTCCTTCCCTTCTTCTGGCACAAAAGAATCCCCAAAGTCAAATACCTAAGGGTCCCTTTCAGTAGTAGAAAAGTAAAGTACGGCCTTAAGATGATCATTGTCACCATCTCACTTTAATTTCCCGTGTGCTTCCATGCAAGCTACATTAATGGTTAAAGCCTGTAGGTATTGTCCCAGCCTGTTGTTTGTAAAATTCATCTCCCAATCTGAACAGACTCTAATTGGTTCTAATTAGTTCTGACATTCCATTGCTACCTAAAAGGACTGAATAAATCAGAGTCAAAATGTCAATTACTTTGTTGACACTAGCAATGTTTTCAGGAAATTGCAAGGTCACTTAAATGTATACCAAGTACGGATGGTTTTTGTCACGCAGACCTCCAATGCCAAAACCGACAAGGAGTTAAATATTTTCTTTAAATGTGTCCCATTCCAAATATGTATTGGAATACAATGATCACTTCAGCTCCCCTGTCCAGGATAGCAATACAATCCACATCCCCTTTTTTATACACATTTATGTTCAAGGTCCTATGAGACCAGGCAGATAAAAAGTCAATAGAAATCACTAATGAGGTCATTGTCAATGCTTTGGAGACTAGGGTGACCTTTTTCTCTGACCTTGGTTCCTTTTTTCTGAGACTAGTCCTGTCAGGCTCTGAAGTATCAAGATCTCATTCTTTTCTTGACCACATTTAGCCTGTGTATGGCCTTTTTATCCACAGTCTTCCAGATGACAGTATATGTATATCAACATGTTATGATCTCTATGCCCTTGATCCAGGACTTTTCCTGGGATTGAAGGATCCCAGTGTTGAACTTCTCCTTCAGATGTGTTCTTGTGTGCTTCTCTTTATATTTCCACATCACAAGAGTAATTGTTGCACCTCAGATGGTCCATGTTTTGACATGAGTTTTGGCTTCCCAGTGAGTATCATTCCTGCATGCCAGGCCACACAGCTGTGTGATGAATTCATTGTATTTGATAACTGCACAGCATTCTATCCATCCTGACCTCATCCCTCATCTCAGGCATTATTGCCAATAGGTCTACTAATCTAGAGCTGACAGAATGGAAGCTTCTCAGGGTTGCCTGTGTTGCTCTTTACTACTCATTCATGTTTGAGAGCCGGAAAGTCAGACTTAGCACCTGTTTTTCTTCGAGTTGGGCTTTCCTGTTAGAAGAGGTTTGTGACTGATTGAACAAATCAGATCCCTTGCTATTTACATAGCTGAGGCACTTGGCAGTTCTGCTTAAGGGAATTACTTGTCAATGAAAGAATGCAACATTTTTCTTAGCACTCTGTTAAAGGTGGACATGAGTGAAAAGAGTTTGTCATTGCTTTATCACCTTGTAGAGTACAAGAGAGGCAGCTTTGCCCAGGAGAGTGGTGTAGTCTAAAAGGAGGCAGATGGAAGAAAATGGCTCTGTATAATGTAGATTTTCCCTAAAGGGACCAAGGACATCAAGGCCTGAAATTCAAGTTGTTAGTTTACAATGGATTTCCTAATTTCCTCATTCATTCCTGATTTGTGAAGAGTGTGGACTGTCTTCCCCATGGACCCTTTGTTCATTTATAAGAAAATATAATCTAAATTTATGGGCGTACTATTATATTTTGATTATTTGTAATTTTGCTTATTATTTAGTCAATTTTGTATTATTATTATTATTATTATTATATGATTGTAAAGTCAAGCACAAGTAACTTCCAGAGGACTGCTGCTGTGATAATTCTAAAGTTCTGATCACATAATATAGTGTACTCTCTATTTATTCAGCAGTAAACTAAAGCAAAACATTCACAGAAACCAAAGTATAGCACTCACAATGTTATAACATAATAACTTATCACTAAAGTGGCCAAGATATCACTCAGTAAGTCCTTAACTCAAGCCTCCTTAAGGGACACAAAGTACAAGTCTCCCTCTCCTAGGTCACATCTTATCAGTCAGAAAGCCTTCTTTCTGTAGACTAGCTTCCAATCATCCTTAACTCAATCATCCTTAAGGGGTACAAAGTACAAAGTTCATCCATCCCAGGTCACAGTAAACTGTGATCTTATCAGTCAACACTAAGTACCCAAGGAAAGGTCCTTTCATCTTGGCTCAAGGCTGGTTCCCAAATTCCATGATTCCTCTTCTATGCTTCTAGCTCTTGCCTGAATTCACCCATCCATAACCTGGATTTACGGGTAGGCAGCTCTCAGCTCCTTGTCCAGTTCCTTGCCCAGTTCCCGTTCTATATTGAAGCTCACAGGGACCACTCCACCTCAAGCCCTTTGCAGTTTCTGTTTCTGGGAAGACAAAGCTTAACAGAGCCACATCAACATGCATACATATCGCCAGCACCATTATTAATTCACTTTCTGCCTGTGAAATCAACACAGACCCACAAATAGGGTCTGAGAAATCAACACAAATCATCAAAAAAGTTCCAGGACCTCTCAAAACATCAGTAAAACCCTCCTTCAGGACTTCTGTAAACAGACAATAAGAAAATCCTCTTTCAGTGTTTCTAAACCAGCAGTAAGGTCCCAGGGCTTCTATAACAGCAGCAACATCCTCTATCAGCAGACAGATCTGACAAAGTAACATCAACACAAGCAGACAAAGTGCTGGCACCAGAGCCATGCTTCCTCCCAGTTCTGCTCAGTCCCAGGTTGTGCTCCTGCTTTTATATGGTGGCTGTACTTCCTGTTCCACTATTCCTGTTGCATCAGCAAGTTCCTCCCCTCTTCAAATCACAGGCAGGGCTCAAAGGCCATTGAAGAACTGAAACAAGGTGCTAAATACTTGAATAACTGAAACAAAGTGCTAAGTACTCCTTTGCTTGCATTACAATGATTTCCTCTCAGTAAGTGTTTCATATTTAAGAGCTTGTGGTATCATTTTAACTGATTAGTATAAATGGGAAGCACATGGATGGGGGCTCAGGAGCTACAGTTATGAGTGTAGATATGTATTTTCCCCTAACACCTAGAATCTTGAGAGAGTGGTGTGTTGTAGAAGGATGGCTATTCCTCTGAGAAACCACTTCTAAACTGCTGGAGTGAGTGTAAGTAGGGTGAGAAAACCAGGAAGAGAGAGTGCCTGGAGAGTGGGGGAGGAGCATCAGGGTCATAACTGTATTTTATACAACAAAAGAGGAAAATAGATTGGACAATCTGTGGGAAGATAGGAGCACTCACATCCTCTTTACTGAACTGTGGACTGATTCAATTATTCTGGAAAGCAATTTGTAATTATGTCTAAAAAGTCATTAAGCTACTTATACTTTCTAACTAGCTACCCCATTATTAGGCATGTGCTTCAAGGAAGTTTGAAAAAAAAAACACACAAACAAAAGTCACAAATATACTATACCAAAATGTTCATAAAAGCACTTTTAGTGGTAGGGAAAAACTGGAAACAAAGTTGGTGCCCATTTGGGGTGGGGGGAATGGCTGAATAAACTTATATGAATGTTTTAGAATTTTGTTACAGTATAAGAAATGATAACTATTAAAAGCTGAGAAAAACATTGCAGACTCATATTCAGGGATAAGAAAGTGGGACCAAAAGAACAGTATGCACAATGACTCCCACAATATCAATGAAAACAACATTAACAAGATAGCTAAACTCAGATTAAAGGCTTTGCATCTGCTGATCTCTGGTTTCAACTCCACAAAACAAGCTTCAACCACTTCTCACTGACTACCTCCCAGCAGATCTCTTTCCCCACTCTTTCTTGTCTCCTATTATATGTTCTCTTCCCCCATTAGACTTTAAGTTGCCTGAGGTCAAGGACTATATTTTTCTTATTTGTATTCCCAATGCATAGCACAGTGCCTAGCACATGCTATTGTTGCTATTCAGTCATTTCAATCATGTCCAACTTTTCATAACACCTTTTGGGGTTTTATTGGAAAGATAGTGGAGTGGTTTGCCAATTCCTTCTCCACTTCATTTTATAGATGAGGAAACTGAGGCCAACAGGGTATAGTGACTTGCCCAGGGTCACACAGCTAGCAGGGGCTAGATTTGAACTCTCAAAGATGACTCCTACCCCAATACTCTATCCATTATGCCTGCACATAGTAGGTGCTTAATAAGGGCTTATCGAATTTTTATTGAATATCTAATACATTGGTTTTTGAAGACAAATGAAGCACTCCTTCCACTTGTGGTTACAAGTGCCAAATGCAGGCAGTGACAAACAACTTTTCTTTGTTGGTTGATTTTGTTTAATTTTTTTCTTTGTGACAAGAGAGGATTTTATTGTGGAGGATGAGGGAGTGAGGAGGATGGAGAAGATAATATAAAATCACTGCAGCATAAAAAACCAAAGGCATCAATAAAACTTTAAATAATAAAAATTTAATAATAACAATAAACCAGAATAAAGAATCAGTGTGTTTTATGACGGATTTATATAAAAGACTAGTGTATTTCTAAGGTTACTGTTAAGAGTGATAATCTCAACTTATTTTAGTGTTGTATGTTTAATAACTAAAAAGTCAAGAGTATGCTGGAACCAACTCAAGATAACTGATTTTCAAATTTTCACTATAGGCATTTGCATACCATAAAATGACAAATGACGCAAATCCGAGTTTGACTTATTCTTTAGCTGATTTTCTAGACTTAAGGAAGTGACAGAGAAAAGGTTAATAATGTTGATTAAACTTAAAAGTGTGTACTGAATACGTTTGGGGGGGACACTCAATTGTTAAAGACTTATCAGCATACCCCTGCTTATAATCCATGGTCTAGAAAGTTTTTATGGTCTTTCTTAAGAAAAATTTGATGGGGGGCGGGGGTTTCAGGAGAGGGGTGCAGATTAGCTTACTAAGATTGCCCTACTGGCCATCACTGAAAAAGTTCATTCTCCACTGTAACATAAAATGACCTGGGGGTTTCCAGATGAATTCTTTGGCCCTGGCAATCCATGAAACAAGTTGTTGTCATTGTAGTCGTTCAGTTGTTCAGCCATGTCTGACTCGTTGTGACCCTGTGGACCATAAGACACCAGGCCTTTCTCTTCTATCTCCTGAAATTTGTCCAAGATCATAATCATTGCTACCATGACAATATCTACCCATCTCAATCTCTGCTATTCCTTTTTCCTTTTTCCTTCAATCTTTCTGAAGGGTCTTTTCCAAAGAGTCCCATCTCTTCATTATGTAACCAATGTATTTAAGCTTCAGCTTCAGTGTTTGACCTTCCAATGAATAGTCTGAATTAATTTCTTTAAGTATTGACTAATTTGATCTCCTTGCTATCCACAGGACTCTCAAATGTCTTCTCCAGAACCACAATTTATAAGCATTCAGTGGTGTTTACTTTTTTTTAATACTCCAACACTTACAGTCATAAATTATTACTGGAAAAAACCATAGCTTTGACTAATATGGTCCTTTGTAAGTAAGGCGATGTTTCTGTTTTTCAATATACTGTCCAGATTTGTCATATTTTTCTTTCCAAGAAGTATTTTTTTTAATTTTATGACTACAATTGTTATCTTTGAGCCCAAGAATAAAAAATCTGACACTACTTCCATTTCTTCTCCCTCTGTCTTCCAGTAAGTGATGGGATCAACTGTTAAGATCTTACTTTATTGGATGTTAAGCTTCAAGCCAGCTTTTACACTCACCTCTTTCACCCTTATCAAAAGGTTTCTTAAGTCTTCGTCTTTCTACCTTCTTTCACCCTCATCAACAGATGCCTTAATTCTTAATCACTTTCTGCCATCAGAGTGGTATTGTCTGCACATCTGAAATTGCTGATATTTCTCCCAGCAACCTTAATTCTGGGTCCAGTTTGGCATGCTGCATGATGTAATTTGCATATAAGTTAGATAAAAAAGGTGACAATATACAGTCTGATCATACTCCTTTCCCAATCTTAAACCAATCAATTATTCCATGTTTGGTTCTGAATGTTGCTTCTTAATCTACATACACATTCCTGAAGAGATAAATAAGATGATCTGGTACTCCTAAATCTTTGAGGATTTGCCCCATTTTGTTGTGATACACATAGACAAAGGTTTTAGTATAGTCAATAAAGCAGGAGTAGATGTTTTCTGAAACTCCCTTGCTTTTTTCTACAACCTAATGAAAGTTGGTGATTTAGTCTCTACTTCCTCTGTCTCTTCAAAAACCAACCTGCACTTTTGGTCATTTTTGGTTCACGTATTGCTGAAGCTAGTTTGCAGAATCTGAAGCATAATGTTGTTGGTATGTAAAATAAAAGCAATTATTCAGTAACTTGAACATTCTTTGGCATTACCCTTCTTTAGGACTGAGATGCAAACTGACCTTTTCCAATCTAATGATCAATATTGAGTTTTCCAAATTCCCAAATACTGAGTGCAGCACTTTAACAGCATTGTCTTTTAGGATTGCAAATAGTTCAGCTAGAATTCCATTGCATCATTCCTAGTCTTATTGTTAACAATGCTTCCTAAGACCACTTGCCTTCATTCTCCAAAATGTCTGACTCTTAATCATTAACCACATCATAGTAGTTATTGGGATTATTTATGTATAGTTCTTCTGTATATTCTTGTCACCTTTTCTTTTTTTTTTTTTTTAAAGCAATTGGGGTTAAGTAACTTGCTCAAGGTTACATGGCTAGTCATTATTTATGCGTGGGTGCTCATTTTCTGAGGCCGGATCTGATCTCGGGTCAAACAAACTCCGAGGCCGGCGCTCTTACTCACTGCGCCACCTAGCCGCCCCTTTGTCACCTTTTCTTAATCTTTTCTACTTCTGTTAAGTCCCTACCATATTTGTCTTTGATGATGCCCATTCTTGCATGAAACTTTTTCTTGATATCTCTAGTTTTCTTGAAAAGATCTTGTCTTTTCCATCCTATTATCTTCTTTCTATTGTTTTGCATTGTTCACTTATGAAAACCTTCTTGTGTCTCTGAAATTCTGCATTCAGTTAAATTTATCTTTCCCTTTTTCCTTTCCTCTTCTCTTTCCTTTTAACTCAATTATTTGTAAAAACAGAGTCAGTCATTTTTGCTTTCTTGCCTTTCTTTTTCTTTGGAATGTTTTTGTTACTGCTTCTTGAACAATACTGTAAACCTCTGTCCATAGTTCTTCTGACACTTTATCTACCAAATTTAATCCCTTAAATCTATTCATCACTTTCACTTCCTATTCATAAGAGATGTTATTTAAGCCATATCTATTTGGTCTGATGTTTTCCACTACTTTCTTTCATTTAAGTCTAAATTTCGCAATCAGAAACTAATGATCAGAGTCACAGCCATTTCTAGGTCTTGATTTAACTGGATACAAATTATGTAATCAATCTGATTTTGTTATTGACCATCTGGTGATGTCCACGTGTAGAATCAACTTTTGAGTTGTTGATGAAGTATTTGCTATGAAGAATGAGTTATCTTAACAAAACTTTATTAGTGTCTGCCACTCTTCATTATACTCCAATGCCAAACTAGCCTGTTATTCCAATTATCTTTTTTTTTTTTTTAAGCAATTGGGGTTAAGTAACTTGCTCAAGGTTACACGGCTAGTCATTTGATTTATGCGTGGGTGCTCATTTTCTGAGGCCGGATCTGATCGCGGGTCATCCAAACTCCGAGGCCGGTGCTCTTACTCACTGCACCACCTAGCCGCCCCTTTAGGGCAATTGGGGTTAAGTAACTTGCCCAAGGTTACACGGCTAGGTTTTTGTTTGTGCGGAGGCCGGCTCCGAACTCAGCCAATTATCTTTTTTAATAGTGTTTTTCCAATTACATGTAAAGACAATTTTAACATTCATTTTAAAAAAATTTTTGAATTCCAAGTTTTCTCACTTCTACCTCCCATTCCTCCCTCCCTAAAATAGTAAGCAAATTAATACAGGTTACATGCGTGAAATCATTTTAAAACATACTTCCAAATCAGTCATTTTATGAAATAAGGAAAAGATGAAAAGGAAAAATTAAGTAAAAATAATATGCTTCCATCTCTAGTCAGACTCCATCTGTTTGGCCTTTTTCCGGATGTGAATAGCATTTTTCATCATGAGTCTTTTGGAATTGTCTTGGATCATTGTATTGCTCTCAAAGTTAAGTTATTCATAGTTGATCATCACATAATATTGCTTTTATTGTGTACAATATTCACTATCTGCCTGTGAACTCAACACAGACCCACAAACAAGTTCTGAGAACTCAACGCAGACCCACAAACAAGGTCTGAGAACTCATCACAAATTATCAGTATAGTCCCAGGACCTCTGTAACCCTTCTCCAGGACTTCCATAGACCGACAACAAGAAAATCCTCTTTCAGGGCTTCCAGTAAGGCCCCAGGCCTTCTGTACAAATTATCAAAAATACAAATCAACACAGACAGGACAGACAAACAGAGTGCCTTACGCCACAAGTTTTCCCCTTCTCATCTCTGCTCTGACCCAGCTGTGCTCAGCTTTTTATCTGTCATTAGCTCCTCTCTTTTCCACCCACCTCTTACTTACTTCCTGTTCCTGTCTTTGGCAAGTCCCTCCCCCCCACCCACTGTGGAATTCCCAGGTTCTAGTTCTTATCAAAGACTTGATATAATCAGGGCAAAGCTCAAAGACTCTTGAACTGAAACAAGGTGCTAAATAAATAACTGAAATAAGGTGCTAAATACTTCTTTGCTTGCCACTACAACTCTCCTCTATGACCTATCTGTCTTGGGTAACCCTGAATGTCATAGCTCATAGTTTCATTGAGCTACATAAGCTCCTCCACCATGACAAGGCAGTAGGAGATGAAACAAGTAAAAATAGCAAATATCCTCATACCTGGTACTGTGTAGGCCATGTCCTACTTCCACAGTGATAATGACATAGTAGCAGAAGAAGGACCAGAGCTTAGTAAGAACAGTAGTTTTAGACCATCTATATTTCTTGTTGTTCAGTCATTTCAATTGTGTTCTACTCTTTATGACTCCAACTGGGATTTTCTTGACAAAGATACTGGAGTAGTTTACCATTTTCTTCTCCAGTTTATTTTATAGATGAGAAAATTTAGGCAAACAGGGTTAAATGGTTTGCCCAAGGTCACATAGCTAGTAAGTGTCTGAGGCCAAATTTGAAATTATGAAGGTAAGCCATCCTGATTCCAGACCCATCACTATATCCATTATACTACCTAGATGCCCTTAAGTATACATTTAAGTATAAGTGATGATCATCTGGGCTTTTGTCCAACAAATTGACTTACATGCTACTAAAAGAATTGAATCATATCAGTACTCTGGATGGAGGCACACTATATAAACACTATTTTATCAAACTTAATGTTGGGATGAAATAAGGCTTTCATAGGCCATTGAATAGTTAACAAAAGATGGTTTACTAAGCCCTAACATGGCAAGGATATCCAGTAGCTCTGGTAAATTCAATTACACTCATCTATTTATAGAAATATATCTAGTCAACAGTATAAGGTATAATGACTCATGAGGCCTTGGAAGCTCCACCAAGTTTAAAGGGTGTTGACTCATAGAAGTGGACCTTCTGTGGCCCCTAGGTGTGATATATTGCTGTAATCTCCTTGATAGTATTTTATTTAATTTTTTTTGCATCAATATTCATTTTCTCCATTGTCACAATCTCCTCATGCCTTATGAGACTTCTGAGTTACTGACATATTAAAAATTGTTATATTCTTTGTGATATCTAACATCTTCTGACTCTTTTCTTGAAGAAAATACTGATGAGAAATAGGTGTGAGGCTGCTGAGCAACCCACAAGTGTTTAGCCACTTCATGTTTTTTATGTTGAACTACATTTTCCAACATATTTTACCATCCTTCCCTTGTCTACTTTTGCAATGAAGTAATCTCATAACATGATATGAATTGGCTTGGTTTAGAGTATATTGTCAAGTTCTTAACATAATTCTTCTCCTTCATCCTGCACAAGAGATGTTGGAGCTTCCTCCTCCTCCTGCTCCACCTCCTCCTCCTCCTCTTCCTCCTCATAGTGATTGTTGTTATCGTGTGCTAGAAGGTCCCCTTGGGGGCGGAGGCAAGATGGCGGAGTAGAAACAGGATGCCCAAGGCTCTCTCCCCCCCAGATCACCTCCAAACTATGTAAAAGGGGACTCTGAACAACTTCTGGAGCCCCAGCACCCACAGAATGACACAGATTCCCGCTGAGGACAGCCCAGCAGCCCTGCCAGAAGGACCAGTGCAGCACTCTGGGAGCTGGCAGCGCAGCACACAGTGCATGGAGAGCCGGGCCCAGGTCCGCGTGAGCCTTGGTTTTAGCCCCAGGGCAGCCAGGCCAGCAGCTGGCTGGAGGGACCCCAGAACACCAGCAGCTGTGTTGATTCCAGAATTGTCAACACAGACATGCCTAAAACAAAGTGAGAGGTTAGTGCCCTATGGACTTTGGGACCAGTATTTGGGGAACGCGGCGGCTTCCTCCCCTGGGGGCTAGAAGCCGCTGAGGAGACACGCCATTTTGTAGTTTTCAGAGGCAGCTCCAGCTCCTGGCCTGCGAACTGTAGGGAGATCCAGCGATCAGTCTTGGGGGGTAATCACTCTTGCTTTAACCTCCCCGGATATGGATTGTGGTCTGGGGAGGAGGTTGTGGGGTGGGTATCCAGCTTGCCAGAAATGGAAGTTGTGAAGACCCCAACTTTGGGGCAGAAGATCCCCTGTCTGGTGGCAGAGTCCTACTGTGGCAACAAGCCCAAAAGTCAAGTAATGAAGTGGCAACATGCCTGGGCAAAGGAAACAAAATAAACAGACAAATGAAACATTAGACTCCTATTTTGGGGGCAAAGAGGATCGAAGCATGGAACAGGAAGAGGACTGTGAGGTCAGAAATCCTGCACCAAAAGCCCCAAAGGAAAATAGGAGTGGATCACAGGCCATAGAGGACCTTAAGAAGGACTTTAAAAATCAAATAAGAGAAGTGGAGGAAAAATTGGGAAGAGAAATGAGAAGGATGCAGGAAAAGTATGAAATGAGGGTCAACAGCCTGACTGAGGAAAACAACACCTTAAAAAATAGACTAACTCAAATGGCAAAGGAGGCCCAAAAGGGCAATGAGGAGAAGAATGCCTTAAAAAGCCGAATTTGCCAGATGGAAAAAGAATCTCAAGAGCTCACTGAGGAGATTCATTCCTTCAGAATTAGACTGGAGCAAATGGAAGCTAATGACTTTATGAGAAATCAAGATGCTGTTAAGCAGATCCAAAAAAATGAAAGAATAGAAGGCAATGTGAAATATCTCATGGGGAAAACCACTGACCAGGAAAATAGATCCAGGAGAGATAATTTAAAAATTACTTGGCTACCCAAAAGCCATGATCAAAGAAAGAACCTAGAAATCACCCTTCAAGAAATTCTCAAGGAAAATTGCCCTGATGTTTTAGAATCAAAGGGCAAAATAGACGTTGAAAGAATCCACTGATCACCTTCTGAAAAAGATCCCAAAAAGAAAACTCCTAAGAATATTATAGCCAGGTTCCAGAATCCCCAGATCAAGGAGAAAATACTACAAGCAACCAGGAAGAAACAATTTCGATATTGTGGAAACACAATCAGAATAGCACAGAACCTGGCAGCTTCTACACTGAGGGACTGAAGGGCATGGAATACGATATTCCAGAGGGCAAAAGAGCTGGGAATGAACCCAAGGGTCACCTACCCAGCAAAACTGAGTATTTTGTTTCGGGGGGAAATATGGTCATTCAGTGGAATAGAGGACTTTCAAGCATTCTTGAGGAAAAAACCAGAGTTGAATAGAAAATTTGACATCCAGACACAAGAAGGAAGAGATGCCTGAGAAGGTAATCAGGGAAAAGAAATCAAAAGGAACTTATCAAAGTTAACCTATTTACATTCCTACATGGAAAAACAATAACTGTGACTGATGAATTCTTTCTCAGTGTGAAAATAATGGAAGAAGTGTGTATGGGCATATGAATACATATGTGAATGTGTGTATATATGTTTACAGGTATACATGGATAGAGGGCACAGGTTGAATTTGGTGGGAAAGGATGATATTTAAGGGGTGAAGTTATGAGGTGAGAGAGGAAAGTGGCAAGAGGAGATGGGGAGAGACAGGATGGGTAAACTATGTCATGTAGAAGAAGCAAAAGGAAGTGGCTATAGGGGAGGGGAAGAATAGGAAGGCAAAAAGGAAAAACCACATTCTCATTGAATTTGGTCCAGGGAGAGAATGACATACATACTAAATGGGATATCTCAACTTGCAGCAGAATAGGGGGAAGGGGGATGAGAGGAGGGATGATGCATGGGAGGACATTCTTGGGGGGAGGGAAGGTTGGAAGTACCCACTAAAGAAGAGGGACAGGATCAAGTAGGGAATGGACCAGGTGGGGGGTGGGATGGGTGGGAGGGAATTATAAGCAGCCTTGTACAACATATCTACTATGGTAATGTTTTGAATAGCTAGACATGTACAACATATACTGAATTACTTATCTGCCCAGAGGGAATGGGTGACAAGGGAGGAAGGGAATGGATCTGAAATTCGAGGTCTTAAAATTAAATGTTTTAAATATATATAAATACTATTATTAATACTCTTTTGCATGTAATTGGGAGATAAGAGGTGCAGGCATTGGGGCACAGAGATTCACCTTCCTCTAATGGAAAATTCGAAGGGGGTAGGGGAGAAGACATGGGAGAGAGCAGGATAGAGGAAGCAATATCTTGTGGGACTGCTATTCTGGGATGGTGGGTAGGGGAAAAACAGGGGAAAAAATTGTAACTCAAAATATGGTGGAAATGAATGATGTAAAACAGAAGTTAATAAAGCATTTGTTTAAAAAAAGAGAGATGTTGGAGACAGGCAGGCCCAGACACCAATGCCGCAGCACACAGAGGCAGGCCTGATCAATGTGGTGGCACATTGACCCACCAACCACAAGGGACATTGCCAGGCCTATCACCACAGGGTGGGGACTAGATGGAGCAGGGTAAGAATCAAATGCAAGGCCCCAGGCAGGGGCAGCAACTACTCCTGGGACTACCAATCCACAGCCCAGAAATTTACAAAGCTCCTATCTTGACCTCCAGGAACCAGGATGGCAGAGTGAACCCTGGCTGCTCCAATGCCCCACTCTGACCCTGATAACATAGTAATTATTGCCCCAGGGCAAAACCTTAAACAGTAAAGGTTTGGGAACCCTAGAGGAGGGGCATGGCTAGGGCCATGCCTCAAAATGGGTAGAAAGCAGACTGCAAAGACAAAGATTCTGGGGTCCTACTATCATGAGAAGGAACCAAATTCAGAGGGAGACAGTGATGACTCCACAGCTGAAGCCTCAACAGGGAATGATCTCAAGCACAGAAAGCATTCCTAGATGAGCTCAAAAGGAACTTTGAAAACCAAATTAGAGAGATAGAAGATAAAATGAATAATTCTTTTAAAATCAGAATTGCAAAATTAGAAAAACATTACAATGAAGAAAATAACTCCTTAAAAAGAAAAATATAGGGGCAGTGGAGCCAAGATGGCGGAGTAGAAACTGCTCATCCAAGCCACTCTGACCCCAGATTCCCCCCAAACTATGTAAAAGGGGACTCTGAACAACTTCTGGAGCCCCAGCACCCACAGAACGACACAGAGAAGCTAACCTCCCACTGAGGACAGCCCAGCAGCCCTGCAGGAAGGACCAGCGCAGCAGTCTGGGACCTGGCAGAGCACAGCGCACAGAGTGCAGGAGCGGAGCCCAGCCCAGGTCCGCATGAGGCGAGGTTTTAGCCCCAGGGCGGCAGGGCCAGCAGCAGGCTGGAGGAACCACAGAACACCAGGAGCTGTGGTGACTCCAGAATTATCAACATAGACATGCCTAGGACAAAGTAAGAGGTTAGTGTCCTATGGACTTTGGGACCGGTATTTAGGGAATGCGTCGGCTCCCTCCCCTGGGGGCTAGAAGTCGCTGAGGAGACACACTATTTTGTAGTTTTCAGAGGCAGCTCCCGCTCCCAGCCTGCAAATCGTAGGGAGATCCAGCGATCAGTCTTTGAGGGGTAATCACTCTTGCTTTAACCTCCCTGGATCTGGATTGTGATCTAGGGTGGAAGTCATGGGTGGGTTTACAGCTTGCCAGAAACGGAATTGCCCCCCACACGCTCAGGACGAAAATTCCTCTATCTGGCCCTAAAGCCATAGTGTGGCAACAAGCCCAAAAGTCAAGTAATTAAGTGGCAACATTCCAAGGCAAAGGAAACAGAAAAATGCAACCCTAGACTCCTATTTTGGGGGCATAGAGCAGGAAAAGGTGAGGTCAAAAGTCCTGCTCCAAAAGCCCCAGGGGAAAACATGAGTGGGTTGCAGGCCATAGAGGACCTTAAGAAGGACTTTAAAAATCAAATAAGAGAAGTGGAGGAAAAATTGGAAAGAGAAATGAGAAGGATGCAGGAAAAGTATGAAATGAGGGTCAACAGCCTGACTGAGGAAAACAACACCTTAAAAAATAGACTAACTCAAATGCCAAAGGAGGCCCAAAAGGGCAATGAGGAGAAGAATGCCTTAAAAAGTCGAATTTGCCAGATGGAAAAAGAATCTCAAAAGTTCACTGAGGAGATCCATTCCTTCAGAGTTACACTGGAGCAAATGGAAGCTAATGACTTTATGAGAAATCAAGATGCTGTTAAGCAGATACAAACAAATGAAAGATTAGAAGGCAATGTGAAATATCTCATGGGAAAAACCACTGACCTGGAAAAATAGATCCAGGAGAGACAATTTAAAAATTATTGGACTACCTGAAAGCCATGATCAAAGAAAGAACCTAGAAATCACCCTTCAAGAAATTCTCAAGGAAAACTGCCCTGATGTTTTAGATCCAGAGGGCAAAATCGAGGTTGAAAGAATCCACAGATCACCTCCTGAAAAAGATCCCAAAAAGGAAACTCCCAGGAATATTATAGCTAGGTTCCAGAATCCCCAGATCAAGGAGAAAATACTCCAAGCAGCCAGGAAGAAACAATTTCAATATTGTGGAAACACAATCAGAATAGCCCAGGACCTGGCAGCTTCTACACTGAGGGATAGAAGGGCATGGAATATGATATTCCAGAGGGCAAAAGAACTGGGAATGAACCCAAGGGTCACCTACCCAGCAAAACTGAGTATTTTGTTTCAGGGGGAAAATATGGTCATTCAGTGGAATAGAGGACTTTCAAGCATTCTTGAGGAAAAAACCAGAATTGAATAGAAAATTTGACACCCAGACACAAGAAGGAAGAGATGCCTGAGAAGGCAATCAGGGAAAAGAAATCAAAAGGAACTTATCAAAGTTGAACTATTTACATTCCTATATGGAAAAGCAGTAACTGTGACTGATGATATCTTTCTCACTATGAAAATAATGGAAGAAGGGGGTGTGGGCATATGAATACATAAATGAATGTGTGTGTATAAGGTTACAGTTATATATGGATAGAGGGCAGAGGTTTAATTTGTTGGGAAGGGAGAATACTCAAGGGATGAAATTATGAGGTGAGAGAGGAATGTGGCAAGAGGAGATGGGGAGAGACAGGGTAGGGTAAACTATCCCATGTAGAAGAAGCAAGGGGAAGTGGTTGCAAAGGAGGGGGAGAATAAGGAAGGCGAAAAAGGCAAAACCACATTCACATTGAATTTGGTTCAGGGAGAAAATGACATACATACTAAATGGGATATCTCAACCTGCAGCAGGATAGGGGGAAGGGGGATGAGAGGAGGGATGATGGATGGGAGGGCATCCTTGGGGGGGAGGGGAGGTTGGAAGTACCCACTATAGAAGAGGGACAGGATCATATAGGGAATGGACCAGGTCGGGGGTGGGATGAGTGGGAGGGAATTATAAGCAGCCTTGTACAATATATCTACTATGATAATGTTTTGCATAGCTAGACATGTACAATATATACTGAATTACTTATATCCCAAGAAGGAATGGGTGACAAGGGAGGAAGGAAATGGATCTGAAATTCGAGGTATTAACATTAAATGTTTCAAATATATATAAATACTATTATTAATACTCTTTTGCTTGTAATTGGGAGATAAGATGTGCAGGCATTGGGACACAAAGACTCACCTTCCTCTAATGGAAAAGTCAATGGGGCTATGGGGGTATGGGAGAAGGTATGGGAGAGAGCAGATTGGAGGAAGCGATATCTTGTGGGACTACTATTCTGGGAGGTTGGGTAGGGGAATAATGGGGGGGAAATGATTGTAACTCAAAATCTGGTGGAAATGAATGATGTAAAACAGAAGTTAATAAAGCATTTGTTTAAAAAAATAAAAAATAATAAAAATAATAAAATTTTAAAAAATTTTAAAAAAACAAAAAGAAAAATATATTATATGGAAAAGGAGCTCCAAAAAGTTACCGAGGAAAATAATTTGCTGAAAACTAGAATCAACCAAATTGAAATGAATAACTCTATGGGGAACCAAGAATTAGTCAAACAAATCATCAAGAATGAAAAATTAGAAAAAGAGGTAAAATATCTCAGTGCAAAAATAACTGACCTAGAAAACAGATCCAGGAGAGATAATCTGAGAATCATAGGCCTACCAGAAAATCATGATGAAAAAATGAGCCTAGACAACATCCTCCAAGAGCTCATCAAGGAAAACTGCTCTGAGATACTAGAACCAGAGGGTAAAATAGACATTGAAAGAATCCACCGGACATCTCCTGAAAGAGGTCCCAAATTGAAAAGTCCTCAATGTGGCCAAACTCCAGAACTACCAGGTAAAGGAGAAAATACTTCAAGTGGCCAGAAAGAAACAATTTGAATATAGCAGAACTACAGTGAGCATCACACAGGATTCGGCAGCCTCTACAATGAAAGATCAGAGGAACTGGAATATAATTTTTCACAAGGCAAACGAGCTCAGGTTACAACCAAGAATCACCTACCTAGCAAAACTAAACATATTCTTCCAGGCAAGGCGATAGTCATTCAACGATATAACAGATTTCCAGACCTTCCTGATAAAAAAAACAGAGCTCAATGGAAAATTCAACCTCCAATTATGAGACGCAAGATAGACATAGAAAGGTAAACAAGGAACACACACACACACCCCCTGTTATTTAATAAGAGCAAACTGTTTAGATAGACAAGTAGAGGGTATGAGTATAAATTACACAAAATGATGATTAAAAAGCCTTATTAAGGGCTACAAAGGGACTGCAGTGGAATAAGAAGAAAGAATGAAGTGGAAAAGGGTAAATTATGCCACACAAAGAGGCATAAAAACAACAAGGCAGAGGGAAAGAAGGCAGGGAGATGAGTATTATATGAGCTTTTCCCTCATTGGTTCTGGTGCAAGGACGGAATAACACAACCAGTTAAGCATAGGACTCTATGGAGAAGAGACATAAAATATATCATAATAGAGAGAAAGAGGGGAGGGAAAGGAGCTTTGCATGAGATTTGTTCCTGTCATTCTTGGTGCGAAGAAATAATAATATACTACATTAAGTATAAAAATATCCTACAGGCAGTAGGAGGGAGAAAGGGCTACAAAAGTGGAGGGGGGGTTAGAAGGAAGGGAAAAAGTGAGGGGGAAGGGAAGGAAAAAGGAGGGGAGCTGATAAGAAGGGAATACTGAGGGAGGCAGTAATCAAAAGGAAAACTCTTAAGGAGGGGAAGAGAGAAGCGGAGAAAAATATAAACATAAACAGGGGAGGAAATAGGATGGAGGGAAAGAGACAGATAGTAATCATAACTGAATATGGATGGAATGAACTCTCCCATAAAATGGAGGCAGATAGCAGAATGGATTAAAAAGCATAATCCGGAGGGGCGGCTAGGTGGCGCAGTGAGTTAGAGCATAGGCCCTCAGAAGGACCTGAGTTCGGATCCGGCATCAGACACTTAACACACAAACAAACAAACAAACAAAAAAACCTAGCCGTGTGACCTTGGGCAAGTTACTTAACCCCAATTGCCTTCCAAAAAGAAAAAAATAAAGCATAATCCTACAATATACTGTTTACAAGGAACACCATCTGAAACAGAGGGCTACACACAGGGTAAAGGCAAAAGGCTGGAGTAAAATATATCATGCCTCAGCTAAAGTAAAAAAAAGCAGGGGTAGCAATGCTTATCTCAGATAAAGCAAAAGCAAAAATAGATCTAATTAAAAGAGATAAGGAAGGAAACTATATCCCGCTAAAAGGCACCATCAAGAATGAAGCAATATCATTACTTAATATATATATGCCAAGTAGCATAGCATCCAGATTCCTAGAGGAGAAGGAAAGGGAGTTAGAGGAAGAAATAGATAGCAAAACTATACTAGTGAGGGACCTTAATCTCCCCCTCTCTGAATTTGATAAATCCAACCTCAAAATAAACAAGAAAGAAGTTAAGGAGGTGAATAGAATTTTAGAGAGGGTAGGTATGATAGCTCTCTGGAGAAAACTGAATAGGGATAAAAAGAATATACCTTCTTCTCAGTGGTACATGGCACATGGACAAAAATCGACCATGTACTAGGACATAAAAACTTCACAATTCAGTACAGAAAGGCAGAAATGTCAAATGCATCATTCTCAGATCATGATGCAATAAAAATCATATGCAATAAAGGGCCATGGAAAGACAAACTAAAAACTAATTGGAAACTAAACAATTTAATCCTAAAGAATGAGTGGGTCAAACAAGAAATCATAGAAACAATCAATAACTTCATTCAAGAGAATAAGAATAATAAGACAACATACCAAAATTTGTGGGATGCAGCACAGGTGGTTCTTAGGGGGAGTTTTATATCCCTAAGTGCATACATGAGTAAATTAGAGAAAAGGGAAGTCAGTGAATTGGGCATGCAATTGAAAAAGCTAGAAAAAGGGGGCAGCTAGGTGGCACAGTGAATAGAGCACTTGCCCTGGAATCAGGAGGACCTGAGTTCAAATCTGGCCTCAGACACTTAACACAACTAGCAGTGCGACCTTGGGCAAGTCACTTAACCCCAACTGCCCTCCAAAAAGCAAAAAAAAAAAAAAAAAATGTAAAGAAGCTAGAAGAACAAATTGAAAATCTGCAATTAAATACTAAATTAGAAATAATTAAAACAAAAGAGAAACTAAGAAAATGAAATTAAGAAAACTATTGAATTAATAAATAAAACTAAGAGCTTGTTTTATGAAAAAATAATATAATTGATTGATCCTTAGCCAATATGATAAAAAAAGAAGAAAGAAGAAAACAAGATTATAAGTATCAAAAATGAAAAGGGTGAACCTACCTCCAATGAAAAGTAAATTAAATGAATAATTCAGAATTATTTTGCCAAATTATATGCACATAAATTTGACAATCTTAGTGACACGGATGAATATTTACAAAAATATAAGCTGCCCAGATTAACTGAAGATGAAGTAAATTACTTAAATAGCCCCATCTCAGAAAAAGAAATTGAACAAGCCATCAGTGAACTCCCTAGGAAAAAATCTCCAGTGCCAATTGGATTTACTAGCGAATTCCATTAAACATTTAAAGAACAATTGATTCCAATACTCTACAAACTACTTGGAAAAATTAGTGAAGAAGGAGTCTTACCAAATTCTTTTTATGACACAAACATGGTGCTGATGCCTAAATCAGGAAGAGATAAAATGGAAAAAGAAAATTATAGAGCAATTTCCCTCATGAATATAGATGCAAAAATTTTAAATAAAATACTAGCAAAAAGACCACAGCAACTTATCACAACAATAATACACTTTGATCAGGTAGAATTTATTCCAGGAATGAAAGGATGGTTTAATATTAGGAAAACCATCAGTATAATTGATCATATCAACAATAAAACTAGCAGAAACCACAAGATTATCTCAATAGATGCATAAAAGGCTTTTGACAAAGTACAACATCAATTCCTATTAAAAGCACTAGAAAGTATAGGAATAAATGGATCCTTCCTTAAAATAATAACTAGCATCTATTTAAAGCTGTCAGTAAGTATTATATGTAATGGTGATAAGCTAGAAACATTTCCAATAAGATCAGGGGTGAAACAAGGGTGTCCACTATCACCCCTCTTATTCAATCTGGTACTAGAGATGTTAGCAGTAGCAATTAGAGAAGAAAAAGAAATAAAAGGAATCTAATTAGGCAAAAAAGAGACCAAGTTATCACTCTTTGTGGATGATATGATGATATACTTAGAGAATCCTGAAGAATCAAGTAAAAAATACTTGAGATAACAAATAAATTTGGCAAAGTTTCAGGATACAAAATACAGCCACATAAATCCTCAGCATTCCTGTATATTTCTAATAAAATGCAACAACAAGAGATGGAAAGAGAAATCCCATTTGAAGTTACTGTAGACATTATAAAATATCTGGGAATCTACCTGCCAAAACAAAGCCAGGACCTATATGAACACAACTACAAAATACTTTTCACATAAGTAAAGTCAGATCTAGCTAATTGGAAAAGCATCAACTGCTCATGGCTGGGTCGAGCTAATATAATAAAAATGATAATTTTACTTAAATTAAATTACATATTTAGGGAGGAGCCAAGATGGCAGAAAGGAAGCAATAACCTTGCTGAGCTCCTCTGTCACTAAGTCTCAAAGGGTGAATCTGAGCAGATTCCGGAGTGATGGAGCCCACTGGAAGACGGAGTGTGGGAGAGTCCAGCCCAGGAGGTCACCCAGTGTGTCTGGACAGGACGATCGCAGAGCAAGTGGGGTCTGCACAGCTCAGACCTAAGAGCAGACAAGCAGACTACACCAGAGAAAGAAAAAGCCCCAGCCTGCAGACTTACCAAGGATGAATTGCAGTCATCTCCCCTTCATCTCACGAATGGGACGGGAGAGGTCATTGGAGCCAGGTAGGAGAGTCGGGCCCCCAGGGGAGAGAGCAGCTTCTCTGGCTGCATTCGGCCCCCAGCCTGGAAGGTTGGAGACTGCCTGCTGTATAATACAGGGGCTGGAATGGCAAAGTAAATTCTGGCTGCTCTGATCCTCCCATCCCTCCTTCATGAAGCAGAAAACCCAAAGATAAGTCTCCCACCCAGATTGAAATCCCAAGTTAATGGAAATAGCCCCAGGCTTGAGAGTCTCCGAGAAGGGGTGTAATTGAGACAGCCAGGAGTCTGAAGAGAAGAGAGGGAGGGGTCCCAACAAGCCCCACCTCACCTCACCAACAAAAGCCTACTTATAGCCCAGGGGTATAGAGGCAGATATCTGAAGTGGTCAGACTCACCCCCACCTACGCATCTACATTCCTCACTGACTTCCCATAAACTAGCCACCCAGAGGTATTCAAAGTCAAGGATCAGGCCCTAAACTCATAGCCTGAGAAACTAAGAAACAGGAAGTCACAGTGGGAAAGAAAGGGGTGCCCATCAATTGGAGAATGGCTAAACAAGTTGTGATATATGCATGTAATGGAATATTATTGTGCTATAAGAAACGAGGAGGTGACGGATTTCATAATTACCTGGAGAGACTTATACAAACTGATGCTGAGCGAGAAGAGTAGAATCAGAAGAAATTTGTATACAATCACAGACATATCATATCTATGATGACCAACTATGACAGACTGGACTCTTTTCAGCAATGCAGTGATATAAGTCAATCCCGAAAGACTCAAGAAAGAGAGAAATGCGCCATCCAGAGATATAACTAGAAAGAACTGAGCCTGAATCCTGATGGAAGCAAATTAAATGATCTTTTTCTTTTCATTGCTTAGTTTTATTTCTTCTTTACCATCTTTCATCCCACCTAGTACAATATGCCTTTGTAATTGGAATAATGTCTAATATGAATGTATTCGCAGATCCTATACTGGACTACATGCTGTCATGGGGGGAGGGGGGAAGGAAGTAAAGGAAATCTGAAAATCAAAAAAAATATAAGCAAGCAGAGGAAGCCCAAAAAGATCATAGAATCCTTTTTGGGGGGCAAAAAGGATCAAAACAGGGAAAGGCAAGAAGACAATGAAGTCAGAACTCCTGCATCAAAAGCTTCCAAGAAAAATATGAATTGGTTACCGGCCATGGAGGAAGGATTTTGAAAAAGTAAGAGAAGTGGAGGAAAAACTTGGAAGACAAATGAGAATGATGCAAAAAAATCGTGAAAAGAGAGTCAACAACCTGACTGAAGAAAATAACACCTTAAAAAAAAGACTAACTCAAATGGCAAAAGAGGCCCAAAAAGCCAATGAGGAGAAGAATGTCTTAAAAAGTCAAATTGCCCAGATGGAAAAGGAATTTCAAAAATTCATTGAAGAGAATAATTCCTTCAAAATTAGATTGGAGCAAATAGAAGCTAATGACTTTATGAGAAATCAATGTAGTATAAAACAGATCCAAACAAATGAAAAAATAGAAGGCAATGTGAAATATCTCATTGGAAAAACCACTGAACTGGAAAATAGATCCAGGAGAGATAATTTAAAAAGTATTGGGCTACCTGAAAGCCATGATACAAAAAAGGACCTAGAAATCATCCTTCAATAAATTCTCAAGGAAAATTGCCCTGATATTTTAGAACTAGAGGTTGAAAGAATCCACTGATCACCTCTTGAAAAAGATCCCCAAAAGAAAACTCCTAGGACTATTATAGCCAAATTCCAGAGTTCCCAGGTCAAGGAGAAAATATTATAAGCAGCCTGGAAGATATCATTTGAGTATTGTGGAAACACAATCAGGAGAACACAAGATCTAGCAGCTTCTACATTAAGGGATGGAAAGGCTTGGAATACAATATTCCAGAGGTCAAAGGAGCTAGGATTAAAACCAAGAATCTCCTAGGCAGCAAACTGAGTATAATGTTTCAGGGGAAAATATGGTCATTCAATGAAATAGAGGAATTTCAAGTAATCTTGATGAAAAAAAACAGAGTTGAATAGAAAATCTGGCTTTCAAATACAAGAAGCAAGAGAAGCATGAGAAGGTAAACAGGGAAAAGAAGTCATAAGGAACTTATTAAAATTGAACTATTTACATTCGTACATGGTAAAATGATAATTGTAACTCATGAGACTTCTCAGTAGGAGGATAGTTGAAGGTAATATATATGTAATATATGTGTGTGTGTGTGTGTGTGTGTGTGTTTATACAGGAGGGTATATGTGCATAGAAATACATATGTGAGTGTATATATGTATATATGTGTGTGTACATGTAAACATAGTCAGAGGACACAGTTGAATAGGAAGGGATGATATCTAAAAAATAAAATTAAGAGATGAGAAAAGAATATAATGAGAGGAGATAGGGATAGATAGAATAGGGTAAATTACTTCATATAAAAGCAGAAAGAGAAAACTGTTACAATGGAGGGGAAGAACAGGAAAGCAAAAGGGAATTGGTCAACCTTACTCTCATTGAATTTGGCTTAAGGAGGGAATAACGTACACACTAAATTTAGTATCTTACCCTACAGGAAACTAGGGGGGAAGTGGATAAGAGGGGGAATGATAGAAGGGAGGACAGATTGGGGGGAGGGTAGTTACTCATATGTTATACAGTCCAAACCCCTCATTTTATAAAAAAAGGAAAACAAGGCCCTGAGAGAGTAACTGACTCCCATACGATAACATCAATTACCTCTGCAGCAGAGCTGGGATTCAAATAGTCTTTTGACTCTAAGTCTAATAAAATTTTCACTTTGAAACACTAAGGAATATTATCACGATAAGTAAAAGGTGATTGAAAAAGCAGATCCACAAGGAAATATGGAAGGGACTGGCATTATTTATCCCAAGAAAGAACTTTGATTTCTTATCGTAACTATATGTAATCTTTTACAGAAATCCTGCTCCTGTGGTTCACTGGAGCATGGAGGTGACCTTGAGTTATTTAAAGCTATGTTAGTGGAGCCCAGACTGGAAAGGCTTTAATGTTATCTAGGCAACAATATGTCTGCTACCTGAGGACCCTAGAGAGGCTCATACCCAATAGGTAGGCCACTAGAGGACAGATTCTCTGGCTATGATAGCTCATGGAAGAAATTAAAATACAAAATGGTCCTCACTCATGTTCAGCTCATCTTCCACTCCCAACTGGGCTTCTGATTTTCTGGATTTAGCCACCATAACTCACCTTCTTCCCCTGCAATATCCCTCCTCATTGATGCTCCCTTTTCCTTTTGGTGAATACCTTCCAGGGATTACATTTTGGATAGTCTCAGGTCACCATATTTCATTTCCCTTCACAGTTGTGCTTTTGACTTTCTATGTTTTGCTACCATTCCTCTGCATGGGTACTTTTTCTCATCCACACCAGCCTTTGTCCAACAACCAGCAACTTCACCAAAATGGACAACTTCACTACCAATGAAACAAGAAGGCAATTTGAAGCTAAAGGGAAGGATGACTTATAAGTTCTCCTTGGAGAAGTAAAGAAAAGGAGTTGGTAGAGTTGATTTCATAGTATGGGCAAACATCAATATAAAAAACTAGAAAGTATTATTGGATCTCACTCCTAGTGTTTGAGAGGAGCACAATTAAGAAGACCAGCATGCAGAAAGTTACAACTTAGTAGCCAACATCTCTTTTTGTTTGTCAATCTATTATCCTATAGCTTTTTCCAAGATCTCCACGTCCTTGAGGTGTGCAGTTTGGAATATATCATAGAACAATACTGTAGATAGAATATGTATGGAGCTGAATATGATAGGAAGATAACCTCAAGATATTAAGATTTCATTTATTAAATTTGTATCATACTTTTTTTGAAACATGATAAGATATTGTTTATTCATGGTTAGCAAGTGGTCACTCATGACACTGTGATTTTTGTTTTAATCACTGAAAGATTGCTCATACAACCCTTTATAACTATTCTCTATAAATAGACACATAATAGAGCAATACTATTAGTCCTCATTTCTTTGCTGGAAAAATTCACAAGGTCACAGAGAGGTTAATAGAAGAGTCAAAAGTAGGATTTCTGAGCATAGCTCTCAAAAATGTTGGCTAGTTCCAAGTTCCAGCTACTTCCATAAATTAGTTTAGGCAATTTCAATAATACAAAACCACGAAACAAAGTTTCCACAGGCAGCAGGTCACAAATTATGTGCCTTTGAGTCCAACCCTGATTAATCCATTTGGCCACACTGATTCTTAATATGTGACTAATATTTGCTGGTAAAGTACTGTATTCAATATGCCAGCAAATATGGAAAACTCAACATTGATCACTGGATTATGAAAGATCAGTTTGTATCCCAATCCTAAAGAAGGACAATGGCAAAGAATGTTCATATTACCAAACAATTGCATTCATTTCACAAACCAGTAAGGTTATGCTTAAGATTTTGCAAGCTAGGCTTCAGGAATATGTGAACCAAGAATTACCAGAGGTGCAGGCTAATTTTTGAAGAGGCAGAGGAGTTAGAGACCAAATTGCCAACATTTCTTGGATTATGGGGAAAGCAAGGTAGTTCTAGAAAAAATATCTACTTTTACTTCCACACTATATTTTAAATGATGTGGATCACAACAAAATGTGGCAAGACCTCAAAGAAAAAGAAGTACCAGATAATCTTATTTGTCTCCAGAGGAAGCTGCATATAGGTCAAGAAGCAACATTTAAAATCAAACATGGGACAACTGACTGGGAAAAGGCTATATATTGTCATTTTATTTATTTAACTTATATGATGATCATATCATGTGAAATGTTAGGCTGGATGAATCAAAAACCAAAAACAAGGTTGCCAAGAGAAATATCAATATCTCAAATATACAGATGATACCATTCTGATGTCAGAAAGTGAAGAAGAAATAAAAACCCTCTTGATGAGGGTAAAAGCTGGTATGAAACTTAACACTTGAAAAAAAAAACTAAGATTCTAGCAAGTGGTACCATTACTTCCTAGCAAACAGAGTGAGAAGAAATGGAAGTACTGTCAGATTTTCTACATCCCTATAAATGGTGACTGTAGCCAGGAAATTAAAGACACTTCTTGGAAAGAAAGCTATAACAAATCTATAAAACTTAAAAAGCAGAGATATCACCTTGCTGACAAAGGGACATACTAGTCAAAGCTATAATCTTTCCAGTAGCAATATATAGCTATGAGAGGTGGACTATTAGAAAAGCTGAGCACAGCAGAATTGAAACTTTCAAATTGTGGAAGAAGACTTTTGAGAGTCCCTTGTACAGCAAAGAGATGAAATCAGTCAATACTTAAAGTAACTAATTCCGACTGTTCACTGGAAGGTTAAATACTAAAGCTGAAGCTTAAATACTTTGGCCACATAATGAGAAGACAGGACTCAATGGAAAAGACCCTGATGTTGGGAATGATTGATGGCAAAAAAGAGAAAGGAATGGGAGATGAGATGGATAGATAGTGTCAAGGAAGCAATGACCATGAGCTTGAACAGATTTCATGAGAAAGTGGAGGATAGAAGAGCCTGGCAAGCTATATTCCATGGGGTCATGAAGAGTTGGACATGACTGAATGACTGAACAACAGCAACAAATATTTGTGGGTTCATATGAGTCTTATTCTATCCTAAAATATTTTTTCTTCTAAGAAGCTCAAAGTTTTTAACCTAAACAAATCTTTCAATGTTCTCAGAAAGGAGCCATTATTACTTAATTTTATTACATCAAGATTTTTTAAGATCTGTGATTCCATCCATTTGAGTACTTCCTCTAGTTATGAAAATCCTTTAAGACCAAGTGATCTTTCTTCCTGAGTTGCTTCACCCCTAAACATTTACCTCCTATTAGATTCTGGTCATGAATTTCTCCCAAATTAACTGTATGGCTGATCCTTAGACAGTCAACACACAGTGTGGTATATGACCTTTACTCAAGGTCTTTCCAGCTTGATAAGATCTTCCAGAGTTTACACTTTGCTAGCAGAGCCTTAAAGAACTCAAGGTCACCTCCAAGCCTCTGATAATACATCAGAGTACAACTTTAGCTGAAGTAGTTAATCTTACCAATTGTAAACACTCTACATTATACTACCAAATTGGAAAATTAAGAACTATAATGTTTAAGAATCCAGGTTTATTCAATCTCTTTTTTAATCTGGACACATTCATAAATGCAATATGAAGTCTAGACACTGAAACTGTGAAAATCTCTCTGATCTCAAAAACCCTTTGCAAGACTGGGGTGTGGGTGGCAGAAGCATATTGCCAACTAGGAAAGGACAGGATTGGGAGTCTAAATAAGTCAAAGGAACTTCCAGGTCTAGGCAAGCAAAGGATTAGGACAAAGGTCAGGTAGTAGAAAGAAGAGCAGGAAGGCAGTTTGGGTAGAGATAAACAAGAAGAATCTAAAACTAAGGAAATAAAAAAATGACTTGGAAGAAAAAGATGGCCAATAATGGCAGCAACCTCCATCTTCATTCTATCCTCTACTAGGATTGTGGTGCTCTGGATCTATAAGTATTGATTGTGGCTACAAAGCAGACTGAGGCCCAAAGATCACTAGTTCCCAGAGGACTTCAGATGTAAAGAACAAAGAATCTATACTTTCCTCACTAGTAAGAGTAATATTTCATAGGGTTCTATCACACAAGCTAGAATGGTTTTTCCTAAGACCCTATCTCATGAAGACTAGTTGTTTTGTTTTGTTTTGTTTCCTTAAAAAGCATTGAAATAATCCTCAAGACTTAATTGGTTCAGGCTTTCAAGACTTGGTCCATTGACATAGTTCAGTGGGGATATAAGTACAAAAAAGCCAAGGCATGAAAAGTCATTTGGCCTTCCCACTGCCTTCAAATCAGCTGGTTAAAGCATATACAATCAAAGCTCAATATCTCTGCCCTGGAAGAGCTAAGAAAATCTTCTTTTGCAGAAAGAAGGAAGGAAGGAAGGAAGGAAGGAAGGAAGGAAGGAAGGAAGGAAGGAAGGAAGGAAGGAAGGGAGGGAGGAAAGAAGGAAGGAAGGAAGGAAGGAAGGAAGGAAGGAAGGAAGGAAGGAAGGAAGGAAGGAAGGAAGGAAGGAAATAAGCAATTATTAAGTTCCTACTATGTGCCAGACACTGTGCTGAGAGACAAATATTATTTCATTTAATCTTCACAGCAGCCCTGCAAGGTCGGTGCTATTATTATTCCCATTTTACAGTTTAAAAAATGACAAACCTAGACATTAAGTAACTTGCCCACCTAGGAAATGTCTAAGGCTGCATTTGAACTCAGAACTTCCTGACTCCAGGACCATCCACAATGCCACCTAATGATTGCTTCTATACTATAAGCAATTATGAAGTTATAACTGTTAAATGATCTACAAATATTTCCTTTTATTCTAGTTTTGAACCCAAACTGCTGGATCAGCCTGAGTCAGGCCTAGACTCCAACACCTTCCTTGTGAATAAGGGTTGACCTCACACAAACATCCTTGAAACAGTCTTTCATAAATTGCTCTATGTCCATAAAATCCTGGAAAAAACACACGTGAGAAAATGAAAGCAATTAGATTATGCCACTCTGAGTGGCAGTGCCTAGCACTACAGGTGGCCTAAAAAACATCAAGGCAAAATGCTAACTGGTACCAAGAGAACTCTTAAAAACAGCAAAATCATCAGAGCTAAAAACCATCCTTCAATGCTGCTACTTCAACACTCCATTACTAATAACACCCTGAGAGGCCTGCCATGGTTTGAATATTAGAGGCCAGCAATGTTCTCCATCTTTTGAATTTGCAAAAGAGGCAAAAACATTGTTTTGACTCTGATGCTTCCAGAAAACCAGCATAATGAACAGCCATATTGGAATTTTAAAATATATTTTGTATACACCTGTCCTCTGATAGAATGTAAGTTCCTTGTAGTAAGGGTCACTTTAATTCTCTTTTTATCCCCAGAGCCTCGCTGATCTAATCACCACATAACCAATAGACACTCGCTCTAGCCAATCACTAGAGGATCCAGAAGACGAGATGCACCTATATTTACAGTGTAAATGAATGGAAAATCCCTCACTGGCCCCTTTAATCATTTTCATTACAAACAAGGAGCGTCTCAGTCCTGAGTTTCATTTTCAGACAAGAAATGCAAGCTTTGTTCTATTCTCTTTCCTTAATTTTGACAAGTTCAGTCTTGCCTCCCAGTGTTCCTTAGAAGCATACTTTCTCATATGTTAATATTGTGAGCAGGTGTCCATGATAAGTGGATAGATGACTGAGCATATGTAGCATAACAGAGTTTAGGGTCACAATCAAGAAATTAATGGATTGTAATAAAATTGTAGGTATGATAATAGATATCCCACATATAGAGATAGAGGAGGTTTATTTGTGAGATGAAAAATATAATCTGCACATAATATTGAATAACTATCATAACATCAGCTTTATATCTTACCTCTAGCCTAGATTCAATACGGGAAAGTCTCCACATAGAGATCAGGTATAGCTAGTCTCATTTTCCATTACACTTCTCATCTTCACCCCAGTTTTGCATGAGCCATAAGGAAAATGCACTTATATTGTCATTTTAGGTATATTTGCTGAAAGAACTAGGGAGCTGGCAAATTATACTATGTGACTCCCCAAATAGCAACTCCCCCTTCAGGTAACAGAGTCAGCTTCATCCTCAATAGCCCATACACTGCCAGCTCCTCACACATCCACTCTTCCCAAGAAAATCACCAGAACACCTCCCTTCCCTGTTCCCACTGTCTTCACCATCTGTAATCAGGTGAGTCTATGTGCTTCATTGGACCAGTGCTTGGCCATACTCCACAGTCAGTGACTCAGAAAGGAAGAGGAAAGAATTACCTCAGCAACATTCACATCAGGACCTGTACCTAGGATCCCACGGACTCCCACTGAAGGCACACCACCCCTACTTCCTGCTCTAGCTGGTCTCCAGAAGATCTCTCTCCAGCCCTCCATGGACTCTGAGCCTCCAACAACCAGCCTAGACACTGGAGTCTGTTTTGGTGCAATGCAAGGTGACCCCCTGCAAGGGGTGCCACATGGCACTCAAGTGTGAATGGTTGTCTCTCTATGGTTTCACATGGTTCTATGCTAAGATAGCTCCAACTTCCCCAGATTATCCCCCACTAAAGACTAGCCTGCCTTTTTGGAGCTCCAATTGCGATGTTCCATCACTTTTTTGGTTTTAGGCACTCCCTCCCATCTCTCTGATTTCCTGATTTCCTGCTCAGGCAGAAACCATAGAAATGTTATGGAAAGTTCCTCCTATCTAAGTGGATATTGTAGAATAAAACTTACAACTAAATTAATCTGGCATATATTAATGATATGCATAATAACTATTGTGCATGTGGTAATTAACCATAAATGGTAAGCAGTTCTCATAAATAACTGTAATTAGTGTTACTTTTACACGGCCAAATCACGTTTTTTTTAGTTTCATTCTTTTTGTTGGTTTTCAGTATCTATAAATAGTATCAATGTAGACAGTTTCTTCTAATATCATTTACGGTTTAATCCTCACTACAGACATTGATGATCACACTCATTATAAGAGAAAGGTCTTGGATCTAACTCTCCACCAGTAATGGTTCCCTATGTCATGGCCACTCCCCAGTCCTACAGTTCAGGGCTGAAATTTCCAGTGTTCCCCTCACCCACTGCTCTTTCCTGTCTATCTGCTCTTCCCATATGCCTTAGAGATAATTAGGCAGTGTGTTCATATACTTTCTGCATCTTGCTCTCTACCTGAAAAAGCAAGTCCCCAGGGGTCCTGGGCATCAAAATTCAAACCATACCAGCACACTTTTATTGGGGGCAGTGTGAGTAGGGAAGGGGGCCACTACATGCACACACATGAAAGGGAAGATGGATAAAGAAAGGAGCCTGTATACCAAAGACTACAGCCTAAGACTGCCCTATTTACCTTCAATCAGATCACAATAAATAAAAGCTGGGTGCAAAGCTGGGTGCTCCTTGTGGGACACAAACATACATGTATGCCTGTACATGTACATGCACACATTCGTGTGACTTATTTGAAACACCAGATCTCTAAACCTTTTGTGAGGAAGAATAATCACTTTCACTTAAGGTTGCATTATAGTTGAGCTTTATGGTTGCCAAGAGCTTTACAGTAATCCTGTGAAATATTCATTACACATATCCTAGTGGAGAAATTCCTAGCACTCCATTTCCCAGGAGACCATATATCTGCATACAATCTGGTGATTGGATCACCAGAAGAGGACTTTGATTGGTGTGAAAGACTTCTGAGAGTTGGAAACTTTAAAAATCATAGAAGCTAGCATGCCAGGGTGGTAAGAAAGCCTGATGAGTTGGCATTAGAATGGTGATAAGTGGGTGCCAGCTTCAGCTGGCACAAATAAGCAAATGAGGGGGCAAGAAAGATTGCTGTGGCCTCCTCAAACCCAGGAATACTGAGAGAAACCTGAAGACCTCACAGAATAAGCTGAGATGAATTACTGAGAAAAAATTATTATTTTTTTAAAAGGAATTACTGCATCAGAGAGGCTTAAGCAGACTCTCATGTTAGCTTCAAGCTGTGAGAGAAAGAAAAAGCTATGAAGACTCAGACTGGAGAATTTTTCCAGCTATAATAGAAGATAGATTGCATTGATACCTAAACCCATTCCCACCAGCATGTGCATCTGTATTACTGTAGATTGTGTTTTATTTGTGTATGGACTAAGTGTCCTCTGATTGCTCCTGTCATTTATTTTGCTAATCTTTCTTGATTAAATACATAGCTATTTGATTTCTAGTTTCTATCTAATCTGTTAATAGAGTAAGCCCTGGATATTTAAATTAAAACTCAATTTTAGAGGTTTCTAATCTATTTGGGATGGAAGTTCAAAGCATTTAAAGGTATCTAAAACAGAGAAGCTAGGTGGTACAGTGGACAGAGTGCCAGACCATGTTCAAATCTGACCTCAGACACTTTATTAGCTGGGTGACCCTGGACAAATCATTTAACCCTGTGTAGGGGCAACCACACTGGCATATCCAGGATGGCTGCTAGCACAGGTTCTTAGATTTGCTTTACTAGGAAAGACAGCTGTTTAAGGGGTCAACAATCTTTTTTAATGACATTCACTAGTTAAGGGGAAAAGTCAACACCCTAAACTTCAGAGAAAATACAAGTATAGAAATAAAGACCAACAGACAGGGCTCTGGCTGCCTAAATCAACTATACACTTTACATACATCCCTGGATTGAGAGAGCCTTTACATCTGAGCAGAGGGAAAGCTCTGAATATACTCAGAATCTTGACCAGGAAATCACAAGATCCTTCTCATAAGTGAGCCCCCAAAGCAAAATACCAACTCAGGGTATATATACACTTCTCAGAGGCAAAAACCATCACAACCCTCGGAGACTCAATGCCTAATTAGAAATTAGCAAAAGGTGTGAAAGCCTTCCTACAAGCAAGCCTTCCTACAAGCAAGCCTCCCCTAAGCAAGTTTTCCTTAATGGGCTCCAGGTGAGGCCTATTAATGGGCAGGGAAGATCTTAAATCCCACTAACATTACACCCTGTTTCCTCATCTATAATAATGCACTGGAGAAGGAAATGGCAAACCACTCCAGTATCTTTGCCAAGAAAACCCCAAAGGGAATCATGAAGAGTTAAACCCAACTGAAAATGACTAAACAGCAACAAAATACTTCCAGGTACCTTAAGTAATAGAACATCAGAGTTGAATGGACTAAGGGTTACACATAGATAATACTAGTATTATTATCCCAATTTTTACAAATGAGAAAACTGTGGCTTATAAGTGTGAAGAGACTTACCTAAAGTTAACCAGGTTATAAGAGGCAGAACCAAGATCTAAAAAGAGCTATTCTAAAATCTAATTCTGTGACATAAACACTTCTGATTCTGTATTTCTGTGAGGTAGTGGGGTGATAGAGTGGGTAGAGCAATGAACTGGAAGTCATGAAGACCTAAGATCCAGGCCCAGATACTTAAAAGCTGTGTGATCCTACACAAGTCACTTAACCTTTCTGCTTCAGTTTCCAAATATCTAAAAAGTATCTACTTTCAGGGGGCGGCTAGGTGGCGCAGTGAGTAGAGCGCCGGCCCTGGAGTCAGAAGGACCTGAGTTCGGATCCGGCCTTAGACACTTAACCCACACAAACAAAAACTTAGCCGTGTGACCTTGGGCAAGTTACTTAACCCCAATTGCCCTAAAGGAGCGGCTAGGTGGCGCAGTAAGAGCGCTGGCCTCGGAGTTGGGATGACCCGAGATCAAATCCGGCCTCAGAAAATGAGCACCCACGCATAAATAATGACTAGCCATGTAACCTTGAGCAAGTTACTTAACCCCAATTGCTTAAAAAAAAAAAAAAAGAAATAGTATCTACTTTCCAGGATAGTTGTGAGGATCAAATGAGTAATATCTATGAATTACTTTGCAGAACTTAAAGCCCTATATAAATGCTAGCTATTATCAGTGTTATTATTATTACTGAAATTTTCCTAAAGTCTTGAGATTACTAGAGTGGGAGAAAGGAGGGTGTTACTGTCCCACAAGGGACTGAGAAAGGAAAGTGCAACCCCTTCTCCCCACAAGAAAACAAGAATTCCCCAAAGGATTAGTCTCCAGAAGAGGCAAGAGGTCATGAAAGAGAAGAGCTATAGTTCATAGATTTACCAAGTAAGGTTACAAGTTCTGTTCTTCAATTGATTCTTTTGGGGATCTTTGTAGTCAGGAAGAGCATCTATGACACCTAAACATTTCTATTGCAGTTATTACTAAATGTTATTAGATTAGTTATTAGCATCTCTAAAGTCAAAGCCAAGAACTCAATAGAGTCTAGGTTATCGAGGTGACAGATGGATCTCTTCAGGGTGATATCACAGTGCCTGAAGGAGATTGTTGTTTGACCTCTTTTATGAATACTAAGGATCCTTCTGGGCCTTTGAAAGACTTCAGTCCAAAAATCTTTCACTAAAGAAAATTTTACTTTAAATAAAGGAGAGCTTTATCTCCTTGGAAACAGATTCCCTCCTCCTCATTCTTTGTTTAAGATGATGGCCAGTTTTTCCAGTCCCCATCCTCCATATCCTTCCTTCTTAAAAAAAAGCTCATGGTATAATAAAACAGGTTGGTGGCCCGAGGCAAAATGCCTAGCAAAGTAAACAATGAAATAGCTGTTGAATGAGGGTCCTTAATCATTCCTCATTTCAAGTCCATGATGTTTGGGGAACAGAAATTGAGGTAAGAGAATATTTGCTTAGTAGTGGTAAGGAATGCAGGTTATAAAAAATGTTCTATGCTAGAATCTTATCATAACATTTGCTGTGACAAGGAATCCTATATAAAGTAGGGCCACTAGAAGGGGGGATGATTATGGAAGTACTTCCTTATAAGGCATTTTTACCTATAACATGGCCTCCATAGCAGTAACACAGAAGCACAGAATCTTGGGATTAGAAGGGACTTAGCCTTCGCTCTCCACCATTCCCAAAATATAGTTAACCAACTTTCACTTGCAAAGCTTCCTTACCACCTTCCAATTGAATCATTGCATTTTGGGGTGCCTCTAATTAACAGGACTTTTCTATGCCAAGCTGAAACTGGTCTCTCTGTACTTGTACACATTGCTCTTAATTCTATCCCCGGAGATGAAGCAGACTAATTATAATACTTGCAAGTGACAGCTCTTCCAATACTTGAATGCAGCTAACATTTCCTTATAGCCACCAAAACCAAAACTTCTCTTCTTCAGGCTAAACATTCCCAGATTCCTTCCACTCATCCTCAAATGGCATCTGAAATTTTGTCAATCTCCTCATCACTCTCCACTCCAATTTATCAATGTCCTTTCTCAAATATCCTGCCCAGATGGAGTCTGACCTGGACGTCCACAGAACTGTTGCCTCCCTCTTTCTGAACCCCATGGTTCTATTATTACACATTAAGATAGAATTTCTCTTTTTTTTTGGACCAGTATAGTACAGTTTGTCTATGAATGAGATTGTCATCCAATAACCCCCACATCTTTTTTATCCAAAATGGCATTGTCATGCCTCCCCTTTCCTGTACACAGATAGTTAATTTGCTTAAACTCAGATTTAGCACTTTACATTTATCCCTGATGAATTTCTTATTTTATTGAGTAATAAAATAGTCCAACAAGTCAACATTTATGAAGCACGTAGAGGTGTTTAATGGGCAAAAGACAGTCCCTCCTTTTGAGGAGTTTACAATTCTAATGGGGGAAACAAGATGAAAACAACTATGTACAAGTAAGATATTTAAAGAATATTCCTTTTCTGGGGTGGCTAGGTGGTGCAGTAAATAGAGCGTCGGCCCTGGAGTCAGAAGGACCTGAGTTCAGATTCGACCTCAGATATTTAATGCACACACAAACAAAAACCTAGCCGTGTGACCTTGGGCAAGTTACTTAACCCCAATTGCCCTCCAAAAAGCAAAATATATATATATATATATATATATATATATATATATATATATATATATATTCTTTTTCTTTATTTACTTTAAGTTTACAACATTCAGTTGTAATACAATATAGGTTCTACAAATGCCTTCACATTAAACATTAGTCAATTTGTAAAGAAGAATTATAATCAATGGAATGAACAGT
Source organism: Gymnobelideus leadbeateri (assembly GCA_011680675.1). Taxonomy (NCBI): domain Eukaryota; kingdom Metazoa; phylum Chordata; class Mammalia; order Diprotodontia; family Petauridae; genus Gymnobelideus; species Gymnobelideus leadbeateri. The sequence goes on along the minus strand of WOXC01009709.1, from coordinate 717,798 downwards.
GAGAAAGAAGGAATGAAATAGGGGCAGCTAGGTGGCACAGTGAATAGAGCACTGGCCCTGGAGCCAGGAGGACCTGAGTTCAAATATGACTTCAGACACTTAACACTTACTAGCTGTGTGACCTTGAGCAAGTCACTTAACCCCAATTGCCCTGCCTTCCCCCCCTCCAAAAATAAAAAAGCAAAAAAAAAAAGAGAGAGAGACAGAGAGAGAGCAAATAGTTTGCTTCAATCTGCATTCAGACTCTGTAGTTCTTTCTCTGGATGAGGATAACCCTTTTCCATCATGAGTCTTTTGGTGTTGTCTTATAACTTTGCATTGCTGAGAGGAGCCCAGTCTATCAAAGTTAGCCAGCACAGATACAATGTGTCTTTAATTGTATAACTAAGTTCTCCTGCTTCTGTTCCCCTCACTCAGCATCAGTTTATAGAAGTCTCTCCAGTTTATTATGAAATCTGTCTGCTCCTCATTTCTTATAGCATAATAGTATTTCATTACATTCATGTACCACAACTTGTTTAGCCACTCCCCAGTTGAAGGGCATCTCCTTGACTTCCAGTTCTTGGCCACCACAAAAAGAGCTGCTATAAATATCTTTGTACATACAGATCCTTTTCCCACTTGTATGCTCACTTTGGGATACAAGCCTAGAAGTGGTATTGCTGGGTCAAAGAGTATACACTTTTTTACAGCCCTTTGGGCATAGTTCCAAATTGCTCTCCAGAATGGTTGGATCAGTTTACAACTCCACAAACAATGCATTAGTGTTCCAATTTTTCCACATCCTCTCCAACATTTATCATTTTCCTGTTTTGTCATCTTAGCCAATCTGACTGGTGAGATATGGTACCTCAGAGTTGTTTTGAATTGCATTTCTCTAAACCATAGTGATTTAGAGCATTTTTCATATGCTTATAGATATCTTTAATTTCTTCCTATGAAAATTGCCTTTTCATATCCTTTTAAAGGATATTCTTAACCAAATAAGAAATAGAGGAAATTATAAAAGATAAAGTAGACAACTTGGCTTACTTGAAACTGAAAAACTTCTGCTTAGACATTAATGCATCTACAATAAGAAGGGAAGTGGTCAAATGGGGAGGGGGAATTATTGTAACAATATGTATACAAAAGAACAAATTGGAGATAATCAAGGAAAGGAAGGCACCGGGGTTAAGGAGACTCAGGAAAGGCTTCCTGCGGAAAGTAGGATTTAGTTGTGGCTTGAAGGAAGCCAGAAGGAGAGAGACAGAGACACAGAGAGAGACAGAAACATACAGACAGAGAGGGTGAGTGAGTGTTCCAAGTTTGGGAGATAGCCAGTAAAAATACCTAGGAATAGAATGCCTTGTATGAGGAATAGTAAAGAGTTCACTGGATCACAGAATAAACAGAATACTTGATGGGGAGTATGGTTAAAGAAGGCTGGAAAGTTTGGAGAGGGGCTAGTTTATGAAGGGCTTTGAATGCCAAAGAGAGTATTTTACATTTGATCTAGGATGTGATAGGGAGCCCCTGGAGTTATTGAGTAAGGGAGTGACATGGTCAGATCTGAACTTAAAGATCAATCTGTCAGCTGAATGGAGAATAAACTGGAGTGGGGGGAAATCTGAGGCAGGGATAATGAGGACAAGCATCAAAACAGCTGCTGTGGCAGAGGAAAGATGAGAGGAGAAATGTTACAAAGATAGAAATGACGGGACTTGGCAACTGATTAGAAAAGGAGGGAGGTAAGAGAGAGTGAGGAGGCTAGGATACCAGGCTGTGAGCCCAGGTGACTGGGAGGATGGTGGTGCCCTCAACGATATTAAGGAAGTTTGGAAGAGAGCTGGATTGGGGGTTAGTAAATATATGCAATGACCATAATCATGTAAAGGAAAATTATCAATGCAATGACCAATCCTGATTGCAAAAAATAGCTGATGAAACATAACATCCTTACTCTTAGAAGCTAGAGAGATTATGGTCTACAGATGTTGTACAAGGCAAACTGTTAGATACAGTCACTGGATTGGTTCGTTTTGTTTAATTGTACTTCTTTGTTATAAGGAAGGGTTCTTTTATGAGGAAAGGAATATTAGGAAGTAACAGTGATTTTTTAAAAGCATCAAAGAAATATTGTAAATATTTTCAAAGAAGATGTAGCTATTTCTTGGCTCTAGTTATGTAAAATTGACTAGCTACATTTGCTAAATCTGGAAATTATTAGGTAACATGGTTTTCCATCAAATCTAGGGACAAGACATTTGATTGTCTTCTAATCCAAAATCAAAAAGGTAGCAAAGGCATCTTTAATCTTAACTCATAGCTGCTACCAATATCACACCTCTCCACCACTATTCCCTAGGGTTAATTCAATGGGATCAGTGCCCATAGGGTAAGTTTTTCACTTTCTTCTAAAATAGTGAAGATTTTCCCCATTTTTCTCTCTATTTCCTAGTTATTAAGTGATTTGTTCATGGTTTAGTGAAAAGTAACCAGAAAAATGTCTCTGGAGAAAGTGGGCTCAGATTTAACAAAATTTCTATATATAATGTATCACTGGGAAAGGAAATGGCAAAATACTGCAGTATCTTTGCCAAGAAAACCCAGTGGATAGTATGGTCTATGGGGTCACAAAGAGTTTAACGATGAATAACAGTTGAACAGCTGAACAACAACATATATCATTGGTCCCACCAAGATCATGTTCAAATGCAGCATCAATGCTGGGTTAGTGTTCCTATCAGCTATTCTGGCCTGGTCTTAAGGTTGTTCCTCATTCTGTAGGGCATCAGTGCTAGACTGGTTACAAAACCCAGCATAGACATGACTCCTCCACTCTCTTGGCTCCCTGGACTCCTAGGCACTGGGACAGCTTGCTCTCCTGACCTTTCAAAATTCACAAAGTTGTCATCTCCAGTTCCTCCATCTAAAGCAAAAGAACAAAAATGGTAAGACCTGCTTCCATGGGGCCATCAGCCCCTTTAGGAGATGGCTCAGGGAAACAAGGCAGATTTAATTCTTTTAGAAGGTGCTCAAACCTCCAGCTTTGCCAGCATAGCCAGTCAAAGAAGCCCCTGTCCACTGTGTAGTTAGCAGACAGAACCAATTACATAATGTCAGTACCCCAACTTTAGGAATGAAGCATTTGGTTCAGATAAAGAGAAGCTGGAGCCAGTAGCGCTAAGGTGAGGTAGAGGAGAAACAATATTAGATTGCCACAAGCCTAAGGGGAAAAAAACAATCATCTGAACCTGAAATACAGCTAAAAAACCTTATTTTGCTTTATTTTAACCAGAAGCAAACCGTAGGCTGAAATCAAACAGCTGCTCTTGGTCTGATAAACTCAGGCACTTTGTCCCAAAGCCATACCCCAGAAAGGTAGTAAGTTGCTAGAGAAGCTACACCCATATGAAAAAGGGAGTGAATTCCTTGAATGTGAACAGACAAAGCCCAAGGAAGCATGTCCACTTTGTAATCTGGACGTTAGGTGACATTTAAAAGTATGTAATACTCACAAATGACTAATCGCATGTAAGAAATATTAGTGGAAGGGGCAGCTAGGTGGAGCAGTGAGTAGAGTGTTGGCCCTGGAGTCAGAAGGACCTGAGTTCGGATCCTACCTCAGACACTTAACACACACAAACAAAAACCTAGCCATGTGACCTTGGGCAAGTTAACCCCAATTGCCCTCCAAAATGCAAAAAAAAAAAAAATCTTAGTGGGGGGAGGCCAAATTCTGGCATAATTCAGAACAAAAAGAAAAGATTTGATTAAAAAGGCCATTCTCCCCTGTATCTATGCATAGAAAAGAAAACATTATATATCTCAGAGGGTATTTTGTTTTTAATGAGAACTCACTCACATGAGTCACATGGCTAAATTTCACTGATTTCATTCAGGACAAATAAGAAAATTGATTCTGTTTTGTGACTGGAAAGACAAAATGATCTGAATAAATGTTCAGCAAATGGGAGTTACACAAGTTGTCTGATGCAATTTTGCTAAAGATAAATCTAAGAGAGAAGGCTATAGCAGTGTCCAAGTGCTGTATGTCATCATAGCAAGTTTACTATGAAAATGGACAAGAAATTTGGGGAAATGCAGACTGGGAGAGTTGGAATGATTGACTCAAAAGAAGCTTTCCTTTGGACAATACCAAATATTTTGTTCCCAATCACATTCTGGTTTCTTCCTTTTCCTTTCTGTAACAAAAACCTTGAATTTTGTTGCAAGGGATGAAATAGAAAAAGAACCCAGATGAGTTCATTCAAGGCAATGTAGTGTGGTAGAAAGAATAATGACTTGGGTTCATCAGAGGCCTGCATTTAAACCCTTAGTTCTGAAGTACATTACTCTCCAGACCTTGGTTACCTCACTCCTCTAAAGTCTAGTCTATGTAGCTATAGACTTGCAGCTTGAGAAGCAGGGGTTAAGCCCAGTCCCTTTTTCTCACCTCGGCAAAGCAAGAAATACAAGGAAGAAAAAGGAAGAGATAAAGTTAAAAAACAACAACACACCAAGAGAGAAGAAAGCAGTCCTCATTAGAAAAACCTCAAACAAAAATCAACTCCAACAGAAGTGTATTAGTATTAATTAGTACATAAATGTATTCTTATATGCCTTGCAACACTAACTAAATCCATGTTTTACTATCTTTGCCAATGTGATGGGTGTGAGCTAACACTTTGAGGCTGTTTTTGCATTTCTCCTATTAATGATTTTTGAGTGTTTATTTTTCAGATAATTATTGCAAACTTACAGTTCTTTTGAAAATTATGTGTTCATATCATTTGCCTGTCTATTGGGAAATTATTAAGCTTTATAAATTTGCTTCATTTCCTCTGTCACAAAGGACCTTTTTTCTTTCCTTGGGTATTGTTAGAGCTAGGGTGGCATGTGGCCTTTGGAAAAGGGATGTTGCTCCCCATTATTCCTCCCTGGCTAGTATTACATGCTGAAGTCCTAGTTAGCCGCTACCCATCTCTGCAAGCAACATCTAATCTAACACTGGTCAGAATATGTCAGTAGATTAGTATCAGTCCACACTTTCAACTTCACTCCATCCAAACATCATTGAATCACTGATCGCCCACTTCAAAGCCAAGAACTCTAACTTACTTAGGTGGTAAAGACTTTTACTGCAACTTTTTTCTAGTGACCATCACTGTCTTGGTTCAGGACTGCTTCCAAGACCTCCAAGCTGACATTTGTATACAGAACAAAAAGTCTTGCTTGCATTTGCATAAAGATATACTAATGCACGTTTGAAGCAGTTGACCAAGTCTCTGGAAACTCATTTCTCTCCATCCCTCAATCTCCGAAGGGCTACATTTTTTTTAGACAAATTGGTCCTTTTTGTCCTTCTGCTCCTGCTTTCCTTCAATCATTTAAGCACAAGTATTCTAATGGGAAAGACATCAAGTAGATATGTTAATATATAGAAAATACATAGAAAATTGATAAATGGAAGTTTGGAAGAGGGTAGCATTAGCAAGTGGAGGGTTCAGGAAAGACAATGTAAAAGGTGGTACTTGGGCTAAGTTTTGAAAGAAATGAGATTTCAAAAAGGGGTAAGGAAAGAGCATCTCACACATAGGTGACAACCAGTACAAAGGCAGAGACTGAACATTGAGTGTCATGAGCAAATGTCTTTCTTTAGTAGTAAGATCAGTATAATGTTAAATTTGTAGATTAATTTAGGTGATTATGGTGCAGCCCAGTTATGAAGAGCTATCTCTTTAACTATTTAGGTGTTCCTTTATATATGGAAATGTGTACCTAAAACTTGAATGCCTGAAAAAACTATAGTGCACAAATTAATGTATTAGTATGTCATTAAAATGACAAATACAAAGAATTAGGAGAAACATGGGAAAACATGCAATGATGCAAGAAGAGACAAAGGGAAAATAATGCACAGAGGCTACAATAAAGCAAATAAAGTCCACATGGAATGGTCAGTTAAAATGATTGATGTTAGTATAGCACTGTCAGAATTAAAGGTCACATTCCTCCTTTCTGTTGACACTTAATAAACTAGATAAGTGGAAAATGACATATTCCCCAGTCACAATTCCATTATTAAGCAGTTTTGTACTTTCTACAAGAGATTGCTTGGATATTTATTGGGCAGTGTAAGTTGTACCAAAAAACATCAATAAATTCAAAAATAAAGATTTATATGATCCTAAATTAATGGAGAATGAGATGTAAAATTTAAAGTTGTGTTTCTGGGGTAAAGATAAAAATCGTGGAATAGTAGGAGTGGAAAAGGTTTCTCCATCCTCTCCATCTTAGATTATAAAGTCTACAAGGGGAGGGTCCATTTTTATCTAAACATTATCACCCCCAAGACTCCACCAGCAGCACAGTTCTCTGCACATGAGAAACACTTAATATATGTTTCTTGAATTGAAATAAATTATTGAAACTATGAATTAGGAAGGTTGCAAGAAGTTTTCTTAGAGGAAATTAAATGTAAATTTGCACAGGACCACAATGCTCATGGAACCCTTAGGCTCCAATATGTGAGCAAAAGCCCAAAGCAACTCACCTGACCCTGGAATATAACTCAGCAGAAGCCTTAGGCAAATTTAATTTCTTTTTCCAAACTAGCTATCATATATTGGAAATCCAGGATCACTCAACCACCTAATTCCCACTACTGCAGGGGAAAACTACTACTACAACCACTACCACCACTATCATTACTACCACTACCACTACTACCACTACAAGGTGTCTATGCTCACAAGTTTGGATTGTAATTTTTAAAAACACATGGAACCCCCACATATATGGGTTTCTGATTTCATGACCAATTATTGAAAAAGCCTGTATAAGCTATCCAAAGAACCCATCCAAGCTAGGTGGTAATTCTGTCAATGACTCTACTATTAGAATTTTTTCAACCATCCATCCAGTCTCATAGCCTGAGAATCATATATTTCTCCCACTCTTTTGACCACTGTAGCCAATTTTTAAAAAGTCTCCTGCCCATTCCCTTCCTTTCCAATCCTACTGTCCCTGCATTATTCCAGGCGCCCATAATTTTGAGTAGTAGAATAGTATACCACAAAGTCATTGTATTCAACCTAACTATTTTTCAGACAGAGTCCTAGAAAGGTGAACTGATTTGAAAAAGTGATGTAGGTAGTAAATGACAGAGCTAAGATTTTAACCCAGGTCTCCTAACTAGAGATTTAGCACCCTGAACTCAATGCCAGGCTGCAATTAAGGAAAAGGATGAAGAAGAGAATCAGGAACTGGTCACCCCTTCCAGAACTGTGGTGAAATAGCCATAGCAATATCCAGACTATTGATCAAGGTCATGTGATCAGACAGGGCTTTCCTACCCCATCCAAAAATGAGAGTGGGGTAGTGGTTAGCCAGGACACCAGGCCCCAATCAAAAAAGTCAGGCTGGAAAATCTGGGCAAACTGAGAGAAACTTTAAATGATCAAGTGGAACCTCATAAAAAAGAATGGCAAAGTCACAAGGACTCCAAGGAAAAATGAGTGCAATATTCTTTAAATGAACTTCCAACTCTTAACAACAACAAAAAAAAATTAAATAAACATTGATAGAAGGGAGAAAATGTGATCCAAGTTGCAGAAACAATGAAAAATAAAATAGAACTCAGCCATTCAATGAGACAATAGGAAATATTAGAACAGTCAAAAGAATGAAAAATTAGAATGTGTGAGGTACCAAAAACAAATCTGGAAAACAAGTTGGGGAGAGAAAATTTAAGACTCGTTAGACTTCATAAAACCTATGCTTAAATGAAGCATAGATGTTAAAATAATATCAAGACCATAGATATACAAACTGAATAGTATAGTATCTAAGTAACTATGGGAACAACTAATTGAACCACAGGGCAAGATAAAGTAAGACACCTCAACTGGCTCCTTTCAAATTTAGATAAATCTAATGAAAAGATGAATAAGAAAAAAGAAAGAATTTAAGGACCTGAATAGAATTCTAGAGAAGTTAGACATGAAAGAAGGAGGAATTCAAAAAGAGTATCTATAAATGCATCCTTTATTGATGAAAGTTCAATAAAGTAGTAATAAATTATGGACATTTGAAAAAAAGATTCAAACTAAAATGGAAACTTCATTTTTTTCAACTCTTTATTATGCATCAGTGGCTCTGTTTGGTTTCTTACCTCCCCAACACCCTACCTTTCCCAGGATAAGCCAATCACCTGAAAGTTCATCACCACGCAGAGTGACTCAGCTTCTAATAATCAATATCTTTTCAGCTCCTTCAATTGCCTCTTCTCTCTGTTTGGAGGCTGGAGGATGAACTCACAAACTCTTTCCAAAACCTTCCTTTATAGAAAGTTCAGAGCTTTCCAGTTGATTCATCAAAAGCTCTGCTTAGTTTTCACTCCATCATGTCCATTCACTGGTACCATCTGGCATCCCCACCCTTTCAGCTTCCTTTTGTGTATTATCTTCCCCTATTTGATTATAAACTCCTAGGGCAAGTGCTCTCTTTTTCTTATTTGCATCCCCAGTATTTACCATAGTACCTGGTACAAAGTAGGTGCTTAATAAATGTTTGTGGAATTGAATTGAAACTAAATAATATAGTATATGTGGGTCAACAGCCAAATCATAGACACAATAGAAAATGTTGTCAAAGAAAATTATAATATATAAATACTACGATTAATACTATTTTGCATATAATTGGGAGATAAGATGTGCAGGCAATGGGGCTCGGGAATCACCTCGCCCTACTGGAAAAGTCGAAGGGGGTATGGGACAAAAGATGGGAGAGAGCAGATTGGTTGAGGGGATATCCTGTATGAATGTTATTCTGGGGTGGTGGGTAGGGGGAAAATGGGGAAAAAATAGTAACTCAAAATCTGACGGAAATGAATGATGTAAACCAGAAGTTAATAAAGCATTTGGAAAAAAAGAAAAGAAAATTATAACAATGAGACAATAGAGCAAAACTTTTGGGATGCTGGCAAATTAAACATGAGGGAAAATGATGTCTCTAAACACTTTCATCAACAAAAGAGAAAAAGATCAATGAATTGAGCATGTAACCGAAAAACACTAAAAAAAGCAACAAATCAAAAACCCCCCAACTAAATTTTCAAAATAGAAATTTTGAAAATCAAACAAAAGAAAAACAAAAAAGCCATTAAACTGATAAATAAAATGAGGAGCTTTAAAGAAAACCAAAATAGATAAGGGAAAATTCACAACTAATAGATAGAAAAATAATAAAAATATTAGAAACTATTTTTCCAAATAATATGCCAACAAAACTAATAAATGAAACAAGTAAATATTTACAAAAATATAAAATGTGATCACATTAGCAAAATGAGAAATAAAGAATTTAAGTGGTCCATTCTCAGAAAGGAAATTCAACAAGTCAAAAGTAAATTCAAAAAAAATTAAGGACAATTTAGGTTTATAAATTAATTATATTAAATATTCAAAGATAATTAACTTTATAAAAGGAAGAAGGAATTTAACCGTACTCCTTTTTTGAGGCAGATATAATTCTGACACCCAAACAGGTAAAAGAAAAGAAAGAGAAAGAAATACCTCTAGTGACTATCAATGTAAAAAAAATTTTAATTAAATATTAGCAAAGAGCCTAGAGTAACATAGCAAAAGAAAGATTATGCACTATGACCAGGTGGGATGAATACAAGGAACTCAGCTGCCAAATTAACTCAAATTAGGCTCTGTCCAACCACTCAGGTTTGAGATTTAAAAAAAAACAAACAAAACAGGGCAGAGCCAAGCTGGTAGAGTAGTCAGAAAAAGTATAGCAGGCTAAACCCTATGCCCTCAACTCCTCCCAATAAATCTAGAAAACAGACCATATTGAATCTTGATCAAAGAATAAAAAAAGAAATTACAGTCATTTTTCAAATGTAGAGCAACATAAGGAGACAGAGTAGAAAGTGGACACTGGAGAAAGGGTCTGGTCAGAAGTACACTGCACAAAACATCCCAGCCCAGGAAGCAGCAGTGCACCAGGGGAAAATGTTCCATATCCAGCATATCCTGGATTTGCTAGGATGCTTGCTAATACACAGGATAATGACGAAGGCAGGAATCTCAAAAGGAAGGGAAACCTAAAGTTGTATCACTGAACCAGCAGGACTTTTCAGCTGGCTGGTAGTGGCTGCATCCAAGTACAGTCTACTGGAACTACAACAAACCTAGGTCGAGAGCTTGCAGAACTCAGACCAGGGTTGGGGAGGAAAGCAGAGGAATCAGACTTTGCCCTAGATCAAACAATTTTAGGAGCGATGAAAACTTGCAAGCCCCTGGGTGGAAGTAAGTCAAAAGATGAAAAAATAAAAAGAATGGAAAAAATTAAAGGTAACTTATTGCAAAACCAATTGACCAGGAAAAGAAATCAAGGAGACAAGATCTGAGAATCATCAGACTACCTGAAAGCCATGACCCAAAAAAAGAGCCTACATATCATATTTCAAGAAATATTAAAACTGCTCAGATGTCATTGATCCAGAGAGTAAAGTGAAAATATATATAATCCATTGGTCACCTCCTAAAAGAAATCTCAAAACGAAAAATCCTTGGGACATCATAGTCAAAATCCAGAGCTCCCAGGTCAAAGTAAAAATACTGCAAGCTTCCAGAAAGAAAGAATTCAAACACCAACAAGCCACATTCAGGATCAAACAAGATTTAGAAGCCACCATATTAAGAGAATAGAGAACATGGAACAAAATATTACGGAAGGAAAAGAATATATAAGTTTATAAAGAATAAACTACCCAGTAAAGCTGAGTATAATCTTATGGGAGGAAATAGGCCTTTGTTGAAATAGAGGATTTCCAAACATTCTTTATTTAAAAAAAAAAAAGGGACTTGAGCTGCATAGAAACTTTGACATTCAAGCACAGGAGGCAAGAAACTTTTTTTTTAAAGGTAAACGTGAATGAACAATCATGAGGATAAACTGTTTACATTCTAATTTGGAGAGATACTAGATTTGCCCCCTCTGAATTATATCATCATCAGATTCATGAAAGGAATGTAATTAGACAGAAGGCTTGGGAATGTTTATTTTTGTATCTTGATGATCTTAGAAGAAGAATGGAAAGGGAGGAAAAGAACAATGCACTGAGAGGAGAGGAAAGCTAGGGAAATCAGAGTACACAAGTAGAATTCTATACAAACGAGGAGGAATGAGAGTGAGGAGCAAGTGACGTTTGAACATTATTCTCATCTGACTTGGTTAAAGGAGGAAAGGAGAGACAGAAAGAGACAGAGACAGAGATAAATAATTCAGTACAGAAATATTTCATTTAAGAGGGAACAGGAGGGAAAGGGGAGAAGGGAGAAGGAGGGAAATAAGACAGAGAGTAAAGGAAGGATTAGTACTAAGCAAAACAAACTCTAAGGATTAAAAAAAAAAACATTTATAGATCTTTTTGCAGTGGGAAAGAATTAGAAACTGAGAGAATGACCATCAGTTGGGGAATGGCTGAAAAGGCATGGCATATAAATGTAATAGAATAGTATTATGCTATACAAATGATGAAGAGGAACAATTTCAGAAATACTTAGAAAGGTTTGTATGAACTGATGCAGAGGAAGTGAGCAGCACCAAGGGAACAATTTATACAGTGACAACAATATTAATATTGTAAAGGCAAAAATCTTTGAAAGAAATAGGAATTCCATTCAGTGTGTAACAACCAACCACAATTCCAGAGGACTCATTATGCAACATGATAACCACCTCCACACAGAGAGGCAAAGAACTCCAAACTCAAAATTAGATTTTTTTAAAAATATGGCCAATGCAGAAATTTGTTTTGCTTGATTATACATATTGGTAACGGGGGGGTTGTTTTTCTTTCTTTCTCAATGGGTGGGGGTGCAACTGAAAGGATTGAAGATGGATTTTTGTTATTGAGAAAAATAAAATTTAATTTTAAAAATTGAATAGGCTCTCATAAACCATAAAACACCTTTCATAATGAAAAAGAGAAATAAAACAATTGCAAAGGATAAATTTCAAATGAAATGCCCAAATCTCTAGGCCAGGAAAAGTTAGCCAGCAAGTAAGAAGTCCTCAGCAGTATTCTTCTAACAATGTTTTCCCCTCCAGGCTAAGCTTTTATTCTTAATGCCAACAAGTATATAAAATGGTGGGCAAGATTGAGCAAAAGGATCTAGATGCCCCATCACAGATGCATGTTTTCATGCTCTTTTCAAAGGGGCCAAGCACTGCCTCTTTCCATTGATGTCAAGCTCCTAACATACCCCACCCTTTCATAATAAGAGCCCAAAAGTTCTATAGGAAAACTTGCACCACTAAAGCAGTCTTAAAATAATTCTAACAATTGGAGAAGGTTATATAAAAATTAAAAATATTAAAATGTAAAATAATAAAGTCTCAAAACATTGGGGTAGTGATGTCAGGAGCAGCTCAGAAAAAAGTCTTATAGGCTAAAGCAGTCATGATATCTAAAACCAGAATCAGAAATAGCTAGTCCACTGAACTGATTGTAAGTTTTTGCCTTTTGGATTGTCATAGTCCATTCTCTACTCCATTATAATAGTAACTGTCAAATCTTGAGTGATCTTGACTCCAGTATTTGAACTATTACTTTCTGATTGCTTGCAATATATGTTTTTCTTTGACCTGGAATCTAGATTTTGGCTATATTATTCCACTGAGTGTTTATTATGGAGTTTTCATCAGGAAGTAACTTGTGGAATCTTTCAATTTTCACTTTCCCTTTGTTTTTAATAGGTCTGAAAAGTGTTTGTTCATGATATGAGGCATCCAGGCTCTTTGGAGGCAGGGTAGAGGAATCATGACTTTCAGATAGTTCAATGATTCTTGGGGCTTTTTTTTTTCCTTTGCTGTACTTTCTAGGTCATTTTTTAACATGAGATCTTTTTTTCCAGAATTTTGTTTTTGTTTTAATATTTCTTGTTATCTGCATGAGTAATTAACTGCTAATTGGTTCATTTTAATTTTCAAGGAGTTTGATAGTTCCTTTTATACTAGTTTGTTAATTCTCCTATCAAGTCTTACCTTTAATGCCCTCTTTTCTTTTCCTATTATTTTCATTTATAACATGATTTTTTCATTTTTGTTTTATTTCTGCCAGGAATTCTAGTTGACCTTGTGACCAAAATGATTTTTTGTTTGAGCCTTCGCTTGTGGATGTTGCTGAGTTATTCTCATCTTCTGAGTTTGTGCCTTGGTCTCCATAACTTCTCTTTATCATTGTAATGGCCCCTCAGGGTTCACTAATCCAACTTGTACCACCAATGGCATGTTGGATTCCCAGAGCAGTGGATTTTACTCTTCCCATGGTTCTTAGGGAAATTCTGTGGGTGGATATCATTCTAAACACTAGCTCATGAGCAGCATTAATATGCTTCTACTTAATCACCCAGTAGACTCATTTCCTTAACAAACACACTCAAATGACATCACAATTAGAATAGTTATGAGATTCCCCCCAACATGAGTAGCACACTCGCCCACAAATACAAGAGTCCAGAAGGAAGGAAATGTGGGCATAAATGTAAAATACAATGGTAGTGAGTCACACATGTAATGAATACAAGTGACTAAGGTCACTCACATCTCTAGAACTATGGGTCTTTGATATTCTTTTTCTCTCTAGAGGGTGCCCACAAAGTTCACTATCAGTTGCTTCACTCTTCAGGTGGGCTATTCCTTCATAAAACTGGCTCTTTTCAGGGCGAAGCATCTTCATTGGACTGGTGGCTCAGTTCAGCGGCTTCTCCTAGGGTGTAGTCTTGAAACAAGAAGGGATAGTCTCCTATTATGCTAAATCAAGTGGGGAAACTTGGCTTTGTTGGCTTTGTTGGCTCCTCACCAGGATCTGCTGCAGCTGGCCAACACTGTAATGGGGGGGTCACAAAGGTAGCTTGGATGTTTGGCTCTTCTTAGGATAAGTTGTCCTTGTGAGATGGGTTGATCTGCTGGAATCTTAGACTTATTCCTTGATGGATAACTGCTGTCTTTTTTCCACCGTCAGTCACTGGAATTGGGTTCAGATAGGAATATGTCCCTTTCCTTAGAATAAGCAAAGGCATCTTTGTCTGACCCCCTCAGAGTCTCAGGTCTGAAGTTGTTTGTTACTTCCATTTAAGAAAGAGAAGGTTTTCCTCTCCTTTAACAAATTCTTCCTCACTCAAAAATACTTTGGTAAGCTTTTCCATGTTGCCTTGGAATGATGTTTCCATTTCAGTTATTTTCACCTCCTTGCTCCTTAAGGAATCTTATGTAATTAGTCAGTCAACATTTATTAAGCACCCACTATGTACTACCGTACCAAACTCTTGATTTACAAAAGGAGGCAAAAGACCGAACTTTCCCTGATGGAGCTTACAATGTAATAAGAGACAACATGTAAAAAATATATAGGGAGCAAGTCATATGCAGGATAAATAAATGGAAGGAAGGCACTGGAATTAAGAGGGCTAAGGAAGGCTTCCTGTAGAAGATAAAGTTTTAATTGGAACTTAAAGAAAGCCATGGAGGTCAGCAGGAGGACTGGGACAAAAGTATGAATGAATTCTCCAGCCTGGAGGCATAGTTCATTGTCTTTCTGTCTTCTTCCCAAGTGACAAGGTATACACCTCCTACTTTTTAATCTATTTTCTGTCTCTCTTAACTCTCATTATCTCTGTCTTTTAGCTTTTCTGTAGGGCTTTTTCTTTTGCTGAAGTCTTACTGGGACACTCCTTTTTTATATCATGGATGCCTTTCTTTGTTTAATAAATCTTCCTGCCTTGTTTCCAAACTTTGTATTTTGTGTTAGGGATGACTTTGTTAGAGATGACTTCTGGAGGGAGTGGTTGGCCTTGTTTGGTCCAGCTCTGTGTTATCTTTGCTACCTTTGCTTTTTCCAGGTACTGAGTTGGGTATTTTTTCATAATCTCAGGGGCAACTCAGGTTGGGGGCCTGAAAACTTTCAACACTTACAATTCTCTGACCTAGGGCAAAGTATTACTTTCAGTCTCCTGGAATGAGCTTTGCAACTCCTAAATCCAGTTTGTATTTGGGCAATACAACCATAGGTTTATCCCTGGTTGGAGCTCCGCTTCACTGATACCAGTCCTAGGACCTGTCAGCTAGCTGAAAAGTCCTTCAGAGCAGCAGAACTGAATGCTCCCTCTTTTTTCTGAGTTCCCTGAGCTCTTCTGGACCACTATTAGTCAGATGCAGGGCCCAGTCCATGTCTGTGGACTGAATACACAACCCCTTCATGGAATGAGAAATGCACAGCTACCACTTGCTTCTTGGACATCCAGTTCTGGACGTTCTATTCAATCTGAATCTGAAACTATAACTGCACTCCTTTCCCCCCAGCCTGGTAAACAACCACAGGCCACAATCTAGTGCCCATTCTAGAAGGCTTTCCATAGGCCTCCCTGGCTGAATTTCCTCCCTAGACTCCACAGGTCTCTGGTTGCCTTTCTGCAGATCTGAGCTAGAAAACTGACCCAGTATGGTTTTTCTATTCCTAATCACTACTTAGCCTGGTACTCTTCATCAATCCCTATTCTAGTAGTAGTGGGAGAAAGCTGGGTTGTACTGCTTCCTCCTCCTGTTCTATTTTTGCTAGTACTTGAAGCTCTTACTTTAAGCATAGGGTTGATAGTCTAATGCCTTATAACTAGAACATGATGTATAATAAAACAAACTTGTTCAGAGTGGCTGTGAGCCCAATGCTCTCCTAAATCATCAGCTGTTTGGTGGCTTTCAGGGACCTCTAACTGCTCCAAACCTTGACTAGCCCATCATGAATGGGGGATGATGATTGATTTAACATCAAGTTCAGAGAATATGCTAATCTCCTCGACTGACTTCTTCCTGCTCAGAGAAGATCAGAGAGGTGCCATTCCATCACATGTTGGTCTCCTAGACTGGCTTCTTCCTGTTCATAGCAGCTTGAAAGACTATCATGTGCCAGTCTCCCAGACTGATCTCTTTCTGCTTATATAGGGATAAAAAGAAGGCTTGTCTCCCAGGCCAACCTGCTCCCAGCCAATGGAGAGATATCCTTCTATCATATCCCCATCTCTTAGGCTAGCTTCTTCTCACTTATAGGAGATGCTTACAAAGTGTAGGGGAAAAAGAGACCCCACTCCATTCTGCTCCCTTCACCTGTCTCCTCGCCTGACCTGCCTACAGGGGAAAGAGAGAATGCCATTTCATTAGCTTCCTCCACTGGTTCCCTCCACTGAATTAACCCACTGGAATATACTTAATATTTGTTTACTCCAGATACAAAAAAGTTAACAAGTTACAACCCCAAGGTCAAGACATTCTCCCCACCAAATCACCTGACATCCTGTCCCTATTACTCAATCTTCCAAAAAAAGGAAAGTGATTGAACAGCCTCACCTGACAGGCTCCTTTTCCTGCCTACCCTAAGGCTGTCTAAAATCCTCCAAGTGTACATCTCCCTTTGTTTTTCACTGCCCACCACCAGACAACTGTCCATCAGCTGATGCCAATCAAACCTTTTATCTTCTAGTCTTTCTTCTTGTTTTCTTGACCTGCAATCAAACAGACAAAGGTAGAAGGAATTACTCTCCAGAAAATCATCTCCCTGCTCAATAAACTCCTGTGGCTCCCAAACACCCCCACGATCAAATATAAAATCCTCAGTTTGAAATTCAAAGCCCTTCATAACCTGCCCTGACCACTATAATCACCGCTACTTTTCCAGTCCTCTTACTTCTTACTCACCCACACACATCCTTTGAACCAATGATACTGGCTGCTTTCGTGTGACATTCCATCTCTTGTCTCCAAGCATTTTCACTGGCTTACCACCATGCCTAGAATTCTATTCCCTCCTCATCTCCATCTCCTGACTTCTTTCAAGTCCCAGCTAAAATTCCACCTTCTATAAGAAACCTTTCCTGATTTCCCGTAATGCCAATGCCTTCCCTCTGAGATTATATCCAATTCATC
The DNA here is from genome assembly GCA_011680675.1 of Gymnobelideus leadbeateri. NCBI lineage: Eukaryota > Metazoa > Chordata > Mammalia > Diprotodontia > Petauridae > Gymnobelideus > Gymnobelideus leadbeateri. Next base: position 700,818 of record WOXC01009709.1, on the reverse strand, counting down.
TAATATGTATGGTATTCATACATAGTTATTTGCACATTGCCTCCCTTATTACCTTATGATCTCTTTGAGAGCAAGGACTGTCTTTTGCCTTTAGAGCCTCAGCATTTAGCTCAGTGCCTGGCAGCCTAGTTGCTTAATAAATATTTATTCAATGACCAATAGCCCTTCAAGAAGCTGAACCACCACTGTTCTACCCACTTTGTATTTCACCTTCATCTTGAGTGTCATATCAATGAGAGTGGGGATAGTAGGGGAGGAATAGGTACTGCTGATGGGCATTCTATTTCTTGGTGTTGAGATCAGGGTTTTGTATTTGAGGCAGAAGAAAGGTGAAAAAGGAAAACATTTCTTACAGATCTTCAACTCAGATAAAATTCTTACTCTGTCAAATTGTGACAATAGTGAATTCCATGAGAGTTATCAGGTCACAATGTAATTCCAGACTTGTCTTTTTCTAGGAAGTATCTGTAAAGAATGTGTTTGAAACCTCTGGAAAACAGGCTCTGTTCATTGTTTTAACCCAAGTCTGCATGAATTGAAGCATAAAATGGTTGCTTTTTTCCTGCTTTTGATTTTTGCTCCCAGTTCTGTTCTGATTTTTTTCCCTATCCATCCACACCCCACCCCCTTCTCTTTCCCTCCTCCTCCTCTCTTTTTTTGCAGCTTGTTGGAGATGCAGCTTTAGTTACAGCCCTGACTACAAATCTCTTTGCTTTACAAAAGGCTGATTGCTGGCCAAAATACTGGGCTCAGAAATTACAGAGCACTTTCCCCAGACAGTCTGTTTTTGCATTTTTGTCCTCATGGTTAAATGGGTGGATTTTTTTTTCAAAAAGGCACAAGAAAGTAGGATGGAGGTGGGGGGAGGAGCATGAGAAAAAGTTCCAGAATTATTAACAAGGATTGCTTCTTACCTGAGTTGTTAGTGTAGTAAAGTTATCCCTGTGTAATGACTGTTTTATCTTTAAGTTAAACCTTGCTTGGTAAAGCCAAAGTCCCCTAGGGGCAAAAAGACTCAGACTAAACCATATAAGCATTCATCCTCCTCCTCCAGACTGGTCAACTCCTCAGAAGCCAATAAACCAAGAGACCACAGACAAGCAGTACTCAAGTTGTTCCCATTGGTGGCTGCCAAGCTTGGGGTGAGAGACAAGAAAGAGGGGGCGTTGGATGCTGGGAACTGTCAATCTAGCCTCCTTCTTCCCTAGCATGAAATTTGCGTATGTGCAAAAAAGCACAACTAAGCCGTGAAAAGAGAATAAGGGAAAAAATCTGAAAACTAAATTGCTGTTTCACTATTTAAAAAGAAAAATTCCAAAATTGGCAATGTGCAGATTTCACCTTGATTCTTTCTTGTTTCCATGCCAAAAGTTGTCTTTCAACTGTTGTACAGCATATGCAATATTTATCTAGTTTTAAAGGGAGTAAGGGAAGAAGAGTGGCAGAAATTTTTATCTTCATTCCTTAGCAATAAATATCAATCAATCAATATTTATTAAGCACTTGCCCTGTGACAGGTACTGTGCTGAGTGCTAGGGATACAAACAGAAGCAAAAGACAGTCCCTGCCCACAAGGAGCAAGAAATATTTTGCAAGTTAAATTTATCTAACTGTACAATATCTAATTGTTCAATCCAGCTTACTTATGCATAGCTATCTGTAGGTTTAGGATCATAGGTTTAAAGCTGGAAGCAACCAGAGAAGCCATGGAGCCCAATCCCCTCAATTTACAGATAAAGGAAACTGAGGCATAATGAGGTTAAGTGACTGCCAGGGCCATAGAGCCATTAAGTAACTGAGGCAGGATCTGAAAACTAGACAGTAACTATGCCAGCAACATGCTGCCAGTAATTATGCCACCCTGTCTTGTTTTTTGTGAGTTAAGAATAAGTAAAATTTGAAAACACTCTGAGAGCTGATAATATTGAAGGAGAAGGCACAATCTTAAATGCCAGCTTCCTGTTCAAATTTATATTTGGAAAAAACCTGCATGAAAAGTCACAGAATCACAGAAACTAGGAGTTAGAAGGAGCCTCAGTGGCCTTCTAGACCAAACCAAACCAAAAAAAGAAAGAGAAAAAAGTCCCACAGCAATGTAACATTCCTTCCAAGTCTCCAGCCTATGTGTGGAGACTTCCTAGGAGCACTAAATGACCACATCTCAAGGTCACCTGTCCCATTCTTGAACAGTTCTAATAATTAAAAAGTTTTTCCTCACATCAAGCCTAATTTTTCCTCTTTTATAATTTCCACCTTTTGCTCCTGGTTCTGCCTTCTAAGGGCAGACAGAAAAATTCTAAGCCCTCTTCTACATGACAAATACTTGAAGACAGCTATCATAACTCCCTGAAGTCTTCTTTTCTCTAGGCTAAAAATGCCCGCTTCCTTCAACCAATCCCCGTATGACATGGAGTCAAAGTCCCACACGATTCTGGTTGCCTGCCTTTGGATGCTCTCCAGCTTATCAATGTCTTTCTTAGGCCATGATACCCAGAATTAAACACAGTGCTCAGAGAACCAGATGAGGTCTGACAAGGACAGAATACAGTGGGGCTGGCACCTCCCTATTCCCAGAAGCTCCGCCCTTCTTAATGCAGCCCCAGGATGGCATTCACTTTTTGGCGGCCAGATCCCTGTCCTGCCTCTCATCGAGTTTGTAGATCATACATAAAGGAAAGTTCATTTCAGACCAAGAATACCCTGCATTGTACTTTAGATTATCGTGAAATGTAACGTGGTCTAGTGCAGTGTATTTGGAACCACTTGAGACATACCCCCATTGGAAGCTGCTTGCTAGGTTGCTAGGAAGCAGTTTTTTTAAGTGATTAAGGAAAGATATTTTACTATTTTAAAAAATGTTAGGCATATGTAACGAGTCATTTCTGACGTTGCCTTTCATGGCTCAGAGGGTATGCATGGAGTATCTTCTCTAGGGCATGACTAATATTTGTATGTATCAATACAGGAAGCCTTCATTTGGAGCAAGCATAGCTGTAGAGAGGGCACCAATTTTGGATACTGATGGGAAGGAGAGCAAAGCACCTCCTGGCCCTTTTTAGTCCTGTTATTTGCATGGCAATCAGAGGTATTTTGGGGGAATCTCCTCACCCCCAGCTCCACCCAATGACTTTGCAGTTTCCTTAGGTAGAGTTCCCAGAATGATCTGATGGTGACCCAGGCCCCTGGGCCTAGGGATATGGTAGGAGCCAAAAAGAATCTCAGATATAATAACTCAGAGAAGAGTTTTAACTGAGAGACCCTGAGTCTAAACAGAAGAAAAGGAGTTTAAAAGACAGCCCAAGTTTAACAGATTTTGTCACCCTATTTTACTGCTACCAGGCTGGAAGAGGTTTAATAGTCCCCTGACTATGATTTTAAGAGCTTGACTGTCCCTGGAAAAAAAATGTAACTAAAGGCTGTAGAATAGCAGGTAGCAGCAGAGCGTATCAGTATATCTGAAAAGGCTGTGTGGCAGCAGCAAAAGACTAGCAATGGTAGCAGAGAATCAATCAATCGACGAGCAGAGAACAGTGGAGATCAACTCAGTGAGGACATATGAAGGAGAGGGCAGATGCCCAGCAGAGAGCAGTGCAACAGGGGAGCAGAAGCAGGGAAGAGCACCTTCCCCACCCCCACCCCCTACTCAGCTGATCCCTAACAACATCATGGCAGTGCAGTAACACTGGAAGCAGGGATAGATCTGGCCATTTGTGCTCCTTGTGCATACATGTGTGCATTTCCTCCTCTCCTCATGTTCCCTAGTCACATACACCACCAGTGGGACACATATGCTGCCCTTTCCTTTTCCATCTATGGAAGAAAACCTTTGTCACTTAATTCACTATGCTGAGTGGCTAACCAAAGTGTAGTATGTGGACGTGATAGAATATGGCTGCCCCATAAAAAATTACAAAGGAGGGAAGGTAAGAGAGCAAGCATTTAAACATCTACTATGTATCGGTCATTGTGCTAAGTATTTCCTAAATATGATCTCATTTATGAAGAATGCAACGAAGCAAAAGAAGACTTATATGAACTAATGTAAAGTGAAGTAATCAGAATCATCAAAACAATATACATGACAGCAATAAAAATAATAAATGGAATGTTATAAATTCTCCTTTTTTTGGAGGGGGAAGGCAGGGAAATTGAGGTTAAGTGACTTGCCCAAGGTCACACAGCTAGTAAGTGTTAAGTGTCTGAGTTCAAATTCGAACTCAGGTCCTCCTGACTCCAAGACCAGTGCTCTATTCACTGTGCCACCTAGCTGCCCAGTTATGTAATCCTGATGACTAAATGTATCCCCCTAAAAGAGACAAATTCTCCTTTAGTGGTTCCCCAGACCCCAATCAAACTAACCAATGTATCCATCAAGGCTTTGGACTTAATGGATACGTTGGTTAGTTTGGTTGAACTTCCTCTTTTCCTTCTATTTTTTGTTATAAAGGATAACTTAGGGGAGGGGGTACTTTGAGAAATGAAGGTGATGTCAGAACAAAGGATATCAATAAAAATTGTAATTGCCATGCTGATTGGTGGATTCTAGTTGGTCCCATTAAAAAAAAAAGCACAAAGTTTGGGGCTTGTGAGCTATGGTTTTGAAAGGCTGCTGACCCTCAGGTATCAGGTGGACCTGGAAGCTATACTATATGCTAAATGGTGGACTTGGAGAATTAACAAGGTAGAAGCTACAATTTTTAGGAATTCTTAGACTAGAGGGCATTATGAGTGTTAGATGGTCCCTTTTGGCAAAGCCTCATATCCCAGTTTAGTTCTGTTAAAACATTATAAATACCAGGACTAAAGGCACCAGAATCATTTACTTGAAGAGTTTCAGAATTAAAAAGAGACCTCTCCATGGTTATCTAGTCCAACCCATATCTGCCATCCCAGACAATTAGTCACCTAGACTTTGTCTGAAGACTTCCACTGAAGGGAACATTCTACTTCTAAAGGAAATCTGTTCCACTTTTGAATGACTCTGTCAGGGTATTTTTCCTTACATTGTCAAAATTTTGTTCTTTGCAAATCCCACCCATTGGTCCAAGTTCTTTCCTGTGGATCCAATCAGAACAAGTTTAATTCCTCATCCACATAACAGTACATTAATGATCTGAGTCCCTCCACCAGTGCATGGGCAATTAGGTGGTACAATGGATAGAGGGCTGGCTTGGAGTCAGGAATACCTGAGTTCAAATCACAGACACTAGCTCTGTGATCCTGGACAAGTCACTTAAATTCCATTTGCCTCAGTTTCCTCATCTCTAAAATGGCACCTATGGTAATATAATAGTACCTACCTTGCAGGGTTTTGTAAGGATCAAATGAAATAATATTGTAAAGTCCTTAGCAAGGTGCTTGTACATAGTAGGTGCTATATAAATGCTAGCTAGTATTATTATAATCATCATTATACCTGTGCTTAGGGGGCAGAAAAAAATAAGTCAACAAAGGAGATAGAAAAGAAAGAGTAGTCAGAGATATAAAAGAATCCCCAGAGTACAGTATCATGGAAGACTAGGGAAGAGAGGATAATGGCTCTCCACAGTGATAGGTGGTAGAGTTCTAAAATGTTAGAGTTAGATAAGACTTAATTCATCTAGTCCAATCTTCTCATTTTATAGAAGAGAAATTTCTATTTTTTATAGAAGGGAAATTTCTAGCCTCATTCCTCCACTCTTCCAACTAAGACACTAGGTTGAATATGGAACCATAAAAGATTTGGCAAATAAAAAAATATTTTTAAATTGTGGTTTATTTTTTTCTCCAAGGATCTATTCAAAAAAATTGTGGTCCATGAGTTGGAGAAGGGTAAGAACTCCCCCACAGGGAGCCTTGGTTATAGACTCCTGCAGATTTCAGATTCATCCAAGGGCAGCTTAATTCCAAAGAAGTTAGTGGCGGGTCGTGGGAGGGAAGGAGGGTGGCTAGGTGGCGCAGTGAATAGAGCACTGGCCCTGAAGTCAGGAGGACCCGAGTTCAAATCCAGCCTCAGATTAACTTAATACTGACTAGCCATGTGACCTTGGGCAAGTCACTTAACCCCAATTGCCCTGCCTTCCCCCCTCCAAAAAAGCAAAAAAATTAAATTAAAAATAAAAAAAAGAAGTTAGTCGGACTTTTCTCAAACTCTTTGGAAGTAGAATACCAGGAGAAATCTCTAAAAACAAAACCCAGGTATGGCTTATGAGTAGGCTATCCCAAAAGGAGATTCACAAGGTCCCCTTGTAGCAGCAAGCACCCCAGCATTCCCAGAGTGGCTGACAACACAGGTTCTTAGATTTGCTTTTGTAAAGGAAAGCAACTCAAAATGGGTTAACAAGCTTACTTTAATCAAACAAACATATATTACCTAGTTCAGGGGAAAAAGATCAGCACCCCAAACTTCAGAGTATAAAGACAGATCAAACAGACAGGCTTCCAAACTGCCCAACCATTATATCAATACCAAATCACAGTTACCAGAGAGGGAAGCATCAACATCTGGGTTTTCAAAGCTGGGGGGCTCTCAACGGCTGCCCAGAGTCTCATCTGGTCAAATCACACAACACTTCTCAAAGTGAGCCCCAAAGCTCACAAAGCCTCTCATCAGGGTTTATATAGCCTTCTCCTGGCTCAGAGATTGTAACAAACTTCTTGACCCACAGCCCAATCACAAAGTATCAAGGTGTGGGCTTTCCTGAAAAACAAGCCTCCTGATGGGTAAGTCTCTAGCCATTTAATCAAGGCCCTCAGTGTTTCTCTTTTCACTCCCAGCTTCTCATTAGCAGCATTATCCTGTGTCAGTAGACTTTTCCCCAACCCCATTTCCACCTCCCTTTTATACATTGTCTTCCTCTATTAAAATGTAAGCTCTTTAAGAATAAAGAACATCTTGTTTTCCTGTGTTTGTATTCCCAGTATTTAGTGCAGCACCAGGCACACAGTAAGGGTTTGATATTCATCTATTGATCTAAAATATAAAACTCATGAATATATACTCACAAATATTTAAAACATTAAACAATCATTTATCACCCCCATCATACTCTCCCTGAAAGACAAAGACCCTTTGTGGAACTGCTACACAGACCTTCTTTTTTACCCTTTGTCTGCACTGTCTCAATAACTCACAAAGTCCAGCACATCTGGCCAGGCAAGCACGCCAGCTCCACGGGAGGTGACCCAGTTTAAGCAGATGAGGGGATCCCCATATTACTGTCATAATGGATAAAGAAAGGAAAAGTGGAGAAGATCCGATCTTTGTGAACACTGATAAACTGCAACTTTGTGTAACACTGATAACTGTATTCTGGCCCCACCACCACCTGAAAGCCAGGTGGGTCTTTTTTTTTTCATTTTACTCCCAAGGTTCTTTGGTACCCTTAAAGGAATTGGGGGGGTGTATCTAAGCACCCTAAAAAGGACTCTAGCCACCACCAATGGTATTCCCTCAGCTGCAGAGGATGGGTCCCCCTGCACTCCAGTTCCATTTAGGCACTTGCAGTCAGATTACTTTTAACACAAAAATTTTTACTCCAAAGAGTATAATTACAAATATACAAACTTACTCCCAACATTCCCCACCACTTCAGTCTCTGGAGAGGAAAAGGAGATTAGGTTCATAGTTTAACTCAGTTCCTACAGAATGCAGTTCCAGTTCTAAATCCCAAATCATCTATGGCTTCAAGTCTCAGACACCCTGGCTTATCAGGTTTTCCATGTTGTGTTGGTTGACTACACCATCCCACCTGCAATCCTGACTCCAAGGTGGTCATAGCTCAACTCACAATATAGTGGGGATCATGTCTGGTACCTTAAACTGAGGAGGAGAAATAACACAACAGAAATATACCCCCGGCCCATTTCTAGAAGCTTCAGTAAAAGAGGTGAATCAGGGGAAAGAAATTCCTTCCTCTCCCACTGGTTCAATTCTTCAGTTCACAGCATCTGGTGAACTGGGATCTTTAGTTTCTGAGTGCAGCAGATAAGAGTTGCAAAAAAAAATAGAAGAATTTTTCAGTCTCACCAATTATAAAGAAACAGGTAGCCAGCCAAAGGAGGTTATCCCCACCCATGTGGTAAGAGATGCAGCAGGTTCCATATTGGGCAAACTGGGAGTGCTCAAAAGACTTTTCATGGGTATCTCCACATTAGAACTGGGCATGCCTAGACACTTAGAACCAGGCCTCCTTCTTCTCTCTTTCCCTTGTTTTCTATTATTTGCTAAAGCAATTGAATTATCTGAGATCATATTGTTTGAATCAATTCACCATTTTCCCAAAGTGCATTATGAGGGAGGAGAAAATCACAGATCCCAATATTCAATGAAAAGTTTTCATTTCCCAATGAATTTGCAATACCTCCTATTATCTTTTTCTATTAACAGTAACAGTGAGATGAGAAAAGAGCTCCAGGGATCAAAGGACCATAAATTCAAAGCTGGAAGAGACCATAGGGTTATAATATCTTAGATCCGTCGCTGGGAGTGACCTCGAAGGTAATTTAGTCCAACCCCTCCATTTAATAGATTAAGAAACTGAAGCCCAAATAAGTTGTATTACTTGCCCAAGATCATACTGACAGTTACTAGCCGAGCTGCCTTTTGAGCTGAAGTCCTATGACTCAAAATTCAACATACTTTCAATTTAACCCTGTGCTGCCTAACATTTTTCATCAATGATGGAGATTTTTAAAATAGATGAAAGGATTATCAATATATATATACATATATATATATATATATATATATAAAACTGGAAAGGATAGCTAGGCTGTTGGATGATAAAGTCAGGATCCAAGAAAGTTGGGACAGATCTAACATTAAATTTGACTGGTAAAACCCCCATGAAGACTACACCCCTTCCACTACTAGTCTGGGTCCCCAGGAGGCTGACGACTCTAGGGTTAGCTGTTGTTCATCCATTTTAGTTATGTCTGACTCTCTGTGGCCCCTTTGCTTGTTTGTAAAGATGCCATAGATAATGAGGGTGGGGAAGAAAGAGAAATCCCCTCCTTGGCTCCCCACTAGAGGATCCAGGGTGAATAATTAAGAGGAATCTCCTTTAAAGTAGCTTCTTCCTTCACAAGTCATAAGTGACTTTCTTCTCTGCCACCAGTGGTAATACTTCTCAAGGCCTGCCTCGGCTAACTTCTGATCTAAGAAAGATGCTTTTAAAGACTGCCGAGGATGTGATCAATTTTTTTATCTTCTATGATTTCATTAACTCTGCAGAAGAGAAGTCAACTGATCTGGAATGTTCTGACCTAGTCTACTCTGTCCCAACCCCAAACATACACTACCTGCGCATAAATGTAAAATCTTACACTTGAGGCCAATGAACCACCCAAGTACAAAATGGGTGGCAGTCTGGAAAAAAATCTGAGGAAGGAGGGCAAGCATTTATTAAATATGCTAGTCATGATGCTAAGTGCTTTGCAAATATTCTTTCATTTGATCCTAACAATGAGCCTGTAAAGTAGGTGTTACAATTATCCCCATTTTACAGGAGAAAAAACTAAGGCAGACGGAGGTCAATTGATTTGCCCATGGTCACACAGCTAGTAAGTGTCTGAGACTGGGTTTGAACTTCGGTCTTCCTGACCCTAGACCCAGCACTCTATTACTGAACCACCTGGCTGCTTCCTACAAAACCAGTATGGATCAAGAGGATAGCATGCCAGTCAAAAAACAAAAGACAAAAAAATCCAAACATGATCTTAGGCTGCAAGATTATGATGGTGCTGATCCTCTGTTCTGAGCTGGTCAGATCATACCTGGAGGATTTTATTCATCTCTGGTTGCCCTCAGTAGAGGTCTTCAAGCAGAGACTGCATTGGGTATGTTATAAAGGGGATTCTTGTTCAGGGAAGGGTTGGACTTGGATGGCTTCTGAAGTCTCTTCCTTCTCTATGAGTCTGTGAATATACAGCTAGGACTAGACAGGAGAGGATTGGAAAGCTTCTATTTTAACTCTTCCCTTCCCTTTGATTCATCTGGTATCAGTCCTTTTCATCTCACATTCATTGCCACATTCATTTCCAACTGAAAGTACACACCAGCTGTTCCAGTTGGAATGATCAATTTTTTACTGTTGTTTTTCCTTTGCAATTTATGCCAAGGTTCAAGCACGTTCATCATTTAAAGGGGAAGGGCCATTAAGGAAAAATAAAAACAGTAGGCGGCATGAAGAGGAGGTGAGATACAAGAGTGAGAAAAAGGGAAGGATGAGTGTGGGAACAGAGATGGGGCACAAGACTTGAGAAGCTGATGGAAGAGAAGAGGGAGGAGGGGACTGAAAGTGAGAAGGTGGAATGGACATGAGAGAGAAGAGAGAGGGGGACCAGACTGTTGATTGCATCACTGGATATTATGCAAGGAGATTATTTTTTTTTATTGCCTGGCAGAGACTTTGTGGTTGCTTAGTAACAGCAGAACAATAACAGAGAAGCTGTTTAGCCTACATTCTATATGAAATGAGGGGCAATACAGTTCCATAGGCAGACCCTTAACCATGGGTGACTTAATTGTGCTTGTATGATCTTTACCAACCAGAAAGTAATAGGCTATTTGCATATGGAAGGGTTTAGACCATTACCTGGGCTTGCCCTAATGCAATGGCAGTTGGTCAATAACAGAGGTAGCAGTAAGGATAGGATTTGGTAGTGTCCTTAAAACCACTGTATCTTTAATCTATGTTAATTTTTCAATCTGTTGCTCTCCCTTTGTCTAGCCTTAGGCTGGCAGGACTGCTTTGAATTGGAACAGGTTGACCCTTCTATCCTCTGCCAATTCCTGCTGCTTGGTGGTGGTGATGGGTTTTTTTTTCCCTGTTGATGTCTTGAAAAGAAAGTGGGTAACAGATGGGGGAGTTTTAAAGAACCAACCTCCTTGCTTCTGTGCTGCCATTTGATTTTCTTAAGACTATGACTGCCATTCCCCTGCCTGCAGGCCAACCAGGCTGCTTATAGAAGCTCCCTTGCCTCTGCTCTCTAATTTAATGGAAGAAAAAAAAATTCTCCTCCTCCCATTCAGCTTAGGGTAGTTATTGTCCAAGCCAATCATTATAATCTCATTCTCCTTAAAAACTGAGGCTCCACCTGCAACCTTACAATTGGTATACTTGCCTTTAGACAAGGAAGCCTGTACTTTCCACTAATATTAAGTTAAATAGCAAAACGTTAATTGATATTAAATAGGGATAGTTGCAGAGAACAGACCCTTCACTTAAAGTGAAAAAATACAATTTACAAGTATATGAAAAGAAATGGTTTGGTCCTTAGAAAAACATTTTCATTAAATTGAATTAATTATTACCAGAGTTTCTATGGAGTGGGTTTGATTCTGTCAGCTAAGAAAAAAAGTGATCTATGAAAGGAATGAATAAGACATGTTCTGTGGAAGTAGAGAATGAAAGAGAGAGTCTAGGAAAGAGAAAGTCTTCATATCAAATGGCTGGGTAAGTTAAGGTTTCAGAAATGCTCACTCACAAGAAAAGTAGATAGTTTAAGTGGGGAGCTGGGTTCAAGTGAAGCTAGTCAATGAAATACTAAAGGTGAAAAATGGCAATGGAGGGAATAGCAGGCAGTTGTCATTTATTAAATAAATATTTATTGAGTAACTACTATGAGCAAGTTATTCCACTATGCTAGATGCTCTAAATTTATAAAGCTTTATATGAACCAACCCTACCCTAAAGGAAATAATAATCTGCTGAGGGAAAATAAAGGGAACCTTTAAGTTCTATGTGAATAAATGTGAATTTCTATTATCATTATTATTACAACATGAGGAGATGAAAGATAAAAGTTACATGACTGGTACAGATGAGTGCTGCAGGAGATTGGGGCAGGATAAGAGGGCATCATGGAAGGTGTTAGTCACAGGATAGACTTCCCAAAACTATGCTTGGAAAGATACCTATGTTTTAATTGGTTTCAACTGGCATTAAAAAAGCATTCAAAGTGGAGGGGAAAGTCAATAAAATACAGGGGCAGTAAAAGATAAAATGTATTTAAGGAATAAAGAATTGTCCAAATGACAAGAACATCAAGGGATTTGGTCAAACCAAGGCTAGAAAATTAAGTTGATGGCTAAATTGTGAAAGACCTTGAACGTCAGACTAAGAAGTCTAAAGAGAATGAACAGTAGATGGTAGGAAGCTGTTGGGGTTTTTAAGCAGAGAAATCACATGACTAGAGCTGTGTCTTAGAAAGATTAATTTGGCATTGGTGTGTAGGATGGACTAAAGTAGGAACTAAGGAGGCAGGGAAAATAGGAGAGTAGAGAAATAATCTCAGAGAAAAGTAATGAGTGCTTATACAAGGGTATTTGTCTTAATGTCCCTACTAAATTATAAACTCCTTGAGGGCACAGGCAGTCCTTTTATTTTTGTATCTCACTCCTCAAACACCTTTGTAAATGCTAAAGGCCTAATAAATATTCAAATAAATTATAGTCACCTAAGGTCTGAACTAGGATGGTGGAAGGAGATTAGAAATGAGATTCTACTGAGATTAGAAACAGGATTTGGTGACTGATGAGATATGGGGAATAAAAAGAGAAGAAGTCAAAGATGAATGGATGGATGGATGGGTGGATGGATGGATGAAAAACTCAGTGGTGTACAAAGCACTGTTCCAAGCACTGGGGACACAAATTTTAAAAGCAAGATAATTTCTGTTCTTGGGGAGCTTATTTTCTAATAGGGAAAGAAGGCACACATAAGAGATTTCAGCCACAGGGCAGATGGAAATGTCTAAGGGTATTTAGTGTCCAGTGGCAAGGCAGATAATAATATGTCTTCTTTAGTGTCATTTCCATTGGTGTTGAACCATCAGACAGAGCCAAAGAGCCTGGTGGCATGAACTTTCTTTTCTGGGTCTTCAGTAGCTGTGACCTGGGGGTTGCAGGACTCGTAGAAGCAGTAGCCACTATAAATGACCCTGAAAAGGTTACTTCCCCAGACTTTGGCTCCAGGGGCTAGGTAGGGGGAAAAAGGAGTAATCCAAAGGAAGTTACTATTCTCAAGGTTCTTGATGGCAGTATTCTGATAATAACTAATATTTTGAGCAAGGGTGACTAGAAGGGAGGTAATTCAAGAAAGAGGGAAGTCTGTTGGAGCTGGTTTCAGAGTAAATAAATAATAAATCCAGTTAGGCATATTGAGTTTAATGTGTTGGTGGTGAATCCCATTTGAAAATATCCAACTGATAATTTAAACTCTAAGCCTGTAGCTCAGGAAAAGAGAGTTGGTCTAGAGATAAAGATTTGGAGTCATCCAAATAAAGATTTCCAATTTCATGTAGTCAAAATTATTTATTTTTTATCATTTTTTTCTGTCTTTTGGTTAAGAATTCACTCCCTACCCACAGCTGTGAATGAGTTATTTATTCTTTTCAAATTTTATTTATGGCATGATCTTTAATATTCTGGTCACATATCCATTTTGAATTTATTGTGGAATATGGCATAAGATATTGGTCTAAATTTCTTCTGCCACACTGCTTTCCAATTTTCTCAAGAGGTCTTGTCAAATACAAATTTCTTTCCTAGGTAATTCATGTTTAAAGGTTTATGGAATACTGTATTAGTGAGTTATTTCTGGTTCTTCCTGTTCTAATCTGTTCCATTGATCTTTTCTCATTTTTAACCAGTACGGAATGGTCTTGATGATTGCTACTTTATAATATAGTTTGCAATCTGGACCTGTTATTCCCCTTTCATTCCTACATTTTCCCATTATTTCCCTTGATAACATAAACCTTTTGTACCTCCAAATTAATTTTGTTATCATTTTGTCTAGTATTCCCTTGGTAGTTCTATTGGTATGGAGTGTAGCTATCGTGGGGGTCCCTTTCTTCTTCTTAGTTTACCTCTAGAAAGAATTCCTCAACCCAGAGTATTTCTTTCTTTTTTTGTAAATAGTATTTTGTTTTTTCTAATTACATGTGAAGAGTTTTAAACATTCATTTTTTGTAAGATTTTGAGTTACAGTTTTTTCTCCCTGCCTCCCTTTCATACCCTCTCCCCAAGATGGAAAGCAATATGATATAGGTTATACATGTGCAATCATGTAAACATATTTCCACATTAGTCATGTTGTAAAAGAAGAAACAGAATAAAGGGAAAAGCCACCCCAAAAAGTGAAAATAGTATGCTTTGATCTGCATTCAGACTCTGTAGTTCTTTCTCTGGATATGGAAAGCATTTTTCATCATGAGACTTTTAACCTAAAGTATTTCTTAATTTTGTTTGATATCTTCTGTTCACATGTTTTTTGAGGCTTATTTTTTAGATTGGAATTTAGTGTTTGAGTCAGTCCCCTCTGGAATTCTTGGATTTCCCTTCTATAATATGGATGCCTCTACCCATTGTTTATCAGGATGCAGTGGCTAGTATTAAATCCTGCCTTCTGCCCTGATTTCTGTCTCATTCTCCTGGTGTTCTCCTGTGGATATAGACCTGAACTGGCCTCTTTCTCCTTCTCTTCTTCCCTTACCTAGACTCTTTAATATAGTCTTCTCATTGTTCTCTACATTTCTTGTTTTTCCCTTTCCCTGCTCCTGGTACTACAGTTGCCAATATCTTTATTCTAAAGCTCAAAAGCCTTCACTGTCTCCCTACCGCCTCCAGGATAAAATATACATTCCTGAGTTTGGTATTTAAGATTCTCCACAAAGCTCCAAATTGTCTTCCCAGGCTTTCTTCATAAGCCTAATACCTTGCCTCATCTCCCCTAAAGGATTCTACACTCTAGCCAAACTAGGCCACAGACTTTTCCATAAATTTGACATTCAATCCCGTTTCCATGTTGTCTCATAAGCCCCCCTGTCATACCTAGAATGCACTCTGTCCTCATGCCCTTCTGTCAGAATCCTTGTTTCTTCAAGACCCAGTTCAATAACCACCTCTTCAATTGATGCCTTTTTTTGATGCTTTTGGTGGCTAAGATTCTCCTCTTCCTCTAATTACCTTGTATTATACTTAGTAGTGTTCATGTTCTATGCCCATGGTCAAATGTAATACGCTTGAGGCTAAGGATTGTTTTGCTTTTATCACTGTATTCTGAGTGTGTTACTATGGACTTAATCAATCTTTGTTGAATAGAATAATTAGAAAAAAAGAAATGGGATAACTCTGGACGCAATGAATTCCACATTGTAGATATATAAATAGGGAGATGGAAGATCACAGCTTGGAAACTGAAACTCCCTTCCAAGTCTGCAATTCTACACTTCTACCATGTTCTCATGGGCCCTTGCACTAGGCCATTACTTCTGAGATTGTGTTATCTGACATGTGCTCAAACAGAATGAACATTTATTTAACTGTTTTACCCCAGATTGAGAAAATGAATAGTTTCACCACAATGCAGAACTACAAGTTAGCCTTTTAGCATCGAGGGCTTCAGGTCATGTTGGGGTTAAGAGAAAGGAGTGGAGTCTGGAGTCTTGAGTCTTGAGCTCTGGAAACATAACATCAGTGAGGTACATATCTAGCATCAACAACAGTACTGAAAAAATGTTAATACTGTATTGTACATTTTTTAAAATCTTATTTATTATTAATTTATAGAATAAAATAAAAATTTCCATAACATGGTATAATTTTTTAAAAGATGATTGCCCATGAGACTGCCAATTTATTGTGTACAACTAGCTATTCCTTTTAAATATATGATAAAATTATCGTGTAAGTTTCATTTTTTTTTCCTTTTTTTCTTCCCTTGAGATGGCTACCATTAGACATAAATATGTATATATGTAAAATCATTCTATACTTTTATTTACTTCTTTCTCTGGATGCAGATAGCAGCTTCCTTCATATGTCCTTTGTAGTTAATTTGGCTAATTATAATAGTCAAAGTGAATTAGTTGCTCGAAGTTGTTCTTAAAACAACATTGCTATTATGGCATACAACATTCTCTTGGTTCTGCTCATCTCACTCTTCATTATTTCATGTAAGTTTACCCACACTTTTCTAAGATCTGTACTTTGCATTTTAGGCACAAGTCTACCAAAAACAATTTAATTTAATTTATTATTAAGTAAAATGAATCAGAGAAAGAGATGCCCCAAATGGTATAATTTCCACATGCCTTCTGACATGTCTCAGTCCCAAGATAATTTTGGATATTAGTGGGAATCTTGAAGAAGAAAATCACAATATAAAAATATAGTTTGAGATTAATATTCCAAAATAGTTGGGTAACAAAATCATCATCTCATTTCTTTCTGGACCACTCTTCTTGAAGAATCAATGAAACTCCTCCCAGATCTTCTACAAGAGTGTGCTTCTCTTTGAATGGAATAGCATTTCCCTTGGGTGGATCTCAGGCTTCAGTGTATAAAGAAGAGCAGAGAATCTCTTTGTTCAACTTCAGTTAATAATTTTAATCAGTTTCCTAACGAGAGATTTTTTTTGTCCTTGACCTATAACCTACATTTCAAATGGCCCTTCTAAGGACTCTGAGAAAGACTTTTTAAACCACAGAGAATATTATCTCTTAATGTTGTCAGTTTTATAAATGAGGAGGCATTTATTATGCTTCCACTTCAGTGACTTGTTCATTCCAGTGACTATCTGTAAATAGAGGAAAATAAGACATTTCTTCATCCTTATTTTCTTTTCAAAGTTATGGTGTCATAGAACTGGAAAGAATGTTTGGAAAAGCATCTTCTGTACCTTTAGGGTAATGAATGCCTTTTGAGCCCAACTGTAAAGGCCTGTCTCTAGACAAAATTATGAACTCAATAGACTTTAGCAACCTCAACAATAGCAATTTTATGAAGTCTCTAAGAGTATCTTTTCTCCAATCTTCTCCTACCCACCCACTTTAGGTACCTATTACCTTGCTTCCCTCTCCCTATCTTCCACATCAAAATGAATTCATAGCAAAAAACCTGAAAATAGTTCACAGAAAGGAATAACCCCTTAGAAATTTAAATTGGTCTCAAAGTATTAAACTAAAGGAATGAAGCTGTAATTGGAATTTTAGGCCTCAGCAAGTAGATGTGGGATCAATGAGAAGGAAAGCTGCACTTTCCTGAACCCCTAAAATTATATGAAGTATAATGAGAATATATGAGGTTGTGCATAATAGGAATCTTGCCCAATTTATGTCAATAATGGCTGAGGCAAGGGGACTAGCATTCAGTGGAGAAAGTCTATGATATCAGAATCCCATAAAATATGGATGGATTGCATCAGGAGGTGCTGGTTCAGTTAATGAAGAAAAAAGACACTCGAAGGTGGCTTAATTAAAGAACTGGTGAAGCCCCCTATCCCTGGAACAATCTGATGCTTGGAGAGGCCTTTGATGTTAGAAAAACTTCACTGAGAAGAAGAAGAAGCCTACTATTGCCATATTTGGGCTAAAGAAACTAAAGAAAAATAATCCAGGGGATGAATTCTACATGGAGCAAACTGATAGCCCATTACCAAGACTGAAGCAAATCCATGCCTCTTAAATGTGCCTGTGTATTTCCATGCTTACTAAAGTAAGAGAGTAAATTGAGAAGAAAGAGGGAATGTTTTCCTCACCCCATCCACCTATTCACAGGCAAGATTGTTTTCCAAAACTCAGATGAGTTTTGGGAGTAATTATTTCTCAAACGGTGTTCATATAGGAGGTTGCAGCCATTTGTAATTGGGTAGAGCAGGGGATAGAGCCTGAGAATGATTGTTTTGCCCATTTATTTACTGAGAGTTAGTGTCATAATTAAGTATTTTATTATTTGATTTGTGATTCTTGCATGGTTTGTGATCACACTAGAATCTGGGCTTAAGTCATGTGTGCATAATTAGGATTGCCTAAAACACTCTTTACTGAAGAGAGAAGTTGTCAAGGTCTGCCAGGAGATAACTGATGAGGGAGAGACCCCAGGTTAGACAAAAAAGCAGCTATCTACTCCATGAGTAAATAAGGCAAGCCCAGCAAATAGCATAGATGGTTGTATATTTTCTTGAAGATCTCCCTAGGATACAGACTCCATAACTTCCTTCAGTGTCTTTTCTACATGTCCAAATCAAAACCCTCCTACTTTAATTTAAGCTCTTTTCAATCCTCTAAAGACATAGAGGATAATAATAACTTACTTAATAGAATGCTTTAAAGTCACAAAGCACTTTCACATCCTCTATGTCATTTGTTCCTCACTACAATCTGGTAGGTCAGAGAACCTCAAATATCCCCTTTTTACAGATAAAAAAATGGATATTCTAAAAAGTCACTGAGCTCCCAGCCCAAGGTCACATAGTCAGAGGAGGAGCTAGTATTTAAACTCAAGTCTAGTGGATTTACCACTACACATATGCCTTTCAGTATAGATATTCTAAAAATGTTTATATTTTTTTAATTTTTATTTTAGGCTCAAACACCAGAATACAAATACAGAATAGAGAAAAGAAATTTTAAAAATCATAAACTTAAATATTAGAACTTAAATACAAAGTTAGAAAATAAAAGGCATGTCATGTGCATAGCAAAAAAATGTTTATATTTTTAAAAACAGTTATTAAGTCTTCTTTCAATGTCCTTTTCTCCCAGGCTAAATAATTTCCATTTCTTTTACTTTTCCTCATAAGGGCCTGTATTCTGTCCCCTTTGTAGTTTGCCTTTAAACCCTCTCCTGTTTCTTTGCACCATTTTTTAAAGTTATGATAATCAAAACCAAAGAGAGAATAGGACCATGGACAGAGATCAATATCCTAGGACTATAGAATTTGTAGTTGATATTAAGGTATAGAGAGGTTAAGGGACTTGTCTGTGGTCCCACAGTAAGTGTCAGAATTTGAAACCAGATCTTCCCAACTCTAAATCCAGTGCCCTATCTATTGTACCATGCTGTCTTGTACATAGAGCTTGTACATAGAGCTCACCAATATGTACTGGGTCTCAGGGATCTTGTATCATCCTAGCTTTCCCAGAGCACTTTGTCTAGATATAACTCCCTCATCCTTATCACGCTTTACCTTGAATTGTATTTGTTTGAAAACTTAGAAGCCCCCTTGAGGGCAGAAAATTGGTCATTTTATTTTTTTTCCACTTTTATATCCCTAGCATCTGGCTCCCTATTAATAGATGTTTGTTAAACTAAATTGAAGGTTTCAAGTATTTAAGGTGCAACTACTCTGGCCCCCACTGACTGAATGAAGGTCATCTGTTACATTTTACCCTTCCCCCAGGGTTCTATAGTACCCTTAAGGAGTTTGAGGAGTATCTAATCTCCCTACCCAACTCTCACTTGTGGCTCCAAGAAGTTGTAGCATGTGCAGCAGCCACACCCCAGTAAAACTATCTCAGCAGACAGCTAAAACAGGTTAAGGGTAACCAACAGGCATCAAACCCATTGTCAAGTTAAGGGGATGTCTACCTCAAGCATAGAAAGACTTCCCGCCCCCCAGATTAATGGGTAAATGAGAGCAATTTCTTCCAACAGTCATAATAGCAATTAAAGCAGGTCTTATAGGGTATCTAGAACTTGGTCAGACATTGAAAATGCCAATGTAACCACTGATCCCAGGCCATCACTAGTCATCCTGTCTTTTGTCTTGCCACTGGACTTTGATGATTCTGGAAGAGAGAGTGAGGCTGATGATTTTGTACAACTCTGCTTTATTTAAATCCAATTCATACACAAGTCAAGATATCACCCTATGTTTTCACTGGTCTTCTTAAAACATGAATAATAAACAACAATACCTCTACCATTGACTTATGCCCCACCAATGGTGTTATCTCAATTTAAGGGTCCCCTAAGTCCTGTTTCCATTAATTCATTTAGCAGTTAGATCAACTTTTACAGACAAATATTTACTTCAAGCATGTAATAATAATAAACACACAAAGATCCTCCCACCTGTGGAGGGATCATCCTCCCTTCCCCTTTATACCACCTCAGTCTCTGGAAGGAAGACTAGATTTACAAATTATCTAAGTTCCTACATAGCACAATTCCACAAAATTCCAAGTCCAAAGCCTCTCTGGTTTCAGGTCTTAGGGAATTCTGGTTTCTCAGAATTTCCTAACTGGGTAGCAGAATCCATCCTGGAATCTTGCCTTTGAGACTGCTGGGGCTTTGGGGTGGAACCTCCAATTCATGTAAAAATTTACTCTAAACAAGCTTTGGAGCTACAGAACCCACAAAATGACAGAGAGAAGCTAACCTCCCACTGAAGACAGCACAGCAGGCTGGTAGGAAGGGGCCAGCACAATGATCTAGGAGCTGAGCCCAGCCCCGCATGAGCCCAAGGTTTTAGCCTCAGGACTACCACAACCAGTCACTGGCTGGAGGGATTTCAGACCACCAGCAATTGTGGTAGTTTCCAGAATTATCAACCCATAGATGCTAAGGACAAAGTGAGGGGTCAGTGCAGGATGGACTTTGGGAACAGGGAATTCGGGAGAATGGTCTGGCATTTGCCTCTTGGAGGGAAAAGCAGCTGAGGAGTAGCAGCTGTGCAGCCTCCACCAAGTGGCTGCTTCAGAGCGCCTAGCCAGCAGATTGTAGGGGGACCAAGTGACCAGTCTGAGGGGTAATCACTCTTGCTTTTACCTGGTTGGATCTCAATCACTGTCTAGGGTGGAGGTCCTGGGGTTTCCCAAAAGTGTTTGGGAAAGTGTGTGGAGGCTTCAGAGAGGGCAGCCAACTAATAGCTCCAGCAGCTGCAAAAACCCCAGTGATTTGGGACAAAGCTCCCCTCTCTGGTAGCAAAGTTCTACTGTGGCAAAAAGCTCAAAATCAAGTAGTTGAGTGGCAACATGAGCAAGCAAAGGAAGCAAAGCAAACACACTGACTTTACACTCCTATTTTGAGGACATAAAGGATCAAAGCCTGGAACAGGAGGAAGAAAACTAAGTCAGAGCTCCTGCACCAAGAGCTTCTAAGAAAAATATGAATTGGTTACAAGCCATAGAGGAGCTTAAGAAGGATTTTGAAAACCAAATAAGAGAAGTTGAGGAAAAATTGGGAAGATAAATAAGAATGATGCAAGAAAACTATTAAATGAGAGTCAACAACTTGACTGAAGAAAATAACACCCTAAAAAATAGACTAACTGAAATGGCAAAAGTGGCTCAAAAAACCAATGAGGAGAAGAATGCCTTAAAAAGCCAACTTTGCCAGATGGAAAAAGAATCTCAAAAGCTCACTGGAGAAGACCATTCCTTCAGAATTATATTGGAGCAAATGGAAGGTAGTGACTTTATAAGAAATCAAGATACTATTAAACAGATCCAAACAAATGAAAAAAGTAGAAGGCAATGTGAAATATCTCATTGGGAAAACCACTGACCTGGAAAATAGACCCAGGAGAGATAAATTAAAAATTATTATTAAAAAAAACTAGAAATCACCCTTCAAGAAATTCTCAAGAAAAATTGCCCTGATGTTTTAGAATAAGAGGGCAAAATAGAGGCTGAAAGAATTCACCAATCACCTCCTGAAAAAGATCCCAAAAAGAAAACTCCTAAGAATATTATAGGCAGATTCTGGAGTTACCAGATCAATCAGAAAATAATAAAAGGAGCCATGAAGAAACAATTTCAATATTGTGGAAACACACTCAGGATAACACAGGATCTGGAAGCTTCTACACTGAGGGATCAAAGGGCTTGGAATATGATATTCTGGAGGTCAAAGGAGCTGGGATTAAAACCAAGAATCACCTATCCAGCAAAACTGAGTATCATGTTTCAGGGGAAAATAAGGTCATTCAATGGAATAGAGGACATTCAAGCATTCATGATGAAAAAACCAGAGTTGAATAGAAAAATTGAGATTCAGATACAAGAAGCAAGAGATGCATGAGAAGGCAAATGGAAAAGAAATCATAAGGAACTTATCTAACTTGAACTATTTATATTCCTACATGGAAAAATGATAATTGTAACTTATGAAACTTTTCTCCATATGAGAATAGTTGAAGGGAATATAAATGTGTGTATATATAGATATAGATATATACATATATATATATACATACATATATGTCTATATAGGAAGGTATATGGGCATATGAATACACGTGTAAGTATGTGTATATATGTGTACAGGTATACATAGAGGGCACAGGACCAAATGAATAGGAAGGGATGATACTTAAAAGGTGGAATTTAAGAGGTGAGAGGAATATAAAGAGAGGAGATGGGGAGAGAAAGAATGGGGTAAATTATCTCATATAGAAGAGGCAAGGGAAAACTGTTACAATGGAGGGGAAGAACAGAAAGGCAAAAGGGAATGAGTCAACCTTATTCTCATTGAATTGGGCTTAGGGAGGGAATAATGTACACACTAAATAGGATATCTCACCCTACAGGAGAGTAGAGGGGAAAGGGATGAGAGGGGGGTAAATGGAAGGGAAGGCAGGCTTGGGGGTAGGGAAGTTGGAAGCATCCACTTTTCAAAAGGGACAGGATCAAAGTAGAGAATAGAACAAATGTTGGGGGGGGGGGGATAGGATGGAGACAAATATAGTCAGTCTTTCACAATTGATCCACTATGGAAATGCTTTGCATAGCTACACATATACAACCTATATTGAATTGCTTCTCTTCCCAGTAAGGGTGGATGAGGAGGAAGGAAGGGAAATAATCTGGAATTCAAAGTTTTTAAATATATATTATTATGCATGTAACTGGGAAATAAGATATACAAGCACTGGGTCATAGAGATCCACCATGCCCTACTGGAAAGTCAGAGGGGATATGGGGGAAGATATGGGAGAGATCAGATTGGGGGAGGAGATATTTAGTGGGATCGCTGTTTTGGGATGGTAGGTAGAGGAAAAATGGGGAGAAAATTTGTAACTCAAAATCTTGTGGAAATGAATTATGTAAACTAAAAATAAACATAAAATTTAATTAAAAAAAAAGACTGCTGGGGCTCAAGGTCTCAAGTCAGAGCTCCTAGGTCCTCCCAGGGACTCCACCACTGGCACCTAGAACTGAAAAGAACAAACAAGAGACCAAAAGTCCAAACCCACTTCTTACAGCAGCAAGGTCTAAAAGTTAGAGAGGGGAAGGGTGACCTTTCACCCAGCTTAGTTCATTATTCTATACTATAGGTAAACAGGACCTTCATCCCTGGAACATTGCTAAAGATAGAGACAGTCCCAGTCCAGCAGTTTTGAAAAGGCAGCCTGTTGTAGCTACTCCCAACCCCAATCATTTTCACCAACTGTCTCCCATGTCTGGGATGCTCTCCCTTCTCATCTCCACTTCCTAGCTCCCCAGTCTTCCTTCAGGTGTCAGCTAAAGTTCTACAAGAAACTGCAACCCGGTCCTGCTTCATTTGAGACCATGCTTAATTTAGATGGCACAAATCTTATTTATACACAGTGACTTGCATGTTGTCTCCCCCATTAGGCTATGAGGTCCTTAAAAGTAAAGACTCATTTTTGCCCTTCTTTATATTCCCAAGTGCTTCTCGCAGTGCCCAGCACATAATTTAATGAATATTAGCTGATTGATCAATTCCTTTCCTCTGTCATATTCATTGATGTTTTCACCATCATAAACAATGCAATTTTATATTCTAGACCTTTCTGAATTTCCTCTCTTCTAATTTCCTGAAAAGCACATAGTGTTACTGCCAACTTTCTTATGGTTATGCAAAGGTGAGTCTACTTCCTTCCTACCATATAAATTCCCATTAGAATGTTCAAACTGTAGGAATCTTCCTAAGTCACCTTACCTATCTCCTCTTGGTGGAGAAATGAGGGAAAATGGGTGTGGAATGATGCATACCTTGTTAGGTATGATCAAAGAACCAGTTTGTTTTGATTAATTGTACTTCTTTACAAGGGTGGGGGTGGGGAGCAGAACTAGTGGTCTTTGTGAGAATTGTCTATGATATTTTTTCCTTTTTTTACTTTACATTTAGTTATTTTGATTTAATAATATCTTATTTTTTCCAATTACATTTAAAGACAATTTTCAACATCCTTTTTTAGAAGATTTTGAACTCCAAATTTTTCTCCCTCCCTTCCTCTCCTTCTCCTCCCCAAGATGCCAAACAATCTGATACAGGCAATCATGTAAATTATGTGAAAATGTAAATCATATAAAACATATTTCCACATTAGTCATGTTGTAAAAGAAACAGAACAAAAGGAAAAAACTACAAGGAAAAAACAAAAAAAGTGAAAATAGTATGCCACAATATTTTTCTAAACATCAGTTAAAACTTTGTTTCTCAAGGAAGAAGGCTGAAAAGTCGTTTGTAGAAGGTCTGAAATTCTGGGTTTAGGGATTTATATTTTATTGAGAGATAGTGTGATGTAGTAGATAGAATGCTAAATCTAGATTCAAGACTCAGGTTCAAATTCTCCCACTCCCACCCCTTAAAGGTTTGGGGTTTTGTTTGTTTGTTTGTTTTTTAGGTTTTTCTGGGCAAGATGGTCCTGGAAAGGTCCTAAAGGAACCTAGTTCTCCCACAAAGATTCCAGCAAATTTTTAAGAATTCATTAGGGGAAAAATGATAAAGAAAACAAAAAGAAATAGCAGTTCAGGGTTACATAAGAAGTCCCACCAGAAGTGCTTGGGCACACTGGGTGAAGATTAGGTAGAGGAGAAGGAAGGAGGCACCAGGAGCTGGGGCTGATGGCCAGCAAGAGCTCAGCATCAGGGAATAGAGCAATCCCCCCTGCCTCCAGAGCTCACTGCAAAGGGAGTCAGGAAAGGACCTCACCTGGGGTATTCTGGGTGGCTATACCTATTCAGGTAGCCTACCTAATTCAGACCCACAATAGTCATAGGACCACTATAATAGTTAAGAAACTATTATAGTTTCTTAACTCCTCAGGAAACAAAGATAGACAGCTAGGTGGTACCGTGAATAGAGCACTAGGCCTGAGTTCAAATGTGGCCTTAGAACTTACCAGCTGTGTGACCCTAAGAAAAATCACTTAACCTCTACCTCAATTGTCTCAGTTGTAAAATGGGAATAATACCAGAATCCACCCTGAACTGGATTATAGGGAAAGTGAGGAAGTTCCAGAAAAACATCTACTTCTTTGACTACACTAAAACATTTGACCATGTGGATCAAAACAAAATGTGGCAAGTCCTCAAAGAGCTGGGAATACCAAACCGTCTTACTTGTCTCCTGAAGAACCTACATGCAAGCCAGAAGGAAACAGCTAAAACCAAACTGGAACAACTGATTGGTTTAATATTGGAAAAGGAGCATAATAAGGCTGTTGTTGTCGCTATATTTATTTAACTTACATACAAAATACATCATGGGAAATGCTAGGCTAGATGAATCAAAAGCCGAAATTAAGGTTGCTGGGAGAAATAGTGACAATCTCAGCTATGCAGATGGTACCACTCTGATGGCAGAAAGCGAAAAGGAATTAAGAAGCCTCTTGATAAGGGTGAAAGAAGAGGTTATAAAATCTGACTTGAAGCTTAACATCAAACAAACGAAGACCACTCGGCAGCTGGTCTCATAACTTCCTGGCAAATAGTGCTAGAAGAAATGGAGACAGTGTCGGGTTTTTTGTTGTTGTTGTTGTTCTCGGGCTCAAAGATCACTGCAGATGGTAACTGCAGCCATGAAATTAAAAGACACTTGCTCCTTAGAAGGGAAGCTATGGCAAATCTGGACAGCAGACTACAAAGCAGATATATTACCTTGCCAACAAAGGGCCATACTAGTCAAAGCTAAGGTTTTTCCAGTAGCAATGTATATCTGTGAGAGCTGGACTCGAAGGAAAGCTAAGTGCCACAGCATCAGTACTTTGGAATTGTGGTGCTGCAGAAGCCTTTTGAAAGGAGGTCAAATCAGTCAATACTTAAAAATAATTCAGGCTATTCACTGGAAGGTGAGAGGCTGAAACTGAAGTTTAAATGCTTTGGCCACATAGTGAGAAACAGGATTCATTGGAAAAGATATGCATGTTGGGAAAGACTGAAGACAGAAAGAAAGAGGGATGGCAGACGATAGATAGGATCATAAAATAATGAACTCAAGCTTGGACAGATTTCAGCAGATAGGGGAGGATAGAAGGGCCTGGCATGCTTTGATCCATGGGGTCATGAAGAGTCTGACATGACAATGAACAACCACACCCTGCACAATTTTAATGAGGGGCAAATGAAATATTTGTAAAGTGCTTTGCACAGTACCTAGCACTATACAAAGTACACACTATACAAAGCTTATTCCTTTCCTTCCCCCCCCCCCCACCCAATCCTCTCACTTTGCAGCACCTTGGCAATTTGAGTGCCAGAAGCCCAACAAGAGGCCTGGAGCCAGTTCTCAGAAAAACAGAACCAGAGCAGCCCCTATACCACAGATAATGCAAGAGTCCTGAACCCAGCACTCCTATTAAGCCACTATAAAAGACAGGAACAGTCCAGCAACCAGGAAGACCCAGTACTAGAAACCACTCAGCATAATCTGCTGCCTCAGGTTGGGATTGATATATCGGGGTCATGGCAGGGGACAGAGTAAACTTCTAGTGAATATTTGTGCAAGAAAGAAAAAGAGAAACCTACAACATAGTCAAAACCCATGTTGGGCCACCAGAAAGAGACAGACGTCAGGGACTCCAACAGTGGTCACCTTTCTGCCACTTTTTTTTTTCTGGTTCAAGCTCTTTCCTGCTAAATCCAGAGGGTGAAGGTCAGCAGTTACCCATAGCAGTGGTAACATAAACTGACCTGCACAGATGGGAAGGACTTCCTCTCTCTGATCCTTCTTTTACCCTGGCAGAGAAATGAGTCTGGGAGTGTTCGTGTTCATTTCTTTTTTTTTTTTTTTAATATATAATATTATATATGTATAAATAACAGCTGGCTATTTACAAGGGGGGACGCACACGCAGACAACACCAGAGGTGGGACAGGAGAAGGGGCTGGAAGATATGGCTGAGAGAGGGAGAGCCATGGAGGGAAGGGGGCCCTCTCCCGGGCAGGGGCAGCTCCTGCTGTGGGCTTAGGTGCTGAAATAAACAATGATGAGGATGAGGATGATGGCGCATATCACTCCAAGGATGATCATCATTTTGAGGTTTTTCCACCAGTATTTACGCTTGAGCTTAGCAGCGCTTGTCTCAAACTGGGAAGCCCCAGCCTGGAGGGCATCTGCACGGTCATCTAGTTCTGATAACTTCTGGTCCCACTCTAGGACCTTGTCCACATTCACCCGCATGATATCCACCACCTCATCCACCTGGGCCTGGGTTTGCTGCAGCCTCCTGTTGCTAGTGAGGTTGGGGGGTGCAGCAGGAGGGCCCCCTTCTCCTGCTGGGGCAGCAGGGGGCATGGCAGTAGCAGGAGCAGACATGGCGGGGGCGGGCGGGCGCGCGGGCAGGCAGGGACAGCAGCGGCGGTGGCCTCGTGTTCATTTCTATACTGTGCTGTTTGTACTTCCTAGTATCTGGTGCAGGCGGTTGTCCCCACTAGACCTAGGAGTCTAGGCTATGGCAATTTTGGAGCCAGAACTCCAGGCAAGGTGTTACAGTCAACCAACCTGACAGGGAGGTCTGAAAAAGTCAGGGTGCCTGGCACTTCATCTCAAATGGGGTTTGTACTTGGAACTAGGACTATACTCTATGCAAGGGTAGGGAAATAAGCTAAGCATGAACCTAATCCATCATACTCCTCAGAGACTGAGGTAGTGCATGAGGAAAGAAAATCTGCCTCCCACAAGTTAGAGAGAATATTTGTGTATTTCCTATTACACCTTTTGAAGCAAATTTTCCTTTGTAAAAGATATTCTGACCATTATTATTCTAACTAAAAAGGAACTGTGGTGTAGGGGACCCACCACCTACATTTGGAAGAACATCACTGGTGGAGACTGTAGTCATTGGCAAAGAACCTAGATACTCCTAAACTACATTTTTTTTGCTTTTTGGAGGACAGTTGGGCTTAAGTGACTTGCCCAAGTTCACACAGCCAGTTTTTGTGTTAAGTGTCTGAGGCTGGATTTGAACTCAGGTCCCCCTGACTTCAGGGCTGGTGCTCTACTCGCTGTGCCACCTAGCCACCCCCAAACTACTTTAAAGATACCAGAAACCACTGGAGATGAAATTAAATGTAACATACTTGGCCCTCTTTTAGGGAAGGCCAGGGTGGCCAAACTCTTAAGGAATAGGAGCAGAATTTATTATGATTCAAGGAAATTCAAAAAAATCAAGGATTATCTTGATTTTTTATCATGATCTCAGATAGGAAAAAATAAAAGTAGACATGATTTAGAGATAATCACAAAAACCTTATTATGCTTAAAGGCACCACAGATAATGAAATGGGATTCTTTTTGAAAAAATTCATAAAACAAACTTAACCACTCTGATAAAATAGGAAGGAAAATCAAATTGACAATATCAAAAATTAAAAAGAAGAATTCATAACAAATGAAGAAGAAATAAAAGAAATTCTTAGAAATTCCTTTGTCCCATTATGTGCCAGCAAAAATGACCTTTTAAATTAAATGAATTAATTTACAAAAATATAAAATACCTAAGTTATTAGAACAAGAATTAGATACAGTCTTGGAAAAAAATAAATCAAACAAGCCACAAATTCACAAAGAAAAAAAAAATGTCATGTTGTAATAGTAATAAAATTTGAAGATCCCTTTGTATTGGAAAACTGAGAGGTACTTAGCACCTAGTTTCAAATTATGCCTCTGTTAAAGAAACAGAAAGTATGAACCCCTGTTGCTGACAAAACAGGAAGGAGCTGAACAGGGAGGAACTATACCATATTTAGGGAAGAGCACAAGCTGGACAGTCAGAACTTCTTGGGACAAGCATCTGGAGGCAGAGCAGCTGCTGCCAGAGAGACGGAGAGAATTTCTCTCAGCGAGCATCTGAAGGCTGGGCTGCTGCTGCTGGACTGGAACTTCTGTGGAGAAGGTGACTTTGATTTTGAGAATGGAGCTTATGGTGCTGAAGACTTCCAAGGGCCAGCCAAAACTGCTGAGGAGCTGCTGAGGACTTCTGAGGGCCAGCCAGAGCTGCAGAAGACAGAGGAAGCATGACCATGGTGTTGACACTTTGTCTGTCTATGGCTTTGTTAGGCTTTGTATTTCCAAGAACAGAAACTATGGAGAACTTGAGGTAGACTGGACACTGTGAGCTTCAATACAGAGCAGGAACTGCATGGAGAGCTGGACAAGGAGCTGAGAACTGTCTGCCTTTGAACTCAGGTGGCAGTTGGTTAGATTCAGGAGAGAATTGGAACCATTGAAGAGGAGCCATGAAAGCTGAAAGCCTGCCCCGAGTAAAGATTAAAAGACCTCTCCATGGTTACTGAGTAGTGACTGATGAAATTGTAACTTACTTGTGACTGAGAGGTGGATGGTCTGTGTATTTTCCACTAGCCCTTAAGAGGGTACTGAGTAGTGACTGATGACTGAGTAGTGACTGATGATTGAACAGTGACTGATGACTGAATAGTGACTGATTTGTAACTTACTGTGCCCCATGGGTGGAGGATCTTGAACTTTGGTATTTTGTGTCCCTTAAGGATGATTGAATGATTGAGTTACTAAATTATTGAGTTACTAAATTATTGTACTTTGTTCAAAACTATGTGACCACTTTGTTGTTGTGATGTTGTTGAGTTGTGACATGGTGAATGCTATATTTTGACTTTCTGTAATGAGTTGTAACATTGTAAATGCTGTGCCTTGATTTTCTATGAATGTTTTGCTCTGATTTGTTATTCAATAAATAGAGAGTTTTCCCCTGGAAAGCTGCTCATGCTTGGCTTTACACACATTCAGTGAATTCTAGAAAACATTCAAAGAATGTTAACTCAAATTTAACATGTTATTTGCAAAAAAAATATATAGATAGATGGTATCCTAATAACCATATCTATGGTATATTGTCTTAATACCTAAACCGGGAAGAGATGAAGCAAACAAAGAAAACTATGCCAATATCATTAATGAATATTGATGCAAACAAATGAAATAAAATATTAAAAGAGACAAGAAACATATTAAAAAGATTTTACACTGTTGCCAAAAACAAAGGGTTGATTAAACTTTAGGGGGTAAATGGACCACATATTAAAAATAAATAGTAAAAATCACATTGGTATACCAATTAATATAAAAAACAAGCTTTTGATAAAAATACAACATTCTTTTATGTTTAAAAAGCTTAGAAATCACAGGAATAAATGAATCTTTCCTTATTATGGTAAACTAAATTTATCAAAAACAAAAAGATAGGGGGCGGCTAGGTGGCGCAGTGAATAGAGCGCCGGCCCTGGAATCAGAAGGACCTGAGTTCGGAGCCGGCCTCCGACTCTTAATCCGCACAAACAAAAAACCTAGCCGTGTAACCTTGGGCAAGTTACTTAACCCCAACTGCCCTAAAGGGGCGGCTAGGTGGCGCAGTGAGTAAGAGCGCCGGCCTCGGAGTTTGGATGACCCGAGATCAGATCCGGCCTCAGAAAATGAGCACCCACGCATAAATAATGACTAGCCGCGTAACCTTGAGCAAGTTACTTAACCCCAATTGCTTAAAAAAAAAAAAACCAAAAAGATAGTGTCTTCTGTAAAGGAGAAACACTAGAGCCTAATAAATAAGATTAGGGTAAAGCAAGGATGTCATTATCACCTCTATTATTTCAAATAGTTCTAGAAATTCTAGTTATAGCAATGACTAGAAAAAAAATTGAAGGAACATAGACAATAAAGAAAAACTATTACTTTTTGCAGTTACTTAGAGAATTCTAGAGATTCAGTTAATTCAATAGAAATAATTACATCAATTCTCAACTTTTGTGGGGGTAACATTCCTAGAAAATGATGTAAAAGTCAAATACCACGAATGCTGATACATTAAACCTATGAGAAACAGGCAATTAGTTTCCAGCAACCAGCAAAAACCTTAATTTTTCACTAAAGATTGCTGCAAATATGCTTTTCTCCATCCAATTCTTTGTAACAAAGTTTAATTTTGACCATATGCACTTTTCCTAAGACAATAACCGTGAAGTAATCCATTAAATTCAGAACACAAAATAAAATTGGTAACGTACAAAACAACTTTTCTCCCTAGTAATTCCCTAAATTCTGTCACCTTTTGTGCTAACATCTCAGTTTAAAAAAAAAAAACATTGATTTCAGACAATATTCACTTTTCATAATCCATAAAATCTACAGTACCATAAATAATTTGTCCCCTTTTGTAGATATAACAAATTGTCAACTTGTTCACCCCATACCTGTAGAGGACAGTAACTATAGACATTCCAGTATGAAGTTTATCTAACACTTTTATTTCCCAAATAAGTCACATCACTGACTTTGCACACTTGGACTTAGAGCCCAAAGGACTTTCACCACACTTTGGGGTCATAATTGCAAAACAAAATTTGAGTTTTAAAGGCAAACAATGACAATATGCTATAAATGCACAGGGAGAGCTTTACACCAGGGTCAACAACCCCAGTGAAGCCCCTAGTAGTATGCCAGATTCATTGTTTTCTCCACGGCTCATAGTGAGCCTAGAATGTGCAGAGTTTCCAATGTGAAATTGAAAATAAGGTTACCAGTCTTGAAAGTTAAATGTGGAGGCAGCTAGGTGGTGCAGTGAATAGAGCACCGGCCCTGGAGTCAGGAGGACCTGAGTTCAAATCCAACCTCAGACACTTAACACGAAAACTAGCCATGTGACCATGGGCAAGTCACTTAACCCCAATTGCCCTCCAAAAAGCAAAAAAAAAAAAAAAGTTAAATATGCAAATGCTAAGGATTGACTGAAATATCAGTAAAGTACCAGTATATAAAACCATTCCACAAAAATCATCAATTTTTTTGTATATTACCAACAAAACCCATGAGAAAGTAGGAGCAGCTAAGTGGCACAAGGAATAGTACCAGCCCTAGAGTCAGGAGGACATGAATTTTAATATGACCTTTGACACCTGACACACTTACTAGCTGTATGACATTGGGCAAGTCACTTAACCCCAATTACTTTGTCTTCCCCCTGTGAAGGAAAGAGGAAGGAAGGAAGGAAGGAAGGAAGGAAGGAAGGAAGGAAGGAAGGAAGGAAGGAAGGAAAGAAAGAAGGGAGGGAGGGAGGAAGGAAAAGAGGGAAGGGGGAGGAAGAGAGTAAGAATATTCAAAACTACTAAAGAATATGTAAAATATTTGTGATTCCACTTACCAAACCACATACAGGAATTCTAGGAATACAATTACAAAACATTCTTATTAGAAATAAAGAAATAATCAAA
Organism: Gymnobelideus leadbeateri; assembly: GCA_011680675.1. NCBI lineage: Eukaryota > Metazoa > Chordata > Mammalia > Diprotodontia > Petauridae > Gymnobelideus > Gymnobelideus leadbeateri. The sequence goes on along the minus strand of WOXC01009709.1, from coordinate 668,616 downwards.
TAATTAAAAAGGTACTAATCATTCATGAGCCATGATAATATAAAAAGATACCTAAATTAATTCACAGATTTAATACCATACCAATCAAACTACCAAAGGGTTACATTATAGATCTATAAAAATTATAAGAAAATCTATCTGCAAGAACAAAATGGTCAAGAAACTCAAGGGAAACAAAGAAAAAAATTGGAAAGGAAAGATGCCTCATGGTCTCAAACTATATTAAAAAAGCAGTAATCATCAAAACCATTTGTATTGATTTTAAAAATAGAAAATAAAAGAAAATTAAAAAGTTGTTCAATGGAAAAGATTAGGCACAAAGCATACAGAAGCTAGTGAACACAATATTATAGTTTCAGATAAGCCCAAGGGCACCAATGACTTAGGTTAAGGATGCTATTTGACAAAACTTCTGAAAAAAAGGGAAAGCAGCCTAGAAGAAATTAGATTGAGATCAATATCTCATGCTATATATCAAAATAAGCTCCAAATGAATATATAACCTAGATATAAAAAGTAATATCATAAACAAATTTTTAAAAAGGGAAAGAAATTCAGTTAAGAATTATGGATAGGGGAAGAATTCTTGGTCAGATGAGTGATAAAAAGGATTACTAAAGATAAAGAAGACAATTTTGCTTATGTAAAATTGAAAAGGCAAAAATATTGCAGTTAGAAGGGAAACAGCCAACTGAGGGAAATATTTGCAGCAAATCTTTGTTATTCAAAATATATTGGAAATTAATTTTAAAAATTGTTTATGTTGTGCCCTATTACTTTCAGGGTTTTAGGGATAACTGAATTGCCAGGTATCTGGCACTGTTCTTATAAGCATGCTTCCTCTTGACAATCAACCAGTAGATTCCCAGACTTCCCAGGGGAAAAAATACCCAGTTTTAATCCCAGCTTTTCAAGAGTTAGCATCCACCATTCTTCTGTGGTACAAAAAGTCATGCTCTTCAAATCTACCCCCTCCTTTGAATGACTTTTTTTTTTCTGCCTGCTTGTTCTCTGTGTGTCACATGCCTTCCATCTGTATGTAGATAATACTGGATCTCCAATTGATCCAATGTGTGATCTCAGCAAGATATGCTGTCTGTTATTGGTACAGTCTCTCTGATGACTTAGTCAATGGGGGAGAGGAAGGAAAGAAATGGACTAGAGGAGGGAGGAAAGAAGAGAGAATAGGCAAGGAGGGGGGGAGGGAAGAAGAGAAGGGGAAAGAGACAGAGACAGAAAGAAATAGAGAATGAGGGAGAGAAAGAGACAGAGAAACAGAGACAAAGACAGTCTTGTCATAGGGCAAATATAGAAATAATATGGGAGTAACTAACTAGCTGTCCTTGATGCAAACATGTCACCAGGGCCAGACAGACTGCATACTAGGGTACTGAAGGAATTCATGGATGTGACAGTCAAGTCATCATCACTGATCTATAAACAGTTTTCAAGATCATGGAACCTTTATAGTCTAAGATCTTGCGCATAGTAGGACCCTGAATCTAAACTCCCCAGCAAAAAAATTAAAACTTTTTTGCCTATGTTCAATTAATAAAAATAAAATATATCTAATAACCATTCTGACTCCATTCCTTTCCTCTCTTAAGCCTAGGTCTTTCTTCTTCATGGAAAGTTACTATATATAATATCCCAAAAGTTTAAAACTATACTGACTTTGGGGACACCCTTTATATACAGTAGAGAGAGGGATGAGATAATATTGCATAATCCATTTACAAGACTGTGCATCATACAGTGGTAATTCCCATTTAATATCTGGAGTGAATACATAAATAAAATGTCAGTAACTTTTTAGTGAAGATTGGACAAGATGGGGGATAAGTGAATTCTTGTCTCCCTAAGCGACACTTGACACAAAATACTTGATCATAAACTACAAACTTGCCTACTCTCATTCTCTAATAAGGGAACCACATTTCACTGGAAAATACAATTGGTAGGAAAGGTAAACACTCTTACCCTCTCTCCTGATTGCTGCCACAAGTATATAGATTTCCCAAATAAGTCAGTGAAAGAACAGAAAAGACAGCTGCTGCTAGCAAACAGGTGGAGTTAACAGCAATAATAAAACCATCCCCACTTAGTGCTTTTATCCCCAAAATCACAAAGAAAAGACTGTGTTAGAGCATTTGCTGGGTAAGATTTTCTAAATTGGCTAATCATAAACCCAATAATCAGATGCTTTTAGTGATTTCTCTTATACTTCCGCTAAAGTTTAAAAAAAATTCTCAAAATCCTATTCCTGGCCTACTCCCCAAAAGGATTTTGGTAACAAACACTAGGATGAAACCAAATTAATAATTTAGCAAATATGTTTTTATACCAACATTAGTTATCAGTGGCATTATGATGCTTCAATTTTCACTCCTGAGTAGTCTCAGACTATAATAGCTGCCTTTTATATTTCACTATGAGATTTTCAAAGCACTTTACAAATATCTCATTTGATCCTCACAACAACCTTGGGAGGTAGGTGGCATTAATATCCCCATTTTACAGATGAGGAAACTGTGGCATACAGAGGTTCAATGACTTCCCCAGCATCACATAGTCAGTAAGTATCCAAAGCAGAATTGAACTCAGGTCTTTCTGATCTCAAATCCATGACTCTATATACTGTGTCTATTAGACACAGTATATAGTGTCCAAAAAAGGAAAGCCTATTCTGTCAGTACATTGTTTCGGGCCCCAGTGCCATATTGCTGCAGGTCAGGGAGTAGGAGGCTACACAGGACAGACATGAAGGAAAATCATCTCCAATGGAGACGTTACATGAAACAAACCATCTTTGAACACTCTCCTTTCCATACGCTCTCCCTGACTCTTCTTTGATATCCCAGTCTTTGAACTACTCCTCCTCCATGGCCCCTTGCACTCTATTCCATCCACCATTCAGCCACTAAAATGATTTTCCTAAAATGCAAATCTTCTCATGTCAGCATTCAATAACTCCAGTGGCTTCCCTGGGAGCAAATACAAAATGTTTTCTATGATGTTCAAAGCCCTTTATAACCTACCCCACCCAACCTTTCCAGTCTTCTTGTACCCTACTCCCCAACAAATACTCTTCAATCCAGTGGCTCTGACCTTTTGGTGGTTCCATGAACAAGACACTCCATCTTTGGCTCCAGGCATTCTCTCTGGCTCTCCCCTTAGGCCTGCAATACTCTCCATCCTCAACTCCATGTGCTAACTTCCCTGGCTTCCTTTAAATATCAACTAAAATCCCACCTTCTACAGGAAGTCTTCCCCAACCCCTCCCTAATTCCAATGGTTTCCCTCGGTTAATTGTTTCTTATTTATTCTATATATCGATTGATATATATGTGTGTATATACATATACAAACATAAATGCATGTGTTTGTTGGCATATTATGTCCCCCATTTGATTGTAAGCTCCTTGAGAGTAGGGACTGTCTTTTACCTCTTTTTGTATTCCCAGCACTTAGCACAGTGCCAGGCACATGGATACTTAATAAATGATTATTGATCGATCGATTTAAATATACTGTGACTTCTAGCTTGGTTCAACATAGCATCTTGTTAACCCATTCAAATCATTAACTTCTTCCCTAGGTGTTTCCCTAGGCCTCTGTTTAATGTTACAATCTACTGCCCTATATCTCTACTTATAATCCCTGTATCTTCCTGGGCCCAAGTTTCTCTCCCTGGACACAATTTCCCATAATAAAATATAAGTAATAATGTAGTCAAGACCACATAGTAGAATGTAAGCTCCTTGAGGGAAGACACTATCATTTCTGAATTGTATTTGCAGTACCTAGTAGTTCCTGTCACACAGTAGGTACTTGACGGACTGCTTCTAATCATCAGCATGTCCCACCCAAAGGTATGGGAACACATCACAGATGAGCATGGGTCATCTGAGAATAGCCATGAGACTCTCCCCTCATCCTTGTCACTTCATTTTGAAAGAAGACCATTGACATCAAAATATTGGGGGTCAAGGTACAGTGTGTTCAGCTGTGGCTGATCAATCCATTATGTCAGAAGGCTCTACCATGTCAGGCACAAAGAGTCCATTAAAACATTTAGGATGGGGGACAAAGCCAAGATGGCGGAGTAGAAACAGCTCATCCAAGCCACTCTGCCCCCAGATTCCCCCCAAACTATGTAAAAGGGGACTCTGAACAACTTCTGGAGCCCCAGCACCCACAGAATGACACAGAGAAGCTAACCTCCCGCTGAGGACAGCCCAGCAGCCCTGCAGGAAGGACCAGCGCAGCACTCTGGGAGCCAGCAGCGCAGAGAGCGTGGGGAGCCGAGCCGAGCGGAGCCCAGGTCCCCGTGAGCTGTGGTTTTAGCCCCAGGGCCAGCAGCTGGCTGGAGAGACCCCAGAACACCAGCACCTGTGGCAATTCCAGAACTATCAACATAGACATGCCTAGGACAAAGTAAGAGGTTAGTGTCCTATGGACTTTGGGACCAGTATTTGAGGAATGCATTGGCTTCCTCCCCTGGGGGCTAGAAGCCACTGAGGAGACACGCCATTTTGTAGTTTTCAGACGCAGCTCCAGCTCCTGGCCTGCGAACTGTAGGGAGATCCAGCTATTAGTCTTTGAGGGGTAATCACTCTTGCTTTAACCTCCCTGGATCTGGATTGTGATCCACGGTGGAAGTCGTGGGTGGGTTTACAGCTTGCCAGAAACAGAAGTTGCCCCCCACACGCTCGGGACGAAAATTCCTCTATCTGGCCTTAAAGCCATAGTGTGGCAACAAGCCCAAAAGTCAAGTAATTAAGTGGCAACATGCCAAGGCAAAGGAAACAGAAAAATGCAACCCTAGACTCCTATTTTGGGGGCATAGAGCGGGAAAAGGACTGTGAAGTCAGAAGTCCTGCTCCAAAAGCCCCAGGGGAAAACATGAGCGGGGTGCAGGCCATAGAGGACCTTAAGAAGGACTTTAAAAATCAAATAAGAGGAGTGGAGGAAAAATTGGAAAGAGAAATGAGAAGGATGCAGGAAAAGTATGAAATGAGGGTGAACAGCCAGACTGAGGAAAACAACACCTTTAAAAAATAGACTAACTCAAATGGCAAAGGAGGCCCAAAAGGGCAATGAGGAGAAGAACGCTTTAAAAAGTCGAATTTGCCAGATGGAAAAAGAATCTCAAAAGTTCACTGAGGAGATTCATTCCTTCAGAGTTAGACTGGAGCAAATGGAAGCTAATGACTTTATGAGAAACCAAGATGCTGTTAAGCAGATCCAAACAAACGAAAGATTAGAAGGCAATGTGAAATATCTCATGGAAAAAACCACTGACCTGGAAAATAGATCCAGGAGAGACAATTTAAAAATTATTGGACTACCTGAAAGCCATGATCAAAGAAAGAACCTAGAAATCACCCTTCAAGAAATTGTCAAGGAAAATTGCCCTGATGTTTTAGATCCAGAAGGCAAAATAGAGGTTGAAAGAATCCACAGATCACCTCCTGAAAAAGATCCCAAAAAGAAAACTCCCAGGAATATTATAGCCAGGTTCCAGAATCCCCAGACCAAGGAGAAAATACTACAAGCAGCCAGGAAGAAACAATTTCAATATTGTGGAAACACAATCAGAATAGCCCAGGACCTGGCAGCTTCTACACTGAGGGATCGAAGGGCATGGAATATGATATTCCAGAGGGCAAAAGAACTGGGAATGAACCCAAGGGTCACCTACCCAGCAAAACTGAGTATTTTGTTTCAGGGGAAAATATGGTCATTCAGTGGAATAGAGGACTTTCAAGCATTCTTGAGGAAAAAACCAGAATTGAATAGAAAATTTGACATCCAGACACAAGAAGCAAGAGATGCCTGAGAAGGTAATCAGGGAAAAGAAATCAAAAAGAACTTATCAAAGTTGAACTATTTACATTCCTATATGGAAAAGCAATAACTGTGACTGATGATATCTTTCTCACTATGAAAATAATGGAAGAAGGGTGTGTGGTCATATGAATACATATGTGAATGTGTGTATATGGTTACAGTTATATATGGATATTGGGCATAGGTTGAATTTGTTGGGAAGGGAGGATACTCAAGGGATGAAATTATGAAGTGAGAGAGGAAAGTGGCAAGAGGAGATGGGGAGAGACAGGGTAGGGTAAACTACCTCATGTAGAAGAAGCAAGGGGAAGTGATTGCAAGGGAGGGGGAGCATAGGAAGGCAAAAAAGGCAAAACCACATTCTCATTGAATTTGGTTCAGGGAGAGAATGACCTACATACTAAATGGGATATCTCAACCTGCAGCAGAATAGGGGAAAGGGGGATGAGAGGAGGGATGATGGATGGGAGGGCATCCTGGGGGGGAGGGGAGGTTGGAAGTACCCACTATAGAAGAGGGACAGGATCATGTAGGGAATGGACCAGGTGGGGAGTGGGATGGGTGGGAGGGAATCATAAGCAGCCTTGTACAATATATCTACTATGATAATGTTTTGCATAGCTAGACATGTACAACATATACTGAATTACTTATCTCCCAAGAGGGAATGGGTGACAAGGGAGGAAGGAAATGGATCTGAAATTCGAGGTCTTAACATTAAATGTTTCAAATATATATAAATACTATTATTAATACTCTTTTGCTTGTAATTGGGAGATAAGATGTGCAGGCATTGGGACACAAAGATTCACCTTCCTCTAATGGAAAAGTCGAAGGGGGTATGGGAGAAGGTATGGGAGAGAGCAGATTGGAGGAAGTGATATCTTGTGGGACTGCTATTCTGGGAGGTTGGGTAGGGGAATAACGGGGGGAAAATGATTGTAACTCAAAATCTGGTGGAAATGGATGATGTAAAACAGAAGTTAATAAAACATTTGTTTAAAAAAAAATAAGGAAAAAAATTTAAAAAAAACATTTAGGATGGAGATGTCTCTAGATGTGAGCAACTCACATTTCCTTTGTGCTTCTGTTATGCTTTGCGCTAATGATTTGTTCATGGAGTTCAGACCTTCTTTATGTGGGCATTTCATACTGGGCAGTCCTGTGCCAGTATCTCCCATGTCTCATATTCTTCTTCAGAAAGACCTTGAGAGTGTCCTTGTATGACTTCTTTTGACTACCATGTGAGCACTTGCCTTGTGCAAGTTATCTGTAAATAGTCTTTTAGGTAAGCATGCATTTGACTTTTGGGCTACATGGATGGACTATTAGGGAGTTACACTCTCTGCAATAAAGTCTGAATGTTCAGCAGTTTAGCCTGAAAGAGGAACCCAATGTCTGGTACCTTATCTCAGCAGGTGATCTTCAGAATCTTCCTAAAACAATTCAAGTGAAAGCGATTCAGTTTCCTGGCATGGTGCTGGTGTACTGTCCAGGTTTCACAGGCATACAACAATGAGATCAGTACAGGGGCTCCATAGAACTTCAGTTTGGTATGCAGCCTAATACCTCTTCTGTTGTGCTTTGTGTTAATGGAGTTCTCATTCCTCATTTAGCAGCTTCTGAATTTCCCCATAATTTGTGTCAAGCCAATCCTGATGTTTGCAAGTGTTCTGGCCCAAATGAGTAAATGCAGTGCTGCATGCCAAGTCTCTGAAAGCTGCACACTCCTTTTCTGCTTCACTGTTGCTAACTGTGTGCTGATTCAGCTTTCTATCCAAGTCAGCAATGAATGTTCACACACAGAGAATTGCTCCAATCTTTTGACAATGAGTATCCTGACAGGAGTCTTATCTTGAGGGCTCCACTTTTGTCAAATTTGAATGCTTAGATTGAGGAGGATGAGTCTATAACTGGTCCAGCACTCTGTGCCACACATCACCTTCATCACTCTACCATCTTGCCTGTCTTTTCTCTTTACAATGATGTAAAGATCTATTACACACCAATATTTGCTGCATCCATGCAATGTTTGGAGTATCCATGATGGTTAGGTAAGCAGAAGACAGTGTTGATGATGATAAGGTTAGCGTTCTTCATCCTTCATTCTCAAAGAGGATCAAAGATATCATGAGGAAGATGTCTTGACTTAGATTTGAGTGAAACATAGATGTACAAAGTTGTCAGCCTCACTCTCTCCTCCAAAGTCATCAGAGTCCAGTGGTAAGACCAAGGTCAAGGTAACTGGTGATGGCTCAGGATACAGTAGGGTGACCTCAGACTTTATAAATTAAGGTCTTTGAGGGGGTAGGTAGCACAGTGAATAGAGCACCAGCCCTGGAGTTAGGAAGACCTGAGTTCAAATCTGGCCTCAGACACTTAACACTTACTAGTCATGTGACCTTGGGCAAGTCACTTAACCCCAATTGCCCTGCCCTCCAAAAAGAAAAAAAATTAATTAAAGTCTTTCCCAGGTCTCAATTTGTCTGGGGACACATCCATTCAATGGCTAAGGGCTAGCTAAGAATGAGACAAAAGATGTCCCATTTACCATCACAAAGATATCAATCTGGAAGGGGAAGACCCTCAGAGACCCTCAGAGTTTCTGGCCAGAACAGAAAACAATTGTTATTTACACTCATTACAAGCCACCAAAACAAAAACATTGAGTGTTTTAGGACTACTATTGGTCATTCAATGAAAGCCAGAATGATTTGGATTTTTAAAGGCGTAATCAAGTAGCTCCATTTAAAACACAATAGCCTTTTTTAAGCCTGTTTTTTAAGGACTATATTTCAAGAAATCAAAAATGAATTGAAAGTCTGGGGTAAGAGGCACCATTTCTCATATTCCAGGGCTAGAGATGATCATAAAAATTATACTATTACCACCAAAAAATGCACAGGAAAAGGAGAAAGAATCCCATCCTAGAAAGCTATTATGGGAATAGAGAAGACTGGGGTTCATCTTCAGAGGAGGATATTGAAGTAAAGAAGCCACCAAAGAGTAACATCAACTGTTCACCTGCCCAAAAAGAATTCATAGATCTGAAAAGACTTAAAAATCAAATTACAGAGATGGAAGAAGAACTAAAAAATAAAATGAAATGAAATAAGAATCCAAGAAAAATAAGATGATTATTACAGGAAAGTCAACCAATTAGAAAAGGAGATGCAGAATCTTACAGAAGAAAATAACACCTTGAAACTTAGAATTGGGCAAGGTGAAGCCAGTGGATTAATAAGAGATCAAGAAATAATTAAACACAATATGAATAATGAAAAAATAGAAGAGGAAGTGAAACATCTTATAAGAAAAACAACAGATTTGGAGAATAGATCAAGAAGAAAAAACATAAAAATAATCAGACTAACTGAAAGTTATAATCAAAAGAAGAATCTTGATACAATAATACAAGAAACAAATACAGAAACTTGAGGGGTGGCTAGGTGGCACAGTGAATAGAGCAATGGCCCTAGAGTCAGGAGGACCTGAGTTCAAATCCAGCCTCAGACACTTAACACTTGTTAGCTGTGTGACCTTGGGCAAGTCACTTAACCCCAATTGCCCTCCCTTCCCCCCCCCATAAAAAAGCAAAAAAAGAAAAATTTGACCTGAAGCATTAGAACAAAAGGGGAAAATAGAAATAGAAAAAAATCCATCAATTTTCACTCAAAAGAGATTCTGTGAGGAAAACTCATGGGAATATCATAATCAAATTCTGAAATCCCCATTTCAAGGATAAAATATTAAAAGTGTCAAGATTAAAACAATTTAAATATGATGGTGCCACAATTAGAATCACATAAGACCTAGCAGTGGAGACATTAAAGGACTGCAGGTCTTGGAACACTATATATCAAAAAGCAAAAGAACTGAGGTTCCAGCTAAAATTGTCATACCCTACAAAGTTAAATATTATCCTGAATGAAAAAAAAATGGACATTTGATCAACTGTCAGACTTTCAAGACTTTCTTTAAAAAAAACTGAACTTAACAGATGATTTGACATAAAGAGCCAGCTACATACTAAGAATTGATTATAAGGAATTCATAAGGACAGACTGTTTATTGTATATTTATATATGCATATGTATGTATATATAATTTAAAATATATGTCAAAGATTCTTATTAATAACTGGGTAGCTCATAAGAAAGATTGGGGTAAACCTGAGTATGATATGAATTTAAAAAGTAAAACCTTTTAGGAACAGCTAAAAGGAGTAATTATTTTATACAAATGAGGTGCAAGAGGGAGAATCAATACAGAGGAATTAGATGGAGGAGGAGGGTCGGTAGTTCTGGGAACCTATTTTCATCTGGTTTAAGAGGGAACAATACATATATATTTAGAAGATTATAAAAGTCTTCTAGATTTAGAAGAAATAAAATGGTAGGGGCATAGGGAGGGAGTATAGAACAAGGGAGGGACCTTTAGAAGGGAGGGCAAGGGAATAAGTAAAAGAGGATATAGAATGGTCTTTAGATTTATAGAAATGGAAAATGGGGGGATCTTTAGAGAGGGATAGACAAGTAATAGGAGGACAAGATAGAGGATAGAAGTAAAGTAGAGGAGGTAGGAGGGATAGGAGACGAGAGATATACACAAACATAAAAACAAAGATCAGGAGTAGAATTTGTTTGGGAAAGTATACGTATGTATATATGTATATATGCATGTTTATATCTATAGCTATAGAGAAACATATCCAAACTTAATTGTAAACTTTTGGAGGAGGGGGAGGGAAAAAAATAACAAAGTAAAAAAAGTATACAGCAGAGAACAAAAGAAAACATACAAGGAAGCAAAGAAAAGATGGACAATTCTCAACACAATGTGTATTATTTATCATACAGGCTTTCTTGAAATGAAAACTCATTGTTACATATTTGGAATCCTCTCTTATATTCTGCTATGCACATGACAAGCTTTTTTTTCTTACTTTGTATTTAAGTTCCAATAATCAAGTTTATGATATGTTTTTGTTTCTTTTTTCTATTCTGTATTTGTGTTCTGGCCTTTAAGTCTAAAATAAAATATTTTTTTAAAGAAAAGGAAAAAAGAATAAATCATATCAAAAAAAAGAAATCAAAAATGAAAACTGCACAGGTCAAAAAAGTAAAAAGTCCCTGCTTTTTGAAAAACATAATAATAAAATGAATAGGAGTGGAGGAAGAAGAAGAAATAATATCAGCATTTCCCAACTTCCATTCAAATTGGCAAACTGGGTCCCCAGAGGGCAGTTACAACTGTTCTCTGCTAACATGATAAACGCAGTTAATGCAAGACTTTCTCCTGATTCCTTCTTTCCTACAAATATACAGAGCATCCATAGGAGTAGTAAGCTTAAACTTAGACCTTAATAGCTAGTGAAGCAAATGTATAAGAAATACATGTGGGGGGCGGCTAGGTGGTGCAGTAAATAGAGACCAGCCCTGGAGTCAGGAGGACCTGAATTCAAATCTGGCCTCAGACACTTAACACTTACTAGCCATGTGACCTTGGGCGAGTCACTTAACCCCAATTGTCCTGCCTTCCCCCCTCCAAAAAATAAAAATAATATGTGTGACAAGGTTTAACTGACAGGTGATAAGAAGGTTATGAGATGCACAAGCCTTCAGTAGTGACTGTTGCTGTTACTCTTTTTGATTTGGTTCATCCAAAGGACTCCCTGTCCTGTTTGATAGTTGGTGCCTATTGCAGCATTAAAGTCATCCAGAATTATAAGTTTGTCCTCTTTCAGCACATTGATGAGGAAGATCTCCAAGACTTCAATAGAATTTTTTTGACCTCATCAGGACTTGTCATAGTGGGAGTTTACATACTGATGATGGTGGCATGGCACTTTCCTGCCATGTTGCAACTATATTGTCATAAGTCTTTCAGTTCACTCCTTCTAGGAGACTTACCAGCTTGCTAACTTCCTGGCACTCCTCATTAAAGTGTCCACTCCAGAAAACTGCATATCCTGCTCCCACTTCAGTAAGCCGACCTTCATTTGCCAGCCTTGTTTCACTCAGGGATGCTATTTGGATATTATACCTACTAAGTTCTCTCACAACAAGAGCTGTTTCTCTCTCAGGTCTACTGGGCTTTGTGTTGTCCACGAGCATGCACACATTCCATGTATCTGATAGTGAGTGGAATAATCTTTGCAAAAATTTTTGTCCTTTTTTGTGTGTGTTTCCATCACAGGGTGGGATCTCCATCTGCTGCATTAAGCAGTCCAGAGTTGGGTGAGCAGACAATTTTTAAGACACCTTTTCTAGCACCTTCTTCATGACAGGAGACGAGCAGTGAAGTCCTTTAAAAAAAGCTGCTCAAAGTGGAGCCAATATGGTGGAATAAAAGCACAAACTTAGCACGGGCTCCAGCTCCAACCACTTCCAATACCTATAAAAAAATGACTCTAAACAAATTTTAAAGCTATAGAACCCACAAAGTGACAGAGAGAAACAAATCTCCCACTGAAAGCAGCCTGGCAGGCCAACAGAAAAGGTCTATCACACCAGGCTGGGAGCTGAGCACAGTCCCCCATGGGCTGTGGTTCCAGCCCCAAAGTGGCCCCAACCAGCAGCACAGACTGGCCAGAGCAGACTTCAGATGAGTAAACCACCAGCAGTGGTGGGGGTTTCCAGACTTCTCAACACATAGTCACCAAAGAGAAAATAAAATGTCAGTGGGGAACTCTGTTGGAAGGGTGAAGGAAAAGTGTAGTCTGGCTCCTGTCCCCAGGGTGAGAAGTGGCAGAGGCAGAGCAGCTGCGGCTGCTGCCATGTGGCTCCTTCCAAAGCTCTTGATCTGCAGATTGTAGGGGAACCAAGAAACCATTCAGAGGGTAAGTGCTCTTGCTTTGACCAGCTTGGATCTGGATCATAGTCTTGGGTGGTGGTCCTGAGGCATGTGGCTAGTGTGCCAGAGTTTGTGGGGGCTATAGAGAGGGCACCCAACTAATAGCTCCAGCAGCTGTGAAAGACCCAACAATTTGGGACAAAGTCCTCTCCATTCTGGAAGCAGAGTTCCACCACGGCAAAAACATAAAGTAATTGGCAAGATGAGCAAGCAGAGGAGGCACAAACAGACCATAGAATCTTTTGGGGGGAACAAAAAGGATTAAAGCATGGAACTGGAGGTAGACAACGAAGTCAGAACTCCTGCATCCAAAGCCTCCAAGAAAAATATGAACTGGTCACAGGCCATGGAGGATCTCAAGAAGGATTTTGAAAATCAAATAAGAGAAGAGGAGGAAAAATTGGGAAGAGAAATGAGAATGATGCAAGGAAATCATTAAAAGCAAGTCAACAGCCTGCTAAAGGAGACCTAAAAAAAAATACTGAAGAAAATGACACCTTAAAAAATAGACTAACTCAAATGGCAAAAGAGGTCCAAAAAGCCAATCAGGAAAAGAATGCCTTAAAAAGCCAAACTTGCAAGATGGAAAAGGAATATCAAAAACTCACTGAAGAGAATAATTCCTTTAAAATTAGATTGGAGCAATTGGAAGCTAATGACTTTGTGAGAAATCAAGATACTATAAAACAGATCCAAACAAATGAAAAACTAGAAGGCAATGTGAAATATCTCATTGGAAAAACCACTGACCTGGAAAATAGATCCAGGAGAGATAAATTAAAAATTATTGGACTACCTAAAAGCCATGATCAAAAAAAGAGCCTAGACACAATCATTCAAGAAATTATCAAGCAAAGTGGCCCTGATATTCTAGAACCAGAGGGCAAAATAGTAATTGAAAGAATCCACCAATCACCTCTTGAAAAAGATCCCAAAAAGAAAACTCCTAGGAATATTATAGCCATATTCCAGAGTTCCCAGATCAAGGAGAAAATATTACAAGCAGTCAGGAAGAAACAATTTGAGTATTGTGGAAACACAATCAAGATAACACAAGATGTAGCAGCTTCTACATTAAGGGAACGAAGGGCTTAGAATAAGATATTCTGGAGGTCAAAGGAGCTAGGATTAAAACCAAGAATCACCTCCCCAGCAAAAATGAGTGTAATGCTTCAGGGGAAAATAAGGTTATTCAATAAAATAGAGGACTTTCAAGCATTCCTGATGAAAAAAACCAGAGCTGAACATAAAATTTGACTTTCAAATACAAGAAGCAAGAGAAGCATGAGAAGGTAAACAGGAAAAAGAAATCACAAGGAACTTATTAAAGTTGAACTATTTACATTCCTACATGGAAAACAATAATTGTAACTCATGAGACTTTTCTCAATATGAGGATAGTTGAAGAATATATATATATATATATATATATGTATATATATATATATACATATATACATATATACATACACAGATATACACACACAAACATATACATGTATGTATAGGAGGGTATATGTGTGTATAAATATATATATATATGAGTGTGTACATGTATACAGACAGGCCACAGGATGAGCTGAATATGAAAGGATGATATCTAAAAAATAAAATTAAGAGGTGAGAGAGAAATATATTGGAAGAAGGAGAAAGGGAGAGATAGATTAGGGTAAATTATCTCATATAAGAGAGTCAAGAAAAAACTGTTACAAATGGAGGGGAAGAGCAGGAAGCTGAAAGGGAATGGGTCAACCTTACTCTTATTGAATTTGATTTAAGGAGGAAATAACAAACACATCCAGTTGGGTATCTTACCCTACAGAAAAGCAGGGCAGAAGAGAATAAGAGGGGGGATGATAGAAGGGAGGACAGATTGGGGGAGAGTGTAGTTAGAAGCAAACATTTTTGAAAAGGGACAGGGTCAAAGGAGAAAATAGAATAAGTGGGGGGGGGGTGATAGGATGGAGGGAAATATAGTTAGTCTTTCACAATATAACCACTATGGAAATGTTTTGTGTAACTACACATGTACAACCTGTGTTGAATTGCTTGTCTTCCCAGTGGAGATGGCTGAGGAAGAAAGGGAAAGACTCTGAACTCAAAGTTTCAAAAGCAAATGTTTAAAAAAATGGTTTGTTTGTTTGTTTGTTTATATGCAACTGGGAAATAAGATATACAGGCACCGGGGTATAGAAATCCATCTTGCCCTACCAGAAAGTTTGTGGGGCACAGGGGAGGATATAAGAGAGAACATATTGGGGGATGGGGTATTCAGTAGGCTTGCTATTTGGAGGCGGGGTAGGGGAAAGATGAGGAGAAAATCTTGTAACTCAAAATCTTGTGAAAATGAACGTTGAAAACTAAAATAAATTGGAAAAAATAAATACACATGTGCGCGCGCACACACACACACACACACACACACACACACACAGCTGCTCAAATATCTATGGAGAAAACTACCCAGTGCCCTGGGCCACATGTGTGTGCAGGGTTGTGGCTATAACTCCCAGTGTATCTGCACCTGTTGCTTTATCACTCACCCATTGCCACAGGACTTCAAGGTAGGTAAAATAGTAGGATAGTAAAATTACAAAATACTAATTAGTAAAATAGCAGGTAATGGGTGATGTTTTGACCTTCACATGAATTGGATTTAAGTGAGTCAGAGTTGTCCAAAATTATCATCCTCTCTCTGCCTTTCACAATCATCAGTCCAGTAGTAAAACAGAAGTCAAGATGCCTGGCAGTGGACCAGGATTCAGTGGATGACAACGACATTTTTATTATCTGTTTAACCAAGCTCTAAATGCTCCACAGTGCCTACTTCAGTCACCTTCATGGCCCTTGGAACAATTGTTCTCATATGCCCATTCCATCAGGGGGAGTCTTTATACACTTGGGGTCTATGCCCCCTATTTCACCAACAGGTCTCAGGCCTACCTGATAACCATCTGTAATGTTAATGGGAATTTGAACATCTTCCCTGCCCCTTAATAGGCCTAAGGGAATTTGAAGAACTTTCCTGCTTTGAAGATCTTCCCTGCTCCCTGCCTCCTAATATGGAGCCTGAGGTGGGAGGAGCTTGATGAAGGGTAGAATAGAGCCAACAGGAAGCTGGGAGTCAGAGCAGCTAAATGGTAGGATACAGAAAACATGCAGGCAAGCAGACAGCTAGGCTTGTGAGGGTTTGTGGGAAGGTTAAAGAATGGTGTGGCTTCCTGCTGTTCTATGGTATATTAACTTCTTTGTTGCTATGATGGATTCAGTTTCCCAGTGTTTGAATTTGGCTTTCTGGTGTCTGAATAAATGTTTTACTTCTGTCTTCTATATGAAGAATCTGTTATATTATGCAATTCAGAACTGTGCTGGCATACTCATAGTCACCATCAGTGCTGTGAATATTGCACTGGCACTACACTTCAACCTGGTTTAGCCAGTCTGCCAAGACAGTTTACTGGGATATAGTCGTTACAAATGCTACAATTTCTTGGAGCCACAAGTGAGAGTTGAGTGACCAAAGGTGAATAAGCAGCTCTGAAAAGGACTCAACAAACCCTCACACCTGACATGCTAGTTCTTCCTGAACATACCATATACCCTACCTCATCTTAATTATGGAATGAAAAAACAAAAGACATTTTTCTTCCTTTTTATTTTTTAGGGAAAAACGGTATATTTTGTACTTTTTTTAAAAAGCAATTGTGGGTAAGTAACTTGCTCAAGGTTACATAGCCAGTCATTATTTATGTGTGGGTGCTCATTTTCTGAGGCCGGAACCGATCCCAGGCCCTCCTGACTCTAGGGCTAGCGCTCTTACTCACTGCACCACCTAGCCGCCCCTTATTTTGTATTTTTAAAAAACCATAAAACTTGGTGGCAGCTAGGAGGCACAAAGAATAGAGCACCAGCCCTGGAATCAGGAGGACCTGAATTCAAATCCAGCCTTAGACACTTAACACTTACTAGCCATGTGACCTTGGGCAAGTCACTTGGCCCCATTGCCCTGCCTTCCCCCCTCCAAAAAGCAAAAAAACAAAAAAAACAACAAAGACATAAAATTTAATTCTGGACATACACTTCAATCTTACTCTTACTTCTGTGCTTAGATAATTTTTTTTTTGATCTTGAAGAAAACTATGTCAATTCTCCTATATTAGGAGGCATAGACCAGTAGAGAGAGAGCCAGCCTTTAATCTAGAACGACCTAAATTCAAGGCCTACCTCTGACACATTCTGTAAGACCATTGGGTAAGCCTTTTAACCTCTCTGTGCTCTAGGAAACTCTTTAAGATTATGTAAATTGTAGAGAAGGTGCGTCCATTAGTATGTCTGATCTTTGAGGGCCGGGACTATTTATGCTTTTCTTTGTATCCCCAGTACTTAGCACAATGCCTGGAACATAGCAAGCCCTTAAATATATGTTGACTTTACTTGAATTTATCATTTTGCTGTCTACAAAGTGACAGCTTCTTTCAATTCCTTACCTAGGCAGTAGCCTTTCAAATCACAAACTCTCAGAATCTAACAAAAAATACAAAGTGGACAACAGGGCAAGAAATCCAAATACCAAGATTAAGGATCATATATTTCAGGCTGGAAAGGACCTTAGAGGTAATCTTGTCCAACACTCATTTTTCAGATGAGGAAACTAAAGCCCAGAGAGGTGAAGTTATTTGCTCAAGGCTGCACCAAAATGTAAGTGGCAGAGCCAGGACTCAGACTCAGCTCTTCAGACTACAAATCCATCATTCTTTGGCACTGCATCCCCAAGTAAGTATTTGGTTCACAACATCTTGCAAGTGAACAATTATGGCCCAAAGATTCTCATTAATAACCTGGAGTGAGAGGGTTGGATGGTCAGATCTGACTCTAAAGACAGGTCACACCTAGTGTCATTCTCTCCTGCTGGCCAACTTGATGGGACAGTGGGACTCCAGGTGATGAGAAGCTTTTTCAGCTAACATGACTCCCCCCCCCTTGTATTCCCCTCTTTCCATTATTTCACGTTTGGGCTCTTCATCCCTCTGTATTCTAACAGTTCCTCCTCCTACATGTCCTTGCATGTGGCTTTTGAGGTCTGTTCATGGTTCTGGTTTGTAGCTGTCAAACAGCCAGTCATCTAGGTCACACAATGTGTCTGTGGTGCATTGTTGACATGCCACTGACAACCAGCCAGCTTGTCACCTTTTGCATACATGTCATAGGATACTAATTATGGTTTAGTATTATTGAAATCCAATTATTTCCACTGGACACCTCATGTAATTTCTTGTCCTCATAATGACATATGGAAATCAGGAGTAGCTCTATCAAAGAAAGGAGAAAATGCATCTTTTATTCTGGTAAAAGACTCCTGATTATGATAACAGCCAGAATGCACATATTGCATGCTTTCTTCATCCACAATGATTAGCACAAGAACTCCTAATGCCTGCCAAGAGATGTCACAGGAGAAAGAATAACTATTAAACAAATGAGGAGACCAAAATAAAAATCTAACCACCATAGAAGATTATAAAAATTTAACATGGAAATACAGAGCTCCATTAAAATCTTCAGGCTGCCAGAGATGTTCTTCTGTTAAAATAAGACAAAATTCACTATTTGACCCAGAAGGAGAAACAAGTTCAGGCTGCCAAGAGATGAATTCAGGACTAATGTCCTTAGGAAGGGAAGAACTTATTAACCATTAGCACTCTCCAGAAGTGCAATGGATGGGTTGCTCTCAGAGGTAGCTGGGTTCCCTTTCACAGGAAATTTTCAAATCAAAGCCTAGATCAGGGCTCCTTAAACTTTTTCTACTCACAACCCTTAATCAGTTCTGCCTAGATGACCACATGTCAAGCATGTCACAGAGATTTCTATATGCATGTGTAATAAATAGATGGACTGCTTTCAGAGAGAACTGGGTTCTCCCTCACTGAAGGCCTTCAAGCATGGTGTAGAGAGGTGCATGTATGTGCAAGTGTACACACATGAGTAATAGAGATTTCCCATTAGACTACGTACTTTGTCTCCATAGGGATTGGACAGGGTTAGTAACAGAATTGGAGTTTTGTCTCCTCACTAAATGGCATGCACAACCTCATAGATCTTGCTCTACACCATGACAAGAACTTTGTCAAAGAAGATTGGCCCATGAGCTATGAGTCTTGCTAAGCCTCAGTGGGCCTTCAAATGAGTGACTGATTGACTGCCTTCTGACTTTTTCTCTCTTCCCATCTTCCAAGTTTGTGGGAACTCTTCGTATGTTAAGGGCTGGGGAAAAGGGCTCCCTTCCCTGCTGACATAAGGGTCCTTCCAACTTAGGTTCTGAGATACTTCAATAGCACTTTGACTCAGGTATTTTTAATTTTGCATTTAGCTCAAAGATTCCAAAGTAATGTGGACTCGCATAAATGAAGTTTGATCTGGGGGGACTTATCAGTTTCTCTCTTTGACTTTTGCCCCCATCTGGAATACCCCCAGGAAAATCTGTTTATCTATTCAAAGTATAGTTTGTGTCTAGGTTTCGCAAAACGTACATAACACAGTCCCTGTCACACAGACAATCAATGTACAATATAAATAGTGGATATATGACAATCTTTATTTTCCTTGTGTAAGACACAGAGAACTTATAGGACCCCATGGGTAAATACAGAAACATAAAATGTTCAAATAGCCCATTAGATGTCACCCAAAAGGGAAAGACACTTTGGGAGCTGCTGAACATGCAGTCCTCAATTACATCAGACCTGTACTCTCTAAGCAACTTGTGGTAATTATCAGGGAAGGGTAGTTAAGGTCTCATTCTCTCCCAGTTTCCCCCCAATTCTGCAAATTCAGGAGCCATATTCCCATATTCCCATGCTGGAGATGTTCTTCTGTTAAAGTAAGACAAAATTCACTATTTGACCCAGAAGGAGAAACAAGTTCAGGTTGCCAAGAGATGAATTCAGGACTAATGTCCTTAGGAAGGGAAGAACTTATTAACCAAAAGCACTCTCTAGAAGTGCAATGGATGCTTCCTCATGAAGCATGCTATTCTCCCTTTAAGGGTCTGTTCAAAATCTTGAAATTGGGAACAATCAAACTTGGGATTATCCATTAGGTAACCCTCAAAGCTGGCAAATTCTAGTCACAGGTTTTTTCCTCTCAATTCATATGGAAGCTCATGTCAGCTTTTGCTATATGCCTCTCTAATGGAGTGACACTCCACTTTAAGGAATTCTCTCTGTCCTGTGCTCAGAAATGGAAACAAAAAGACAGAAGACAGACAGGAACATCATGCCCAGGAAACTTAGGCCATCTGGACAAGCAAATAGATCTCACCAGGTGCTTCCTCTGCAAGTTACTATTTTCTACTCCCATAAGAGAGGGAGAGAGGAATAAGTGTTCTTTCTAAACCCCACCCTCCCATCCCAAACTCCAGTCCAGAAGTCCAAGGGATAGAAAACATCTTTTAAAAGCCAAACCATTGGGGGGCGGCTAGGTGGCGCAGTGAGTAGAGTGCCGGCCCTGGAGTCAGAAGGACCTGAGTTCGGATCCGGCCTCAGACACTTAACGCACACACAAATAAAAACCTAGCCGTGTGACCTTGGGCAAGTTGCTTAACCCCAATTGCCCTCCAAAAGGCAAAAAAAAAATAAATAAATAAATAAAAGCCAAACCATTTCACAGCTTGCTTTTATAGAACACAAAGGATGAGTAGTTCTTCCCCCAAAAAAAAGTTCATCACCCCAACTGTCTAACAATCTTGGATCAGCCAGAGTCACTGGGAACCAATCAGAATAATTGCCTATGTTCTTGCATAGGTATCGGAGTTCATGCCTGCCTTCGTGGGAGGTATCCTTCAGATAAGGGTCCATGATCTGTAATCTCAAGGTAATTGCGAAGGAGAGGAAATTGATCAGGAATTCCCCTAATCAACCTTCCATTCATGTAAGTACCTCAAACATAGGTAAAATTGTCAAATACTCAATATCCAACAGTATCTGTGATCTCACTAATTGGTCATCCCCTCCAATAATCCAGATTGTAACTCATCCATGCCAGCCCCTTTTCTGTGATTCATCCTTGTCTTTCTGAAAGTTCACAAAAGGGAATCCACCCAAAGTGCTGGGGGCCTTTCTTGCTTTTTCTCACTTTTTCAGTGGAATATGCTAGATGACCCCTTGTTAGTCCTCAGTCTAACCCCATGACCAACCCATCTTGCTTCGTTTCTTCCAATTCTTTGATGATACCTTTTGGTCCTGTTCTTTGGAGTTTTTCCTTAGTCATATGTAATAACCTGCTCACAATTTTATGTAACCTTCCATTGCCCTCTATGGAATTTTCATCTTTGGTTTTTAGAGACAATGGTGTTCCAAATTTTGCTGCCATCCAACAATACTGGGAATATGTGTGTATGTATATGTATATATGTGTATATGTATGTATGTGTTCCTATTGAAATTAGAATCTTTGGTATTTTGAGAAACTTGAAGTCAATAAAAGTATTCTACAATTTTCCTAAAGTAATTCATCTTTCTCTCTTCCTCCTTTTCAACTCTGGACCCAGCTTGTTAGTCACCTGTATTGTCTGTCCCAGATGTATTTACTGTTGGACAAACTCTATAAAGGGCTCATTCATATACTTGCTGAAGTCTGGGCAATATATATCCTTCATCCATTTGGTATTTCCTGTGTAGCTGAACAAACTAAAATCCTTTGACTGCTTATAGATCTCTCCTTTGAGTTTCTGCAATATCTTGGAGCTTGAGGAATAAACACATCATTTACAAACATAAGCATCTGGAGGAGCTCATCATCTCTAGGACATTTTTCCTCAAACCAGATTTTTTACTAGATCTTCACCATCACAATCAGTTAATACTTTTGCATACGCTTCTCTGTTTTATTCCTTGTCTGATCTTATTACCAGAAGGTCATTGACCACAATTATTTCTGATGTTATAACTTCCAAATAATCTTAAATGATCTTGATATATGGATGAGAGACACTTTGTTGTATAAAATCATTTTTGGTTCTCATAAAAGGAGCTATTTTGTTCTTTTGAATTGAATTTTTTAGTAATTAACAAACAATAAGCACAATAAGATCTCCTATTTCCTACATCTTTAAACCAATTTTGAGACAGCAAAGATGTGGTCCACTGTTGAATACCATTTTTGAAAGCCTGTTTGCCACCTACTATTATCTTCATTGCTGGTGCTTGAATTCATATAAGCATGATCCTCACAAAAATTTCACATTAAATAGAGAGTAAAAATATGGGTCAGTAGTTGTTGAAATTTATCAGTCACCTTTATCTAAAACATTCACCCCATCTATCAGTTTAGTAAGCCCATCAGAAAAGAAAATGACTTTAGTCTAAAATGATCTGTCCATGACCAAACAACATTACAGTTATTAAAGCCATCTTTGACTACCTTTAATATACCCTTAAGGATATATTTTTAGAATCTTGCCAGAAAATAAAGTCATTTTATTAGCTTATAATTTTCAGAATCTCTTTTCTTCCCCTTTTTTTGGAAAATTGGTGATGATCCTGCTATGTTGCTATACTTCTTCCATTCTCCATTGTCTTTCAAAAACATCTGATGGTTATTCAACTAGTTCATCCATCAGTTATGTCTGTATCTGTATTATAATCCTTATGAACCTAAGGATTTGAAGTCCTCAAGGGAAGCTGGGGGCTCTCATATTATCTTCCTACTCATCTTGGATATCAGCTCCTTCATCAACTGCATTTTTTCCTTCTTTTCTTATCCAAATATCATTCTCCTTATCAAAGAAAACAAGCAAATGAGAGCTAAATGGCTCCAACTTCTCTAAAGCATCTGTCATCCTCATGGCATACACCCCAAGCAGCAGTCCTATGTGCCAAGTAGACATTGTGGGACAGTAGACAAAGGATATGGAGTCAGAGGACCTGGCTTTAAATCCCAACCCTGTAATATACTACCCATGTGACACTGAGAAAAATTACTTAATCTCTCTGGGCCTCATTTGTAGAACAAGGAGCTTGAATGTGATGACTCTAAGTTCACTTCTAGCTTGAAATCTAGTTAGCCTATCCTTCCTAATATTTTCCACATTGCAGGTTTTTTTAATCTATTCATTCTGTTTTGTTGTTCCACATTTTCTTTGTTTGCCTCAGCTCATTCTAAGTTTCAGCACTCCTGACACTATTCTTACAGGACCATACCAAGCTTTTCTATCTTGTACTTGACATGGCTTCCATCTTCCATGCACACTTCAATATTTTAAAGAATATGTGATCAAATAAGTATGAATATTCCCTTCAGTGGCAGAGTTTACAAGTCATCTACAGCTTCTTATCCTGTGGGACTCTTGTCCATGACCTCCCAGAAATTCTCCAGAGTGGGTCCACCCAAGTAACTAGAAGCAATGCAGCAAAGCAGACTCTTAGCTGACTTCTGCAAATAAGCATAGTTAGTCCTTCCCCCCTAGCATGTTTTTATTAGCTTTTTATTATAGTCTTTTCATGTATTTGAGGGAGGAAAGGATTCTGAGAAACTGGGAACTCATGATGGAAAATTGCAATTGTGACATCTGGCAGCACAGTGCCAAAGGCTCCAGAGAAGTCAAGAAGAATCATGATTGAGAAAACCCTTTTTGATTTGGCCATTAAAAGATCTTTGGTAACTTTAGAGAGGCTGGTTTGAGTTGAATGATGAGGGCAGAATCCCAACTATAGAGTTGTAGAAGAGAGTGAGAAAAGAGGAAGTGGAAGCAGTGAGTGTAGACAACTTTCTCAAGTAGTTTAGTCACAAAAGGATGGAGAGATACAGGACAATAACAAGTGAAGTGGTGAGATCAAGTAAGATTTTTTTAAAGAGTAGGAGAGACAAGAGTATGTTTGTAGGCAGCAGAGAAGGAACAAGTAAAAAGAGGGAGAATGAAGATAAGACAGTGCAGAAGACAGTGGGAGCAATTTGCTGGAGATGTTGGGAAAAGATGGGACCAAGGTCACAAGACTGACCTTGCCAAAAAGAAGGACCACCTCTTCACCCAAGACCAAATTTCAGGAGGATGTAGTGGGGGAGATGTTTGAATGATGTAAGATAAAGAGGAGAAAAGAAGGAAGAGCATTTGGTGGATGGTATCAATGAAGTATGAGACTTCATCCTCAGCGAAGGGAGTGGAAGGGGGTGTCATAGAAAGCTTAAGAAGAAATAAGGTTTGGGACAGGCATTGTAGAAAGTAGGATATCAAGTGAATTAGAATAGAAAATTTTTCATTGATTCTGGGAGGTCTCAAATAATCTGTTGAGATTAGATAACATAAATTTGTAGTGGGCCCAGTAAGCATGGCTCAACAGCATGGAAGCAAAAGACAAAGGTGGCAAGAATAATCCAAGTCTGGAGTGTAGAAAAGGTGAAGAGAAATAGGGCAAGGAAGTAAATAGTAGATCGTGCAGAACTGAATTGGTTTGCCAAAGGATCAAGATAGGGAAGGGGGAAGAGTATAGTCAGTGCAGCAGGGGCAGCCTGGGAAAGTACTAAGAAGAAGCGAGAATGGAGATCAAATTGAGAATAAAGAACAGAGTTAGGGGTCCTAAGGCATAAGGAAAGATGAAATGATAAAAGATTATGATCAGATAAAAGCATTTCGAAGTTCATGATTAAGGGAGTGCAATACTTGTGAATGGTGTCACAATGAAGGGAGTGACCACTGTGCGTAGCTGAGGTAGAGATGAAATAATGGGAATTGAATAGATTAATGAATTTGGAAGTTAGCATATTCAAGGGGTACCAATATGCATGTTGAAGTCCCTTACTGTGAGTGGGAGAGAGAAACTGTGAAACTGGTTAGACATGAAAATGGTGCCACAGTTCTAGCTATACATTCAGGATTTCTCACTGGTTACATTTCAAAACAAGGGACTGAGTGTAGAAGGTTATTGCCCCCTGCTTTGTAGGAAATATACTGGAAGCATTAATACTGAGCCTGATGAGTTGTCATATCTTAAAAATTACTAAAAAACTCTTTATACGTTTTTCCTTCCTCTCCACCTCCTCAATCCCTCTACCCTCATCTGGATGATGCCTGGTGTCCATTTTGATAGTCTTCTTGGCTATGTTTTAATTTTCTTTGGTTTTTTAAAATTTGACTTCCCTTTCCCACATAAAACCATATGTTTGAGCTCAAAAGAAAGATATCTTCTCTAGCCTGAGAGTTCCAAGCTTATCAACTTTCCTAAATAATATTAATAAGTTCTCTGAAATAGTAGAGAAAAAGTCCAAAATGAATCCATGAAACTATTGCCCATGGATTTTTTGTTTTGTTTTGTTCTATCCTTTTTTGAGGGGGGAAGGTAGAGTAATTGGGTTTAAGTGACTTTCCCAAGGTCACATAGCTAGTTTTGTGTTAAGTGTCTGAGGTCGGATTTGAACTCAGGTCCTCCTGAGTCCAGGGCCAGTGCTCCATTCACTGTGCCACCCAGCTGCCCCTTGCCCATGGATTTAAAAAAAAATAGTGAACATGTTCATTTTAGTACTCCTGTTTCTTCATTTCTGTCTGAACTTTTTATTATTCCCTCCTTATCCATATATCTCTCATTTGCACTCTTATGGGTGTCTCTAGTACTGCTCAAGGTCTTCACTTTTTAGTTGAAAACCCTTTATATTAGCTTTTCAAGGCACCAGACAAGTAAATATCAACCAACTTTTTGTTTAGCATAATATATCCCTGTGCAGGAGTCCATCATTCTTATATTTTAAGACATAATCCAGAAATTCACATTCCATTCTCAGTCACCATCTTCTTAGCCAACTGTTTGCTTCCCAAGTTGATTTTTAGTTTCTGCAGCCCTTCCTTGAATAGTCAACACCGAGGAAACCATACAATGGACCCCTCTGGTCTTTATTTTTTTGCCCAAGACTCAATTATCCTTATCAATGTTTCATACTTTCCTTCTGGCAGCATCATTTGTCCCCATATGAATCTTCAGAAATTGGCAGTCATCTATTCTAACAAATCTTGGAAGAGTCTCAGTCATGTCTTGGATACATGACCTACAAAGACAATCAAACTCTCTCATTAGGTCAACAATTATTTATTTCAGTATCCTTCAGGAGAGGGTCAGCAACTTCCACTACTCTTCTTTTTCCTCCAGATCTTCCTCTGTTCTCTCACCTTACACCACCTTTATCCTTCCCTGGAAGAGACACAGCTGCTTCCTCCTCAGAGCATTCAGCTTTCTACTCTTCGCAAAGAATCTAATATCTATTTGTTTGTTCTAAATGTTCACCCATGTGTCCTTTTCTCCTTTGTCACATTCTTCCACCTTATCTTTGAAACAGGTCAGGATTCCACTCTGCCTGTTTAGATTCTTTTTTTCTTATTTCTTTCCATAGAACACTGATGAATTTTATGAGGAAAAAAACCAACTGTGTCCAGAAGTTCTATATAAATAGAAAGACGAAAAAGATGAAAGGCGGTGATTAGAGTAACTCAATATAGATAGGATTATTCTGAAAAGACTTCATGGAAAAAACAAGTCTTGATCAGAGGTTTAAAGGATGGGAAGGACAAAATTTGGCAGACATAGTTCTTCAGGGTTCTGCAGATATGTTTCTTCTCTTTAGCCTGAGGTAAAGAGAAAATTTGGTTGCAAATTAAGCCCTATCAAAAAGCATAAGAAGCAAAAAGTAAGCAAAGAAGGAAATACAAACAGGAAAGAGGCACAGATGGTGAGAGACTTCCTGTCAACCAAAAGGCTGACAGTGATTCATTGCCATCCCCACTCCCACCCCAAGGAACATGGAACATCCAAGAGGAGAGTGCTCCCCAGTCAAAGTTATCTATGTCCCCCACACTTATAATCAAAATGTCAGAGCTGACATGTAATCCTTTAGTAGAGGAGTGGTAGCACTTCATGAAAATCAGGTTTTTCATTAGGAACTATCTAGATTTACAAATATCTGTGATCTAATTGGAGCTTATAAAGAACTAAAAAAATTAAATATGTTCCATCATGAAGTTGTTTCACATATGTGGGTCCAGAGACTCTAATGTGCCTTTATTTGAAGTCTCTTCCAAGGAATGATTTTCCATTCCTGTTATAATTGATTGATTTTAGTAATAACTAATATTAACTCATCAAAATTTGCTATTTTCACTTAAGAGGACATTTATTCTTGGACCTAATCCCTAGCTCCATATTGCTAAAGCATCTTTGTTTCCTCGAGCTTCCTAAACCTAATCAGACTAGTCAGGAGTAGAATAGAACTCCCATCTCCGTTATGGAACAGAGTTGCAGGTTTCAAATGTCTCTGGGGCATAAGCATTTAGGGTACAGAGCAGTTGGTGGTTTTGAAACGGATGTGAATGGGAGCAGTTTGCAATTTTCATGTTCAGCACTTATTTTTTTCATTTCTCTGTCGGAATTTTTATTATACTTCTTTATCCATATATCTCTCTTCAGTGCTCTTGTGTCTGTTTGATGTTTCTGTGCTTTCCCCCTGATTAGATTGGGAAGCTCCATGAGAGCAGAAACCATGTCTTTTATTCCTTCCACAAGTGCTTATTAAATTGTATGTGTCCAGCACTGGGCCTCTTCACAGTAGCTGCTATATGGTAATAGGAGTATTCTTTCACTTAGTTCCTCCTCCATGGCCAGTCTTGAGCAAAAAGCAAAGTTGGAAATTTTTCATGGCTCCTTTAATTCATTAGGACTCACTAGCTAGCGCACTCACAGGGCCTTGAAAAAAATGGTCACACATCAAGCAAGTTTGGATGACAGAGAACAAAACACAAAGAGTCTCAAGCATAAAATATTTGAAGAAGAGGGCCATAGTGTAAGGTCCTAAACCCTGGACCTGGAGTAGGAAACCCCTGGCTTTGAGGCCACAAGGGGCCCTCTAGGTCCTCAAGTGAGGCCCTTTGACTTAATTCAAACTGAACCCACTTGAGGACTTAGAGGGCCACACGTGGCCTTGAGGTCGCAGGTTCCCAACCCCTGCATATGGTCAATAGACTCCTGGTAGAAAAGGTCTTCCAGAAAATGGTAGATTGGAGTGGGAAGGAGTATTGCCAAAGATGCTTATGCCACAATTCGGCCTAGGGCCAATTCAGAATGAGCTTCCATACAGTTCCTCAGAAATGTTCCTTCAGCACAGGACTGGGAAGAATGGCAACAGATTCCAGAATCACAGGATAAAGGTAGCCAAGCCTGACTTTAGTGAAAGGCAGCCGTTTTCCTCCTCTCCTTTGAAGTTCAAGGAGACTGCAGGGGAGAGGTTGCCAACAGACTCCTGAAGAGCTGCAGGGAGAGGAGATAGGGTTTTAGATATCTGTATTCCAAAGGGGAGGGAGTAGGATTTTCACAGAGATAAGTTTGAAAAGGCTGTACAAAAGTCCAGAAAAAGCCCCACTATGTGGGTAAATGGGTGGAAATCTAGCCCTCTCTTCTCATCCCAGCAAGGACTCCTCACAATGATTTGGCTGTACTGAGAAGGGGGAGCAAGCCAAGAAAAGGGGAAGAGAGTTTTTAAGGAGACTGACTGACTTGAGAAGTAAAGAATTTGGCATCACATTATATAATGAAAAGGAAGCCATGTCCTCTTCCTCCTCCCCCCCCCACCCCACCCCAACAAAAGAAGGAAGGGGAGAAAACTCCCAGAAACCTTGCAGTCAAGGCAAATACAGCTAAATGGTTCATTGGTTGCCATGGCAACCGACTCAACTCTGCTCGGGCTGCTTATCCCCCAATCCCTCTGTCATCCTATTTTTAGCGTGAAGTGAACGAACAAGAAAGGTTTTAAAATACTTTTTTTTTTATTTTTAAGGCATGTAGAGCCTTTTAAAACACAATCATAAGCCAAAGCTCAGCTACCAGAGAACAGGGCTCCTTAGACTTTAGGTAAGGTTCTGTGATATAAAAGAAAGAAAACTAGATTTGTCATCTGAGGAGCTGAGTTCAAATCCCATCTCTGTCATTTGCTACCATAGTATTCATGGGAATCTCATTTGCCCTCTTCAGGCTCATCTCCTTATCTACCAAGTAAAAGTCAATGGCACCAAGGACTCTTCTAATGCTAAACGAATGTCCTTTTCCATCTCCCTATGAACCAGAAGAGTAACTTGAAATGGTTATAGTTTGAGAATCTCATGTGAATGCAAGGAGTTTTGACAGGGACCTTGGTTGTTTCCCCAAAGTGAAATGGAGGACTAAGTTAATGATTCCCTCTTTCCAAAAGTAAACAAAAATAAACCATAGCTCTCAGAAAAAAGAGATTTGACAAATCCATATTATTGATATTATTAACCAGCTGTATGACTTAGAACAAGTTGTCTAACTCTTGAGGTCTCAATTCCTTTTCTATAAAATTAGGAAAGTGAACTTTAAGATCCAAAAATTTTATGATTCCAATTGTTTATCCTCTCCAACTTTCAAAGGGAACTAATTATAAAAATAGTTACATAGTTTTCCTTAGTAATAATTCCAAGTCTTATTGCAGTTAGTTTCCATTGAGGGATGTTATAAAATATTGTTGAGTTGTTGGGGGTTTTTTCCTGTGAGGTAAAGTAACATTAAAAAATCTTTTCCCTTGTGAAGGTAAAAATGAAAGAGGTTTAATTTTTCTTTTCCTCAAGTGAAACATTGAGTGAAATGTTCATTTGAGAAGTTCTCAGGAGAAAAGTCACCCTCTGGAATTCAGATTCAAGGGAATTATTGTCAACCAAAAAATCAATGCAATAGGATTTCCTCTAAGGAAGAAAATGAAAGGGAGGTGGAAGGTGGGGGTAAGTCTGGGAAGATCTGCTCTAAAGAGAGAAAAATCTAAACCAGGTGTCAGGCTTTTTATTCAATGTACTCAGTGTAGGCAGCAAGAGAGGTGTAATTTGGATACCCAAATGCTTCCCATCAGATTCTAGTCTCAAGAACTAAAGAGCAGAAAAGGTGGCAAAGAGGAATCAAAAGCAGGAAGGAAGGGACCCACCTGGATCAATCATATTACATGCTAAGGAGAATGCCTCCCTCAAAAATAAGTGCTGGAATGCTGCTGGCCCCTTACTCAGATTCTATGTTTCCATATAGCTAGCTAGCTAAGTGCTCAGAGCTGTGGGATTTCTAAGTGGCGTGAACAAGTGGGTAGAGCTTTTCCCAGTCCTGCCACCCCCACCAAACTTTGGTATCAGGGAGGCCAACTTTGGTTCCACTGCAGATAACACTGTGCTTCCAAGGGTTGGTAACAAGTCAGCTTTTTGCTAAATTCTTCTTTCCATAACACTTCATCTCTCCCAGTTGCCAGCATCTCCTCCTCAAGATTCCAAAAGGAAATAAAAAGATAATCTAGAGGCAGCTAGGTGGCACAGTGAATAGAGCACTGGACCTGAAGTTAGGAGGACCTGAGTTCAAATCCAACCTTGGACACTTGACACTTAACACTTAACTGTGTGACCTTGGGCAAGTCACTTAACCCCAATTTCCTTGCCTTCCCCCACCCAAGAGGATCTTTTATGCCTAAAGGAGGCACCAATGATGTGTGACAGTGACCCTCCCATTGGGCAAATGTGAGAATAGGGCTATGTCCTCATAGTCCCTTGATAAAGAACGTACACAGTCAGAAGTTTTTGGTTGGCTCTTGTGTCCCCTCTTACCTTTTCCACCTTGTGATGGGGGACTGTATCAAAAAGTATTATCTACTGAGCAAACAGAGCCTTCTGTTCAATACACTTTAAAAAGGGTGGCAACCTCCCTCTGCTCTTCCAAACTCAGCACTATGACACTTTCTCTTCGACTTCTCATAAAGGGCAGAGAGCAGATTTCATTTTCTTCCCTCTCACCCCACCCCACCCCAACTTATAGCTATACATGAAAACTAAAGCATGTTTGTTGGGGTAAGACTGAGGGATCTCAGGGCCCTAAGTAGGTTTTTTTGTTTTGTGTTTCTTGCTCTAAATACAGGTGATTAAATAGCAAACCTAAGATGGATGTGTCTAGCTTCAATAGTAGCCTCATGGATTACAGAATTCAGGATCTCCTCAGTCTGGGTGCTATTTGCCCAATAAGAGGCAACCTCTGAAAAAAAACTCCTCATAGTAGAAAACCACAGATAGGAGAATGAGCCCAAGCTATGCCCTAGCTTGTAGAAGATAACATGGATCTTGAGTGAATTGCTTGGACATGTAGAGATGGAGGTGATGTGCCCAAACATAGTGGGCTTCTTCTCAGATTTTTCTCCAATGTAATAGTCTTACAAAGTGTTTCCATGTATTTTAACAACAACCTCCTGAGAAAATATAATAGGAGTTATAGGTTATTATAGCATGTTTTAAGTATTTGTCAAAGTGCTCTTATGTGTCTTTTGTGTCTTCAGTATTTCTTTTGCAGTAGAAGAAATAAATTGCTGCCCCATACCTGACCTATTTTTGCACGCTGAGTATCTTCCTAAAAAGGACCCTTTGGGGGGGATCCTAGGAATGAAACAATTCTAAGCTCTAGGAAGGTGGAATAGTGAGTCACAGAATGTAAGAAGAGGCTGACTTCCTTCTATGGGGCCAGGATCCCCCAGAACACAGACCCAGTCTGCTTGACCTGGGGCCCATGATCTTTACAGACTAACAGGTGGGAGCCTACTGTCAAACCTGTACCAAGGGTTAGTCTCCTTCCCAAGTTACACAGAAGATGCCCAGAATAGAAAAATTAGGTAGTTTTTTGTGGTTGAGTTGGGGGAAGGAATGTGAGTTGCTGTTGTGGAAATGATAAGCTCCATAATGGGTCTATTGAGACAAGGAGAAAGTGGAACTAAGTAGGAGAGTATCAATAGGCACCTAGGAATAGGCCTTTAAAAACTAAAAAAGCTAGATGACTTAGCCAGAATTATTGGTCTGATATTAATAAGGAAAGAGAGATCCTTTTCTGTTTTCATGTTTCCTCCATAAGCAAATTATGTTAGTGCTTCTGACTATTATGATGGGGATGAAAATGGAGATGAGGTCATGTCAGAAGTTAGCAGTTGTATCATATGGGGAATCAGCACAGTGTACAGGAGAGGTAATTATGAACAAATAATAATATTTTACATTTTTCAGTAGAGAGAGCCTGGCCTTGGAATCAGGAAGAGCTGAGTTCTAGTCTGTTCTCTGACACCATACTGGCTGTGTGACCAAGAGAATGGCACTTATTATTTCTCAGTGGTCTGGTCTAGACAACTCCTAAGACTAAAATTTGAAGAAAAGGCACTAATTGGCATTAAATTCCCCATCTAGGATTTCCCTATCCCAGTGAAATTACAGGTTCATTCCCAATAAAGGAAGACCCAAATGGCTAAATAACTTGCCCAGCATCCCAAAACTAGAAAATAACAGAGACAGAACTCATACCTGGGTCTTTTGCCCCTAAGTACAGCATGTTCTTCCTACCTTACCATGGGGATAGAATGAGTTACCATGAGGGGTTGGATGGAAAGTAGAAGACAGGCAGAAAGGGGTTAGGTGAGCTTGGAGGTTAGTTTTTAATCTTCCCATGGGAGCCCCATGTTGCACTAGAAAGAGTATTGGCTACGAATTCAGAGAATCTCGGTTCAAATCTTACCTCTGTGAATCTACTTTGGGAATCTTCACAAGACATTTTTGCCTTCTTGGACCTCAGTTTCCTCATCTACAAAATGAGAGGAATTTGAACTAAATGACCTCTGATGTTTTTTTTCTAATTCTATGATACCATAATGAAAAATAGTAGAGGTCAGTCCTTGACATTTATTAGGCACCTACTGTACTCCAGGCATACTACTAAGCATCAAGGACACAAAGAAATGTGAAAATGGTCCCTGTTTTCAATGAGTTTCCAGTATAATAGGGGAGAGAACATGTAAACAACTATGTACAGATAAGATATATGCAAGATAAATTATGAGTAGTCTCTGAGGGAAGGCAGTAAAATTAAAGAGAATCAAGAAAGGTTTCTTGCAGAAGATAGGACCTTAGCTGAGACTTGAAGGAAGCCAGGGAAGCTATGAGGTAGAGATTGAGGAGATAGCGTGTCCCAGGTATGGGGGACAGCAAGTGAAAATGCTTGGAGTCAGGAAATGGAGTGTTATTTGTGAGAAACAGCACCAAGGCCTAGATCACTAGATCACAGTGGTGATAAATCATAGGGTGGTGATGCCTGTTAGATAGACAGCCGCTGAGGTCTGAGGGCCACTCCACCTCGGAGATTCTGTGGTTCCTGAATCTTTTGAACACACACACACACACACACACACACACACACACACACACACACACACACATCCTGTCATTAATCTGAGACTTTCCCTTAAAAACCAATGAAGATTTGAGCCAGAGGGCTAAGGCTCATTTTTGAAGCAGATTCCTGCTGGCTTCTGTCCACAATGACATGGCATGCTAGTTACCTAAAAATAAAAGGAAAAAAAACATTTAGTGAGAACTTACTATGTAAAGCCAGGGTAGAGCTGGGGCCCATTAAACTATGAATTCCTTGAAGGCAGGGCCAACTTTTGCTTTTCTTTGTATTCCCAATGCTTAGCATAGCACCTGACACATAGTACTTGCTCAATAAAGACTTGTTGACTTTGCTTTGTT
Source organism: Gymnobelideus leadbeateri (assembly GCA_011680675.1). Lineage (NCBI taxonomy): Eukaryota > Metazoa > Chordata > Mammalia > Diprotodontia > Petauridae > Gymnobelideus > Gymnobelideus leadbeateri. The sequence goes on along the minus strand of WOXC01009709.1, from coordinate 635,342 downwards.
TCAGACTTGATCTATGTCTCAAGGCCCAATCATGACTTTGGTGAGCCACATCTCCCTGAGATAAAATATATATACTTGTTAAATATTTTGTCCTTTCAGTGGCTAAGTAAACCTCCCTTTCTTAACTATTGAATGACCTAAGAATATCTTATTTCTTTCTGGTATTGGACCTAAACTATCAGAAGACTAATCTGAGTCAGGCCCAGCCTTCAACCTTATCCCTACTCCCCCCTATACCTTGATCCCTATGAACACTGCATGGAAAAAGAGAGGAAACAAAGAAAAGGGGTGGGTTGAGGAGGAAAAAGTCAAGATAGGGAGGATCTGAACTACTGCTCCTGGGGTTCAAATCCACCCCAACTTCATGTGCCAGCCCTACCAACCCAATCCTTAAAGCCAACTCTTATCCCAAAGTCACAGGAGCAGCTTGCTAATTTTCTGTACTTATGTTGTTCCAACCATTCCAGAGAAGAGGTCACTTTGGAGACCTGCTGAAGAGGGGGTAATTTTCACTACCAATAATTTTTACCACGTAACACTATTGCTTATTTCTACTTGCATTTGCTCCTGTGAATACCAGAAGGTATTTTGGGTTGGGGATGTTAACCCTCAAATAAGTTTCAGGCTTAAAAACCCAAACTCCAGCTGCCAGAAATTAGTTAGCATTTCTTCACATAGTCTGAATCCAACCTACTTTCCCAAACTTATACTCCTTCAACTAGCCTTCCAACCCAACTAACCTAATAGCTAGTCATTTCCGAGGATCACAGTAACATCTCCTGTCTCTAGGTCTTCCCACAGTCTGTCTTCCAGCTAGAATATATTCCCTTTCCACTCTCTGCCCCTTGGAAACATCAGCTTCTTTCAAGGCTTGGCACAGGTACCACCTCCTCCATAGACCTTTCCTGATCCTTGATATGGCTGGATTTCTCCCTCTTCAAATTCCCTTCTCCATATTTGTCTGAATTCTATACATGTTGTATTCCCTAGGAGAATGTAACTTTCCATGAGGGCAGGGGCTGTTTCATCTTTTTCTGTCTTTGAATACCCACCATATTACACAGTGTCTTGCACATTCAAGGCAGCTAAGCTAATAAATGTTTGTTGAGTTGATTATGAAATTTCCTGACTTTCCATTTGTTGGGGTTTAATCAGCAGTCATTATATGAAATTCTAATCTGAGTGCTAAACATATGACAGTATTAAACAGCTGAGTGAGAAAGAAAAGAAGAATCACAAAGTAGAAAATACACTTATTTTAAATTTGAATAAAATTATAAATGAAACAGCTCTGAAGTGCTGATGGCAGGGTATTCAGTCAATGCCAGCCTCATACAGTGTAACCAGATCTGAGGGGGAAAATTCTTGAAGAAAGGAGGACATTGGTATGAAGAACTGGCAACCACTCCCAGACAGCTAACTCTGCACTCCTCTGGAAGTATAGCCCAAGCTTCCCAGTGCACCAAGTAATGATCATATACTAGTTAAACTGAAAGTTAATTGGGTTATTCTATGGTTCAAGTGGTCAGGCCACTGGATGTATCCTGACCTTGAAAAAGTGTTGAACTATACTCCTGTGTCATCTCAGAAAAATTAAATAAAAGCCAGAGGTACAAGCTTCTACTGAATCTTGGTGTGGGGAGGGGGGAAAAGAATGTTAGAATTGCTTTCTCCAAGCTTCTTTCCCCACTCTGGGAAATCTACAGTAAACCACTGCCACTCTGTGAATCTCCACTCTAGGTCAGTATGACCCTAGGACAAGATGATCCATGTTACAGGCAAGGTTCAAAGACTCCTGGGGTTTCTAATAATTTATGCATATATTTAACATATTTAATTATGTATTAATATATTATGCATAATATATATTATAACATATATTTAATATACATTTAATCTCCTAGTGACCTCTCCAGAGCTGAATGGAATCCCTATGAGAGCAGAGAACCAGCCAGGTCAAAAATGGGGCTTCCAGATTAGAAGCCAACCTGGGTTTGGTGGATGCTGCAGGTTCTCTAGGCCAATTACTTGTCAATATCTTACTGCCTGGAGGATAGAGCAAACTTACATAAGAAAAAAATAGGATGTTGCAAACTCTAAAAAGGTTAGAAAATTGTCTTTTCTGTGCAAGATTGAACCTGCTATCTCAACAGCATCCTCTAGTGGCCAAGAGGTGTCCCTGGAGCCCTTTTATAATGGACAAAGTGCAAAATAGGATCCTCCTCCAGCTTTAGTGGGATCACCAAGGAAGAACTCTGATAGCCAGTGACAGCTTGTTAACCATCCTTTTCTAGTTCTCAGTATGAACTTCAGAAATATGAATGGGAAAAGGAGAATGAAAGAAAAGAAAAAAAAGGAGCCAATCTGGGCTTCCTCTTGCCTTTCCTACTTCTGTTAAGCACATCATTATCTTCCCTGTCTTTCAGCCCTAAAAAACCCAGAGGCCATTTTTGAAACATTTTTTTACTTGCTCCCCACATTTAAACAATTGCTAGGTCCTGTCATTTCTAAGTTTTCTCCTATACATGCCATTCATTCTATTCCAAGGGCCACCTCTTGGTAAGAGCTTCTTAATTAGCCTCCCTCTCTTCCACCAGTCTCCCCTTCGCTTCTAATCTGCTTTCCACATGGCTTTCTGATTAATATTCCCTAGGCATAAATCTGAGCACATCACCCTCTTACTCGAAAACTTTCAATTGCTTCCTGTGACTTACCAAATAAAACCCAAATTCCCCATTCTGACTTGAGCCCTTTTCAGCCTTATCTCTGCTTAATCACCCTTGCCCATCCTGAGGAAGGTAATGTTGTAGAGCTTCCATTCTACAAATCATGAGATTTAGACTCAGGAGAGACCTATGTGCAAAATCTACCTTGAATACTTTAATTAAGCTATGTGATCATGATGGACAAATGAGTTAACCTCTTCAAGCCTCAGGTCCTCATATAGAAGTAAGGAATATGCTGCCCTTGTGAGATGTGTGAAGGAGCACATAGGATATTTAAACATATAGGTAGCTCCAAAAAAGGCAGCTCTAGAATCTTGCCCTCCCTTCTCCAAGTTTATAATTCCTACCATGAGGGGAACAGGAGAAGAGACAACAAGTCTGACTGCTCTGATCTCCTCTGAGAAAGGGGGTCCTGAGCTATATCTGCCCTTCATCCTCCATAATATAGCTGTTCTAAGGACATGATTCATAGGTTCAAAAGCAACTAGCTTCTATGTTCACTATCCCTTAAAGGGAGGAAAGTAGCCCTTAACTTAGATCTTTCAGTTTTACCCATTCTCCCCAAATGCTAATTACAAAGGACCATCACAAGTAGTGACTAGAGAGGAAATTCATTTATACAAGCAGATAGCAAATAGGAATCCAAAAAGTTCTACAGATTAAAATATACTAGAAAATATACCAAAGTGAATCAGCACTTTAGATCAGAGAGAGATGAGATTTCAGCTCAAACAAGAGAGAAAGACTCTGCTCTCACCCAAGGGGAAATGCCCCAAAGTCTCTAGGAAGGTAATCTGAAAAACAAGGACATGTTGAAGAACAGTCTCCCCTATATGTGTGCCTTTCAAAGTCTGCCTCTCTTCTTCCATATCTCTGGAGTTGGTGGAAAGAAGGAAAGAAGGAGGAAGGAAGGAAAGAAGGAAGCAAGGAAGGAAGGAAAGAAGAAAAGAAGGAAGGAAGGAAGGAAGGAACGAAGGAACGAAGGAACGAAGGAACGAAGGAAGGAAGGAAGGAAGAAAGGAAGGAAGGAAGGGAGGAAGGAAGGAAGGAAGGGAGGAAGGAAGAAAGGAAGGAAGGAAGGAAGGAAGGAAGGAAGGAAGGAAGGAAGGAAGGAAGGAAAGAGGAGAGGGAGGAAGGTCAGCTCTGGGAGGAACAGAAAAGTGTGACCTTTCCAAGAACAAGGCTAGGATTCTCCAAACTATTGTTAGAGAGTTTTCTCTCTCCAACTTAAAGCACAATCAAAAGCCATTCATATGTTTCATAGCTACATTACCAAGGCCAGAATTAATATGGACCTGGGCCTTCCAGTGTGCCCCATTGGACTACCAATCAAACAAATGACTAACCTGTTGTATTGCCATGTAACTCAGTTGCCTGACATACTAAGAGCAATAAGGGCCCTGGGAGTTTCATGGCAACACCTAGGCTTATTTATGGAAAAAGGATGCTACAAAGAACCTATGAAGGAAGATGCTATTTGCATCCAAATAAAGAACTGGTAAATAGAAATATATATGGAATGGTTTTACATATATGTATATGTATATATACATATATACATACATACACACATATATAATATATATATACATATTTGTATCTAATGATAGCCATTGGAGGGGAATAAGAAAGAAAGTTATAAGATAACTTTACCTTATATTTAAAAGGAATAGCAAGATTTGTACATAATAGATTTGCAGTTTCACATGCATCATCTTGTTTTCCATTCTACTATGTTATAGAAATATTTGTATTGTTTCTTAAGTTCAGAATAAAAAAATTGGGGAAAAAATTAAAAGGATTGCTAATATAATGAATATACCACTGGCCTTAGAATCAAGAAGACCTGAGTTCAAATCCAACCTTACTAGTTATATGAATCTGATCAAGTCATTAGTCTCTATGTCAGTTTCCTTATCTGTAAAATGAGAATGATCATCATACCCTTTTCAGGGTTGTCGTGAGGGTAAAATAAGATGATATCCATAAAGCATTTTGTAAATCTTAAAATTCTCTATAGATGCTAAATACCCTTGTTGTTATTATTATTCTGAGCCTTAATTCTACCATTTGTAAAATAGGGATCATAAGATTTCCGTTCTCTCTTCCATAGGGTTATTATGAGGAATACAGGAGATAATGTGTAATAAAGCATTTTGAAAACTGTAAAAATCTCTGTCAATTTAAGTTGCTCATCTTTGTTTTTAAAGCCAGGGCTAAATTCAGGCAGATAATTATGTATTATTTAAGATTCAATAAGAAATGTAGTGCTGGCTGGAGGGACCCCAGAACACCAGCAGCTGTGGTGATTCCAGAATTATCAACATAGACATGCCTAAGACAAAGTGAGAGGTTAGTGCCCTATAGACTTTGGGACCAGTATTTGGGGAATGCATTGGCTTCCTCCCCTGGGGGCTAGAAGCCGCTTGAGGAGACACGCCATTTTGTAGTTTTCAGAGGCAGCTCCAGCTCCTGGCCTGCAAACTGTAGGGAGATCCAGCGATCAGTCTTGGGGGGTAATCGCTCTTGCTTTAACCTCCCTGGATGTGGATTATGATCTGGGGTGGAGGCTGTGGGTTTCCAGCTTGCCAGAAACGGAAGTTGTCCCCCCACACATTTGGGGCAAAAGTTGCCCTGTCTGGCGGCAGAGCCATACTGTGGCAACAAGCCCAAAAGTCAAGTAATTAAGTGGCAACATGCCAAGGCAAAGGAAACAAATTAAACAGAAAAATGCAACCTTAGACTCCTACTTTGGGGGCAAAGAGGATCGAAGCATAGAACAGGAGGAGGGCTATTAGGTCAGAAATCCTGCTCCAAAAGCCCCAGGGGAAAACATGAGCGGGTTACAGGCCATAGAGGACCTTAAGAAGGACTTTAAAAATCAAATAAGAGAAGTGGAGGAAAAATTGGGAAGAGAAATGAGAAGGAAGCAGGAAAAGTATGAAATGAGAGTCAACGGCCTGACTGAGGAAAACAACACCTTTAAAAAATAGACTAACTCAAATGGCAAAGGAGGCCCAAAAGGGCAATGAGGAGAAGAATGCCTTAAAAAGCCGAATTTGCCAGATGGAAAAAGAATCTCAAAAGTTCACTGAGGAGATTCATTCCTTCAGAGTTAGACTGGAGCAAATGGAAGCTAATGACTTTATGAGAAATCAAGATGCTGTTAAGCAGATCCAAACAAATGAAAGATTAGAAGGCAATGTGAAATATCTCATGGGAAAAACCACTGACCTGGAGAATAGATCCAGGAGAGACAATTTAAAAATTATTGGACTACCTGAAAGCCATGATCAAAGAAAGAACCTAGAAATCACCCTTCAAGAAATTCTCAAGGAAAATTGCCCTGATGTTTTAGATCCAGAGGGCAAAATAGAGGTTGAAAGAATCCACAGATCACCTCCTGAAAAAGATCCCAAAAAGAAAACTCCCAGGAATATTATAGCCAGGTTCCAGAATCCCCAGATCAAGGAGAAAATACTCCAAGCAGCCAGGAAGAAACAATTTCAATATTGTGGAAACACAATCAGAATAGCCCAGGACCTGGCAGCTTCTACACTGAGGGATCGAAGGGCATGGAATATGATATTCCAGAGGGCAAAAGAGCTGGGAATGAACCCAAGGGTCACCTACCCAGCAAAACTGAGTATTTTGTTTCAGGGGAAAATATGGTCATTCAGTGGAATAGAGGACTTTCAAGCATTCTTGAGGAAAAAACCAGAATTGAATAGAAAATTTGACATCCAGACACAAGAAGCAAGAGATGCCTGAGAATGTAATCAGGGGAAAGAAATCAAAAGGAACTTATCAAAGTTGAACTATTTACATTCCTATATGGAAAAGCAATAACTGTGACTGATTAAATCTTTCTCACTATGAAAATAATGGAAGAAGTGTGTGGTCATATGAATACATATGTGAATGTGTGTGTATATGGATACAGGGCATAGGTTGAATTTGTTGGGAAGGGAGAATACTCAAGGGATGAAATTATGAGGTGAGACAGGAAAGTGGCAAGAGGAGATGGGGAGAGACAGGGTAGGGTAAACTATCTCATGTAGAAGAAGCAAGGGGAAGTGGTTGCAAGGGAGGGGAAGAATAGGAAGGCAAAAAGGCAAAACCACATTCTCATTGAATTTGGTTCAGGGAGAGAATGACATACATACTAAATGGGATATCTCAACCTGCAGCAGGATAGGGGGAAGGGGGATGAGAGGAGGGATGATGGATGGGAGGGCATCCTTGGGGTGAGGGGAGGTTGGAAGTACCCACTATAGAAGAGGGACAGGATCATGTAGGGAATGGACCAGGTGGGGGGTGGGATGAGTGGGAGGGAATTATAAGCAGCCTTGTACAATATATCTACTATGATAATGTTTTGCATAGCTAGACATGTACAACATATACTGAATTACTTATCTCCCAAGAGGGAATGGGTGACAAGGGAGGAAGGGAATGGATCTGAAATTCGAGGTCTTAAAATTAAATGTTTCAAATATATATAAATACTATTATTAATACTCTTTTGCTTGTAATTGGGAGATAAGATGTGCAGGCATTGGGACACAGAGATTCACCTTTCTCTAATGGAAAAGTCGAAGGGGATATGGGAGAGAGCAGATTGGAAGAAGCGATATCTTGTGGGACTGCTATTCTGGGAGGGTGGGTAGGAGAAAAACAGGGGGGAAAATAATTGTAACTCAAAATCTGGCAGAAATGAATGATGTAAAATGGAAGTTAATAAAGCATTTGTTTTAAAAAAATGAGAAATATAGTGTTAAGATAAGAGGGAAACTTAGCATAAGTAAAATCTGAACCCTTGAGGATTTTATGTTCAGGGAGCTAGAAAGTGATTAACAGGGAAAATACATAGCTGGGAAGAAAGAATCCCATGAAAACACTTTAGTATTTCAGGAGGATTCAGAAGTTCAACAAGCAGGGTGGCTAGATGGCACAGTGAATAGAGCACCAGCCCTGGAGTCAGGAGGACCTGAGTTCAAATCCAGCCTTAGACACTTAACCTTACTAGCTGTGTGACCTTGGGCAAGTCACTTAACCCCAATTGCCCTCCCTTTCACCCTCCAAAAAGAAAAGGAAAAAAAGTTCAATGAGCATTGATTAAGTACTTACTGTCTACAGAGCACTAACACTAGGAAATAAGGGAGAGAAAGTTTAGATAACATATTCATGACTCCATGAAATTTATAATCTAGTAAAAGATATGAAATACATGTACATATGTCTCAGTGTATGTGTATGTGTGTTAATGTGTATATGTAGTTAAGCTTTTTCTTCAACCAAATACTGGACACAAATACCTAAATTCTCTATGAGTCAATGGTTCTATCCTCTAGATCCTTAAGCAAGTGATATTGCGGGCTCAGCGGGCTGGGACAACAGGAGAAAGGAGACAGAGATGGCAGGATCAGGAATAATGAAAAAGAAAGAGGATAATGAGGGGTCTTTTTAAAATTGTTTATATTTTATATTTAATTTTATTAAACATTGATATTATTAAACTTATAGATTAAACCCCTCTTAAATAAATTCCTTAATTTGCGCTTAGAGTTGCAAATTGGGTTCCCAGAGTGCACCTGCTACTCACAGGTTCTGAAAGGCTAATGAGCCCCTATCAACATACTTCCCATTAACAGTCAGCTGGTAGACATAATCACCTCTTAGCAAAGGCATTTACTAAGATGGCATAACAAGACCTGTAGCTATGAAGCAATCCCCCTATAAACCCAGAGTACCCTCTCTCAATAATACACAGAGTACCTGTAAGAGTAGTGGGCACTAACTTAGAATACAATGGAAGTGAGGTGCATACATAGGAAATACATGTAGCCAATTGTTCCAATAATACAGAGCCTGGATGTTTTTTCCCTCCTAACAAATGCCTTATGAAGCTTTCCCTTGACTGCAGTATCACTGCTTTAGGTTGGTCATTCAGCTGAGCGTCTAGGGGCTTCTCCATTATGTAGCTCTGATCTGAACTGCCAGGGTTACATCCGTAGATCCATGAATCTCTGCCTGGCTCTCTCTTCTGCTGTCTGAAGTCTCATACCTCAAAGCTGATTTCTCCTAAGAGGAATTGCTTCTCTGTATCCATTTCTGTCTGGAGCATGTGTCTCTGCTCTCTCAGCTGTACTACAACTTTCTTGAACTGACTTTCCATCTGCTGTTTGGGGTGTTTCTGTCTGAGAAAGGAGCTCCATTACTAGATGCCATGGACAATGTGGGGAGAGGAGAAACAGGGCATGAATGAACTCAAAAGAAAAACCTGAAAAAAACAGTAGAGAAACTAAAGATATTATTACACAAACCAAAGAATTCTAATATAGTGAAGAAAATATGTTGGGTAACATAAAGCAAAGTGAAATCTCCCCCCAAAAAAGGGAATGATATAACAGTAACCACTTAACACCCCTAAAATTAAAATAGAACCCCCGGAATGCTTGAGAATTTTAATAAAAGAATTAGTGGAAGTGTTCAGAAAAGAAATTGAGTGTTTAAAGAAGAATACCATATTAAAGAGGATGCTTAAAAAATGAAAAAGCTCATGAAGATGGTCTTATACTCCAGACATTAAAACACGGTACAAAGTAGTTATCAACAACAAATATCTAATTTAACAAATATTTATTAAGCATCTACTATGTGTAGGGCACAAACAAAAAGGAAATAATTTAGTATATGCAAAACATTAGTGTTTAGTAATCCTATAGGAAATAAAAAGTAAGGAAAGGATTCGTCATTTCACAGATAAACATCAGAAAATTAGTTAGAAATTTGGCAGGAACTCATTTTAGTCCACATGTCATATCTTACAACTCAGTAAATTACAGCTAGGTGATAGAATTAAATACTAAAAAATGAACTCTAAAAAAATAGAAGAAAATGGAATAATGCACTATCTAAAATGGAAAGAAATTATTTTTTCTATTAAACAAACAGGGAGTTATTTGGGGCAAGATGGATGTATTAAATGACATTAAAATAAGATAAAATCCTATACAATAAAAAACAACATAATCAAAAGAAAATAATAACAGATGGGGAAATTTGTCTGTTAACTACTACAGATAAGAACTTCTGATCTAAAAGATACAAGGGATTCTTTTAAAAATTACAAAAGATAAATGGCCAAAATGTGAGCAAAATCTTCAAAAGAAGAACCAATTGTTAATAATCTCTTGAAAAATGTTCAACCTTATTAGTAATCAAAGAGATGCAAATTAAATATTTAGGTAACATCTCACACCATCAAATTGGAAAAATAATTAAAAGGGAGGAAGCTAAATGATGCTGAGATTGTACAGAAGCAAGTAACTAAACCTAACTCATTCATTGCTGGTAGAATTGCGAACTAGTAGAATATATTTAAAGTGCAAGTTTACAGCACACAGTAAAGTCCCAAAAATAATCATATCCTTTGATCAAATAATTCTGTTGTTTCAACCATACCCTTCTGACATGGGAAGGCAGGTGAAGTAAAGGGATGGGAGAGCTTCTCTTCAAAGATTTTTTGTAACGTGATTTGTAATTGCAAACAACTGAAAGCAATCTAAAAGTGCAACAATGGTTAAATAAATTGGGATACATTCATGTAATGAAATAATATAGTAAAAATCAGGATTGATAATAATTATGACACAAATATACAAAGGACTTTATGAAATAATGCAGATAAAAATAGCAGAGCTCTAGGAATTTAATAGACATTAACCATGATAAGAGAAAAATTAATAAAGCTGAATAGAAAAAGAATCTCAATGGAGACTTAAAAGGAGTGACTGAAAAGTTATGACATTTTGATTAATGAAAAATTATTTTCTAAATGTAAGTAATTTCTAAAGTAAATAATCCAAGTGCTGAAAAATTGAAAAACTAAGAAGGCAACGGGAAGGTGGGCATGAGCAGACTGCAACATATGGCCAATAAGCACTCCAAAGAACAGTAGTAAAATATGTCAACAAGGAATTGCATGATAAGAAGAAGATAAATTGTTCACATGGCCAGAATCAAGGATGATAAGTTGACAGCCAGAATACTTCATCGGCACTGTGACCATGTCAGAAGAAATTGAGGAAGGCCTCCAGCATGTAGAGTGGACTTATGAGAGGACACAGACAAAAGTTAAACAAGGTATCAATGCATAGATAGGGTATAATCTGTATAGTTGAAGGGAACTTCCAAAGAAATGAAATCACTAATCTGCTTGAATATTGATTTGCAACACAGATATTATGATATTTAATGTCATTTATAATTATTTTTATTTGAAAAAAGCAAACAAGCTGGGGCAGAGTCAAGATGACAGAGTAGAAACAGGACTTCCCTATGGCTCCCACTTCCACCTCCTCCAATTCATGTAAAAAATGACTCTAAACAAACTTTGGAGCTACAGAACCCACAAAATGACACAGAGAAGCTAACCTCCCACTGAAGAGAGCCTGGTAGGCTGGTAGGAAGGGGCCGGAACAGCAATCTGGGAGCCAAGCCCAGCCCCACATGAACCCAAGGTTTTAGCCTCAGGACTGCCACAACCAGTCACTGGCTGGAGGGATTTCAGATCACCAGCAACTGTGGTAGTTTCTAGAATTATCAACCCATAGATGCTAAGGACAAAGTGAGAGGTCAGTGCAGTATGGACTTTGGGAATAGGGAGTTCGGGAGAGTGGTCTGGCCTTTGCTTCCTGGAGAAGCAGCTGAGGCATGGCAGCTCCACCAAGTGGCTGCTTCAGAGCCCCTAGCCAGCAGATTGTAGGGGGACCAAGTGACCAGTCTGAGGGGTAATCACTCTTGCTTTAACCTGCTTGGATCTTGATCACTGTCTAGGGTGGAGGTCCTAGGGTGCATGACCAGTTTGCCAGAGCTTGTGGAGGCTTCAGAAAGGACAGCCAACTAATAGCTCTGGAAGCTGAGAAAACCCCAGCAATTTGGGACAAAGCTCCCCTCTCTGGTAGCAGAGTTCTACTGTGGCAAAAAGCTCAAAATCAAGTAGTTGAGTGGCAACATGAGCAAGCAAAGGAAGCAAAGCAAACACACTGACTTTACACTCCTATTTTGGGGACCAAAAGGATCAAAGCATGGAACAGGAGGAAGAAAATTAAGTCAGAACTCCTGCACCAAAAGCTTCCAAGAAAAATATGAGTTGGTTAGAGGCCATAGAGGAACTTAAGAAGGATTTTGAAAACCAAATAAGAGAAGTGGAGGAAAAAATTTGGAACAGAAATGATAATGATGCAAGAAAATTATTAAATGAGAGTCAACAACTTGACTGAAGAAAATAACATCTTTAAAAATAGACTAACTGAAATGGCAAGAGTGGCTCAAAAAGTCAATGAGGAAAAGAAAGCCTTAAAAAGCTGAATTTTCCAGATGGAAAAAGAATCTCAAAAGCTCACTGAAGAGAATCATTCCTTCAGAATTCGGTTGGAGCAAATGGAAGCTAGTGACTTTATGAGAAATCAAGATACTATTAAACAAAAACAACCAAATGAAAAAAATAGAAGGCAATGTGAAACATCTCATTGTAAAAACCACTGAGGGGGGCAGAGCCAAGATGGCAGAGTAGAAAAAGCACCTCTGTGGAGCTCCAGCCCACACCACTTTAAAATTATGTAAAAGGAGAACTCTGAATGACCTCTGGAGCTCCAGAACCCACAAAATGACACAGAGAATCTAACTTCCAACTGAGGACAGCCTGGCAGCCTGGCAGGGAGCAGCCAGCACAGCACTCTGGGAGCCAAACCCAGGCCCACATGAGTTGGAGGTTTTAGCCCCAGGGTGGCTGGACCAGCAGCCAGCTGGAGGGACCCCAGAACACCAGCAGCTGTGGTGTTGCCAGAATTATCAACACATAGATGCCTAGGACAAAGTGAGAGGTCAGTGCCCTATGGACTTTGGGATTGATTGGGAGAGCTTGTCAGCTTCCTCTCCTGTGGGCAAGAAGCCACTGAGGAACTGGAGCAGCTTGCACCAAGTTGCCACATTGTAGCTTCAGCTCCTGGCCTGCAAACTATCGGGGGATCTGGGGAGCAGTCTGGGGGGTAATCATTCTTGCTTTACCCTTCTTGGATCTGGATTGCAGTCTGGGGTGGAAATTTTGGGGTGTGTGACCAGCTTGCCAGAGTGTGTGGAGGCTTCAGAAAAGCCACCCAATTAATACCTCCAGCAATTGGGAAAACCCCAGTGTTTGGGATAGAAGCTCCCCTGGTTGGTGGCAGAGTCCTACTGTGGCAACAAGCCCAAAATTCAAGTAATTGAGTGGCAACATGCCTAGGCAAAGGAAACAAAATAAACAGAAAAATTCTAAATTAGATTCCTATTTTGGGGGCAAAGAGGATCAAAGCATGGAACAGGGGGAGAGCTGTGAGGTCAGAAATCCTGCACCAAAAGCCCCAGATGAAAATATGAGCTGGTTATAGGCCATAGAGGACCTTAAGAAGCAGATAAGAGAAGTAGGGGAAAAATTGGGAAGAGAAATGAGAAAGATGCAAGAAAAGCATGAAATGAGAGTCAACAGCATGACTGAGGAAAATGACACCTTAAAAATAGACTAACTCAAATGGCAAAAGAGGTTCAAAAAGGCAATGAGGAGAAGAATACCTTAAAAAGCAAAATTTGCCAGATAGAAAAAAAATCTCTAAAGCTCACTGAGGAGAATCATTCCTTCATAATTAGACTGTAGCAAATGGAAGCTAGTGATTTTATGAGAAATCAAGATGCTATTAAGCAGATCCAAACAAATGAAAGAATAGAAAGTAATGTGAAAAACCACTGACCTGGATCCAGGACAGATCATCTAAAAATTATTGGACTACCTGAAAACCATGATCAAAGAAAGAATCTAAAAATCATCCTTCAAGAAATTCTCAAGGAAAATTGCCCTGATGTTTTAGAACCAGAGGGCAAAATAGACATTGAATGAATCCACCAATCACCTCCTGAAAAAGATCCCAAAAAGAAAACTCCTAGGAACTTTATAGCCAGGTTCCAGAGTTGCCAGATCAAGGAGAAAATATTACAAGCAACCAGGAAGAAACAATTTCAATATTGTGGAAACACACTCAGGATAACAAAGGATCTGGCAGTTTCCACACTGAGGGATCAAAGGGCTTGGAATGTGATATTCCAGAGGGCAAAGGAGCTGGGATTAAAACCAAGAATCACCTACCCAGCAAAACTGAGTATCATGTTTCAGGGGAAAATATGGTCATTCAATAGAATAAAGGACTTTCAAGCATTCTTGAGGGAAAAACCAGAGTTTGAATAGAAAATTTGACATTCAGACACAAGAAGCAATAGATGATTGAGAAGGTAAACAGGGAAAATAAATCATGTATGTATACATGTGTATATGCACACATTTGTATGCATATACATATATATATATATATATATAGGAGAGTATATTAGTGTATGAATACATATGTGAGTGTATGTGTGTATGTGTACAGGCATACATAGACAGAGGGCACAGGACCAATTGAATAGGAAGGGATGATACTTAAAAGGTGAAATTAAGAGGTGAGAGAGGAATATAATGAGAAGAGATGGGGAGAGACAGAATGGGGTAAATTATCTCATATAAAAGAGGCAAGGGAAAACTGTTACAATGGGAGGGAAGAACAGGAAGGCAAAAGGGAATGAGTCAACCTTATTCTCATTGAATTTGGCTTAGGAAGGGAATGACATACACACTAAATAGGGTATCTCACCTTACAGGAGAGTGGGGGTAAAGGGGATGAGAGGGGGATGATGGAAGGGAAGGCAGGCTGGCAGGGAGGGAAGTTGGAAGCACCCACTTTTTAAAAGGGACAGGACCAAAGAAGAGAATAGAACAAGTTGTGGGGAGATAGGATGGAAAGAAATATAGTCAGTCTTTCACAGTATATTCATTGTGGAAATGTTTTGCATAGCTACACATGTACAACCTATATTGAATTGCTTATCTTCCCAGTAAGGGTGGGTGAGGAGGGAAGAAGGGAAAGAATCTGGAATTCAAAGTTTTAAAATCAAATGTTTAAAAATGTATATTTATTATTATTATCATTATCATTATCATTATTTTACATGCAACTGGGAAATAAGAGATACAGGCACTGGGGCATAGAGATCCACCATGCCCTACTAGAAAGTCAGAGGGTGTTTAGGGGAAGATATGTGTAAGGGATATGGGATTTAAAGATCTTCCATGCCCCATTGGACTTGCTGACATAGCAGGAAAGGGCGGGGCAAGAGGAAGAGGAAAAAAAGCTGGAGTTCCGATGGGGATTGTTGGTGGCTGCGGTAACAACAGCAGCAGCAATAACGGCTGAGGTAGAGGTGGAGGTGCAAATCCCTTTTTGAGCCAGCCAGAATTTCTGCTAAGGACTCTTGTTGGGGACTGCCAGGGACTGGAACTGCAGGGAGCCGGAGCTGTTGTGAGCACGCTTCCTGGACACGGAGCAGTTGCTGTGAGTGGGGAGAGAAGGACCTTTGCTTGAGGTAGCCTGTTCTGTTTTGAAGGCTTAAGAATGTGGTTGGTTACTACATTAACTACTTGTGCAAATTTCATAACTACTCTAATGGCTTTGACTTTCTGGTTTGGGGACTCAGTTATTTGGTATTTTAATAAATGTTCTGGCTTTATCCCCCATATAGAGAGCCTGATATATTTTGTGATTAATAACCACATAAGCCTATTTATAATTGCCATAGGCATAGTGAATATTGCATTGTTAATACAATATGAGAGAAAGCAAATTAGGGGAGGGGATATTCAGAGGGATTGCTGTTTTTGGGTGGTGGATAGGGAAAAATAGGGAGAAAATTTGTAACTCAAAATCTTGTGGAAATGAATGATGTAAACTAAAAATAAACATAAAATTTAATTTTAAAAAAGCAAACAAGCTAATGAGACTTTTTTTTTTTTGGTTTTTGGAGGGCAATTGGGGTTAAGTAACTTGCCCAAGGCCACACGGCTAGGTTTTTTTTTATTTGTGTGTCTGTTAAGTGTCTGAGGTCGGATCCGAACTCAGGTCCTTCTGACTCCAGGGCCAACGCTCTACTCACTGCGCCACCTAGCCTCCCCCTAATGAGACATTTTTAAAAGCAATATTAATGCTGGAGTATAGTGAAAACCACCAGAATAGGAGGATATAGATGAGAAATTTTGGAAACAGATCACAAGTCTAACTAGAACAGAGATAAGATTGACATCAATTATTCAGATACCTTATAGAATAGAATTCTCTCTCTCTCTCTCTCTCTCTCTCTCTCTCTCTCTCTCATATTCAATAACTGAAGGAAACAATGAGTGAGTTTCTATTCTAGAACTAGTTCCCACTAACAAAGAAGAATCAATTGCTGGAATGGAAATTCTGAGAAGCAAGAGACCGTAGTAATCACTTCATCTTATTAAAGTTAGTGATGGAAAAGGAAAAGCAAAACTGACATGCACCCTATATAAAGGGTGACCAGATTTGAAAAGGTTCAGAGAGAGGATAAGTAGGATCCCACGGACTACAGGAAAAGCTACAGGAAAAGCCCCCCCAAGAGGGATAGGAAGCTCTCTAGGATGAAACTCTAAGGAGGACAAAAGAGAAAGAGGAGAAGCAAGAAAAGGAGCAGTTCTCTCAAAATAATTGTGTGGCTACATAGGGAATTCTTTAACTTAGTTTTTTTTTTCAAAAAGACATACATTGGCTGTTAGTAAAGTCATACAAATTAATAATCAATTTGTTAATTAGGCTACCTGATAATCAAAGTGGTATCTCTCAATAACCAAAGATAAAACAATGGAGATCACTGAATGCTTAAATACTTTTTAAAAAGGGATCACCCTTGACAGATAAACATCAACCCTAATTGGTGGACAAATAATGAGGGTCTACACCCCATTAATGAGGAAGTGGGCTAAAAATCCTCTGTTGCTCCTGCTGAGAAGATGGTTTGATCATGAGACTTAACTACCTCCAGCAATCTGGACAAATGGATCCATCTCTACACAGACCACTCTGGTTGGTTTTCTCCTTCATAAGCTGGGTTACCCTAAACTCCAGTGGAGGGGTATAATGACATGGGTTTATTTCCTGGAAGGGCAAGAATGCACCTAGATTGGATTCTGTTTACACTCTAAACAGAAGCAAGATTTTCCAGTTGGGAAGGGTCTTGCCCAAGATCACAGAACTTGTACCCAGAGGATTTGGACAATCTCATCTATCAGCGATATTCTTCAAAGACCAACTGACTGCCCTACAGGGATTGGTCCCTGAATGAGGAAATAAAGAGAAAAAAATCTTAATCTTAATCTTAATTTAATATTATTAATATAGTAGAAAATAATAATTTCTTTTAGTAGAAAACACAACAACCAATTAGTGCCAAGTACTGAACTAGGTCCTAGGAATCAGAAGAAAAAATTAAGTAGTCCTTTCACTCAAGGATCCTTTTTTTTTTCAGGCTATACAACAGGTACATACATAAGTGTATAATAAATGAATACAAGGTAATGTGAGAGTGGGGGAATTAGCAGCTGGGAAGATTAGGGAAATGCCACAGGTAGAATGGTCATTTAAGCTAAATTTTGAAGGAAACTAAAGAGTCTAAAAAGTAGATGTGAGGAAGGGGTGAATTCCAGGCATGGGAGACAATCACCTGTGCAAAAACAATGAAACAGGGTATGGAATATCATTAGGACACTTCAGTTTTAGTCCTAGCTCTCCCACAAAATATCTGTGTAGCCTTAAGCAAATCAAATAACAATTCTAAGTTCTAATCATCTGGCCATACACATGCTTGCAAAAAAAGTTTATTATAAAAAAAAGTTTATTAATAATACCACGTGGTATTTTCCCAGTACTTCAAAATTCATAGCTTAACTGAAATATGAGAGTTCAATATGAAGAAAGTTATCAATTAAATACATCATAAATAAACTAAAAGTCCCAGTCCAATGACTGTGGATTTTCATAAACTATGCCAAATAGAGGGTATGTCTTTCAAAGTCAAAAAGACTTTGAGAATGGGTCAGCTGACAGATTTATATGTCTCTTTTAAGAAAAGTAATCTAGCTAAGTTCAGATAGACATGTTACCAGGTTGGTGGTAGGATGATAAATTTTTTAGCTATTGAAACTCTCAAAATCTATCTACTAAGTTGTCAAGCAGTTTTATCATATTTCAATAGAAAGGGGACCCACAAATGAGGAAACCAAAGATTCTCCCAGTCTTGATGTATTAAGAAATAGATGTCTCCCAAATCCCATTTGATCATATGAATCAATGTAGACCTTTAAAAAAATCTGATGTTAATTCCTTTTTTTATTGAAAAATAGGACAAGGAGAATTTTTTCTCAGCAAAATAAAATGCCCACACACAACCAAAAGCCAGCATTATATAAAATTGAGAAACATTAGACATATCCCTGATTTTAAAAAGCAGTCACTAAAGTGTCCACTTTCACCACTTCTATTTGACATAATATTGGAAATGCTAGCAAATGCAGTGAGTCTAGGGAAGATAATAGAGGGATTAACATTTGGAAATGAGGGGTCAAAATACCATTATTTTCAGATGACATAATGGTATACCTTATAAAACCAATCATCTCAATGACAAAAAAACAATTCAGAGTCAGTGAGTGAATGAGTTTAGTGATATGGTAGGAGACAAAATAAATCCACAAAACCATTTACATTTGTATGTGCTATATTTTCTATTTTATTTAATTTTTGGTCTAGTCATATACTTTTTCTCTCTGTGTAGGGAATTCTCACGTGAAAACTCCTTCCACTGATACAGATTGGTGATTTTTCTATAATTTATAGCACTAAGGGGGTAGGTGACTTGCCGGTGGTCACACAGCTATTCTGTGGGACAGGATGTGAAGCCAGATTTCTGACTTCAAGATCAAACCTCTGGTGGCTAAATAATGCTCATTAAATAAATCATTCTTATTAAATAAGTGTGGTCTGGGAAAAAATGTTTAACAATATGGTAAAAAAAAATACCATGGTTAATTCCAGCCAGATTATAGGCAAAAACTATAAAACAGAATAGCATAGAGTCCATCAATTCTAAGCTCCCGCTGCTAATGAAAGGCAGCAAATACATGCTAGGCTTTAAACATCCCAAAAATAATCAAACAGGACAGGGTCAAATTTATGATCAACAACTGTCCTGTGTTACAGAAATCAGATGGAGGCAGCTAGATGGTGCAGTGAATAGAGCACCAACCCTGGAGTCAGGAAGACCTGAGTTCAAATCCAGCCTCAGACACTTAACACAAAAACTAGCTGTGTGATCTTGGGCAAGTCACTTAACCCCAATTGCCCTGCCTTTCCCCCTCCAAAAAGAAAAAAATATCAGATCAAGTACTGTGCTATGTTGGTCAGAACTGGCATAGGTCAGTACAGTAGTAACAACATTTAGTTGAAGAACTAGAGTATCTATGCTGGCTATTATTAATCCAGATGAGTCTGGTTTCATTAGAAGCATGCCAGAAGAGGCCAGTGAAAAATAAACTGTACAATAAACTGGCCAACGCTTGTTTAAAAAAAAAAAAATCAAAGGCAGTGAAGATGCCTTACGCGAGGACCTTCTTTATCCTCCAGGTGGTTAATGCTGTCCCTCCCAAAATCACTTTGATTTGCTTTATATATAATTTGCATTTGCTTCATTTGTACCCACCCACCCCCAGGACATGTAAATTCCTCTTGGGCAGAAATAATTGGCTTTGTGTTCTGTTGTATCACTAGCCCCTATGACAGCGCCTTCCACAAAAATTTTGTTGATGAATCATTTCAGTCATGTCCAACCCCATTTGGGGTTTTCCTAGCAAAGATACTGGAGTACTTTGTCATTTCCTTCTCCAGCTCATCTTACAGATGAGGAACTGAGGCAAACAAGGTTAAGTGATTTGGCCAGGGTCACAGCTAGGAAGTATCTAAAGGTCAGATTTGAACTCATGAAGATGAGTCTGATTCCAAACCCAGCATGCTATCGACTGCACCACCTAGCTTGCCCTTCCACATAGTAGATGATTGGAAAATATGTGTTGAATTAAAATTAACTGAGAGAAAATAAATAAATAAATGAATGAACTGAGAGGCTACATTATATAGTTGAAAAAAGAATTCAATTTGAAGTCAGAGGTTCTGTTTCAAAAATCCACCTCAGTTAATTATTACATCCGTGAGTTTTCTCCTTGCTCTCCACTGCCTTTTCTAGACTTTTGACACCATTACTCAGCAACCTCTCCTCCTTTTAAGTTCACTCAAATTAAAATTTCCTCCTTATTCAAATTACATAGGTGGCCACCCCCAAGACGTTCACTCTCCTTTCTCAAGGAGTTCAGCACCTGATTCTCTGTCTTTCTCCCCTCCCCAGTCCTTTCTTTATAGTAGAGTTAGTTTAATATCCATAATTGATTCCTTATCTTACTTCCCATGATAGCTATCCTAAGCCTTTTCTTCTCTCCTCAAATCTCCCACATCTTCCTCTCCCATGTGCTGTCAACTCTCACCAAGATATACCAAGAAAATGGATGTCATTTTCCATGAGTTCCCTCTTCTTTCCTTCTTTTCATCTCAGAACTCCTTGGCATTATCCAGTACTCTTGTATATGTGCCCTTCTCTCTATTCGTAGAGTCACCAACCTAGTTCAGGCCCTCATCTCCTCTCACCTGGACTATTTTAATAAAGTGTCAATGTCATCCCCTCCACTCAACCCAACTGAATTTTTCCCATGTCAGCCTGCCTTAGCTATAGTTCTGCTTCCTGAGCTCTCTAAGAGGAACTAGAAAGCCTAGTCCAGAATTCCCATAAGGAACAGCTCTGTCTAGCTTTCCCTATTCCAGGCCATATTGGGAGCTGCCTTTTGGGAAATAATAATTAGTCTTTATGTAGCCCTTCAAAATTTGCAAAACATTTATGTATATTTCTCATTTGATCTTAATTTGAACCTTATAAGAAAGATTTATTTTACTTTATTGCATTTATTATATTTTATTACATTACATTATATTATTATACTGTTATGTTATATTAATTGTATTTTATTATATGTTACATTGCTATATTTATTGTTATATTATATTGTTATATTCATTGCATATTATTATATTTAAATCTCCAAATAAGGAAACTGACACAGAGAGAGGTTGCCCAGGGTCACACAGCTAAGAAGTAATTGAGGTAGGATTCAAACTCAGATCTTCCTGATTCCAAATCTAGCACTCTATCACGCCACCTAGTTGAAATAAGTAGCCAAATATAGACCTGGTTCCACCCACAGAAATGTGCTTGGGAAAAGTGAATTCATTGA
The DNA here is from genome assembly GCA_011680675.1 of Gymnobelideus leadbeateri. Lineage (NCBI taxonomy): Eukaryota > Metazoa > Chordata > Mammalia > Diprotodontia > Petauridae > Gymnobelideus > Gymnobelideus leadbeateri. The sequence continues at coordinate 614,300 of WOXC01009709.1, read as the reverse complement.
TTCAATATTTACTGAACCTTTTTCATCCACCTCTCTCTCTCTCTCTCTCTCTCTCTCTCTCTCTCTCTCTCTCTCTCTCTCTCTCTTTCCCTTCCCCCCCTCCACCCCCCATTACTTAATCTCCAACTCTTGAATGATGCATATCACCAGAGGAATCTTTCTTTTGCACTTTAAGATCATAGAGCTGCTTTGGAAAAGTAATTTCCTTAGAGCCCTCCCCATCCAGTATCTGTCTTTGTAGCCTGGAGAAAGAAGCTGCAGACCATCTCTTAAAACTTTACATGAATTTTCGGTGCAATAGTTCCACCTTGTGGCTCATGGAAATAATGCTTCCTCATCTGTGTCATCTGTGTTTAAGGGACTTGGAGTTGGAAGGGTACTTTATCCAAACCCTTCATTTTTTAGATAAGAAAACAGATCTAGAGAGATTAAGTGACCTGTCACAATAAGGTCAAATGCTAAGTGGTAATGCCAAAATTTGAGCTAAGTTCTGACTTCAAATTCAGTGCTTTTCCCAATATACACCCCTGCCTCCCACCTATACCATACTTCAGTGACAGCTAAAAATGAGCTAAGTCATTCATGGTAGGTATCCTAGGATTTCATCCTTAGAATCTTCCAGGGAACTCTCTGTATAGACACACAGACATTTAAGACACATATCCCTGAGTACTGAAGCTGATTTGATATCTTTAGAGGTAACAATGAGATTGTCAGTCCCTCACCACTGTTATTCTGTGTAAGAGTAGAGCATATACAATGGAGAGCTTCAGCCTGTAGGAAACTGTGACATTGTTGGGATCTGGGTTGAAGAAACATTTACTAAGCAGCTACTATGAGTCGGGTACTGTGCTAAGCACTTTACAAATATCACCTTATTTTGGTGTCTTTGAATCAAGGTTTTGATTTTTTGTGTTTCAACTTATGTTCAAAAGTCAAAAGACCTAATGTGGTTGTGCCTCAGTGACTAATCTCACAGCAGTATAGCTCAAGGGAGTGAACTGATCATTGCTCAATAATTGGAGTACCAGGCTGGATGAGGCAGGTGCCGGCTGCCCTCTATCCACCTCCACACTCTCTTGGAAACTGAAATTGGTAAAACACTCAAACTAAGAATGTCTTAAGTTCATCTTGGAGATTTTCCCTGAGGTATTTTCCATGCAATAACCAATCCTCTGAGATTTGCATTGTCTCCTGATTAAGATAACGTGGAGTCCCAGGTGTATGTCAAACTGCTCAGAGATAAATGTATTGTCAGGTTCTTGGGCTGATGGATGCAATGGTCTCCTGCAATTCAGCAAGAATTGTTTATATGCTGTTGGCCTAGATCATAGCATTGCATTTTCCAACAACATACTCTAAAATCATCTTGAAGCAAAATATGTGAGGTCACAAACTGTCTGCAATTAGAAGATCCAGTTACAGTCCCAGATCTACTGTTAACTCTTTATCTATAAAAATAAGAGAATTGAACTAGATTTTCCTTAACATTAACATCTCTGAGCCTGGACCTCACTTTCTTCATCTGTAAAATGAGGGGCTTGGACTAATTGGCGTCCAAGGTCCCTTCCTGCCTTAGATCTCTGATATTATGTTCCTACGATTCCTGGCAGTTTTGATAGATTGTGATGAATTTAGGACACGTTGAGTAGAGAAAGTGGAACAGGCATAAGAAAGTATATGAAAGTACAAAGACAAGGTTTAGTAATGGGTTAAGTATATGAGGAGTCAGGGATGGCACTGAAATTGTGAGTGTAAGTGATTAGAAAGATGATGAAAACAGAAGTTTGAAAGATAATAATTTCTGTTTAGACATGTTGAATTTGAGGTGCTTATGCATCATTGAGTTTTAATAGCCAATGAACAGTTTGTAATGTGGAATTGTAGCTCAGAAGAGAGGGTAGGAAAGGAGGGAGAGAGAGAGAGAGAGAGAGAGAGAGAGAGAGAGAGAGAGAGAGAGAGAGAGTCAGCATAAATATGATAATCAAACCCATTTGAGCTGATGAGGTCACCAAGACAAGATAATGATGCAGAAAAGGAGGATGAGAAGGAGTGGTCACACAGATATGTAGCCAACCAAGAGAGAACAATGTCATATAAACCCATAGAGTAGAGAGAATACCTAGATGGAAAATGTTAAATACTGCTGAGAGATAAAGAAGGATAAGGATTGAGAAAGGTCATCAAATTTTATAACCAAGAAATTAGGTCAGAAGACAGGATGAAAAGAGTCAATTACAACATGTTCATATAAATAAATAGGAGATAATTTCAGGAAGGAGTGAATATTAACAACTGGAACTCTTAAGCCACTGGGGTGTATGAAGTAAGGGAGTGCCATGGTTAGACCTGGGCTAGAGGAGAATCAATTTAACAGCTGTGTGGAGGATGAATTAGAGGGGGCTGGAGGGAGACTGATGTCAAGGAAACCTATTAGGAGATTATTGCAATAGTCCAGGCAAGAGATGATTAGTGATTAGGGCCTAAACGAAAATAGTAGCTGTGTGAATATAGAAAAGGAAAGTTGTGCAAGAGATTTTGTAGAGGTAGAATCAGTAAGAGTTGACAACTGATTAGATATTAGGGACAGAGAAAGAAAAGAATTAAAGGATATGAATATGGGTGACTGCACAGATGGCATTGCCCTCTTCATAAATAGCAGGGAAAGATAATGAATTCCCTTTTTTTACATTGATTTTGAGATAGTACATCCAGTTGGAAATAACGATGATGGCAATTATGACCGTGATGATAACTAGCCATTTTACGGCATTTTAAATTCTGCAAAGTGCTTTACAAATATTTATTACGTTATTCTCATTGGTCCTGGTTGGTAGGTGCTAATCTTATCCCTGTTTTACAGATGAGAAAAATGGAGGCATATAGGAAGTAAATGACTTGCCCAGGGTCACATAGCTAGTAAGTATCTAAGGTCAACTTTTAACTCAAATCTTCCTAACACCAGGCCCAGCACTCTATCCACTGCATTACCTAGTTTCCTCTGTGACCAATAGTCAGGTGGTAATGGGAGAACTGTAGTCCATGAGAGACAAGGGATGTTCATATCTAAAATTTAAGAATCATATACATAGGGATAATTGCCACTGGACAATAATCTCATACTGAGTAACAATGGTAAAATCAATGTTCATAGATAATCTAAAATTAAGTATAATTTATGATTCTCAGAATGTTCTCTCCCCTCTTCTGCTCTTCTACCATCATCTCTTTGAAAGTAGAAGGGAGGGGGGCGGAGCCAAGATGGCGGAGTAGAAACAGCTCGTCCAAGCCTCTCTGCCCCCAGATTCTCCACAAACTATGTAAAAAAGGACTCTGAAAAACTTCTGGAGCCCCAGCACCCACAGAACGACACAGAGAAGCTAACTTCCCGCTGAGGACAGCCCAGCACCCTGCAGGAAGGACCAGCGCAGCGGTCTGGGAGCCGGCAGCTCGCAGAGCGCAGGAGCCGAGCCGAGCCCAGGTCCACGTGAGCCGAGGTTTTAGCTCCAGGGCAGCAGGGCCAGCAGCCGGCGGGAGGAAACCCAGAACACCAGGAGCTGTGGCGATTCCAGAATTATCAACATAGACTTGCCTAGGACAAAGTAAGAGGTTAGTGTCCTATGGACTTTGGGACCTGTATTTGGGGAATGTGTCAGCTCCCTCCCCTGGGGGCTAGAAGCTGCTGAGGAGACACGCCACTGTGTAGCTTTCAGAGGCATTTCCGGCTCCCAGCCTACAAATCGTGGGGAGATCCAGCGACCAGTCTTGGGGGGTAATCGCTCTTGCTTTAACCTCCCTGGATCTGGATTGTGATCTAGGGTGGAAGTTGTGGGTGGGTTTACAGCTTGCCAGAAACGGAAGTTGCCCCCCACACGTTTGGGGCGAAAATTCCTCTATCTGGCCTTAAAGCCATAGTGTGGCAACAAGCCCAAAAGTCAAGCAATTAAGTGGCAACATGCCAAGGCAAAGGAAACAGAAAATGCAACCCTAGACTCCTATTTTGGGGGCATAGAGCGGGAAAAGGACTGTGAGGTCAGAAGTCCTGCTCCAAAAGCCCCAGGGGAAAACATGAGTGGGTTGCAGGCCATAGAGGACCTTAAGGAGGACTTTAAAAATCAAATAAGAGAAGTGGAGGAAAATTAGAAAGAGAAATGAGAAGGATGCAGGAAAAGTATGAAATGAGGGTCAACAGCCTGACTGAGGAAAACAACACCTTAAAAAATAGACTAGCTCAAATGGCAAAGGAGGCCCAAAAGGGCAATGAGGAGAAGAATGCCTTAAAAAGTCGAATTTGCCAGATGGAAAAGAATCTCAAAAGTTCACTGAGGAGATTCATTCCTTCAGAGTTAGACTGGAGCAAATGGAAGCTAATGACTTTATGAGAAATCAAGATGCTGTTGAGCAGATCCAAACAAACGAAAGATTAGAAGGCAATGTGAAATATCTCATGGGAAAAACCACTGACCTGAGAATAGATCCAGGAGAGACAATTTAAAAATTATTGGACTACCTGAAAGCCATGATCAAGGAAAGAACCTAGAAATCACCCTTCAAGAAATTCTCAAGGAAAATTGCCCTGATGTTTTAGATCCAGAGGGCAAAATAGAGGTTGAAAGAATCCACCGATCACCTCCTGAAAAAGATCCCAAAAAGAAACTCCCAGGAATATTATAGCCAGGTTCCAGAATCCCCAGATCAAGGAGAAAATACTACAAGCAGCCAGGAAGAAACAATTTCAATATTGTGGAACCACAATCAGAATAGCCTAGGACCTGGCAGCTTCTACACTGAGGGATCAAAGGGCATGGAATATGATATTCCAGAGGGCAAAAGAACTGAGAATGAACCCAAGGTCACCTACCCAGCAAAACTGAGTATTTTGTTTCAGGGGAAAATATGGTCATTCAGTGGAATAGAGGACTTTCAAGCATTCTTGAGGAGAAAACCAGAGTTGAATAGAAAATTTGACATCCAGACGCAAGAAGTAAGAGATGCCTGAGAAGGTAATCAGGGAAAAGAAATCGAAAGGAACTTATCAAAGTTGAACTATTTACATTCCTATATGGAAAAGCAATATCTGTGACTGATGATATCTTTCTCACTATGAAAATAATGGAAGAAGGGGTGTGGTCATACGAATACATATGTGAATGTGTGTGTATATGGTTACAGTTATATATGGATAGAGGGCATAGGTTGATTTTGTTGGGAAGGGAGAGTACTCATGGGATGAAATTATGAGGTGAGAGAGGAAAGTGGCAAGAGGAGATGGGGAGAGACATGGTAGGGTAAACTATCTGATGTAGGGGAAGTGGGTGCAAAGGAGGGGGAGAATAAGGAAGGCTAAAAAGGCAAAACCACATTCACATTGAATTTGGTTCAGGGAGAAAATGACATACATACTAAATGGGACATCTCAACCTGCAGCAGGATAGGGGGAAGGGGGATGAGAGGAGGGATGATGGATGGGAGGGCATCCTTGGGGTGAGGGAGGTTGGAAGTACCCACTATAGAAGAGGGACAGGATCATGTAGGGAATGGACCAGGTCGGGGGTGGGATGAGTGGGAGGGAATTATAAGCAGCCTTGTACAATATATCTACTATGATAATGTTTTGCATAGCTAGACATGTACAACATATACTGAATTACTTATATACCAAGAAGGAAGGGGTGACAAGGGAGGAAGGAAATGGATCTGAAATTCAAGGTCGTAACATTAAATGTTTCAAATATATATATAAAAAAAAAAAAAAGAAAGTAGAAGGGAGTTATCTAAGACTGAAAATCAATTTGTTTTTTATCTATTTCATGGTTTTCCATAACCAAAAATATCCAACATCTAGCAGCTAACTTTATGGGTTGAGCCTCTCCTTACTTGTCTGGGCTGGTTATGGTGTTATCAGGCACTGTCTATCTATAGGACTCTATTTGGATCTTTTCTTGTATAGTAAAACCAAGCCAAGTTGGTGCTCCCTTGACATAGCATTCAATTACTTTCAGTCACCCCTATGAATCAGGTCATTGTAGCCATTATGAACCTCATGATAGTAGGACTTTTGTGGAGAATCTATTACCAATATATTTTTTAACAATCAGTTATAGTGACCAATATATGACCCCAAGCTCATCATTTCTCCAGAATTCCCACCTTTTTATGATATCCCCTTCCTTCTGGGCACCAAGGTTCACTGTCTTGTAGAATTCCTTTACTCTTTTCTCTCCCTCAACCTCCATATAAATCCATTATTAGTACATTTTGATCAAATAAGATTTATACCAGGAATGCACGGCTTGTTCAACATTAGGAAAACTATCAACATAATTGATCATAACAACAAAACTGACAGAAACCACATGATTATCTCAATAGATGCAGAAAAAACTTTTGACATAATACAACACCCATTTTTATTGAAAACACTGGAGAGCATAGGAATAAATGGAGACTTCCTTAAAATGATAAGTAGCATATATTAGCAAGTATTATATGTAATAGAGATAAGCTAGATGCATTTCCAATAAGATAGAGGTTGTTCAACAAGGATGTTCATTATCAACCACTGTTATTCAATATGGTACTAGTAATGTTACCTTTAGCAATAAGAGAAGAAAAAGAAATTGAAGGAATTAGAATAGGCAAAGAATTAAGTTATCACTTTGCAGAAGATATGATGCTATACATAGAGAATCAAGTAAAAAAACTACTTGAAATAATAAACAATTTTAGCAAAGTTGCAAGATATAAAATAAACTGACATAAATCATTTGCATTTCTACATATTACTAATAAAGCCCAACAGCAAGAGACAGAAAGAGAAATTCCATATAAAGTTGCTGTAAACATTATAAAATATTTGGGAGTCTACCTGCCAAAACAAACCCAGGGACTATATGAACACAATTACAAAATACTTTTCACACAAAGTCAGATCTAAATAATTGGAAAAACATCAGTTGCTCATGGGTAGGCCAAGCTAATATAATAAAAATGACAATTCTACCTAAATTAATTTACTTATTCAGTGCCACACTAATCAAACTACCAAAAAATGATTTTTAGAGTTGAAAAAATAATATCAAAATTCATCTGGAAGAACAAAAGTTCCAGAATATCAAGGGAATTAATGAAAAGAAATGCTAGGGAAGGTGGCCTAGCCATACCAGATCTTAAATTGTATTATAAAGCAGCAATCATCAAAACCACTTGGTACTGGCTGAGAAATAGAAGGGTAAATCAGTGGAATAGGTTAGATACACAAGATACAGCAGTCGATGATTATAGCAATCTACTATTTGATAAACCTAAAGACCCCAGCTTCTGCGATAAGAACCCACTTTTTGACAAAAACTGCTGGGAAAACTGGAAATAGTATGGCAGAAATTGAGCATAGACAAACATCTAACACCATATACCAGAATAAAGTCCAAATGGGTTCACGATCTAGGTATAATGGCTGATACTATAAACAAATTAGGGGAGCAAGGAATAGTTTATCTGTCAGATTTATGGAGAATGGAGGAATTTATGACCAAACAGGATATAGAGAACATTATGAATTGAAAAATGGATAATTTTGGTTACATTAAATTGAAAAGATTTTTTTACAAGCAAAACAAATGCAACCAAGATTATGAGGGAAGCAGAAAACTGGGAAAGAATTTTTACAACCAGTGTCCCTGATAAAGGTCTCATTTCTAAAATATATAGAGAACTGAGTCAAATTTATAAGAATACAAGTCATTCTCCAATTGATAAATGGTCAAAGGATATGAATAGGCAGTTTTCAGAGAAAGAAATTAAAGCTATCTATAGTCATATGAAAAATGTTCTAAATTACTATTGATTAGAGAGATGCAAATCAAAACAACTCTGAGGTACTACATCATGCCTATCAAATTGGCTAACATGGACAAAACTGAAAAATGATAAATGTTAGAGAGGATGTGGGAATGTTGGAACATTAACTCATTTTTGGTGGAACTGTGACCTGATCCAGCCACTCTAGAGAGCAATTTGGAGCTATGCCCAAAGGGCTATAAAAATGTGCATACCTTTTGACCCAGCAATACTGCTTCTACGTTTGTATCTCAAAGAGATCATACAAATGGGAGAAGGAACCGTATGTACAAAAATATTTATAGCAGCTCTTTTTGTGGGGACCAAGAACTGGAAATCAAGGGGATCCCCATCAATTGGGGAATGGCTAAACAAGTTGTGTTATATAAATGTAATGGAATACTATTGTGCTATAAGAAATGATGAGCAGGCAGATTTCAGAAAAACCTAGAAAGATATATGTGAACTGATGTTGAGTGAGGGGAGCAGAACCAGGAGAACACTGTACACAGTAACAGCCATAGTTTTCTAGGACTGATTTTAATACACGTAGCCCTTCTCAGCAATGCAAGGACCTAAAACAATTCCAAAGAACACATGATGGGAAATGCCAGTCACATCCAGAGAAAGAACTATGGAGTCAGAACTCAGAATGAAGCATACTATTTCATTTTTTGTTTTCTTTTATTTTGGGTTTTTTTTTCTTTGTTGTGGTTTTTTCCATTCTTTATAATTCTTCTATGCAACATGACTAATGTGAAAATGTGTTTAATAAGAATGTATATGTAGAGCCCATATCAGATTGCAAGCTGTCTTGAGAAGGGAGATGGGAGGGGGGGGGCAAAAATTTAAAACTTATGGAAGTGATTGTTGAAAACTAAAAACAAATAATTTAATTTGAAAATAAATAAATCTATTACTTGTTGATTTTACCTCCACAACAACTTTCATCCTCATTTTCTTCTCTCCCACTCATCTCTTATCTGCATTGTTAGATCAGCCTCCTAATCAGTCTTTCTACCTCCCATCTCTCCCCCCTCTTCTATCCATTTTCCACATAGATGTCAAGTTGGTATTCTGGAAACAAAGGCCTAACTAGGTCATTCTTTAAACTTTTCAGTGACTCTTTATTGCCTGTCTCTAGGATAAAATGAAAGTCTTTCTGGCATCTCCAAAATAAGACTTTCTAGTCTTATTTCATACCTCTACCCTTCTCATATTCTCTGTTCCAGTGAAATTGGTCTGCTAGCTGTTCCTTATATAGGTTCTTCCATTTTCCATCTCTATACCTCTATACAAGCAATTCCCCATGTCTATAATATACACCCTTCTCCCCTCTTCCTCATAGATTCGCCACTTTCCTTCAGAGTATAGCTTGGTTGCCAAGTCCTATATAAAACCTTTCTTTATCTCTTGAAGTTACTTTGTGTTATTTTTTATATGCTTTTTAGTTATATTTGTGACTTCCCCTTCCTCCCCCTCAACTTACACTCACAAGTTGTGTTCAAGATACTCTGTATGTCTACATTTCCCTCCCATATATTTATTTCTAATAGTTAGAAGACACAATTAGCCCAAAGTAAAGGCATTTACTAAGATGACATTGTTATAATGATGGCTATAAAACATTCCCCTCCATAACCCTGGAGTGCAGTCCCCCACAGCTACCTACAAAATCAGTGGAAAAAGTGGACACATACATAGATTACATTAGTAGAGAAGCATACGTCTAGGGAACACATATGGGCAATAACAGATGACAGCTCTGGCACTTCAGGGTCCCATGTCCTTTTCCTTCTCACAGTGTTCTCATTCTCCTCCCCTAGAACCTGCTTGGCTGGGATTCTTGGGTCTATTCTTTTCCACAGTACACCCAGGGCCATCTCCAGTCACTCTGATCTATATCTAGCCACTGGACCCAGAGGGATCTGAAGGAGAAAGTGAGACTGGTGACTTTGCACAACCCTCCCTCACTTAAATCCAGTTCACTTGCAAGGTATCATATCACCTTCCCAATTTCATGGTCCTCTTCAAAAACAAAGGACAAACAGCAACAATAATTAATGCATGGATATCACACTCTATAAATCGGTCTCCTGCCTAAATTTTTTTTTGGGGGGAAAGCAATTGGGGTTAAGTGATTTGCCCAAGGTCACACAGGTAGTTAAATGTCAAGTGTCTGAGGCCGGATTTGAACTCAGGTCCTCCTGACTCCAGGGCCAGTGCTCTATTCACTGCACCACCTAGCTGCCCCCTGCCTAAATTTTTTACAAGTTCCCTAGAAGTTGGATTCCACTTTTTAAAGGGTTACCAAGAGCATGACTGATCCTTGACCAGCCAATGACAAGCTACCCTCTAATACCATCAGTTTTGTTCAGAGTATTTTTTTCATACCTCTTAAAGGGATAATAGAGCATAGACGCTAAGACCTTAACATTCTATTAGCTACCTGTAATACTGGGCTAAGAAGAAATCAATAGGTCAACTACAACCAATCCTATATACTTATACGTGTACAAGTTTTATTACCTGCCCCTAACCAGAATATAAGCTCCTTGAGAGCATGAATGATTTGGTTTTTAATCTTTGTATACTCAGTGTCTCACACCTAGTAGGTGTTTAATGTTTGTTGAATTAAAACACAGGCCTCAGCACAGGTATGCCGAATGGGCATCATACATAGATACATAAAATAAGGCAGTTTTTAAATTTTTTAAGTGCTAATAAAAAGTACAAAGATGAAAAAAAATCCTAGTATCATTACTCATCTTAAGTCTGCAATACACAGACATCTGTTGAAAAAAGGAACAGATCAGACTAAGGAAAAGGAAGACTGCCAGGACCTAAAACAGATGCTTCCTCTTTGACTTGGACCTATTAGCAAAGCCCTCATGCTGTTCCAAAGAACTAAGTTTTAAACTCAAGATCATTATGTGTTCCAATGACTCCAGACACTAAAATGAAGATAGGGTTTTAATAATCTCACTTTATTCAGCTTATAATAAATGTTTGCTCAAGTGAAAGGTCTGCTATGTCATATGAAGCAAAAACGTGGATTTGGATGCCAGATATATCAATTCTGTCACTTAGTAGCTGGGCAGCCATGAGTAAGCCTTGTTTCAATATTTTAATGGCTCGGTGATCTTACTGATACTGGTATTCCTTCTACCATGGCAGATAGTAACCCATCTACACATTCTTATCCTATGCAGTTTTTATACACAAAATCCCCAGAAAGTGTCAAGTCAATGTAGTAAAAGCCTTCATTTAAGTCTCTATTAGATAGCCAGGGCAATACCCAGGCTATCCATACCTTTCTCTCCCTTGTTTTCACTATATAAATAATCTTTTGCAATACATTTCCTATATAATATATTTAATGCCTCCTCTCATACACATCATAAGCTTCCACCAATTTCATTGACCATGCACCACTTCTTTGCCCTTTGGATCACTTGCAATTTTGATTCTTCAGAAATAGTGATATTCTATGATGCACAGCCGTATAGAATCACAGAGAGAATATGATTATTGAATAGTTGGGGTTTTGTATCAGGAAACAGCTTGGGATCATCATGGATTTCCTCATCAATCCATTCAACAACATGCACTTATTAATCACCTACTACATGTGAGGGCTAAGTGCTAGCATACAAAGGCAAAAATTGAACAGTTTCTCTCCTCAAGGAGCTTACATCTTATCTTATATATGTACAAACCACAAATACAGCAGGACACCGGAGCCATTGCCTCTTCCTTCCTTCCTTCCTAGAGAGAGAGAGAGATGTGCTCACCTCTCAGTCTTTGTCTATTAAGAGTTTGTTTGCTCTCTGTTTTGCCACTTGTTTTAAAGAAATCAGTTTTTCTAAGACTATGATTATTCCTTACCACATTAGTTTCTGTATATGCCCTTTGGGATATACAGAAGGAGGTAAGGAGGAGGCAGATGAGGAGGAGGCAGATGGATAGTGATGTAACCAGAGGGAGCAACTGATAGGTATCAATAAAGCTAGGAGGTATTTCTGAGCAATATATAAGGGCTTCACACTGTATTAAGAAGAGATAGTATTAATATGTGTTTTATAACTCCCAAAGTAGAAAGTAACTCAATGCATCTGAATGAATAACTGGCCCTGAAGGAGCCCATGGGGAGAAAAAGAAAAAGCTGGAGCCACCCTTTGAGGTGGCTGTCTTAGGTACCTTTGATCTTCCCTTGGCAGATTTAAGGAGCTCGCACGCACACACACACACACACACACACACTCACTCACTCACACACTCACACGCACATATATACACACATGCATAAAATCGCACACATACATACACATATATGCACATACACGCAATACATATATACACATACACATATACATACACACACACATACACACACACACACACACACACCTGAGTGGAGAAAGGGCAATGACTAAAAACATATTCATGGTTATACATGGGTAGGTATCAGAAAGGGCTAGAGTAACCAGCTCTTCTGCATGGAAAATACTTTCATATCCCACCCCCCACCCAAAACTGCTAAATATAAATAAGTTTATATAGAATAAATATATAATGAATGAATGAAGCATTTATTAATTGCTTACTATGTACAAAGCGCTGTGCTAAGTACTAGATATACAAATAGAAAAGTAAGACAATATTTGCTTTCAAGGAACTTTCATTCTAATGAAGGAGAAAACACCTATAGGATTCAGCTCCAAATCAGAGGGAAAAGTCTGTCAGTCAACAAACATTTATTAAGCGTTTACTGTATGACAGGCTCTGGGCTAGGTTCTGGGAATACAAATACAAGTGAAAAGAAAGACAGTCCCTGCCATTGGGGAGCTTATATTCTAATGAGGAGGGTGGAACAAATAAAAGGAAGCTGGGGAGGAGGGGAGTGGCAGGAGGAGAAAGAGAAAGGTACCAGGTCTAATACCAGTGGAAAACATGGTAGAAAGTGCAGCCGGCAGAGAAAAGAGCCATGGCTGACCTAGGCAACCTTTCTTACATGGAAGTTCTGGAAGGAGCCATCCAATTAGAGGGAGAAGCTGCAGTCTGTCAGTGGTCCTTAGGGTTCAATGGAAAAACACATTTTAATGTCTTTTCTTTAATGTCATTCTTTAATGTTACTAATCCTAAGGATCTTAAGTCCTAGGAAGGTGCTAGGATGCCTCCTCAGGGTCTAAGGAGAGATGATGGTCAAGGTGATGGTAGTGTTTTTACTTCCTTGGCATATACTGTCTCCTCTCTCTCCTTCAGGGTTCATAAATTTAAGATAATTGAATACAAGGTAGTTAGTGAGGAAATAAATTAGCAATTGGGGTGGGGGGAGAGATCATAAAGGCTACTTTATATAGTAGTGATATCTGAGCAAATTCTTGAATGAAGTGACAAAATCTAGGAAAGGGAGTGAATTCCAGACATGGAAGATAGAGAAAAGTCTTGCAGATAGAAGATGGAGTGTTATATGTGAGGAAAAGAGAGGCCATATTTTTTTCTGGATTGTAGAGTGTGGAAAAGGATGTAATGTATAATGAGCTTGAAAAGATAAGTTGAAACAAAGTTGTAAAGGGCCTTAAAAGGCAAATAGAGGATGGCAAAGTAGAAACATTTCATCATGGCTCTCACTCCCACCTCCTCCAATTCATGTAAAAAAATGACTCTAAAGAAACGTTGGAGCTACAGAACCCACAAAATGACACAGAGGAGCTAACCTCCCACTGAGGACATCCCAGCAGGCAGGCAGCAAGGGGCCAGCACAGCTCTCTGGAAGCCAATCCAGCCCTGCGGGAGCCTGAGGTTTTAGCCCCAGGGCAGGCCTGACCAGAAGTTGGCTGAAGGGACTGCAGATCACCAGCAGCTGTGGTGGTTTCCAGAATTATCAACCCATAGATGCTAAGGACAAAGTGAGAGGTCAGTGCAGTGTGGACTTTGGGACCTGGGAATTCAGGAGTGTGTTCCAGTCTTTACCCCCGCCCCGGGGGGGGGGGGGGGAAGGGATGTCTGAGACATGGTGGACGTGTAGCCACTGCAACAGGGATGCTTCAGAACTCCTAGTCTGCAGATTGAAGGTGGACCAAGCAACCAGACTGAGGAGTAATCACTCTCGCTTTAACCTGCTTGGATCTGGATCACTGTCTGGGGTGCATGACTAGTGTGCCAGAGTGTGTGGAGGCTTCTGAGACAGCAGACAACTAAAAGCTCCAGCAGCTGAGAAAACCCTAGCAACTGATAGCAGAGTTCTATTGTGACAACAAGCCCAAAAGTCAAGTAACTGAGTGGCAACAGGAGCAAGTGAGGGAAGCAAGGCAAGAACAGTGGTCCAACTTTGGATTCCCTTTTTGGAGACAAAAAGGATTGGAGCATGGAACAGGAAGAAGACAGCGAAGTCAGAACTCCTGCACCAGAAGCTTCCAAAAGAAGAATAAGCTGCTTACAGGCCATTGAGGACCTTAAGAAGGATTTTGAAAACCAAATAAGAGAAGTGGAGGAAAAATTGGGAAGAGAAATAAGAATGATGCAAGAAAATCATGAAATGAGAGTCAACAAACTGACTGAAGAAAATAACACCTTAAAAAACACACTAAATCAAATGGCAAAAGAAGCTCAAAAAGCCAATGAGGAAAGAATGCCTTAAAAAGCTGAATTTTCCAGATGGAAAAAGAATCTCAAAAGCTCACTGAAGAGAATCATTCCTTCAGCATTATATTGGAGCAAATGGAAGCTAGTGACTTTATGAGAAATCAAGATACTATTACACAGATCCAAACAAATGAAAAAATAAAAGGCAATGTGAAATATCTCATTGGAAAAACCATGACCTAGAAAATAGATCCAGGAGAGATAATTTAAAAATTATTAGACTACCCAAAAGCCATGATCAAAAAAAGAACCTAGAAATCATCCTTCAAGAAATTCTCAAGGAAAATTGCCATGATGTTTTAGAACCAGAGGGCAAAATAAAGGTTGAAAGAATCTACCAATCACCTCCTGAGAAAGATCCCAAAAAATAAACTCCTAGGAATATTATAGCCAAGTTCTGGAGTTCCCAGATCAAGGAGAAAATATTACAAGCAGCCAGGAAGAAATAATTTGAATATTGTGGAAACACAATCAGGATAACACAGGACCTGGCAGCTTCTACACTGAAGGACTGAAGGGCTTGGAATATGATATTTCAGAGGTCAAAGGAACTAAAATTAAAACCAAGAATCACCTACCCAGGAAAACTGAGTATCATGTTTCAGGGGGAAATATGGTCATTCAGTGGAATAGAGGACTTTCAACCATTCTTGATGAAAAAAACCAGAGTTGAACAGAAAATTTGACATTCGGATAGAAGAAGCAAGAGAAGCATGAGAAGGTAAACAGGGAAAAGAAATCATAAGGAACTTATCAAAGTTGAACTACTTACATTCCTACATGGAAAAATGATAATTGTAACTTATGAAACTTTTCTCAGTAAGAGAATAGTTGAAAGGAATAGAAGTGTGTGTGTGTGTGTGTGTGTGTGTGTGTGTGTGTGTGTAATGCACACATACATATATGTCTATATAGGAGGGCTTATGAATACATGTGTGCCTGTGTGTGTGTATGTGTACAGCTATACATAGACGGAGGGCACAGGACCAATTGAATAGGAAGGAATGGTACTTAAAAGGTGAAATTAAGAGGTGAGAGAGGAATATAATGAGAAGAGATGGGGAGAGAAAGAATGGGGTAAATTACCTCACATAGAAGAGGCAAGGGAAAACTGTTACAATGGAGGGGAAGAACAGGAAGGCAAAAGGAAATGAGTCAACCTTATTCTCATTGAATTTGCCTTATGGAGGGAATGACATACAAACTAAATAGGGTATCTCACCTTACAAGAGAGTAGAGGGGAAGGGGATGAGAGGGGGGATAATGGAAAGGAAGGCAGGCTTGGGGGTAGGGAAGTTGGAAGCACCCACTTTGGAAAAGGGACAGGATCAAAGTAGAGAATAGAACAAGTGGGGGGTGGGATGGGATGAAGGGAAATATAGTCAGTCTTTCATAATATATCCACTATGGAAATGTTTTGCATAGCTACACATGTACATCCTATATTGAATTGCTTATCTTTCAAGTAAGGGTTGGTGATGAGGGAGGTAAGGAAAAAAGCTGGAATTCAAAGTTTTAAAATCAAATTTTTAAAAATATTATTATTATTATTATTTTACATGTAACTGGGAAATAAGATATACAGGCTCTGGGCCATAGTGATCCACCATGTCCTACTGGAAAGTCAGAGGGGGAATGGGGAGAGAGCAGATTGGAGGAGGGGATATCCAGTGGGAACACTGTTTTGGGGCGGGGGTAGGAGAAAAATGGGGAGAAAATTTGTAACTCAAAATCTTGTAGAAATGAATGATGTAAAATAAAAAATTAAAAAATCATAAATAAAAAAAGACAAATAGAGGAATTTTTATTTGACCTTAGAGGCAATAGAGAGTTATAGGAATTTATTCAATAGGTGAGTGACATGATCAGATCTATAATTAAGGAAAATCTCTTTGGCAACAGTGTGGAGAATGTAATAGAGAAGCAGAAAACTTAAGACCAATTAGAAGATCACCACAGATAGTAAAGTTTGCATTTTTAACAAAATATTAAAAATAAAGATATTGCAATAGTCCAGGTAAATGAGGGTGAAGGTCTAAACTAAGATATTGACTGTATAAGTAGCAAGAAAAAAATCAGATATGAAAGATAATGTGGAGGTAAAAAGAGAAAGATTTGGCAACTGATTTGATCTATGGGGGAAAGAAGAGTAAAGAGCAGGGAAATGACCACAAGTTTAGAGACCTTAGAGATTAAAGAATAGTAATGCACTTTACTGAAATTGGGAAGTACAGTAGGGGGGAAGGTTTGGGTTGAAAGATAACAAGTTGATTTTTAATGAATATCCCAAAATTCATCTTTCTTACTCCCTCACATTTGGAGGCATGCTAAGATTTTATGAGGCACTGCTGCTTATTTGGATGTAATTCTGGCTAAGAGGAAGGAAGGAAGGAAGGAAGGAAGGAAGGAAGGAAGGAAGGAAGGGAGGGAGGGAGGGAGGGAGGGAGGGAGGAAGGAGCACTTATCACTAATACCAGTTCTAGTATTCTTGTCATTGCATCATGTTCTATCAACAACCTATTAGTACATTGTAATTCTCCCCTCCTAGACAGTTATGATCAAATGAGAAAGATGAGTAATGATTTTGTAGCATTATTGGAAAAATACTGGTAGTCATCAAGTTACATTTCAGGTGAAACTTCAAGGCCACCTCCACAGTTTCCCATATTATCCATCTAGAGATTAAGAGGGATTGAAAGACTTGAGAAGTGATGTTTTCTTCTTGATCTTTTTTTTACTAGAGAAAGCACTAAAAAAGTAAGAAAGAAAAAGATTTCTTGAAAAGGTTCAACTCACTACTAAATATATCCCTTCTTTCTCTTTTCTCCCTTTCTCTCTTCTCTCTTTTAAGGGTAGACCTGATGCCAGCATCCTTCTAATTCAAGTTCCATATTGGGATAAAATGAAGCAGTCTTAGGTCATTAAACAATTAATAAAAGGAGGCTTACTTAGTCTTGACATAAAAAGTTTAGTTAAGAAGGCTACAATAGTACCTAATTTCAGTAGCCAAGGACTCACTTCCTCTCCATATGGAAAAGGTCTAGTCAACAAGACAGTGCTTAATGACTTGTGAGATTTGGGGATATCCATCAAGTCTAAAGGGTCCTGATCATATGTGGATGGACTTTTTGCACCCTTAGGTGACCAGGAAGCAATATCAATGTAACCAAAGACTAATAGGAGGTTGTGTCAAGGGAGGCCCCTTTGGCCCCAAAGGCCAATCAAGCCTGTCCTATTATCCCATGCTCTCACAATTATGACCTGCCCATTTTCTTCTCCAATCATCTAATTCCCAAATAACTTTACCATCACTTCTTAAAATCCATGACACAAAAGTTTATTTATACACATGACAAATGCAGTTCAAAAAATAATTTATTAGTACACAAGTACAAGAATGAAAGAATTCCTACTTAAAAGGAGTTTATATTCTTGTGAGAAAGACAAGTACATATAAAAATACATACAGCATAAATTAAAAGTTAATAAAAGAAATATACACAAAGCACTTAAAGATAACAGTGTGGGAATGAAAATAGCCATTGAGGGAATCAGGAAAGTAAAAATATTATTTCTCCATTAAATTCTATAATAAACTAGTTCCTTACCCTTGAATATAATTGCCTTATAGGACCCTTCTTACCTTTTCTAGGCTCCCTTACCAACTTTTCCTCTCCATCCCAGGGATTTAGATATAGCTATTTTTAACCCATGGTTCAAGAGAACAGAAAGCCCCAAACAGTGATATACAGACTAGAATTCTGACTCTCATGACTAGAGAAAGCAAAGAGGTGCCTGAATTTATTAGATCTCAGTATCAATCAAAGCATCTGTGCGCCGAGGTTTTGAAGCTAAGGTGTGATTGAAGGCTCAGTCACAAGGGATAACATGGTACCTTTCTTCCTTCCTTGCTTATGCCCTTTACCTTTCCATCTTTATTTCCTTCTTCTTTGCTTCCTTTGTATTCAGAATACATATATCCATCATCCTCTGAAGGTTTCCCTCTATCTGACCAAACTAGATCCAACAGTCCTAGCAAGGTAGTAGTTATTAAAACTAATAGTGGATTGGTTCTCCTTTATAATCACTTAGACCTAAGATGCTATGCTACCAAAATAATTAATGTCTGAAATGTTGAATGAAAATAATTTGCTTCCCTTAAGGCTGATAACTTCGTCTGATTTCCCTACACTGATGTGCTGGGCATTTGAATCCCATATAGCTAGACAGAAACCATGGTGCAGTAGAAAGAATATTAAATTTGGAGTCAGAGGACCTAGTTACAAATTCCAGCTCTACCACATTACATAGGTGACCTTGGGCAAGTCAATTAATGTCTCTAGGCCTCAGTTCCCTTATCTGAAAAAATAAGGATGGGATTTGATAACTTCTAAGGTCCTTCTATATCAATGACTCTATAATCTGTGATCTTAGGACAAGGGTTGCAGTGCAGGGCACATTCTCAAGTCTAAAGCCAGTCCCTTCTATACCCTTTTTCTTCTATTGCCCTCAGCTGCCTTGTGCCAAAATGATATAGAAGAGCTGAGGAAGATAGATCTCACTGTCCTGTGATGGACCACTGTAGGCAAAACTGTGGAGCAAATAAATTACTCTTTGGGGCACCTGCACATCCCTTTTTTTTCCTTTGTCTTCTACCCCAACAGTGCCCACAGTCTTTGTGCTACCCTATGGTTTCTCAGTGTCTGCCACTATGGACCTCCATCTAAGTCCTATTTTCTCACTGTCACTCCATGTTCCACATTTTTCCTGATTCCCATAAAAATGTATTTCTCCTGCATCCCAATCCCTTCCAGATGCTGCTAGGTGACTGATTAGCTGATCTGTTAAGCCAAGATAAAATATTAATGGCTCCCAGTGAAGTTATGTGTATAACCATTTCTCTAAAAAGGCTTGCATTTTAAAATATGATTCACCCAGAAGTGAGTACTATAAGAATTGCAGGTGCCTGAGAAAAGCCAGTTGGAAAGATGTTCAGATGTGATCTTTCTGACACTCCTCAAAGCACATCACATAAACAGCCTACTCATAAGGTTGACTCTGACCCTGTGGATATAGTTGAGTGCAAAAGAATTCTGCAGTTATGTCAAACTCAGTCTAGGTGCAGATAATGCTACTTTATCTGAAAGTAGAAAAGAATAGATTCTCCAAAGGCTTCAGGAACCAAAGAGTTTGACCATATCACTCCTCAAATACAAACTCAAATGGCTCCCTATCACCTCCAGGATCAAATACAAAAATTCAATGTTTGGGGGGCAGCTAGGTGGCACAGTGAATAGAACACTGTCCCTGAAGTCAGGAGGCTCTGGGTTCAAATCCGGCCTCAGACATTTGACACACTTACTAGCTGTGTGACCTTGGGCAACTCACTTAACCCCAATTGCCTTGCCTTGCCCCCCTCCAAAAAAAATTCAATGTTTGATATTCAAGGTCCTTTATAACCTGACAACTCCCTTTCCAGTCTTCTTACACTTTTCACCCACCTATGCATACTCTTTGATGCAGTGACACTGGCCTCTTTGCTGTTCCCAAATTAAAAAAAAAAAAAAAACTCCATGTTGGTTTCCAGAATTCTTTCTGGCTGGCCCCCATTCCTGAAAATGCTCTCCCCTTTCATCTCTATCTCCTGACTTCCTAGGCTTCCTTGAAGTACCAGCTAAAATCCCACCTTCTATACAAAACCTTCCATATCATTCTTAATTCATGTGCCCTCCCTCTACTGATTATTTCCTATTTTTACCCCATATGTACCTTGTTTCTATATTTCTGTTTGGGTTTTTTTTTTGGGGGGGGGGGTTGGATATTTTTGCTTACATGTTCTTTCCCCCATTAGATTAGGAACTTCTCAAGAGTAATGACTGTCTTTTACTGGTTTTGTATCCCCAGCACTTAGCAAATTGCCTAGACATAGCAGGTATTTAGTAAATTAATTTTAAAAATTAAACAGGAATTTAAGCCTTTTGACTGAATTTGGCTAAATGAATCACCCAAGAGAGGCAGTGTGTTTCAGTAAAAAGATTGCTGAACTTGTCACAGAATTTGGTTTTGAATTTAACTCAGCATTTAATATCTATGGGATGTCTTGATTGATTGATTGATTGATTGATTGATTAACAAAAAGGTAAACTGAGACAAATCTCCACACAAGATAACATTTATTAGCAAGGGTATGCTGTCTGTCAATAAATGTGTCAGTGACTTGCCTCCATTTATGCCAAGGAGCCCAAACAAATGGACAGCTCCCCTTATCTAGGTTTTGGGGAGGACAGAACAAAGAACAGAACAGGGTAGATAACATCATGGGATTGAGGGCAATATGATTGATTACAAAACTGAGGTTCAGGAAACATGATTGGTTGGAAGTTTGGTAATAGAGGCTAATAATGACACCCACACACGCCTTCTTCTCTCATTAGACTGAGAAGTGCTCATTGTTTGAGTCCAAGTGTGAGGCAGCAGCCCAAACTTTTGGAGAGCAAACCAGACATCCCTGGAGGAAAGCTCGGTGGTGTAAAAACAGCAGGCCCGACTCCCTTGCATTCACACACAGCCCCAGGTCAGTTAAATTCTTTGAGGCCAGACTAGAACAGTTATTTCTAAATGTAACCCATTGAATGCCAGCTGAATTCTGAAATAAATACAAAGAAAGCAATTAGTTGTAATTAAGAGAAATAAATAAATGATATAGGATCAGTTCAGTCTTCTCAGTGATCTCTCTAGGCCTCAGTTTCCAAACCTGGAAAAACTAAATGACCTCTAATTTGCCTTCTACCTCTAAATCTATAATCAAAGTTGTTTGGCTTATTTAAAAGGGTCATAAAAGGGTCATAAAAATCTCCCCAGGGGCACTTCTTTTACTTTTAACAGTGACTCTGGCATTCCTGTTTCTTGCTTAGCTAGATGGGTAATCTCAGTTGTCACCCAAAAATATTGCGTTTGTTTTTACTACGTGTCTTATAGACAACACATTCTTGGATTCTGCTTTTTACTCCATTTTGCTCGCTTTTTCTGTTTCTGGTGTATGAATGAGTTCATCCTATTCACATTCACATTATGATTGCTAGCTGTGTATTCCCTCCATCCTATTCTTTTATATGCCATCTTTTCTTTTTTTCCCCCTGCTCTTTCTTTGAGTCTGTTTTGCTTCTGATTAATGCTTCCCTTAATCTATCCTCTCTCTTATTGTCCACTTTTGCTTTTACCCGTTTCTTTCCAATTTCCTTATTGGGTAAAAGGTATTTCTATACCCAACTATGTGAATGTGTATTCTTTCCTCCTTTAACCAGTTCAGATGGAAGTTTAAATGTCATCCTCTCTTTGCCCACACGTCACTGTTCCCTCCTTGTTATACAAACTCTCCTTTGTGTAGCCAATGTGAGATAATTTCCCCCATTCTTCCTCTTCCTTCCTCCCTCTCCCAGTACATTCTTCTTCTCCACACATTCCATTCTTCTTTTGAGATCATTCAAACACAATATAATCATATATAAGCACTCTAGTTAGATTTCCTCTATGTCCCCTGTTATTAATTACATTCTGAGGGACTACATGTTTCGTCTTACTATATAAGAATGCAAACAGTTTAAACTTATTTAGTCCCATATGATATATGTTTCTCCTGACTCTTTATGTTTGTATTTCAAATTTTCTACTCAGCTGGGGTTTTTTTCTCAATCAGAAATGTGTGGATGCCCTCTATTTTGTTAAAGGTCCATTTTTCCTTGTAAAATTATACACGGTTTTGCTGGGTTTAGTTGTAAGCCTAAATTCTTTGTCTTCTAGAATATTAAATTCCAAGCTTTCTACTCCTTAAAGTGGTAGCTACTAAATCTTTCATGATCCTGATTGTAACTCCTGAGTACTTGAATTCTTTCTTTATGGCTGCTTGCATTATTATCTTCTGACTGTACTGACATCTTTCATGAGGCCAATTCAAATTATTAAGGACTTATTTTGTTCAATAAGGTTTTGTACTAATTTTTCCAAGCTGTTAATTATCTTTTCATATCTTTCTTCACTAGCTTTTTTCTCTTGTCCTAGTCTTTCCTCTACTCATTTTTAAAATTTTGATTTTAAAAACCATTGCTCTTTCTTTAATTCTTGCTTTAACACTTCTAGGAATTCTTGCTGGTCTTGTGTCCAAGTTGTTTCTTTGAGGCTTTGCTTGTAGGATTTGGGTTTTTTGTTTGTTTTTAGTCATTTTCTTCTCTTTTTGTGTCTAGTTGGATTATTTTTTTTTTGTTTGCTTATTCTTTCAACCTCTGTCCTGTCAAGTCTTTCTCTTGCTTTCACAACTCTGTCTAGGGAGTTGTAAGTTTTCAGTGCTACCAAAGTAGTTCAACCCAGGAAGAGGTTTGTTCACTGCCCTCCCGGTCTGATTTCCCCAAGTTCATGACCCAGATTTTGGGGAACTGGTTTGTTTCTAGTTGGGAGTTTCAGCAGATTACTTCTAGATTCAGCCACTATTAACCACTAGGAGGCTCTGTCAGTTCAGAGTAACTGAAATGCTAGCTTCCCTTTGGTCTGGCATGCTGTGCTCAGAGCCTTCAACAAAGCTACAGTTTGCTTCCCAAAACCTGCCCCATAATCAATACACAGCTAAGGCCAATGTTCACAACTGCTCCACTCCACCCTGAACCCGTGACCTAGAACTAAGTAGTGGGAGACAAAGCTACCAAATGGCATCTGTTCCTGCTTCCAGAACTCCCAGATCCTAGGGTATCTCTTTCTGTCCTGTGCTTCTGAGGTTCTCAAAGACTTCTCTGTTTTCCTAAGGAACCTTGAGTTGAGGGGGGGAAAATGACTCATTGTGACTTCTTGTCTTTCCCAATCAGAATTCAATATGGTGCATTCTCTAGATCTTTGTCAAGGGGATTTAGTGAGGTGAGCTAGACTCTGATACTTCTTTTCATTCCTTCATCTTGACTCTACACGGAGTATTTATTTGTGAGAATACTGGGTGAACCTTTAGTTGGAAGTGTGGGTGAAGTGGAAGAAAGTGGCAACAGGAGGAGCAGAAACCCTCAGATGAAGCAGACCTGTTCAAAGACACCACCCCCCACCCCCCCCACACACACACATACACTGTTTTCCTTACGATCTCCTTATAGCTCCCTGGTTAATAAATTTATTAGCAAATTTATTCAGGAACCTCTTCAGTCAATGCCATCAGCAGTTGAGCAAATAGTAACTTGTCCCTATATGCAGAATTAATCATCATTCCTAGCAAGGAGAGTGGCAAATTTTGTTACTTTACTTTCTGTGTCATAAGAACTTATTTGCCTACAGGAAGAACAGGTCAGCTAGGGAAATGCAACTGTAAAATGAGAATATTTTCTCTGCTTATCTATAAGGCCAGGCTAGGACTCTGAGAAGCCTGCTAACCAGCCCTGATCCAAAAGGATAATTTGATAACAAAGAGAACCTCTAAGTTCATTAGTATGAGTATCCCCCACAGTCTACAACTTCTGTCCTCCATGAAGAGCGAAATGCACCATAGGCAAAATGAAGAACTTTTGTCCAGGGCAAGATAACCATTTATTAAGAGTTATGTAAAAAGCCGTTAACGCTGGTCTCCTCAGTTCAGCAACCAGGAAGGGACAGAAAAGATAATTTTTATTGAGCCCTGAAAGGGGGCGAGGTGGGGAGGGGGAGTCGGGGTAGTAAAGAAGCTTTACAATTAGCTGCAATTAGGAAAAGTGAATTGGCCTTCAGGTGGGTCTGATCTTGCCCCTCTCTGACAATTATAGAATGTTAATTGCTTTTAAGGGCTCCAACTGCCTCTAGTAATCTTGGCTTGAAAAATCAGAACCACCCAAAACAGGGTCACCAAGGTTGGTCATCCTCTTGGGGAAGATCAAATTACTCCTAGTTTTTACAAGGACAGGCAAGGACTGAAGAATTGTCTTTTCAGTTTAAACCAGTTTCTGTTCACCCATAAACAAAACAGGGTCCTCAGGTTAAAGTGGTTAGCAAACAAATGTCCTGGCAGGTAGGAGTGATCATGCTATTCAATCACTTTTAGTTTAAACTGGGAGATATGGCCTTTTGAGCTACATTGAGAAATGGGGTTCGATCAAATAGGGGATAGGAACAATTACAGAGTAGAAACAGTTATTAAATGATGCAGTATAATTTCAGTTTTCTTCAATACCTAACAAATTCTCCTATTTCCATAAATACTCCATAAATTGTCAACTCAATTCCCTGGAGGATATCCTCTGATTCTTTTAATATCTTGTGGGCTATATCAATATTTATACTAAGATTAAATAATAAAATAATAATAAATATATTAATATTTGATATAAAGTTCAGGCTGTTCACCTATGATCTCTCATGATTGCCTCATTTTCTTTTATAAATGCACATAGGATCTGGAGGTGAAAGGAACCTCTGTCTATCTAACCGAATCCCTCATTTTATATTTGAGAAAATTAAATCCCAAAAAGATATAGCAACTTGACATGGGTCATGACACAGCTAGTATATGATTGAGCTGAGGTTTGAACACAGGATTTCTAGTTCTGCAAATCCAGCCTTCTGTCCAGTACACTGTACTGCGCACTCCTCTGATTGTGTCTACAATATTCAGTTCCCACAACCCTTCCCCCTGAGGTGAGAAAAGCGTGTGTGGCCCAGTGCCTTCAGATGCCATGTTAGCTTTGGTGTTAGTGTGCATTATCGTAGCTCCATCAGGCACCAAATATAGAGAACATGAGGTTCTCTATACTTATATCCACTGGTCTCTTTCATTTCTTGTTCACTTGTCTTAGAATGGGGATACTGAAGATTGTAGTGTTGGCATAGCACACATCTTGACTTAGATGGGACCTCAGAGGCTATCAAGACCAAACTTCTCACCTTACAGATGACAAAACTGAGACCTAGGAAGATTTAATGTTTTACCCAAGATCATAGAGGTAGTAAGCATCAAGAGGGAACCAGAATGAACCTTTGATTCCAGAGCCAGTGTTCTCTCCACTACACCAGTCTGTCTCCTCTAATGATATGTGTCCTCAGTACATCTGTTTCCACACCCAAATAACTGATCACAACATGTCACCGGCTGCTTACACCCACTGTGCATCTTGCCATTGTCCTTTGGGTTACTTGCAATTGTGATTCTTCTGAGCTCATGGTGTTCCATGATTCATAGCCATATGGCATCACTGAGAAATTATCAGTGATAATAGAGATGGGTTATTGTGGCAGTGAGCATTATGGCATCATTGAAAGCCCTGTGTAATTTCTTCCAATGAGATCCAGCCAGGTATCCTACTTCTTAAATCTCAGTCCAGTTTATTGTCCATCTGTTGCATTTGACCAAAATTTACCACTAAGTGCATTGGATGCTTGTCCAATTACATATCATAGTCTAGGCAGAATGTCTTCCAACAAACATTCCCACAATTGGTGGTTTAGACCTCACCAATCCATGAAATGGACCAATGGAGTAGCATTTGATTTATATATTCTATGTTTTATCACAGACAGACAGAATGGATTCCTGGAGAAAAAAAAAAAAGAAAAGAAACAAGAGAATCTAAATTTCAGGAAAGTCTCCTAAGAATCTTTCTGTTAAGGGATGAACTGAGAGATTCACCCAGATCAAAGATATAAGGCACAAATCATTATAGAACAAAACTGAACCTTCTGACTGAGGGGAGCAAGGAGAAAACAATGTCTTCTAAGAATTCTAGACCAGTAGCCCTCACTTCCTACCTCAATATGTCCCATTTACTTGGCATGCCAACTCTTGAATGCTCATCCTTGAAGGAAGTTGAAAAACCTCAGTGGATAAGGAATAAAAGAAACAAAGGAAGAAAGTTACAGTCTACAACCTAAGAAACATATATTTTTATAGCACATAAAGAATAATCCCCTAAAAAGTCTGGAGTGGCACAAGAGAAGGGTCATAGAAAGAGATTAAGATTGTCTGTTAGTTCTATATTGGTTGAACTCCTCCAGAAATCTTCCCAGGTGTTCCTGATTCCTGGACACTTTTCTCCTAGAATGACAAAAACTGTCTTCTATGGTTCTAGCTCATGAGTATAAATTGAGTAACAAGTGGAACCCTTGACCAATTTGATGACTCCCCAATCTACTTAGTATGATTACAGAGTGTAGGCCTTTGTAAAAAGGGTAGCCCTAGAGAGGGTGGAGCCAAGATGGCATCACAGAAGCAGGAAATTCCGTGAGCTTCCCCAACAACCACCTCAAATACCTATAAAATATGAATCTAAACAAATTTTAGAGCTACAGAACCCACAAAGTGACAGAGAGAAACAAATCTCCCACTGAAGGCAACTCAGCAGGCCTACAGAAAGGGTCCATCACAACACACTGGGAGCAGAACACAGCACATTGTGAGCTGTGTGGTTTTGGCCTCAGGGCAGCACCCACCAGTGGTGGCCTGAGCAGATTTCAGGAGAGTGACTCACCAGCAGCTGTAGCAGTTTCCAGACTTTTCAACCCATAAACACCAAAGAGCAAGTAAAAGGCCAGTCAGGAACTCTGTTGGAAAGGAAAGGTGCAATCCAGCCTCTGCCCCCAGGGCAAGAAGCGGCAGAGTTATGGCAGCTGCAGCTGCTGCCCCACGTGGCTACCTCCAGAGCTCCTGGCCTGCAGATCATAGGAGGATGAAGTGACCATTCAGAGGGCAATCACTCTTGCTTTAACTTGCTTGGATCTGGATCTCTGTCTTGGGTGAAGGTCCTGGGGTGTGTGGCCAGTGGGCCAGAGCTTATGGGGGCTGCAGAGAGGGCACCCTCCTAATAGCTCCAGCAGCTGCAAAAACCCCAGCAATTTGGGACAAAGCTCTCCTCTTTGGAAGAAGAGTTCTACCATGGCAAAGAGCTCAAAAGTCAAGTAATTGACTGGCAATATGAGCAAGCAGAGGAAGCAAAGCAAGCACAGCAGCCAAACCTTAGATTCCTTTATTGGAGACAAAAAGGATCAAAGCATGGAATGGGAAGAAGATAACAAAGTCAGAACTCCTGCATCAAAAGCTTCCAAGAAAAAATATGAATTGGTTACAGACCATGAAGGAGCTCAAGAAGGATTTTGAAAATCAAGTGGAAAAATTGAGAAGAGAAATGAAAATGATTCAAGAAAATCATGAAAAGTGAGTCAACAACCTGACTGAAGAAGATAACACCTTAAAAAATAGACTAACTCAAATGGCAAAAGAGGCCCAAAAAGCAAATGAAGAGAAGAATGCCTTTAAAAAGCCAAATTTGCCAGATGGAAAAGGAATTTCAAAAGCTCGGTGAAGAGAATAATTCCTTCAGAATTAGATTGGAACAAATGGAAGCTAATGACTTCTCCAATTTTCCCAAATAGTCTATAAAGTATTGGAATTGATTGTTCTTTAAATGTTTGATAGAATTTGCTTGTAAATCCATCTGACCCTTGAGATTCTTTCTTAGGGAGTTCATTGATGGCTTGCTTAATTTCTTTTTCTGAGATGGGGTTACTTAAGTATTTTACTTCCTCTTCAGTTAATCTGGGCAATTTATATTTTTGTAAATATTCATCCATTTCACTAAAATTGTCAAATTTAGGGGCATATGATTGAGCAAAATAATTCCTATTTATTGTTTTAATTTCCTCTTCATCAGAGGTAAATTCACCCTTTTCATTTTTGATACTAGTAACTTGGTTTTCTTCTTTCTTTAAAGATTTAATGTTTTTTCAGAAAACCAGCTCAGTTTTATTTATTAGTTCAATAGTTTTCTTAATTTTGATTTTATTAATCTCTCCTTTGGTTTTCAGTATTTCTAATCTAGTTATTTAACTAAGGATTTTCAATTTGTTGTTTTTTTTTTCTAGTCTTTTCAGTTGCATTCCCAATTCATTGATCTTCTTTTTTTCTATTTTATTCATGCAAGCATTCAGTGATATAAAACTTCCCCTAAAAACCACTTTTGCTGTATCCCATAAGTTTTGGTATGTTGTTTCATTGTCATTCCCTTTAATGAAGTTACTGATTGTTTCTATGGTTTGTTGTTTGACCCACTCATTCTTTAGGATTAAATTATGTAGTTTCCAATTAGATTTAGTTTATCTTTCCATGACCCTTTATCACATATAATTTTTATTGCATCATGATCTGAAAAGGATGCATGTAATATTTCTGCCTTTCTGCACTGGATTGTGAAGTTTTTATGCCCTAGTACATAGTTAATTTTTGTATATGTGCCTTGTACCACTAAGAAGATATATTCCTTTTTATCCCATTCAATTTTCTCTAGAGGTCTATCATATCGACCTTCTCTAAAATTCTATTTACCTCCTTATGGAGGTTGAGGTCCCCCACTAGTATAGTTTTGCTATCTATTTCTTCCTCTAACTCCCTTAACTTAACTTATCTTCTAATAATTTGGATGCTATACCATTTGGTACATATATGAAGAGTAATGACATTGCTTCATTGTCAATGGTGCCTTTTAGAAGGATATAGTCTCCTTCTTTATCTCTTTAAATTAGATCTATTTTTGCTTTTACTTTGTCTTAGATTAAAATTGCTACCTTTGCTTTTTTCACTTTAAGCTATAGGAAAATATATTCTACTTTAGCTTTTTGCCTTTACCCTGTGTGTATCCCCCCTGATGCATGTGTTTCTTGTAAACAGCATATTGTAGGATTATGGTTTTTAATCCATTCTGCTATCTGCCTCTGTTTTATGGGAGAGTTCATCCCATTCATATTCACAGTTATGATTACTATCTATGTCTTTCTCCCCATTCTATTCCTTCCCCTATATATGCTTTTATTACTCCCTTCTCCCTTTCCCTTCTTAAGCGTTTTCTTTTTGACCACCACCTTCCTCAATATTCTCTCCCTATCAGCCCCCTCCCTTTTCCTACCCTTTCCCCTTACTACTTCTTCCCTCCCTTCTAACCCCCACCTCTTTCCTTTCCCCTTTCCCCTCCTACTGCCTATAGGGCATATTAGGTTTTTATACTTAACAAAGTATGTTATTCCCTCCTTGAACCAAATCTGATGAGAGTAAATCTCAAACTATGCTCTTCTCCCTCCCTTTTTTCCCTCTACTATAATAATTTTTTATGTCTTTTCACATTAGAGTCATATACTTAACTGAATATGTTATTCCCTCCTTGAACCAAAACCAATGAGAGGAAAATTCTTACAATGTTCATCTCCCTCCCTTCTTTCCCTTTACTATAATATGTTTTTATGCCTCTTCATCTGGCATAATTTGTCCTTTTCTGCCTCCTCCTTTCCTCTTCTCCCATTAGAATCCCTTTGCACCTCTTAATAAGATTTTTTTATCATCACATTAGTTAATTTATACCCACACCTTCTATCTATATCTATCTATATCGATAGATAGATATAGATATCTTTATCTAAATAGATAGATAGATAGATAGATAGATAGATAGATAGATAGATAGATATAGAGATAGAGATATATATAACCCTGTTAAGTATCATGATTATACAATTCTCAATATTGACAGGTATCATCCTCCCATATAGGAATGTAAACAGTTTGCTCTTATTGAATAACAAGGTGTGTGTGTGTGTGTGTGTGTGTGTGTGTGTGTGTGTGTGTGTGTGCGCGTGCACACATGCGCATGTTCCCTGTTTACCTTTTCATGTCTCTCTTGAGTCTTGTATTTGGAGATCAAATTTTCCATTAAGCTCTAGCCTTTTCATCAGGAAGGTATGGAAGTCCCTCATTTCGTTGAATAACCATCTCCTTGACTGAAAGATTATGCTCAATTTTTCTGGGTAGTTGATCCTTGATTGTAGTCCAAGTTCTTTTGCCTTATGAAATATCATAGTCTAATCCCTCCTATCTTTTAATGCAGAGGCTGCTAAGTCCTGTGTGATCCTGACTGTAGTTCCACAATATTTGAATTATTTCTTTTGGGCTGCTTGCAGTATTTTCTCCTTGACCTGATAATTCTGGAATTTGGCTGCAATATTCCTCAGAGTTTTCAATTTGGGATCTCTTTCAAGAAGTGTTTGGTGGATTCTTTCAATAACTATTTTTCCCTCTGCTTCTAGGACCTCAGGGCAGTTTTCCTTGATGATTTCTTGGAAGATGTTGTCCAAACTCTTTTTTTCATCATGGCTTTCCAGTAGACCAATAATTCTTAGATTATCTCTCCTGGATCCATTTTCCATGTCAGCTGTTATTCCAATGAGATATTTTACATTTTCTTCTCTTTTTTCATTCTTTATATTTTGTTTGACTGATTCTCAATGCCTCATAGAGTCATTAGCTTCGATTTGTCTTATTCTAATTTTTAGCAAATTGTTTTCTTCAGTTAGTTTTTGAATCTCCTCTTTCTTTTTTTCAGTTTTTACTTTTAAGGAGTTATTTTCTCTAGTTAGATTTTGAACCTCCTTTCCCATTTGACAAATTTTACTTTTTAAGGAGCTGTTTTCTTCAATGATGGTTTTTTTCCATTTTGCCAATTATATTTTTTAAAAAGAGTTGTTCAATTTATCTTTTACCTTTGACTTTCAAAATCCTTCTTGAGCTCTTCCAATAATGCTTTTTGGCTTGAGACCAGTTCATATCCCCTTTTGAGGTTTCAGATGTGGATATAAGGTCAATGCTGTCTTCTTCTGAATTTGGTTCTTCTTGCTCACCATAATAGGATTCTAAAGTCTTTCTTTTTCCAATTTGCTTTTTGCCCTTTGTGATTGCCTATTTCTTGGCTTCTAAAATGGATCTCTACTTCTGGTGTACAGAGGGCTCTGATCTATGCTTATGTTGGGAGTTAGGGGCCTGGTTATTGGTTTTATGTTCTGTGGTCTCTGAGTGCCTAGAATGAGGCCAAGGCCAGGACTTTTGGCATTTCCCCAGGGTTACACTGAAGCTCACAGTGTGAGGTGTGGGGGAGGAGTGGTCTTGTTGCTTCAGGATTCCACTTCCGTGTCCCTGAGCTAGAGCTCAGGCAGGCTCAGCCACTGGTGGCCAAGGCTGTGCTGGTGTCTGCAGATTTCCCTGGTTATATTAAGGCACCCCCCCCCCAGGCAGAATGGAGCCAGCAAGCTCCATAAGGGGTTCTGGTGTTAGTACTTGCTGGCTCCACAACCCTGGGGTTCAGGATCTCCTGCTGGTTGGCTGAGATGGGGCTTGTTGGGATACCTCCTATCCTGCACTTTAGCCTCAGCACAGCCACAGTCACACCCTTCCTCCAGGTTTCCCAAGCCTCCAGCTCATTCCACTATTTCAGGATTTTTACACTGGGGCAATATTCTCTGGGTTTTTCAGGGTCAGAGAGGGATATGAGAGTAGCTATGATTTACTCCACCATCTTGGCTCCTGGAAGTTCAGGTAGGTGATTTTTAAACTTCCAGTCTGTGGGCTGAAAGCCCAAAGAGTAGCTGCTGCTGCTGCTGCACAGGTCCTGCACTTGTCTCTTACCCAGCTCTGACAGACCCCCATCCGCAGTGAGAGGTTTGGGAATCGCCCCTGCAGTGGGTGAGTCAGTTCACCTAGGCTCACTTTAGCTCTGCTATGGTCAGGTCTGTGTTGGTGCATTCAGCACTCTGTGCTCTACACAACCCCTGCCCAGTGCAACAAATCCTACCCTTCCATGTTCTTGTAAGCTAGAAATTTGCCACTCTCCATCTTCTAGTGGACTCTGCCACTCTAAAAGCCATTCAGATTCACTTTTTAGAGGGTACTGAAGGAATTCATGGGGGAGTTCAGATGAGTTCCCGCTTTCCCTCCACATGTTGGTTCCACCCCACTGCATAAAGTTTTTAAGCTGTTTCTCCACTTTGTCAAGGTTGATTTAGCTAAAATTAGATCATCTAAATCTTTAAATCCCCTTAACCATTTCAGATAAACTATAATCCTGAAATATACTGAAAATGAATGAATGAGTAGGGGCATCATGGTCACCTTCTCCATATTGTAACACTCCCATTCTTTCTTCATGTGACCTTCATATGAACTGAAAACACATGTCAATTCATAGATTAAATATTAATAAAGTTTAATTTTTCTCATTTTAGGTATAATACATAAATCTCCTAATATTGTTCGCATCCTCATGGATTGTCTTGTTCACATCCCACTTTGTAGACCACTGATCTAGGATTGATATTAAAGCTTTGTACCCATTAAGTTCATATAAAGAAGAATATTTTCTAGCTCTTCTATTCCTAGCTTCCAATCTCACCCCTTATTTGTAGTGACATCCTTTGTAAAACACATTCCAAACTAAATATCACTGATATACATTAAAGTTTACAAAATAAAACAATGACTTATGATATGTGACATATAAAATTATGGAGGACTTCTCTGCTTCGAAAAGCTATAGTAGAGGGCAGATAGGTGGCACAATGGATAGAGCACCAGTTCTGGAGTCAGGAGGACCTGAATTCAAATCCAGCCTCAAACACTTACTAGCTGTTTGACCCTGGGCAAGTCACTTAACCCTGATTACCTCAAAAAAAAAAAAAGCTATATTGGGGGGAGGGGTTACAAAATTCAATATAATTGGCATTTGAGTCCATGGTGTATGTAATTTCTGGCAGGAATTGTATCTAATTAGAGGAGGCACAAAAATTTATTATAGAGCTGTTATTGTTGTTCAGTCATCTTTCAGTCATATTTGACTCTTTGTGGCACCATTTGATATTTTATTGGCAAAGATACTTGAGTGATTTGTCATTTCCTTCTCTGGGTCATTTTACAGAGGAGGAAACTGAATCAAACAAGGTTAAGTGATTTGTGCAAGGTCACACAGCTAGTGTCTAAGGGCAGATTTTAACACAGGAAACTGAATCTTTTTGACCCCAGGTCCAGCACACTAGCCACTGCATTACCCAACTGCCCTTCTGTTAAAAGAGGTAAACCTCAAAAACAGCAATGTTTCTCTAGAACAGTATTGAGGGGATTTAAGGATTGTCAAGCTAGCCATACTCTCTACCCATTGTGACCCTCAGTTCACTGACTGCTTTATCATGTTTGATAGACAGATTCATAGGTCCTGAATGTAGAATTAGGACACCCACAGTTCTACCTTAAAAGAAATCATGTCCTATGTCATGTTCCAAGGAGAGATATTGTGGCAATATTGATAATGGGGCAGTAAACCTACATCTAGGGCTGTAGAAGATGGCTTGAATGTTGTACTGACAAGGCTAAAAGGTAGACACAGTAGCAGTGTTCTTGCCAACACACTAGCAAACTATCCAGTTTCCAAAAAGACTCATAGATCTAATCTACTCTGTTGATAGTGGGGCTATTTATATAAGATGAAGAATGGATGTAGTAA
Organism: Gymnobelideus leadbeateri; assembly: GCA_011680675.1. Lineage (NCBI taxonomy): Eukaryota > Metazoa > Chordata > Mammalia > Diprotodontia > Petauridae > Gymnobelideus > Gymnobelideus leadbeateri. The sequence continues at coordinate 580,515 of WOXC01009709.1, read as the reverse complement.
GTTTCTATTTGGGATTCAATATTTACTCCCAGAATGGAGAGTGGAATAGACTTACTTACTGGATAACATGGATCTTGGTGCACCCCCTAGATATCTCGTGAAATAATGTGGGCATCACCTTCAATAGCCTCAATTCTCTCCATTTGTATGCTCTATGTTTCATTATACTCTAGGGCAATGGTCTTCAAACTTTTTTGATCATGCACTTCATCAGTAGAAAAGTTTGAGTACCCTGCATTTATTAATAAATTATATTTATTTATAAATTAAATACATATATCACTTTACTAAATACTATGAAACAAAAAAATCAAAATTCTTAAAGAACAAAAAAATGAAATCATATTTTAAATAATTTATATTTTATTGAATAATGGTACAAAACCCTTTTTTACTATAATTTTTTTTGCAAGAACCATGTGATTGGATATGCTTCATTGTTTTTGCAAAATCCCTGTATATAGGGGCGGCTAGGTGGCGCAGTAAGTAAGAGTGTTGGCCTCGGAGTTGGGATGACCCGAGATCAAAACCAGCCTCAGAATATGAGCACCCACACATAAATAATGACTAGCAGTGTAACCTTGAACAAGTTTCTTAACCCCAATTGCTTTAAAAAAAAATCCCTGTATATATGGGGATAGGGCAGAATGGTAAATAATAAGTGTTACTCATTAAAAGTAACATGCTCTGAGGCAACTATTCCAACTCCCACTCACCCTGATCAGTTGGGTCCCCAGAGTTTGGCTACCACACCTGCTCAGGTCTCTAGGGATAGCCCTAAGTTGTTGTGTTTATAGAGTTATAGCTCCTCAGGTCCCAACAGTGTGCTTCCCTCCCAAAAAAAATGTCATTTGAGAATCATTTACTCATCCAACATTAAATAGTTTTTAGAAAGAGATCTTTGCCAAGGTCGTATAATAAGAGCAATGGATATAAAACATTCCCTCTTGAAGTCTGTGGAACTCTCCCACAAGTCCTGGGGGTTGGGGGTAGGATTGGGGAATAGGCTTAGAGACTGCATGTGACAAAGAGTAACTCAACTCCTGGTTAAGGGAAGTTCTTTTCTCCTTTCATGAGGCTTTCAAAATGTCTCCCCTAGGCATGATGGAGTTACTTTGTAGAGTTATAAATCTGTGTCTAGTCATTCCGAGGTTTCCAATGCAGAGACTGCTATATGCTAGTTCAGGGATGCTGCTAGAATTATGTAGGAATATAGACAGTCTTCTGACCTTCTCAAATTCATAAAGCCCTCTTCTGATAAATGCTGGGAATAGAGGAGAAAACCAAGGCCAAAGTCAATATAATCTTTGCCCTCCTTAAACCTCCCTGACATTATATACAAGCAACTTTTTCTCAGGAGGGTTAAATAGAACTCTCCTTCCCTCTTGTTCCTTCCCCCTCTCTATCTCTGATAAGACTATTTTATAGAAAATCTACAGGTATGATTTCAATCAATCCAGCATTCCTCCTATGAACATTATCACTTGCATTTCATCTAATGTCTAATCAGAGATATATAAGTTGATGAAGACCTATTCACACTTGGTTGAAATACCTTTGATTGATTTAATTCAACCTATATATTCCCATTGGATTAAGGTACCAGACAGGGTAAGGGTACCAAAGTGTAGTATTTTATCAATGTAACCAAGATCAAGAGGGAGGTGGGAAATTGGGAAAGAATTTTTACAACCTATGTCGATGATAAATGACTCATTTCTAAAATATACAGAGAACTGAGTCAAATCTATAAGAATACAAGTCATTCCCCAATTGATAAATGGTCAAAGGATATAAACAGGCAGTTTTCAGAGAAAGAAATTAAAGATATTTATAAGCATATGAAGAAATGCTCTAAATCACTATTGATTAGAGAAATGCAAGTCAAAACAACCCTGAGGTACCACATCTCACCAGTCAGATTGGCTAAGATGACAAAACAGGAAAATGATAAATGCTGGAGAGGATGTGGAAAAATTGGAACACTAATACATTGCTGGTGGAGTTGTGAACTTATCCAACCATTATGGAGAGCAATCTGGAACTATGCACAAAGGGCTATAATTAATTTCATACCCTTTGACCCAGCAATACCACTTCTAGGGTTATATCCCAAAGAGATCATAGAAGAGGGAGGAAGACCCATATGTACAAAAATATTTATAGCAGCTCTTTTCATGGTTGCAAAGAATTGGACATTAAAGGGGTGACCATCAATTGGGGAATGGCTAAACAAGTTGTGGTATATGCATATAATGGAATATTATTGTACTATAATAAATGAGGAGGAGACAGTTTTCATATTTACCTGGAGAGGCTTATACAAACTGATGCTGAGTGAGAAGAGTAGAACCAGGAGAAATTTGTATACAATCACAGACATAACATATCTGTGATGACCAACTATGACAGACTGGACTCTTCTCAGCAATGCAGTTATATAAGTCAATCCCAAAAGACCCATGAAGGAGAGAGAAGTCTACATCCAGAGAAAGAACTAGAAAGAACTGTGCTTGGATCCTGATGGAAGAAAACTAATTGATCTTTTTCTTTTCATTGTTTGGTTTTATTTCTTCTTTACCATTTTTCATCCCATCTAGTACAATATGCCTTTGTAACTTGACTAATGTCTATTGTGAAAGTATTTGCAGATCCTATATTGGGCTATATGCTGTTGTGGGGTGTGGGGGGAGAGAGGGAAGGGAAATTTGAAACTCAAGGAGCTATGGAATTGAATCTTGTAAACTAAAAATAAACAAATATTTTTTTTAAAGTGTAGTATTTTATCACTTACTTTAGGTGAGTGGGGATAATTTGATTTATTTACTCAAATCAACCTTACCCTTACACTAATATTGAGTTAATTAGATTAATATAGCTAGCTAGCTAACCAGGTGAATTCCAATACTGAAAAACCCCTCCTTCCCACCCAAAATGAGGCTGGATGCCCACAGCTCTTCTTCACCAGCCACTGCCTTAAAGCAGAAAACTATAGAGGGATGTCCCTCCTCACCCTTCTTGAAAGGAAAGACTGTGGAGTGCAACTTCTCTCAGCATCCTGGTCACAGTTATAAACAAATTTCTCTCCCCACTCACACAATAGCCAACACCTAGTGCCACAGGGGAGAAGTTACAAGTCTGGCAGTTTGGTGCCAGAAGTGCAAGGGGAAAGCTGAACTGAAATAGGATTGGGTAATGATGGTTTCCTAGATTACTTGACGTCATAAACCAACCATGCTATAATCTGGAAATTTGGTTCCCAAGTGTGAGTCAAGTAAGAATGATTTGGAGGGCAGCTAGGTGGCGCAGTGAATAGAGCACTGGCCCTGGAGTCAGGAAGACCTGAGTTCAAATCTGGCCTCAGACACTTAACACAAAAACTAGCCGTGTGACCTTGGGCAAGTCACTTAACCCCAATTACCCTCCAAAAAAGGGGAAAAAAAGAATGAATTGGAGCTCAAAAAAACATTGAGAAGGAGGGGGACCAAAAAAAAAAGCACCTCTTTATCAAATCTGTGTATGTTTCTGCAGAAGTATAATAATGCTTAAAAATCTAAGTAAGGCCATAAGGAAACAAGGGAGCCAAACACAGGACTGTCTAGTTATTAAAGTATTTCAATCCAAGGCTTTTTATTTTTTGTCACTATTTGTTACATTAATTTTAATAGAGAATTTGACAAAATTTCAGGCAGAGTATCAGAACCATTTTTTCCAAAAAAGGTAGGAGGAAAGCCCTGCAAAGAATATATTTAAATTCATAAGAAAGGAAGACAGTTATTCCAAGTTTTAAGTAAACATGGAAAACAAATGAGAATGTGATTGCATAGATCTTTTGTCCCCAAAGCTCTTCAATTCCCTGGGCCCCCAATCTATAGGTTGTCGCCAGGGTAAGGTTTTAGAGGCTCCAAATGATGAATAAGCCTGCAGTCTCTGGTGGCAAAATTCCAGAGGGAGCCAACAGGCAGGTACAAATTTAATGAGGGCAGCTACATCAGAGATGTTCCAAATTATCATACTGGAATATTTGTACAGATAAAATTTACAGTGGTAGGGTCATAGTGATATGGTGTCAAGCACTCTTTCTCCAGAGTAACTAAGCATATTGGGTCATTCAACTAGAAGAGAAAGCATACCCCCCCTTTGTTTTCAAACATTTATTAATTTGGGGGATCACAAAATAATAGATTTAATTCAAATGGATAATACATTAAGACTTTTGTATGTTGGTCAGAAGCAGAGAATTTAGACATTTGATCACATACTTCTTTCCTGAAATTTCCACTGTAGGGAATCAATTTAACAAATGTCTGGATAATTCTGTCAACTGTGCTTCTGAGGAAGCAAAATTTAAATTCATAAGTTATGGGTTGTTCTGTGATTGGCCATTGGAAGCTATACTTCAGGCACTGAAAAGAGTTTGGGAGGCCATTGCCTTTTTCCAATGTGCAGCTAAAGTCATGGAAATGTGGAAGTATTGTGGTAGAAGTGCAAGAGCTGCTTGCCCAATTTGTTGCAGCAGAAACCTTCCCTTTGGCTTCCAAAGGCTTGCTTAGGGGATGGCTAACAAAACACAAACACCATCAGAAGTAACATTGGTTGGTTGGTAGCTCTCATAGGAGTGGAGGAGATGACAGCAACCCTTAGTAACTTTTTTTAATGCTATGAATATAGTATCAAAATTCTAAGGGGAACCTAATACCAGATACTTTTCAAGAAAACATTTTAAAAACAATTTCCAGGTTATAAAACAGAAACAAAAGTGATAAATGTTATAATTAAATTAAGGCTAAAGACTTCTCTGGGGCAGCTAGGTGGTATAGTGGATAGAGGACCAGTCCTGGAGTCAGGAAGACCTGAGTTCAAATCCAATCTTAGACACTTAATAGTTGTGTGACCCTGGGCAAGTCACTAAACCCTATTTGCCTCAGTTTCCTCCTCTATAAAATGAGCTGGAGAAATAAATGGCAAACCACTCCAGTATCTTTGTCAAGGAAACTCCAAATGAGGTCACAGAGAGTCAGACATAACTGAAACAACTCAACAACAACAAAAGACCTCTGTAAAACAGTGCTTCTCAGGGTCAAAAGTGATAAAGGCTCCCAGGGAAATCACACTGTTGGCTCTGTAACCAAACTCAAAACATTCAGAAGGGGCAATAGGGAAAACTACCTAGACTGGTCCCTGTCTAAGTGTCTTTTGTATATCCACAGGGTAATTGCTCCAAGTGCCTTCTGCTCCCCAAATGCCTAGCTCACACAGAGTCTACTGGGAAGAGTCCATAAATGAAGTCCCAAAGAAAACAATGAACCACACCACCAGGTGGATTTGTTAGTGAATTCTGTCAAACATTCAAAGAATAGTTAACTTCAAAATTGCAGAAATTAGATTGCAAAAAGTAGAGAAAGAAGATCTATCACCACCACCATCCATCCTACCCCTTCCCCCAGGTCTAGTCCCCCAGTTTGTACTCACAGTTAAGGGCAGCTGCTACCTGGAGTTTCTAGATGGTTTGCCTCCCAGTCACCACCAATGTGCCACCCCTTTAACAGATGGCAGATACAATTAGCTTCTTAGCAAAAGTCTTTGCCAAGGTGATATAATAAAAACAGGAGCAACAAAACATTCCAATCCCCTCCCATAAAATTGGGGTGAACTCTCCTCCAATTATACACAGCATCTGTGGTAAGAATGGGATCAAACAGAGCATAATGATAGTGAGACACAATGTGTGGAACACATCTGGACAAGATAACTCACAACTGCAGAGCCCCAATGTCGTTTTCTTTTAGTGGAGTCCACACAAAGATCCCCCCAAGTGTAGCATCTCTACAGAGTGGACCACACAGCTGAGGCCTCAGCATCTGATCTTCTCCAGAGCTTAATTCTAATTTTCCAGGGCTAGCTTTCTTTTTTGAGTTCATAGTTTTGAAAGGTATCTCCTCTCCTCCCCTTCCCGCTCCACTCTGCTTCTAACTGGTTTATGGTATTACCTTTTCACAGCTGTCAGGGATCCCACTACTTGAAGCTACTTCTGGCCTCAAGTGGCTATCTTTCTGTGCCATAGAATGTAATCATGGAAGCATTCACTGGCTAAAAAATAAATAGAAAAGTTGATCAATGAAACAGATCAAGTAAAACAAATCAAACATAGTAACCTGGTGTCTAATAAACCTTTGGATAAGGACTCTCTACTCAACAAAAATACTGGGAAAACAGAAAAACAACATGGTGGAAATCGAGATTAGACTTACATTTCATACCATATGCCACAATAAGTGCCAAAATAAATAAATGATCTAAATATAAAAGGTCATATCATAAACAAATTAGAAGCAAAAAAAGGGAAATGTCTTTCAAAACTATGAAAAGGTGAAAATTCTTGAACAAACAAGATATAGAGATGATAAAAAAAATTCAATGGTTGATTTTAATTACATAAAATTGAAAAGCTTTGAAACAAACAAAATAAATACCACTAGAATAATAGAAGAAACTGTTAACTGGGGAAAATCTTTACTACAAATGTATGTGATAAAAGTCTTATAACCCTCATTATAATTTATATAAACACACAACACACATATAATACACCACATACACATATATAGTCTATATATTTATATGTGTGTATGTATATATATGAATGAGAGCCATTTCCAAAAGATAAAGGGTAAAATAATATTAATAGGTGGTCCTCAAAAGAAGAAATTATGCAAACTCTCTACTATATACACAAAGATGTTTTAAATTATTTCTGAAAATAAAATTTCAACAATTTTACGTCCATCTAATTGACCAAGATGACAAAAAAAAAAATGTTAATTGTTAAAAAGGTCTTTGTGAGAACAGGTTGCCCTGTTGGTAAAACTATTCTGGAAAACAATTTGGAGCTATATCCAAAAAGCCACTGAGTTAAGCATATTCTTTGACCCAGAAATACCACTACTAAGCACATATACCAAATAGGTCAAAGATAAAGAAAAAGGATCCATATGTAGAGGCAAATAGTACAGTGGATAGCATGTTGGACTTAAGAGTCAGAAAGACCTACTTTCATATCTTATCTCAGACACTAGTTAAATGATCATACTCAAGTTGCTTAACTTCAGTCAGTATTAATCTACTCACCTGTAAAATAAAGGTAATGTCACCTACCTCGTAAGTTTCTTGTAGGGATCAAATGAGATTATATATGGAAGGTGATTTGTAATCCTTAAAGCACCATACAAATGCTAGCTATTTTAACCACATAAAAGTATAATTGTAGCAGCACTTTTTATTGTAGCAAAAACTAGAAACAAAGTGTCCATCCATTGGGAAATGACTGAACAAATTATGACATATTGATGGGCTATTACTGTACCATTAGAAATAATGCAGAGGATGGATTCAATGAACCTGGAATAACTTCTATGACTTAATGCAGAGTGAAGTGAGCAAAATGAGAAAAAATTACACATTGGATACAGTTATATGAAGGAAAACAACTCTGAAATACTAAAAATTTCTGATCAACACTGTTGCCAATCATAACCCTAGAAGAATGACAATGAAGCCTACTTCTGTTAGGATAGAAAGGCAATAAACAAAAGGTACATGATGAGATGTATAGTTTCAAACACAGCTAATATGTAAATTTGTTTTGCATGACTATGCAAAAGATGCAAGAGATTACAAGATTACAAGAGATAACTTTTAAATGGGGGAGAACAGAGTGTTATATGGTTGTATGATACCCAAAAAAAGAAGAAAAGGAGAGAAATTCAATTAACACTTTAAAATATTTAGAAGACATAAGGGAAGTTCAGAAGGGGTCACAGACAAGCAGGCAGTTTTATTACTATTACATTAAATGTAATATATACTTTTTTTTAATTATATGTAATAATTTGTCTATTACAAATGTATTTGTAAAATAATTTATAATTTAGTTTCCTGTATAATATTCTTTTCTGTTCTTCATATGTTGAAATTTTTATGTTTGTTGATAATTCATGATAAATAATATTTTTTAAACTCAGTACATATGAAGCCTTTTTTTAAAAATTTACCTTTGTTATGTGTTAATGCCCAATAAGAACCAGGAGATGGCAGCATTGTTAAAAGATGATCATTCTAACAAGTCCTATGTTCAAATTCTATACTACTGGTAGGCAAAGCAATTACAAGTTAGAATAAATATAATTTTTTAAAGGAAATAACCTTTAGAAAGCAAGGTTTGATCCATAAAACTTTAATTTCCAGAATTTATTGGGAACTGATATTAAGATCTCCAGTTTCCAATGAAGAAACCATATACAGTTTACATATAAGAGAAAATATAAATGAAAGACTAATGTTTATATAAATTAAAATTATCTATTAAATATGCCCTGATACCTATTACACTAGCAATAATGTAAAGATAATAATGCCCAATGTAGCATAAATGTGAAGAAAAAGCACACCTATGATGTTGACACAATGATGATGACAAAATAAATTGCTACACTTTAAAGAATTCAATCTAACACCCATTATATTGATGCTCTTTTAAACACTCCAACCTCCCATTTCTTTAACCTCTTCAACTCCTAAGACCCCCCCATCTTCAATCTACCTCAGTTACCTATAGGAATGGTCACATGAGAGTTTAACATTCCCTCCCACCATGGTCTACCTGAAGGATCTTGAACTCTGAAATCATCACCATGATCATCAACAACAAACATTTATTAAGCCCCTATTAGGTGCCAAGCACTGTGTTCATTTCTGGGTATATAAAAAAAAGGCAAAAATGCCTCGAGGCAATCTAATATATGCAAATATATTCCAATATGTGTAAATAATACAGGATAATACACAAACAAATGTACATACAAAATATAAACAGTGTGACTGGGAGGCAATCTCAGAGAGAAGGCAGGGGAGGAGGAGGAAGAGAGACTTCTTCCAGAAGGTGAGGTTTGAGCTTAGCATTGAAGGGAAGACTGGAGGCAGAGGTAAGGAAGAAGTAGATTCCAGGCTTGAAAGAGCCAGTAAAAAAGCAGAGTCTGGAGATGGAGTGTTGTTCTAGTGAAATAGCAGGGAGGTTAATGTCAACAGCTCATGGAGTCTATGGAGGGGGAAAAAGTGTTAAAACTAGAAAGGTAGAAAGGAGCCAGGTTGTGAGTGGTGTGCTTTTGGAAGATCACATTTGGCAGTTCAGTGGAGGATATACAGGAGTAAAGAGAGACTTGGAGGAAGACTAACCAGCAGGCTATGGAAAAAATACAGAAATGAAATGATGAGGATCTGCACCAGGGTGGCAGCTGTGTGAGAGGAGAAAAGATGAGGTATAGGAGAGATGTTGTAAAGAGAGAAGTGGGGCAGCTAGGTGGCACAGTGAATAGAGCACTGGCCCTGGAGTCAGAAGGACCTGAGTTCAAATCCGACCCTCAGACACTCAACACAAAAAAAACTAACCCTGTGACCTTGGGCAAGTCACTTAACCCCACTTGTCCTACCTTCCCCCCTCCAAAAAGTAAAAGAGAGAGAGAGAGAGAGAGAGAGAGAGAGAGAGAGAGAGAGATGACAAGATTTGGTAATAGTCAATAAACATTAATAGATTGGATAAATTGTTATTGTTTGTCCTTCACTGTCAAAGAGAACCAAGACATAAGGAAGGCAAAACCATGACTTGCAAGTAAATTGGATTTAAGTGAGGGAGGGCTGTGCAAAGTCACCAGCCTTACTTTCTCCTCTCGAGGTATCTGGATCCAGTAGTAAGCTATATATCAGGATGACTGGAGATGGCCCCAGATTGCATAAGTGGGGTGAGTATAAATGAGGAGTTGTGAATGACACTAACATTGCAAGCCTGGGTGACTGAAAGGATCACAGAGATTCACTTCTGATCATAATCTCTTACCCTTCCACCTCTTCCTCTTCCTTACACCCCTTTAATATATTCTTCATCCTCAGAATGACCTCCTCTCCTTCCATTCATTCCTACTTTCACAGTCCATCCATCAAACCTACCCTCACCCACTCCCCGACTTTCACAAAGCTGACCCTAGAGTTAATCAGTTCAACAAGAAACCATCCTTAACATTTGCATCCCTTCCTCCCTTTACTTTTAAGCTATTCATGTGCTGCCAATATTTAATCTTGGGATTCCCTAACTATCCTTCTTCTCTGCTCCTACACCCAAAAAGTTACTCCCAGAAAGTCACACAACTTGGTCCATGACAAATTCATCCTAACTAATTATCTTCTGATGACTGGACAAAAATCTTTTTACTTATCCCTGACTGATTCTTTTCCATGCTCCCTGTAGCAGCTTCACTAAACTTTATCTTCCTTCCTTAAGTTTTCCCCACCACACTTTCTTCCCTTCCCTCTCAGTAGCACCTTACCTCATACATTTTTTTAATTAAACAAATGCTTTATTAACTTCTGGTTTATATCATTCATTTCCACCAGATTATGAGTTACATTTTTCCCCCATTTTTTCCCTACCCACCACCCCAGAATAGCAGTCCCACTAGATATCCCCTCATCCAATCTGCTCTCTCCCATATCTTCTCCCATACCCCTTCGACTTTGCCATTAGGGCAAGGTGAATCTCTGAGCCCCACTGCCTGGACATATTATGAAACATTTAATTTTAAAACTTCGATTTTCAGATCCATTCCCTTCCTCCCTTGTCCCCCACTCCCTCTGAGAAGATAAGCAATTCAGTATGTATTGTACATGTATAGCTATGCAAAACATTACCATAGTAGATATACTGTAAAAGACTGCTTATATTTCCCTCCCACCTGTCTCACCTCCCACCTGGTCCATTCCCTACTTTGATCCTGTCCCTCTTTGATAGTGGGTACTTCTAACCTCCCCTCTCCCCAGAATGCCCTCTCCTCCATCATCCCCCCTCTCATCCCCCTTTCCCCTACTCAGGAGAGTGAGTGAGGGTAAGATATTCCATATAGTATGTATGTGATTCTCTCCTTGAGCCAACTTCAATGAGAATATGCTTTTGCCTTTTTGCCTTCCTGTTCTTCCCCTCCCCTGCAACTACTTCCCCTTGCCTCTTCTACATGAGATAGTTTGCCCTACCCTGTCTCTCTCCATCTCCTCTTGCCACTTTCCTCTCTCACCTCTTGACTTCACCCCTTAAGAATCATCCCTTCCTTGGGGTGGCTAGGTGGCGCAGCGAGCAGAGAGCCAGCCCCAGAGCCAGAAGGACCCTAGCTCGGATCTGGCCCCAGACACCCAACACACAAACAAAAACCCAGCCACGTGAACCTGGGCAAGTCACCCAACCCCAATTGCCCTCCAAAAAAAAAAAAAAGAATCATCCCATCCATCAAATTCAACCTGTGCCCTCTATCCATGTATACCTGTGAACATATGCCATGCACCCTTCTTCAATTATTTTCATAATGAGAAAGGTTTCATCAAACACAGTTATTGTTTTTCCATGTAGGACTGTAAATAGTCCAACTTTGATAAGTTCCTTTTGATTTCTTTTCCTTGATTACCATCTCAAGCATCTCTTGCTTCTTGTGTCTGAATGTCAAATTTTCTATTCAACTCTGGTTTTTTCATCAAGAATGCTTGAAAGTCCTCTATTCCACTGAATGACCATATTTTCCCCTGAAACAAAATACTCAGTTTTGCTGGGTAGGTGACCCTTGGGTTCATTCCCAGCTCTTTTGCCCTCTGGAATATCATATTCCATGCCCTTCAATCCCTCAGTGTAGAAGCTGCCAGGTCCTGGGCTATTCTGATTGTGTTTCCACAATATTGAAATTGTTTCTTCCTGGCTGCTTGTAGTATTTTCTCCTTGATCTGGGGATTCTGGAACCTGGCTATAATATTCCTGGGAGTTTTCTTTTTGGGATCTTTTTTCAGGAGGTGATCTGTGGATTCTTTCAACCTCTATTTTGCCCTCTGGATCTAAAACATCAGGGCAATTATCCTTGAGAATTTCTTGAAGGGTGATTTCTAGGTTCTTTCTTTGATCATGGCTTTCAGGTAGTCCAATAATTTTTAAATTGTCTCTCCTGGATCTATTTTCCAGGTCAGTGGTTTTTCCTATGAGATATTTCACATTGCCTTCTATTCTTTCATTTGTTTGGATCTGTTTAATAGTATCTTGATTTCTCATAAAGTCACTAGCTTCCATTTGCTCCAGTCTAACTCTGAAGGAATGAATCTCCTCAGTGAGCTTTTGAGATTCTTTTTCCATCTGGCAAATTCGACTTTTTAAGGCATTCTTCTCCTCATTGCCTTTCTGAGCCTCTTTTGCCATTTGAGTTAGTCTATTTTTTAAGGTGTTATTTTCCTCAGTCAGGCTGTTGACTGTCATTTCATACTTTTCTTGCATCTTTTTCATTTCTCTTCCCAAATTTTCCCCCACTTCTCTTATCTGCTTCTTAAGGTCCTCTATGGCCTGTAGCCAGCTTGTATTTTCATTTGGGGCTTTTGGTGCAGGAGTTCTAACCTCACAGTCCTCCTCCATGCTTTGAGCCTCTTTGCCCCTAAAATAGGAGTCCAATGTTGAACTTTTCTGTTTATTTTGTTTTGTTTGCCTAGGCATATTGCCACTTCATTACTTGATTTTGGGGCTTGTTGCCACAGTAGGACTCTTCCACCAGACAGGGGAGCTTCTGCCCAAACGTGGGGTCTTCACAACTTCCACCAGTTGGGTGGCCTCTGTAGAGCCTCCACCCACTCTGGCAAGTTGGATACCCACCCCAAACTTCCCCCCCCAGACCACAATCCAGATCCAGGCAGTTTAAAGCAAAAGCGATTAACCCCGAGACTGATTGCTGGATCTTCCTACAGTTTGCAGACCAGGAGCTAGAGCCACTACTGATGCTGCAAAATGGCTTCTGTGCAGCTGTTTCTTCAGCAGCTTTTTGCCCCCAGGGGAGGAAGCCACGTGTTCCCCAAATTACTGGTCCCAAAGTCCATAGGGCACTAACCTCTCACTTTGTCCTAGGCATATCTGTGCTGATAATTCTGGAATCGCCACAATTGCTGGCATTCTGGGGTTCCACCAGCCGGCTGAAGGCCCAGCCGCCCTGGGGCTAAAACCGCGGACGTGGGCCAGGCTCTGCGGGCTGCGCTGTTGGTTCCCAGCACACTGTGCTGCCTGTTCTTAGAGCGCTGCGCTGGCCGCTCCCTGCAGGGCTGCTGGGCTGTCCTCAGCAGGAGGTTAGCTTCTCTGTGCTGTTCTGTGGGTGCTGTGGCTCCAGAAGTTGTTTGGAGCTCCCTTTCACATTGTTTGAAATTTGTGTGGGGCAGAGCACATTGGAAGTGCTGTTTCTACTCCGCCATCTTGGCTCCGCCCTGTGTTTGTCCCCCCTCATACATTTTTGATAAATCTCTTCACTCCCTACTCCACCCCAAAAACTCCCATTTATTTTTACTAGTCCCTTTTCTTTGCTACAATCTTCAAGGAAAAATTGGCCCTTTTCTTTGTGAAAGATATTGATGTCCTTGACCCATCTCTTTCCATCTCTACCAGGATTTTGTTCCAGGAACCATTCCCTCCCTCTCATTCACTTTCAGTCTCTCCCTCTTCTCTTTATACTAATTAACCTAAATGTTCAGGTGTCTCATATTCCATCCCCCCAAAAAATCTGCAACAACCCCCAAGCTATCATTCTATATTTTTCCTTCCTTTAACTAACAAGCTCATAGAAAAGATTGTCACTTTCACTGACTTCAACTTCTCATCACCCACTCGTTTCATAAACTCTTACAATCAGGCTTCCCATTATACTACTATACTGAACTCCTCTCTCCAACAAACCAATAATTATTTAACTACAAAATCTAATAGGCTTTTTAAGTTTTTGTCCTCATCAAACCCTCTGTAGCTTTTGACACTGTCATCATCCTCTCTTCCTGGACATCTCTCCTTCCTTGATTTCCATGACACTGCTCTCTCCTGGTTCTCTTACTTATTAGAACACTTTTCTGAGTCTCCTTTGCTGGTTCATCCCACATGTCCCAACTTCTAATTGCACATAGCAACTACACCAGTCACTTGTAGATTAACCTAGTAGGGTGGAGATGGTAACTTTGTACTGTGCTCCCACCATTATTTCTTTTCATATACTCTTCCTGTAGCAATTTTTTTTCATTCCCTGCAAAACACAACTGGCATATAAGTTGAATCTGTAGGTACACAAGAGTGATAATGACAATTGTCAATTAGAATAGAATATAGTCATGGGTAATTGTATATTTAGATATATATATATGCAGATATATAATACATAATATTTACATCGAAGTTGCATTCTCAAGGTCAGATATACAGACACATAGAAGCATGATAAATAGCTCAGATAGCAAAGTAGCACACTATAGATTAAAGAAACAGATCATATGTAATATGCATCATGGAACAAACTTGCCTATGTAGATCAAATACAGAAGTAGTTTAACTTTTTTTTTCTTTTTTTCCCCCAGTATTACCTATGTCAGGCTTTTCATATTCCTAAGATTAGGGGGTCTATGGGGTATTCAGAAAGGACTAGCCCCTCTGGCACAGAGGCTGGGCTGAGCCCTGTTCAGGCTGCTCATCTACCTTTGGTATCCACCTCTCACCTCTCACCTGTGGCTCCAAGAAGCTATAACATGCATAACAGTTACACCCCATAAAGCTATCTCAGCAGATGGACTAAACCAGGCTGAGAGTAACTGATAGCTCTCAAACCTGCGCATGAGTTAGTGAGGTGTCTATCCCAAGTATGGGAAGACTTTCTCCAATAGAACAGGCAGATGAGAACAATTTGTTCCAACAGCCATAAAAGTGGCCAAGGAAGTGTGATGGGAATGGGAATTTGAAGATCTTCCCTGCCCCTTAATAGACCTAGGGGAAAGTTTGAAAGTCTCCCCTGCTGTGAAAGTAAACTCTGTCCTCTAGGGCTCACAGGAAACTGGGTCAGAGCCAGTCTGACAAATGGAGACAGTTGGAGACAGCTGGGGACAGAAGAGCTAGCCAGATTCTGGGGAGCAAGGACACTCATTAAGGAGACAAAGCATTTTGTGATTAAGTATTGATCACATATTGGTTTGTGGGAAGGCCAAAAGATGCTGTGGCTCTCAGCATTATTATGGCTTCTGAATGTCTTTGGTGCTTTGGCTTACTGGTTGTGATTTGGTTTTCTGGTGTCTAAATAAATCCTTCAACTTTATCCTCTATCTATACAGTCTGGCATATTTTGTGATTGAATGTCATGCAATACTTATACTCACAGTATTTATCATGATTGTGGGTGTATTGGTGCTTCAGGGAGGTGCTGTGGAGTGCTTAGAGCTCAGTCAGGCATCAAAGAGGCCAAGGTCATCCCGGGCATCACCAGTTATTTTGACCTTTGTCTTGCCACTGGACCTCTATGACTCAGAAACAGGGAATGAAGTTGATGACTTTGTACAACTCTGCTTCATTTACATTTAATTCATGGGCAAGTCAAAACATCACTTTGTGATGTCATCAGTCCTCTACAAAAATGAAGCACAAATAACAACAACATACAGGATATAAACAGTGGAACTGGGAGGTAATCTTCTCTTTTGAAAGATGGGGTAGAGGTAAAATTAGGTTGAAACTCTAATCATAGGACTAAAGATTCAGAGCTATAAGAGACCTTAGAGACCCTGGGGGCAAGACTTTAAGTTTCTTAGACTATATCATGTCTCATAGAACTTCAACACACAACTGCACCTGCCATCAGTAATACATGGAGAAATGAGATAGGGTAGATTGGTACAACATAATAAAATTTGCAGCTACTGATGGCATTCTCTAGTACAAGAGACAAATTCAGCTGCATTTTCATGTGTTGATAGCCCAGCTCTATAACTGTCACAAATTCTCCTCCTCCCTCTGTTACCATGACTTGGGACACATATGTTCTAGAAGATACCCCCAACAGACCTTCTCAGCAATACATACTGAACTAAGAGTTGGCTAATGCCATTCTGTCAAAGGCAGCATCCAAACTGATGTTTGTGAAAATATGTCAGTGGTTCACTGCTCATCTAAATTTGAAATTGAGCTTCATATACATAGACTCAGAACATAAATGTAGCAGCTGACTTCAAAACTAAGGACCCTGATTTGTAAATGAGATAATGAGTCTTTCTATCAGTGAGTCCTCTACTGACAAAAGTAATACTGCTCTGATGGCCTTCATTCTTTCATTATCAAATTGCTCCCAGGCTCTCTAGGCTGGCATAAGAATGAAGTGCAAGGGGCTTGCTTAAGTGTGCAAAAACTAACAAGATGTGCTGAAGCACACAGGGCACCCATCAAACCACCCAAGTTCCCTCTTTAAGCTACACATTGCAATATTAGGATAATACCCTAGTCTAAAAGCCCTTCTGGATGTACTTGAATTAAGGAAACCCCATTAGTGCTTAGTCAGACTTCTAGGAAACAAAACCCTCCACTAAAGCCTTTCCCCTCTTTTTCTAAAGTCCAACCATTTTGTTAGGACACTATATAAATAATAAATAATAATAAACTTTAAAGTTCTGGAGCTGGGAGGGAAAGGGTATAACAAGATTTAGAATTGGAAATATCTTAGTCTATTATGTTAAAATATCTTAGTCTTCTTCACCCTTGACTGGATTGGATGGCTTAACAAGTTATTCTTTAGGATACAAGATAGTTTAATTGACTAATGTTCTGTTTGATAAAGCAAACTTTTAAATTCTATTTTATTTTATTTTCAGCTCTGAATTCTCTCCTCTTCCCCAAAGGGTTAAATATGAAGGGTCTTAGTCTGGGAAAATGAGGTCAATTCAATATTAGCTACAGATACATTACACTTTTAGGTGTACATAATTTTGCTACTTGTCTATTTGCATATTCATTGCTAATATATTGCTAATTCATTATCATATATCTTCTGATATTACTTTGCCTTGCTTTTTATGCATATTTACCTGTACTGATATTACACACAGGTATGTAATATACCTGTGTGTAATTTAGAATTGTAGTCACTAGAGAGCAATTCAGAATTTTAAATTTTGTAAAAATATGTTCCTTCATGCCCCAGTTCATTTGCTGGTGATAGCAAATATTTAAAGAAAATAAAGGGTAAGGGGGTTGGTCTTTCCCCTAATCACTGAAAAGAAGACAGATAATGGAGATCTATAAATTAACTATAAAATGCTTCCACACCCAGTGATGCCTTTAAGATACTTGAATTAGTTGCTTAGTGAAAAAAAAATGAAGTAACACAACAGGATGAAGAATGACAGACTGAGTCTTAGGGGAACACTTAAAAGTCAGTTCAGTGAGTCTAGGAAGCAGATTCAAAGAGGAGTCCATATTCTAAAGGGAGAAGCAAAAGAAATATGGAGTTGGAAAAGCTATAAGAATCTATGTGAAGTTGAAAGAAAAGACTCCTGAGCACAAGCAACTGATAAAAGAAAAATATAAACCTCTATAAGTAAGATTACTTAGACTGACTGGCAATGAGGAATGTAGGGACAGATGGATCAAGTTACTTCAAAATGATTGAAGCTTTGCATCAAAGGCATAAAACTGATGGGGTATAGGCTCTGGGAACCCCCTTGAACTTTCTTGAATCTTTCCACTGGATCTGACCATAAGCATTCCATTATCACTATGACTCTTTATTACCCTTAACCTAGCCTAGCCCTCCATTGTCTGTTACCAACTACTGTTTCTCACCCTTGATCCCATCAAAATCTTATTCTCTTGGTTCCTGGAGTCTGACCTTAGTCCCATCAAGATTCTCCCTGGACCCCAACTCCCATCACTCCAGACTACTAAACCACCCCTAGATCCTTCCCATATTAGATCCATCTTGCTTCCATGAAAGCACTCAGATTCCTTCTAGCCTGACAAAGGCTCAAGGTTTAATCTGGCCTGTCCCTATTGGTGATACAAATGTTCAGGCTCCTTAAGAGTCTACCCAATATTGTAAATCTTTAATAAACTTTGTTTTGCTTCGACTGAGAGAAGACTTAGGTCAAAAACATTCAGGCAGTACTTGACATGCAGGTATTTTGGGTTCCTGCACACCCCTAAACCTAAACTTCAACAAAATCTTCAGAAATGCTATGGCAAAAGATAATGACAAAACCTTGGAGACTCCAGAAAATGAAGGTTAATCTGCTTTCTCTTATAGACCTTAGAGCTCTCAAATAGGAGCCTAAAGCCTTTTCCTTGAGGAAATGAGGAAAATTGTTTGCCTTCTTTAGTTTCAAAGGTTTAGTTTGTCTTTAAAAGTCTTTATAATCTTCAGCAATTGATAGGGTTGCACTTATATGAAATATAACTACAAGAAAGCAACTGAGAGAGGAAACAGCCTTAGGAGAGAGGTAGAGAGAGACCTTATGCTGAGGTGTTTTGCCAGAATTGCTATCTCAGAGGACTCAGAGGTAACAAGAAGATAAAGACAATTGCAAATCCTTTGATACTACTTCCCAGAAGTAGAAGGAACATTTACACCAGGAAAATCCAATGGGCAATGATTCAGTAGTAATACTCTGAGGGATACTACTACCTTGAACATTGATATTTAAGGATTATAGGATTAGTCTAGATTAGGAAATTGAGGCTAAGAGAGGTCATGATTTGTCTAGGGTCACATAACACGTGTCTCAGGCAAGATTTGAACTCAGGTCTTCCTGACTCCAAATATAGCACCCTATTTATTTTGCCCTACCTAGCTGTATATATCTATATTTAGTCTATATTTATGTCTATGTCCATATCTACATCTATGTTTACATCTACATATACACCTACAGCTACACTCACACCCACATCTATATCAACATCTACATTTCTTCCTCCCTCTTTTCTTTCCCTGCAACAAAGACTAAAAGAGGAAGAGAAAAGAGTTCATCAAAACTGAGACACATTGAATGATATCATTATAATGACAAAGTTTGATCCTGTAGAAGACTTGAAAATAGGTCACTTCCTCTCTTCATTGAAGTAGTGAGGAAATATAGATGTGGAATATTGATTATACTTTCAGACATAATTAATGTATTCATTAGTTTTGTGGAACTGCTTCCATTCTCTTTAAACAAAAAAAAACTTTGTTACAAGAGGTGATTTACTGAATAGAGGAGGATAGGAAAAATAAAATCAGAAATTATATGATTTAAAAAAAGACATCTATAAGAGCGCCGGCCTCGGAGTTGGGATGACCCGAGATTGAATCCGGCCTCAGAAAATGAGCACCCACACATAAATAATGACTAGCCGTGTAACCTTGAGCAAGTTACTTAACCCCAATTGCTTTAAAAAAAAAAAAAAGACATCTATTTAAAATGGGAGGGAGGAGACTGAACACTGAATTATAATATTCAAAATTGGCCTCAGATGAAAAGGTGAGAAAATAAACCCCATTCCACCCTCTTCCCACTGGAAAAAAAAAATATGGTTGTAGAATGCTTCGTATGCTCTCAGACCCAACTTTTACACTCTTTTCTTCCACCTTCATCAAGAGGTTTCTTAATTTCTCTTTACTTTCTGCCATCAGAGTGGCATCATCTGCATATCATTGTTGATATTTCTCCCAGCAATCTTAATTCAGCTTTTGATTCATCCAGTCTGGCATTTTGAATGAGGTACTCTACATATAAGTTAAATAAATAAGATGATAATATAGAACTTTGTTGTACTCCTTTTCCAATCTTAAATCAATAAATTGTTCCATGTTTGGTCCTGCTACTTTTTGGTCTGCTTTTAGGTTCCTCAAGAGACCATCTCTTCAAGGACTTGCCACATTTGCCTCAGTTCTTCATCTATAAGATCAACTAGAGAAAGAAACTGCAGACTACTCCAATATCCTTGCCAAAATCCCAAATGAACTCATTATTAGTTGGATACAGCTGAAACAACTGAACAACATATACACATTGTAGCAGCAAGCACCCCAATATCCCCAGGGTAGCTGCCAATATAGGTTCTTAGATCTGCTTTTCAAAAGGAAAGCAACTCAAAATGGGTTAACAAGCTTACTTTAATCAAACAAACATACATTACCTAGTTCAGGGGAAAAAGGTCAGCACCCCGAACCTCAGAGTTACAGAACTTACAGATCAAACAGACAGGCTTCCAAACTGTCCAACCATTATATCAATACCAAATCACAGTTACCAGAGAGGGAAGCATCAACATCTGGGTTTTCAGAGCCGGGGGCTCTCAACAACGGCTTCCCAGAGTCTCATCTGGTCAAATCACACAACACTTCTCAAAGTGAGCCCAAAGCAAAGCCTCTCATCAGAGTTTATATAGCCTTCTCCTAGCTCAAAGATTGTAACAACCTCCTTGACCCACTGCCCAATCACAAAGTATCAAGGTGTGGGCTTCCCTGAAAAACAAGCCTCCCACCACAGGCTCCAGGTGCACTTAAGCTAGGGGCAGGGAAGATCTTTAAATCTGCATTTCCATTACACACATGCACACATACACACATACATATACACATACTCATGTATATATGTGTGTTTATGTATGTGTGTAGATAGATATCCTAGTTCTTAGAGAAAACATCTGATCCTATAGCTTTTTCAAAATTTGCTACTCCATTTGATTAGAAAATTTTTACATCTTGTCTTATCTCTTCTCCTCCCCTCCCTTAGAGGATATTTTCCCCATATTACACTGAAAGAATGAGATACTTCAAGGACCTAATCCTATACATGAATAGTTACATAGGATATGGAGTTGATTACAAATTCAGATTGTAAACTGTAAGATCTGCCTTACTTGCATCTTATTATAGTAACTCCAAAATGTTTTAGCATTTATTAATTAATAGATCTAGTATTGCAGCAACAAAACTACCACTGTTCCAATACAAATTTGCAATGAAAGGGGGAAAAAAGGATATAGTTATAAGAATATCAGGATTGTCCCTTCAAGGGCACAAACTGCCCTGACATTAACTGTCTTAGCTCTGTTTAATTCCAGGCAAGAGTCATAGTTAACAAGGGCACACTGTAAAATTCCACAGTATTCACAGGATATCATAGCCAGGCTCAGAATTAACCAGGTGGGTAAATTTGCTGTTCAGAAAGAAAAAGAGAAAATGGGGAAACTGAGTTAAGAGAACCCTACCTTAGCCTGCACCAGACCTGCACAATTTGGCAGTAGGTAGGGGCAAAAATTAAAATAAGTTCAACTTCTTCAGGCTGCCGATAGATTTTAAGCAGCTCACCTTCCAAGTAAAGGAAACAAAAGACAGAATGACAATGGTTTGTTGCCACAGGACACATGACAAACAGGAGAGAATGAGCAGTGGCAACCAACCTATCAAGTTACATGACAGGCACAATAGTGACTAGTGGAAGGCGGGTTAAGTGGGGTACAGGCAAAGTATTCATTACATCTTTACTTTTTTTTAAAATCCTCTACATTTTTCACAAGCCACCTGAAATCTTTTGGTGGGCCACAAGCACCCTGCAGGCCTTATATTGTGCAGACCTTGGCTACACCAAGGTTGTCCCTTCAACTTTTCCTGGGGATAGTTATCTACCTGTAGCAGTTCTCAGACTGTACTCTCTTTGGGCAGTACATGGCATTCCCCTTGAAAAGTGGATTAGTGACATCATGACAATCTAGACATCCATACTTGAAATCAGGCCAACCACCTCCAGTACCTGTAAAATATGATTCTAAACAAATTTTACAGCTACAGACCCCACAAAGTGACTGAGAGAGACAAATCTCCAGCTGAAGGCAACTTGGCAGGACAACAGGAAGGGTCTATCACACCTAGCACAGTCCCACAGGAGCCACATAGGCCCAGACAGGGGGCAGCCCTGACCAATGGCCCAGACCCACTGAAGCAGACTTTAGGAGAGTGAATCACTGGGAGCTGTGGTGGTTTCCAGACTTCTCAACCCATAAATGCCAAAGAGAAAGTAAAAGGTCAGTGGGGAGCTCTTTTGGAACGTGGTGACAGAAAAACACAATCTGGCCTCTGCCCCAGGGGTGAAAGGTGGCAGAGGCACAGTGGCTGCAACTGCTGCTATTTGGCTCCTTCCAGAGCTCCTGGTCTGCAAATCATAGGGGAACCAAGTGACCATTCAGAGGGTAATGGCTCTTGCTTAGATCTCAGTCACAGTCTTAGGTAGTGGTCCTGGGGTGTGTGGCCAGTGTGCCAAAGATTGTAATGACTTGTAGTGAGAGCACCCTCCTCAGACCTCTGACAACTGCAAAAGCCCCAGTGATTTGGGACACAGCTCTCTCCACTCTGGAAGAAGAGTTCTACTGTGGCAAAGAGCTCAAAAGTCAAGTAATTGTATAGCAAGATGAGCAAGCAGAGGAAATGTAATCAGACCACAGAATCCTTTTTTGGGGACAAAAAGGATCGAGGCATAGAGCAGGAGGAAGACAGTGAAGTCAGAACTCCTTCATCAAAAGCCTCCAAGAAAAATATGAACTGGTTACAGGCCATAGAGGAGCTCAAGAAGGATTTTGAAAATCAAATAAGAGAAGTGGAGGAAAAATTGGGAAGAGAAATAAATGATGCAAGAAAATCATGAAAAGTGAGTCAACAGCCTGCTAAAGGAGACCCAAAAAAATACTGAAGAAAATAACACCTTAAAAAATAGACTAACTCAAATGGCCAAAGAGGCCCAAAAAGCCAATGAGAAGAATGCCTTAAAAAGCTGAATTGGCCACATGGAATGGGAATTTCGAAAACTCACTGAAGAGAATTACTTCAAAATTAGATTGGAACAAATGGAAATTAATGACTTTATAAGAAATCAAGATACTATAAAACTGATGCATACTTGAAATTAAAATTTAAAACAACATCAGATTACAATCCCATGAGATTTTACTTTAAATGACAAAATTTCACTATTCACAGTTTAGGGATAGGTTGTTTCTTCTTCTCATAGTGCTATACACACACACATACACATACACACACACACACACACACACACATATATACATATATAATTAACAATGAGCACATATAAGGTATCTGTTCTTCAATTTTAATTTAAGAATAATTACACATAATGAAGATATGATAGTTAACTCAAATATGTAACTTAAATAGAGACTATGTATCAACAGGTATAATTTCATAATTTTCTATAAGTGATAGTCAAATAATCTCGGATGAAACCCACTCTACTATATGCAAACTCATAAATTTCCCACTTTGACTGGGAGACATCCTAGTGTCTCAAACTTCAGTATTTCAGAATTTTAGCACATGCTACAATCAGGAATAAGACCTTATGACTTTGCCTAAGTAGAAAGTCTCAAGGAACCTCACAGATAATAACTTAAGGGGTCTGTGTTACTTTTCTCCCAACAGCAAATTATTTGTTATTATCCACTTTAAATCAAATATTCCCCATTAAATATTTAATTTTTTCATACATTTTGAACACATTCTTCTACAACTCAATTTATAATCCAAGAGCAACCAGATTAAAAGAGAAATTATTTTTCTAGCAGTGTTTCTGATATGATGGTTTCCAAAATTACAAAATATGAGAAAACTTTTAGAAACCAAATAATAGCATACAAAATGCCACATATTTAAAACCTGAAACAAAAATTACCAGTCAGAGGGCATCAATTCAGTTAAATGCATTGCCAATATAACTTACATAGAAAATCATTCATTTTATCATTTTTAGCATTCTATACTAATCACATCTAAACCCAGTATAGAGCAATTGAGTATTGAGTATTACATTAAATAGTGGTGATGATAATAACAATAATAGCAAATATTTATATAGATACTATGTGCCAGACACCTTGTTAAGCACTTCACAATTATTATATCATTTGATCCTTACCACACCCCTCGGAGATAAATATAATCATTGAAGAGGTTAAGGGTGCTCTGGATAAAAATGAAGAGCTTAAGGGTGCTCTGGAGACCCCCAAAATACCAACATGATGGTCCTGCAGAATGAATTTGACTCAAGTCTTCTCAGCCAAAAAAAGTAAAGTTTATTGAAAGTTTGCCATATTTGGTAGACTCTTAAGGAGCCTAGGGATCTATCATGATTGCATTAGACAAGCAGGCCAGAATCATCTGAAGCAAAGTCTGTGCTAGGTCATTCTATGGTGTTCTCATACCACATGGAGGGAACATGGAATCTTATATACAGAAAGTTGTGAGAGGAATCTAGGTGTGGTCTAGAGGAGGAGTTTGGGGAGGGTCTTCAGGAGAAATCAGATAAGGTCAATGAGTGATTAAGGGTGGGAAGTTGCCAGAGGCTACAGGGAGCTAACTGGGCTAGGCCAGTTCAAGGGTGGATTGATATTTTGATAGGCTCAAGGGTGGGAAGTAGATGAACAAAGGAGGGCTAGGCTAGTAACAGAGGTCTGGGCCCAGCCACAATGTAAGGCTTATGGCCTCATGCAAATGCCTCATCAAATGGGATGATTTAATCAGAGTCCCCACCTCGTCAATCATTATCCATTTTACACATGAGGAAACTAAGGCAAACAGAGTGACTTGCTGAAGATCATACAGCTAGTAAAATTCTGAGACCAGATTTCATCTCAGGTTTTCTGATCCTGTGTAAGTTTCTGAGCATGTTTCTTTACTGCCAATATCAAATGTATCTTGCATTAAGTTCTGATTTCCATAATTATCCTAGTAGGAAAACACATATTACTGTAAATGAGACCACATTATCATTTAATTTAAGAACAAAGTTTGATCAAATCAAATCTAGATTTACAATCACTAATGGTAACTTTTAAAATATCAAATTTCCCTAGGGCCCACTGTGTTTTCAATTAGTTCATGTCCAAAAAATTTGTGGTGACACTCCCAGCTCCCCATAACTTTTCTTTATTTCCTTTTAAATCACAGAAAGAGCCAGCAATCCCTTTCATTTTCTCAATCTAATCTAAACTTATCCAGATACCTTAAGAGGGCAGATAAAAGGCACAGCTCTGGCTTTTCAGTTTTAACCCCAGGAAGGTCAAAGAAGACTGGGAATGTAGGCAGGGAATTTATTTTAAAAAGGGAAAGGATGCTTAAATTTTTACAAAGGTCTTTTGCATAATTATTTCCACCAAACCAAAAGAAACAATATCTTATTTACCAATCAGCTAATTAGTTTGTATTTGTTAAGTTCCTACTAAGTGTCTTATCAGATGGAATGGGGGGGAGGGGGAGAGGGAGAGGAAGGTTTGAGTTCCTGGAACCATTCAAAGTCCTACTGAAAAAGATATTCAGTACAAAGAGTCTCTTCTCTAAAAGTTTCTCAAACCTTTCTTATCTCAATGGAATCAAATCTTCTCAACCCCCTTTTCTAAACTCCAATTTTTTTCCTTCTCTTTAGCCTCCTGGCCCGTGATCAGTGCAAAGGCAAACCTTTCTTCAGCTCTCTACCTATTCTCTTGACTTGCTTAAGTCTTTTCTCTTTAAACTAGCCTTTCCTCATTTCTCTTTTACTTTTACTAACTCTTCATCTTTATTTCCCAATCATATCCCAGGCTATCTATAAAATTAATCTTTGTTCCACTGAATTTTTCCTTTAAAATATAACACAAGTGTTTATTATACAAAGCTAATTAATTGCAAGATCTTTGCTCTTGGAGTTCTTAAAAGCTTACAAACAGATGTTTTATTCCATGCCTGCAAAACAGACAGCCCCAGCACCCACTTACAGCCCACCAAAAGATTTTGGGTGGCCCTCAAAAAATGGAGAGGATATAAAACAAGCTGGCACAGCATGGCACAAGTGGTCCATGGGCATGGGCCCAATACCTTTCTGTTATATCATTCACAGAAGAAAATACAGTGGTAACACAAAATATTCTTCCAAATTAAATTTTACTTAGTTTTAAGTTGCTCCCTGATTTAAACAAGCTTATCTTTTTTCATGGTCAAGAAAGAGTTAATAATAGGCAGTTCTTAAATTTAAACTGCAAGCTGCAAACCCATTTTTTTTCTCTAATCAGTGAAATCACTTTCTTCCCTTGTACTAAAACAATAAATTTGTCATTCTCAAGGGGAATAGTGATAAAATGTCTAAGAGCAGTTTCCATGTAAGTTTCACAGGGTTTTGTTCTTATTTTTCCTTAAAACAAACTCTATAGAGCAGTACCCCAAAACTCACTAAAACATTTCAGCATTTATAAAAACGTTCAAACCTCAATTTGGAAGTTTACAGTAGAGGACTTATATTTCAGTCACAAATTTAGTTTCTAATTAGTTTACAAGGCTATAAATTCCTGCAGATTGGGAACAAATCTGGTTTTCTTATCTGGGTTTCTTGCCTGTCTTCCCAACTTGGCAGAGTTAGATATGCAGGGAGAAAGGGGGAGAGAGAAATAGGGAAAGAGAGGGAGAGACAGAGACAGAGACAGAGAGACTGAGACTATCTTTCTGAAAACTCTGAAAGTTCTTCAGGGAAAGTTTCCACTTTCTTCACTCTTATTCCTTTGATCAAGCCAAAAGGAAGTTAGTTTGATTTACCAAGACACAGACAACACAGTTAGACAAGCACATTGAGTCAAAAAGATAGTGCATAGAATTTTTTTGAATAGTCTTAAAGTCTTTTAATTTGCAGTAATTTAAAGTCTCTTCTTCAAGTCAACCATAAAAATTCTTATATATCTTAGATAAATCTTTGCATGATTCAAGAGCTGTATTCTTAGTCATTCCCTTCTGAATAAGAAGTTTTCCCTGTTCCCAAGCCAATAAAAACTTCCTCGAGGGAGTGTTCATCTTACTAGAGCCAGTCCCTATGGTACCCTTACCAGGGGACCACTCACCTCTACTGAGGTCTATCTAGACATGATTCAGGAGGATGTGGAGGTCCAGGACTGGCTGGCACTTCACAAGGAAATCTATCAGTAGAAATCTTATCAGAGTACTATAGGGTATGCCTTCAGTGATGGTCGCATAGTCACACAGAGATTTGCAGCCTCAATTCCTTCCCTGGTTACCATAAGTGTTATGGTGGAATAAAGAAACCAAGTAATTATATCCAAATAAACAATTTATGCATGCAGTTGCAGAAACAAACAGGGACCAGGCTCTTGGTAGACAAGGATAATGACTGTTGGTTTCTAAACAGTTAACATACAATTTGGAGGAAATGAAAAACAGGAAAGACAGGATTATAGGGATTGAGATGCCTGGTTCCTTATTGGTGGAAAAGATAGTTTTGTGACATCCATCAAGTCAGGTAACATTTGGGAGGAATACTTTTGTGACTTCTCCAAAATCAGATAACTTACAAGCAACTGAAACTTAGTTTCATAAAATGGTGGATAAAGGCAAAATGGAGTAACTAATGCTATTTCTTTTTAATGTAACAGTTTGGAATTCTGTGGTTAAAAGAAGAACAGCCTAGAGCCATACAATAACTAATTTAGAATGACTTAGACATTTATCCCCCCAAAAAAAACTTCCCATCATATCATACCTAATCTTCTCAACTCTACATCTATTTCCCTAATATGAAATGTAAGGCAGTCACACTGTTTCTCCTTCCCTTCCCTACCTCCCTCACCAAGCTCTAAACTGTGGCCACATTTAAAACCCTTTAATGAGTGTAACTAGTAGCTAAAACCCAATTTGTACAAAACTCTCCTCATCGGTAGAGGTTGATTGTTTAATACTCCTTAACTACTTTTTTTTTTTAAAGCAATTGGGGTTAAGTAACTTGCTCAAGGTTACACGGCTAGTCATTATTTATGCGTGGGTGCTCATTTTCTGAGGCCGGATCTGATCTCGGGTCATCCCAACTCCGAGGCCGGCACTCTTACTCACTGCGCCACCTAGCCGCCCCTCCTTAACTACTTCTAAGAAACAAAAAAGCCAGTTTGGCTTGTAGAATGCAAAAGGGAGCATAATGTCCAGTGAGGTCAGAAAGATAGGTTGAGCCCAGGTTGTAAAAGGTTTTAAAAGTGAACAGAGATATTTATATCTTATCCTAGAGAAATTAGGGAGCCCTTGGAGTTTATTGATTGAGGAAAATTTATATATTGATTATAGTAGATCTATACTTATGAAAAAAATCTCTTCAAAGGCTGAACTGCATTGGGGATAGATATGAGGTAGATAGAATAATTAGAAGAATTTTTCAACAATCTAGGCAAAAGGTGATCAGAGACCAAATTAAGGTTATAGCTTGTGAGTAGAGAAAAAGGGTCATATGTGAGAGATGTGGGGGCAGAAAAGGCAGGTTTTGGCAACTGACTAAATATATGAGATAAAAGAATAAGGAATCGGGGCGGCTAGGTGGCGCAGTGAGTAGAGCATCGGCCCTGAAGTCAGAAGGACCTGAGTTCGGATCCAGCCTCAGACACTTAATGCACACACAAACAAAAACCTAGCTGTGTGACCTTGGGCAAGTTACTTAACCCCAATTGCCCTCCAAAAATAAAAAAAAAAAAGAATAAGAAATCAAAGATGAATACTGTGTGACAAACCTAGAAGCCTGTATGTAATAAAGTGATGACTTCAGGAAATGAGAAAGTTTAGGCTTTCCTCCAGAAACTTGAGTTGATGATAATAAACCTCAGGCTGAAAATGGGTAAAGCATGGTCAATTTTTACTTTTCCTTTCAAACCACTGGTAACTGAGCATTCTGGCCATGGTTTTAAAAGAAAGCCATACATCCACAAAGTAGGGAGGAAATGAGTTACTATCCAGCATTTTAATAGCTCAGCCTGTCTTGCTCACTAATATTACCTACTGCTTATACATAGATGTGTATATCTATGCTGATTGTAAGAATATTTAATACTTTGACATCCATGCAAATTGAACACAAATTCTTTTTTAAAAAAAAAAGGACATAGCTCTTCTTTTCTGAGGTGGCTCTGAGGTCAAAATGAAATTCAATCCCTTTGAGACCTCTGACTGAAGCAAGAACTGCAAGATGCATTTCAATGCCCCTTTCCATGGAGGAAAATTATGTCTTCTCTTTTTAAGGAGCTCCATGCCCATTCAAAAAGATGATGAAGTTCAGGTTGATTGAGGACACTAAAAAGGACAGCAAATTGACAAAGTAATCCAGGTTTACAGGAAGAAATATGTCATCTACACTGAGTGTGTGCAGCAGCTAATGGTACAACTGTTGATGTGGGCATTCATCCCAGCAAGGTGGTTAACACAAGGCTAAAGCTGAACAAAGATCACAAAAGGATTCTTGAGTAAAAGCCAAATCTCATCAAGTAGAAAAGGAAAGGGACAAATATAAGGAAGAAACTGTTGAGAAAATGCAAGAGTAAACATTACATAGCTGTAATTAAATTTCTAGAATGAACAAACAAAAAAAGAGAACTGAACATAGCTGAAAATATATATATTTAAAAGGCATGATATCTTCTCAATGGGAAAATTAGGGAACATACATATTTTTCAGAATCACATAGTACCTTACAAATTGAAAACAAAAAAATCATAAATAAGTGTGAGAAGGTTGGGGCAGCTAGGTGGTGCAGTGAGTAAGAGCGCCGGCCCGGAGTTGGGATGACCCGGGATCGAAACTGGCCTCAGAAAATGAGCACCCACACATAAATAATGACTAGCTGTGTAACCTTGAACAAGTTACTTAACCCTAATTCCTTTAAAAAAAAAAAGTGTGAGAAGGCAGAAATAGTGAATATCCTTGAAATATCATCAAGCAATAAAAATAGTAATAAATACAAGGAACACAAAAGATATACACATAAATAGGGAATAGGTAAAGACATAGAGTGCCAAAGAAAAATTATAGGAAAAATAACAATGTAAATGAAAATGATAATAAAACAACACATTAAAAATTTCTAGAATGAAGCTAAAGAAATCCTGTGCAGGGTGGGATATATATTTGTATACACATATACATATACAAGCATATACACACATTCATACATACATATATATATATATGTTAAAATAGAAACAGAAAAGATTAATAAATTGAGAATACAATTTCAAAAACCACAAAATAAAGAAATTATCCAACCCAAAACAAGCAGAAAAGGAATCATGAAATGTGGATATGAAATAGGAAAAAAAAACTGAAAACTGAAACTGTAGAAATGTTCAATAAAACCAATAACTTTTCACAGGAATAACAGAAAAATAAGCCATTATCTACCTTGATTTAAAAATAATAAAGAGATAAAGAGCCAAAATCAATAAGATTAATTTTTATGGGAGTAACTGACAAACCAAAGAAATAAAAAGAATGCTAAGGAATATATACACAATGATGTACCAGAAAACTCAGAATCAAAAGGAAATGGATATTTACCTTCAAATATATAAAGAATAATGTTAACAAAATGAGAAATAGAAATCTTAAACAATCTCTTCTCAGAAAGAGAAATTGAATGTCATAAATGAACTGTCAATGTGAGGGTGGGGGGAGAGGAAGGGAGGAAAACCTAAGATTTAGATTTTAAAGAGCAATTAATATCTCTGCTAAAAAAAAAAATTATTCTCCATCATTGACAAGAGGTAGGGAGAGAGCATTCTACCAAATTCTATTCATGAAACAAATATGAACAAAACACATAAACCAAGCAGATTTAACCTGTGTTTCCAGATAATCTTGGTGTATTTTGCATAAGACTTTATTTAATGATGTAAATAATACTGTCATAACACTGTGTTCCCATGTGAGGGGAGAAGGTTAGAGAGAAGGCATTCTTCTTCATTTCTTCTTTGAGACAGTACACATGTAGTGCCAGAATCTCTCAGGGACTGACTCCAAGAAAGAGAAAGAGTAAGAGTAAGATTCTCTTGCAGACCTGTAGGGGAAACCAACTCCTTAAACACTTAAAGCTTACCTGCCTAGAAACTTCTAGGAATTTCCAGTTGGATAAAATTGGGCCCACTTTCTTGCTTGAGCAAGATATCCTCTCACTATCATCTAAAGAGACTGTTAATATTTCCTTGCTTTCCAATATATTAATCTGTAGAACTCAGACTTCTATTTGTTGTCTGCTCAGATAGCAGATTTACTTACTATTAGAGGCAGATAGGCTATGCAGTAAGTGTGATAGAACCTTGGACCTGGAGTCAGGAAAATCAGAGTCCACACCCAACCTCAGACACTTAGTAGCTGTGGGAACCTGACAAGTTATTTAAACTCTCTGTCTCACTTTTCTCAATTACAAAATGGGAATAATAATAGCACTTACCTCCCACAGTTATTGTGAGGATCAAATGAGGTAATATTTGTAAATCACATATTGTTGTGCCTTACACATAATAATGCTTGTTCCCACTGTGTGCAATTTGTGGTGTTTACACCAAAGGTATAAACAGTATTTGGGAGGAAGGGGCCAAGCCAGTAGAAGCTAAAAGTACATTCTCCCCCCCATTCACTTCACCACCAAGAGATGGTAGCAAGGAAAGAGGCTTTCTGTTCTAAACCAAATGGGCTCTAGGACCCTCAGAGTTCTGTCCTAGGCTTTCTTTTCTCCCTCTATACTACTTCACTTGGTGATCTTAACTGCTCCCATGGATTTAATTGCCTTCTCTATGCTAAGTATTCTCAAATTTATCTTTATCTTTCCCCAATCTCTCTCTTGACTTCCAGTCTCTCATCTCCCACTGCCTTTCAGATGTCTTGAACTGGATTCTAATAGACACCTTAAATTCAATATGTCCAAAACAGAGCTAGATATCTTTCACCCTAATCCTTCCCCCACCTCCTACATTCCCTATTACTATAGAAGGCAATACTATCCTCCCAGTCTCTTAAGCCCACAACCTAAGAGTCATCCTGGATTCCTATCTCTCACCCTTCAAATCCAAGCCATTGCCAAGGTTCAATTTGATCTTTGCAACATCTCTTGAATATGTCCCCTTCTCTCCTCTGATACTGCCACCATTCTAGGACAGGCCCTCATCACCTCACAGCTGGATTATTGCACTAGCCAATAATTGGTCTGCCTGCCTCAAGTCTCTCTCCACTCAATGGCTCCCTATTGTCTCCAGGAGCAAACACAAAATATTCTCTTTGACATTCAAAGCTCTTCACAACCTCCCCCTCTCCTAGCTTTCCAGTCTTCTTAAACTTACTCTTCAATCTCAGTGACACTGACCTCCCAACTGTTTCATGAACAAGATACTCCATTCCTTCACTCAGGGCATTTTCTCTGGCTACCCCATGCCTGGAATGTTCTTCCTCTCCTCCTCTGACTATAAATCTCCCTGGCTTCCTTTAAGTCCCAACTAAAATCCCACCTTCTACCAGAAGCTTTCCCCAACACTTCTTAATTCCAATGCTTTTTCCTCTTTTAACTATTTCTTCTTTATCATATAGATAGAAAATCCAATATATATAATCTATGTGGGGTGAAAAACTCCATTCAAAATTTAATCAAGAACACAGAGGTTTCTCAGGATAAAAACAGCAAATTTTTATTCTGTTCCCCCAAGGGAAGAGGGCAGTCCTCTCCATGATGGATCAGTGAGAGGAGGTATGTAAAAGAAGGAACAAGAATTTATACCCTAACACAGTCAAGCCCCCTCCCACCACTGTCCCTTCTCCCATTGGCTGGGAAGTGAGTTTACAATCTGGGCTCAAAATCTCCTCCATTGATAAGGAACTAGGAAATGGGCCAATCCAAAAGTACCTATCCTTATTTGGCAAACACCAAAGTGAAGAAGGGGCAAGGGCTCTAAGAGATTCCTAAAATTCCTGAAGGGCTTAAGGCTGATTAACAGCAAGGGAAAGGGGCAGCTAGGTGGTGCAGTAAGAGCATGGCCTCGGCCTTGGGGTTGGGATGACCCGAGAATGAATCTGCCCTCAGAAAATGAGCACCCATACACAAATAATGACTAGCCATGTAACCTTGAGCAAGTTACTTAACCCCAATTGCTTAAAACAAAACAAAACAAAACAAAACAAAAAAAACAGCAAGGGAAGGGGGAGAAGGGTCCTGGGTTTGTGTAATTTCTTAGGAAACCCAAAACTCAGGTCTGTCCAGTCTCTGGTTTCAGTATGATCTCTCTCCCTTCTCCTCATTCTGAGGAATCTTCACAAAGGGTGCAGACAAAGAGTGTACCACCCCACTCGTATATATCATGTGTGTGTGTAACTTGCTTTAAACATATTTATGTACATGTTGTCTCTTCCATTAGGCTGTAAGTTCCTTGAGGGCAGGGCCTGTCTTTTGCTTCTTTTTGTATCTACAGAACTTAGCACAGTCCCTGGCACATAGCAGGAACTTAATAAATGTTTATTGTTTGATCAGTTGATGGGAGAAGAAATACAATTCTAGTCTGGTACCCCTCTCAGATGAGAACACAGCAGAACCTAGTGACTCCTTCTCCTGCTCCCCTCAAGGCAGAAATCACAGACTCATTTAAATAGGAATGAGTGAAATGTCTATATGCATTTGAACATTTTATATGGATGTACACATCTTACATAAACAACATAAAAATTACACAGAGAAAAAGAATTATAGATCAGTATCACAAAGAAATATTCATTTTAAATAAAATCATAGCAAAAAAAGAGACTACAGAAATATCCAAAAATCTATTCACTATGACCAAGTCATATTTATGATAGGAATGCAAATATAGTCCCCCATAGGCAGTGGAGTATCCTGAGAAGTAGCATTTTCTCAGCTGTAAAGACAGACTGAATGATCATAAGAAGAGGAGTCAAACAGACAGGGGAATCTGGGGACATTGGAGTTCCATGAAAACCAGTGCCTGCATGCAAACAGAAGCCAGTGGTGAGAACTGATTGCCAGTGAAGAGCAATAATTATAATCATGAACAACTGGAGCCCTGTCTGGCTTATGATACACTTAAGGAGTTATCTGCATGAACAGATCTTACTGTTTATTGGGAACTAAATATACTTCAATTTTCCTTGCTGTTCTTATTCTTAAAATAAAAGCTACCAAAATTATGTAGATGGAATTTTAATGACCACTTATCAGTTTCATATGTGTAAACGAAAAGTGTAGGGAAAGGACCAAGTCATTTTCCTGTTCTTGCAGTTGTGTAAAAAAACAAAAATAAAACCTTATATAATGAAAATAATAAAAGGTCTTCCAGTATGATACAGCTTTCAGATGATGTAAAAGAAAATCCTTTTCATGTGGCTCATCTAAAGTTATATCATAACTTAATGTGGCTATAGTGGGGGGAAAGGGGTCCTCCAGATAAAGGTAAAAGAAGAGAAAAAAGAAAAGAAAAAAAGAAAGAATTGAATAGAAAACAAAAAAAATTGAATTATCATTGTTGAATAATTAGAATTTAATAACAACTAGAAACTGAGTTTCTCTCAATAGCTAATTATAGCTATCCCTTCTACATCCTAGGGATTATGGGTATGACATCCCCTCAATGTGGAAAATCTATCTAAAATTTTTCAGCCCTCCCTTTGTACCAGAGAAGAAATCTGAATTTATTCTTTTCCTTTTATGGAGTGTTTATAGTACCTTCATGTAAAATTTGAGTTAAGTATTTGGTCATAAGTTCTGTGTCATCTGCTGGCCACATGTTATCTGTGACTTTCACAGAACTCCCAAAAAATTCCCATTTAATTTCTTATACTAGCCCATAATATATCAAAACCACAATGGGGAAAATTGTGATGTGAAAGAAATAACTGTATTTTGCTAAGAATATGTAAGAAAGTTGTTCATTATTATGAAAAGTTCTATAACCAAACATCTACATAGTTAAATAAATAATATTGTCCTGCAAAAAAATGATATGTAAAGATATAAAATATAAGTAGTTCTGAGAATCATCAGCAGAAAGGTGATATTTGAATCAATGGTAGTAGATGATAACATCAAGAACAAAACAGTTTATATAAACAAAAGAGAAGAGGATCCAGAATAGAGTCCTGTGGGGAACCTAAAGTTAGTGAACAAGACCTGCATACAGATCCAGCAAAGGAGACTGAGAAGGAATGGTAAGACAGGTAAGAAAAGAATTAAAACAGAACAATGCCACAAAAACCTAGGGAGAACAGAGTGTCAAGAAGAAAGTGTCCAACACTGTCAAAGGCTACAGAGAAGTCAAGAAGAATAAGGACAGAGAAATAGCCATTCAAGATCATTAGGAACTTTGTTGGGGTGTTTTATATATTTTTCTACTTAATAATATTTTATTTTTTCCAATTATAGGTAATGATAGTTTCCAACATTCATTTTTATTTTTTTCCCAAATGCTTTATTAAATTGTGGTTTACATCATCCGTTTCTGCCAGATATTGCTACAATTTTTTCCCCATTTTTCCCTACCCCCACCCCCAGAATAGCAGTCCCACAGGATATCCCTTCATCAAATCTGCTCTCTCCCATACCCCCTTCAACTTTTCCAGTAGGGCAAGATGAATCCCCATGCCCCAATGCCTGCACATCATATCTCCAAATTATGTGCAAAATACTATTAATAATAGTATTTATATATATTTTTACACATTTGATTTTAAAACTTTGAATTTCAGATTCATTCCCTTCCTCCCTTTGTCACCCACCCTTACTGGGAAGATAACCAATTCAGTATATGTTGTGCATGTGTAGCTATGCAAAATATTACCATAATAGATATATATTACCTTAATAGATATATAGTAAAAGACTGACTATATTTCCCTCCCTCCTATCCCACCTCCCACCTGGTCCTCTCCCCACTTTGATCCTGTCCCTTTTCAAAAGTGAGTGCTTCCAACTTCCCTCCTCCCCAGCCTGCCCTCCCTTCCATCATCTCCCTCCCCATGCCCTTGCCCCCACTCTCCTGTAGGGTGAGATATCCAATTTAGTATGTATGTCATTCTCTCCCTGAGCCAAATTCAATGAGAATAAAGTTTTGCCTTTTTGCTTTCCTGTTCTTCCCCTCCCTTGTAACCATTTTCCCTTGCCTCTTCTCTAGGAGAGAGTTTACCCCCATTCTGTCTCTCCCCATCTCCTCTCCTTATATTCCTCTCTCACCTCTTGATTTCACCTTTTAAGTATCATACCTTCCTATTAAATTCGACCTGTGCCCTCTATCTATGTATACCTGTAAACATATATACACACACTCACGTATGTATTCATATGCCCATATGCCCTTCTTCAACTATTTTCATACAGAGAAAAGTTTCATCAGTTACAGTTATTGTTTTTCCATGTAGGAATGTATATAGTTCAACTTTGAAAAGTTCATTATGATTTCTTTTCCCTGTTTATCTTCTCAAGCATCTCTTGCTTCTTGTATCTGAATGTCAAATTTTCTATTCAACTCTGGTTTTTTTTCATCAAGAATGCTTGAAAGTAGGGGTGGCTAGGTGGCTCAGTGAACAAAAACCTAGCCGTGTGATCTTGGGCAAGTTACTTAACCCCAAGTGCCCTCCAAAAAAGCTAAAAAAAAAAAAAAAGATGCTTGAAAGTCCTATATTCCACTGAATGACCAAATTTTCCCCTGAAACATGATACTCAGTTTTGCTAGTGATTCTTGGTTTTAATCCCAGGTCCTTTGCCCTCTGGAATATCATATTCTAAGCCCTTCAATCCCTCAGTGTAGAAACTGCCAGATCCTGCACTATCCTGATTGCATTTCCACAGTATTCAAATTGTTTCTTCCTGGCTGCTTGTAATATTCTCTCCTTGATCTGGGAATTCTGGAACCTGGCTATAATATTCCTAGGAGTTTTCTTTTTGGAATCTTTTTCAGGAGGTGATTGGTGAATTCTTTCAACCTCTATTTTGCCCTCTGGTTCTAAAACATCAGGGCAATTTTCCGGGAAATTTTCTTTTTTTTTCTTTTTTCTTTTTTTTTTTTGGAGAATTTCTTGAAAGATGATTTCTAGGTTCTTTCTTTGATCATGGTTTTCAGGTAGTCCAATAATTTTTAAATTATCTCTCCTGGATCTATTTTCTAGGTCAGTGGTTTTTCCCATGAGATATTTCACATTGCCTTCTATTCTTTCATTTGTTTGGATCTGTTTAATAGCATCTTGATTTCTCATAAAGTCACTAGCTTCCATTTGCTCCAGTCTAACTCTGAAGGAATGAATCTCCTCAGTGAGCTTTTGAGATTCTTTTTCCATCTGGCAAATTTGGGTTTTTAAGGCATCCTTCTCCTCATTGCCCTTTTGAGCCTCCTTTGCCATTCGAGTTAGTCTATTTTTTAAGGTGTTATTTTCCTCAGTCAGGCTGTTGACTCTCATTTCATACTTTTCCTGTATCCTTCTCATTTCTCTTCCCAATTTTTCCTCCACTTCTCTTATTTGGTTTTTAAAATGCTTCTTAAGGTCCTTTATGGCCTGTAACCTGCTCATATTTTCATTTGGGGCTTTTGGTGCAGGATTTCTGACCTTACAGTCCTCCTCCTATTCCATGCTTCAATCCTCTTTGCCCCTAAAATAGGAGTCTAATGTTGCATTTTTCTGTTTATTTTGTTTCCTTTGCCTAGGCATGTTGTTTAATGTACTCAAAATTATCTATTTTGCATTTCATAATCCTTCTTGAGCTCTTCCAAGAAGGTTTTTGGGGTTTGATACCAATTAATATTTCCCTTTGAGGTTTTTTTTCAGTATAGATAAATTGACAATGTCATCCTCTTCTGAGTTTGTGCTTTGCTCTTCCCTGTGATCATAGAAGCTGTCTATGGTCAAGCTTTGTTTTTGCTTCTTGCTCATGTTTCTCCCCACCCTACTCCACCTATTTCCTGGCTTTTAAAGTTGAGCTCTCCTGCTGGAACACAGGAGGCACTGCCCCAAGCTTCTTGTGCTGGGTGCCAGGGGCCTGGTGCCTTCCAATGAAGGCAACATACTGGAGGGTTGCTGCTATGAATAATTTTAAGGGTCTAATAGCACAGTATAACAAGTACTCTATTTATTCAAAACTAAACCTTGAGCTAAGAAACTAAAGCATTCACAATTCATAGCAACATAACAACCTATTGTCAGGGTGGCCACATGGCCTTAAACAGTAACAAAAGTTATATAATATAACATAGCATAACCCCCACCTTATACATTCTTTGGGGGCCAAAATCTTTGGGGAGTGAGCAATCAGCTCCTCCTCACTCAAGTACTCTTCCAAAATACTATTTTATACAATCAGGGTATTCCAGGCCAGGATATTCCCTTAACACAGCACATCCCTAGGGGTAGGAGAGAACACAACACCCTCCACCCCTAGGTCCCAGTAGGTTACAATCTCCTCAATCCAAACAGAGTGTCTAGGGGCGGCTAGGTGGCGCAGTGAGTAGAGCACCAGCCCTGGAGTCAGAAGGACCTGAATTCAGATCCGGCCTCAGACACTAAACACACACAAACAAAAACCTAGCCGTGTGACCCTGGGCAAGTTACTTAACCCCAATTGCCCTCCAAAAAGCAAAAAAAAAAAAAAAAAGACAAACAGAGTGTCTAAGTAAAGTCCTCTTAGGTGTGTGTCCTTCTCTCCATGCTGTCATTGCAGGCTCCCACCTAGCACTCTCAGGTGCACACATGCTCTAATGAGTCAGAGTCCAAGTCTTAACACTGCCCTAGCTCTCTCCCCACCCCACCACCTCCAAATCCTGAGGGGCAGATGGCAGACAAAGCCAAAGAGGTGGATCCCCAGAGGCCACAGCACTTCCCCCCTCCCACCATATACCTGGTCACTGGTTTTGAGCACTGGGGCCTCAGGTACTGGCACCTGGAGGCTATAGGAGTCTGAAAGCTTACTTGATGCTGAACTGGGTCCTAGTAGTGGTATTTGGTGTGTGCTGAAGCCAGGTGGGTTTTTTCTACATTTCCCCAGGGCAACACTAAAGCATGGAGTCTAGCCCCTGAAGGATGCCTGTTTGTCCCAGGCTATGCTGAAGTACCTGGAGGCCTGGTAGCCAGAAGATGCCCAACTGCCCTGGGCTACACTGAAGCAAGAAGAGGTCTGGCTGCTTGAGAATGCCTATCTGCCCAGGGCTTTACTGAAGCACAAAGTGGTTTTCCAAGCTAGAGTCTGCTGATTCCCCTAGCTATGCTAAGGCAAATGGCAGGTCCTGATGTTGGCATTTGCCTGCTCCACCACCCTGGGGTTCAGGATCTCCTGCTGGTTTGCTGAGGTGGGGCTTGCTGCTGGCTTGCTGGGATGCTTCCTGTCCTGGAATACACTCTGCTTTTACCTGAGTAATATGGACCTTTTTTGCCAATTCTTCAAGTCTCCTGGACTAAAATATTGCTCCACCCATCTTCCTGCTGGCTCCACTGTTCCAGGATTTGTTCTGGGGCTATTTTATGGTTTTTTGGTTGTTCAAAGGTGAATACAAGAGAGGGACCACTATTTACTGCTTACTCCAAGATCTTGACTCCTAGAAGTCCTTGATCATTAGCAACTTTGGGGAGAACAGATCTGACCATGCTATTTCCCTGCTTTAAAATCTTCAGTGGCTCCCAATTGCCTCCAGGAAAAAAAAATACAAACTTCTCAGTCTGGCATTTAAGGCCCTCCACAGTCTGTCTTTCTAGCCTTTGTATACTCTAAGTCCCAACTAAACTGGCCCCCTATCTGGTCCCAAAACTTAACTTTTCATTTCCTATTTTCTTTCATGTGCACAAGCCCTCTCCCATGTCTTTAATGAGCTCATTTTCAGCCCTGCCTTTCTGAAATCTAATTCGTGTTCCTCTAATACTTAGCTCAATGACCCCTTCTTTCCCCAAATCATCTCTCCAGTTGTTGTTGTTCAGTGTGACCCTATTTGGAGGTTCTTCTCGAAGACATTAGAGCAGTTTACCATTTCCTTCTCCAGCTCATTTTACAGATGAGGAACTGAGGCCAACAGGGTTAAGTGACTTATCCAGCATTACACAGCTAGTAAGTGTCTGAGGGTAAGATTTTAACACAGGTCTTCCTGACTCCAGTCTATCCACTAAACCACTTAGTTGGCCAATTACTTAGCAGCCAATTTCAGGGGCTTAATCCAGGAATGAGTCAAATACAACAAGGTACAAAAAGGATATCCAGCCCTGCTCGAAGAGAAGAGTAAAAGACTGGACAGGATGTACTTTGCTCAAAAGCTGATTGAATGCCTCAAAGCCACTAGGGGGCACTACAGGGGCAACTTGATCAGACCTATGGTTTATGAATATCACTTTGGAAGATCTACTGGAGAGAAAAAAAATTTAAAGCATGGAAACCAATTCAGAAGCAATTGCGATAATCCAGGACAGAGATGATGAGGGCCTGATACAGTGTAGATGAAGACTGTGTGGATGTAGGGAAGAGAATAAATATAAAAGACAGAACAGATATAAAAGGTTGAATCAACAATCAATGGCAATTGATTGATTCCGAGAAAATGAAGAGAGCCAAGGATAACCCTGAGGTTTTGAGCCTAAGTAATTGGAGGAATGGTTGCACCTTTGTAATGGCCTGGCTCAGGCAGAGCTGGGAGCTCAAAACTGAAACTGAAATAAAATGGAACACAAATAGATCATTAAACAGTTAACAAAAGGAGGATTACTTAGTCACAGTATGGAAAGGATACTTAATAAGGATACATGCCCTTCGGTCCTCCTCATTGGATGCCTAGGGCCAGCAGAGCATGGTGTGGTAATTGAGCACCAGGACATTCTCCAAGTGTAAAGGTCACTGAGTCTGAGTGGGCAAATCATTTTATGCCAATAATCAAGCAGGAAGCCATGGTAGACAGCAACCTAACTTGACCCTTACCTCCTGGGACAATCCAGTGTTGGAGACAGTTTCTTTGCCTTTTAGGGAAATAACTAACTTATTAATTCATACCACAGTCCCCAACAGAAACAGGAAAGTTAGGAAGTGGGGGAGGAGCAGGATAGAGAATAGTTCTGGTACTTGGGGATTAAATAACCAAACAGGGATGATATTATATGTCTACTGTTTACTTCACAGAGGTGTTATGGGGATAACACTTGTAAAACCATAAAGTAAAACAAAAATATGAGTTGTTAAATATTTGAAATTTATTGGGGACAATTATCACATCTTCCTTCTCACAAGATCTAATGATAATAATTGACATTTATATATAGCACTTAATGGTGTAACTACATTATCTAAGTTAAGATTCTTAATAACCCTATGGGGTAGATACTACATATGTAATTACCTATATTTTACAGATGAAGAGACTGAGGCTAAAAGAAATTGGGTGATTTAGCTAGCCATTGTTACACAGCTAGTAATGATTGAGGTATGTTTGAACACCAGTCTTCTGGGAACTGTCATTCTAACCTACTATGCCACACTCTACTGTGATAAACATTTGTTTAACAGTGATGTACTTATTAAGCATCACAGGGCACATATGGGGCACTGCTCAAGTAAAAGCAGCCCATATTGGCTTGTGTCCTGATTTCCCTAGATACAGAAAGACCAGGTGCCCATTTACCATTAGCCAGAAAGGGGTGTAGTTCATGATGTTGACCACTAGGTGGCAATATATTCCAGCCACCAGTCCAGTGATTCCAACAAGGCCCGTTTGACTCCTGCACAAAATGGCTTCTGTGTCTGGCACTACCAAGCCTGTGGTTCAGAATGTACTGGCAAGAAACAAACTCCAGGTCATCTGGTCTCTGAAGGAATCCAGGGCATAATGATTTTTTTTTTATTTTAATTCTTTTAATTTTTTTTCAAGTATTCCTTAGGATTGTAAAAATATAATAACTCAAGAATTCTAAAGAAAGCCCACATTCCCACTGACTAGGAAATCCCATAGCTCAGTCTCAAACCTCTAAACCAGTGCTTCTTTACTTTGGACTGATGAGCTTTTTCTAATATTCTGATTATTGTTGCTGTTCAGTCATTTCAGTTATGTCCAATTCTTTGAGACCTCATTTGGGTTTTCTTGGCAAAGACACTGGAGTGGTTTGCCATTGTCTTCTCAAACTCATTTTGCAGATGAAGAAACTGAGGCAAACAGGGTTAAGTGACTTGCCCAGGGTCACACAGCTGGGCAGGATTTTAAGTCAGGTCTTCCTGACTTCAGGCCTAGTACTCTATCTAGCAGCCCTAGCTTATTGTATTACATATTAGATTCCTTTGTGATTCTATGCATTTTGTTTCAAGCATTTGAAAACATTATCCTGAAAATGAGTTCATAGATTTCAACAAAAACATGGAAAAAGGTCCATAACACATCCACTCAAAAAAAAAGGCTAAGAATGCTTATCTAAGCTGCTGATATACAGGCAATCCATTTTTCTTTGGCCATGTGTTTACTAAACATAGCAAAACAGCAAAGAAACTCTCAAGCGTCCCATTCTTGGGGAGTTCTTTACCAAATTGTTTCTGACCTCACTCCCACTAATCCTCTCCCTCCTTTGAGAATAATAACAAGGTAACCCTTCTACATTACCTTGTCAAGGTCCTCCAAGGGAATAAGAAAGGTTATATGGAATGATAATTTTGTTA
Source organism: Gymnobelideus leadbeateri (assembly GCA_011680675.1). NCBI lineage: Eukaryota > Metazoa > Chordata > Mammalia > Diprotodontia > Petauridae > Gymnobelideus > Gymnobelideus leadbeateri. The sequence continues at coordinate 538,181 of WOXC01009709.1, read as the reverse complement.
TCCTTTTTAGTTCAGTTTCTCATGATCCATGACCATGGAAAAGTGTAGTTTCCAGTTATTAGATAACTCCCAGAATAGCCCCATGGACTCTAGTTAGTAATTCCCAGAATCATAGTTACAGACAGTCTCACTGAGGCTGCGCCATGAGATATGTGGGTGTAGCAGCAAGCACCCCAATATCCCCAGGGTAGCTGCCAACACAGGTTCTTAGATCTGCTTTTCAAAAGGAAAGCAACTCAAAATGGGTTAACAAGCTTACTTTAATCAAACAAACACACATTACCTAGTTCAGGGGAAAAAGGTCAGCACCCTGAACTTCAGAGTTACAGAACTTACAGATCAAACAGACAGGCTTCCAAACTGTCCAACCATTATGTCAATACCAAATCACAGTTACCAGAGAGGGAAGCATCAACATCTGGGTTTTCAAAGCCGGGGGGCTCTCAACAATGGCTTCCCAGAGTCTCATCTGGTCAAATCACACAACACTTCTCAAAGTGAGCCCCAAAGCAAAGCCTCTCCTCAGGGTTTATATAGTCTTCTCCTGGCTCAGAGAATGTAACCACCCTTTTGATCCACTGCCCAATCACACAGCATCAAGGTGTGGTCATTCCTGAAAACCAAGCCTCCCACTACAGGCTCCATGTGACCACATTCAGCCTATTAGGAGGCAGAGCATATTTTCAAATCAAGGAAGGTTTTCAGAGTCTCTTAAAGCCAAGCAAAGTCTCTTAAGCCAATCAAAGGGCCTAGGGGCAGGGAAGATCTTTAAATCTGCATTTCCATTACAGTGGGTGACATAATTGATATTTACTATGATTGTGCAGAATGACAATATTGCTAAAGTTAATCTGTGAGTTTAATGTTGGCAAGATGCCTTCTTTGTCCATTGCCCTATAAAGTAAGTGAGTACTGGTCAGTGAGTGGGAAAACCACTGGGGAAATCTCAGGAACCCAAAGGGTGCATGTGCCTTGACCAGCCCCCATCAAGGCTTGAGGGGATTTAGGGGAGTGCACAAACTGTGCTTGTCTTTATTGGCCCCACTGAGACTTAGGGGTAGTTGCCCCCCTACTCTCTGGCACCTTTGAGAAGGGTGATTAGGGAATGCTGTGGGAGCTGATTATCAACCCCTTTGAAAAGACTAGACTAGATTAAAGTAAGATTAATAACCCCTCAGAAGGTGTCTGCCTGTCTGACCAGATCAAGAGAGAACTTGTTAGAGTCTGAAGTCCCAAAACTCCATTTCCTCCTGTGTGTTGTTAGTAAAACAAAGGTGTTGGAAAAACCTAGGCACAGATGCTAGGGGTTTGCCAGGCCTTCTCACCAGCCACAGAAGTTTTTTTTCAATTATTCTGTCTCACCTAGAATTTTTTTTTCCTCACTCTGGCTCTCAGTTGACTGACTATTCTAGCTCCTAGTCTAATCCATCTCTGCTGCTTTTATCCACAGCCCCTAAAGAAAAAATAGAAGCCTCAGAGGTTGCTTTACAGGCTAGAGCACTCCCAGAGCAACTTCTAGGAAGTCTCTCTCTGGTTATGGCAACAGCTGATTCAAAAACTACCATTGAGGGCAGAGTCAAGATGGCAAGTAGAAACAGGACTTCCTTGGGGCTCCAGCTCTCAACTCCTCCAATTCATGTAAAAGGTGACTCTGAAGAAACTTTGGATCTACAGAACCCACAAAATGATGCAAAGAAGCTAACCTCCCACTGAGGACATCCCAGCAGGCAGGCAGCAAGGGGCCAGCACAGCGCTCTGAAAGCCAATACAGCCCTGCGGGAGCCTGAGGTTTTAGCCCCAGGGCAGGCCTGACCAGAAGCCGGTTAGAGGGACTTCAGATCACCAGCAGCTGTGGCAGTTTCCAGAATTATCAACACATAGATGCTAAGGACACAGTGAGAAGTCAGCGCAGTGTGGACTTTGGGATCCAGTAGTTGGGAGGGTGGTTGGCCTCTGTCCCCGGGGCAAGAAGGTGCGGCCATGTAGCCATCACCATATGGCAGCTTCAGCTCCTGGTCTGCAGATTGTAGGGAGACCAAGCGACCGGTATGAGGGGTAATCACTCTTGCTTTAACCTTTTTGGATCTGGATTGTGGTCTAGGGTGGAGGTCCTAGGGTGTGTGACCAGCTTGCCAGACTGTGTGGAGGCTTCAGAGAGGGCACCCAACTAATACTTCAGCAGCTGAGAAAACCCAAGCGTTTTGGATGAAGCTTCCCTGTCTGGTAGCAGAGTCCTGCTGTGGAAAAAAGCCCAAAAGTCAAGTAATTGAGTGGCAACATAAGCAAAGAAGGGAAGCAAAGTAAACAGAGCAACCCAACTTTGCACTCCTATTTTGGGGACAAAAAGGATCAAAGCATGGAACAGGAGGAAGACACTGAAGTCAGAACTCCTGCACCAAAAGCTTCCAAGAAAAATATGGGCTGGTTACAATCCATAGGGGACCTTAAGAAGGATTTTGAAAAGCAAATAAGAGAAGTGGAGGAAAAATTGGGAAGAGAAATGAGAATGATGTAAAAAAATTATGAGAGTCAACAGCCTGACTGAAGAAAATAACACCCTAAAAAAAGGACTAACTCAAATGCCAAAAGAGGCTCAAAAACCAATGAGGAGAAGAATGCCTTAAAAAGCCAAATTTGCCAGATGGAAAAAAGAATCTCAAAAGCTCACTGAAGAGAATCATTCCTTCAGAATTAGATTGGAGCAAATGGAAGCTAGTGACTTTATGAGAAATCAAGATACTATCAAACAAATCCAAACAAATGAAAAAATAGAAGGCAATGTGAAATATCTCACTGGGAAAACCACTGACCTGGAAAACAGATCCAGAAGAGATAATTTTAGAATTATTGGACTACCTGAAAGCCACGATCAAAAAAATTAGAAAAAGAAAACTACCATGGAACAAGTGTCTAGGACAAGTAATAATTTTTTGAGAACGGAGAAGAGTTAACAGAGTACAAGATTATATTTAGTAGTCAGTCACTCAAATTCTTGTTAGTGGATTTTTAAGGCATTACATATTAGCAGTTAGGTGGCACCAGTTAATAAAGCCTGGAACACAAAGTTAAGAAGACCTGAGTTCAAATCTTGCCTAATTTACCAACTGTATGACCCTGAGCAAGGCATTTACCTTCTGTCTGCTTCAGTTTCCTCATCTGTAAAATAGGGTAAATAATAGCACCTACCTCCTAGGGCTGTGAGGATCAAATGAAATTACATTCGTAAAGTGTTTTATAAACCTTAAAACATTATATAAATGCTAACTATCATTATTATTGGCTGATGGGGGAAATATTACAAAGTCCTACAGCTACAACCTGTGTCTTGATCATAGGGTGTGAAATGGAAAATTGATGCCCCACTTTATTTTGTAATATTTTATTAAGGCTTAATAAATTTATTATGTATTAATGATCAAGTTGCTATGTGTTAGTTACGCTCTCTCTCTCTTTTTTTTTTTTTTTTTTGCTTTTTGGAGGGCTATTGGGGTTAAGTAACATGCCCAGGGTCACACAGCTAGGCTTTTTGTTTGTGTGTGTTAAGTGTCTGAGGCCTGATCCGAACTCAGATCCTTCTGACTCCAGGGCTGGCGCTCTACTCACTGCACCACCTAGCCCCCCCGTTACTCTCTCTCTTAATGTGTGAACTTGAACTCCTTCTGAACTCCTTAAGCCTGCAGCTGTTAATCCCCTTTTTTCCAAAACAGGTCACCCTCCACCCACTAAATTTCCCTCCTCAAGAGTTTCCAGCAACAATATCTTAAATTATATTGTAATGTATTAGAGGTTGCTAGCATGCACACCACAAGCACCCTGTTCTCCCTCAGAAACTGCCAACCAAACCACAGTATTTCCCAGAGGAGGTTTGTCTACCTGGTGACTGTCTGAAAAAGTTTGTGGTTTGTGACCTTAGCACTGGCCAGTAAGAAATGAGATATGCCTATGTTGCTCATGATTGTGTTGGGTGATCAGTTCCTCTATACTGACTATAAAAGAGGTGCTTTGAGTGTCAGGTGCATCCCTGGTTACTGAGGAGTCTCGAATCCCATTTATTAGCAATTGTTAGATTTGTTAATAAATTGATCATGCTTGGAACACTATGTCTCAGTTTCTCTTTATTGAAGATTTTGGTTTAATTTTATATTTTATTGTAACAGGGGTACAATGCATCTAAGATTTTTAATAAAAACATTTCTTGGCTAAGTAGCCAGCACACATGAACCAATTAGACCAAGAGAACCCAATTACCTTCCATCATTATGTAACTGAATACAGTTGTCATGCTCAAAGACTTGGTTCAATTAGAGATTATTTTTAAACATTCCTTATCCTGCACATATGTGGATTTTCGATCATTTGACCCACATTGAAAAATGTTGAAGACTTCTGTGCTAAACCTTTGAAATTTAGAAATAATTTGGAAGAACCCTTCAAGGAAATCTTTCAATAATTGGAATATATACAAGGATGAGTCAATCATTAAAAGGTAATGGTGAATATTAATATTGTAAATGGTGTTGGATGATATACAGTAAATTCTGTTAAATCATTATGGTCACAAAAGGATAGTCAACTACTTAAATGGGAAATAGGGAGCTCTTAAAGTGCCCCACATGCTTTTTTAGGATATAACTGAAGTAAAAACTAAAAGTAGAAAATTACCAACTGGTAATTTTGTTTCAACATGCAAGCAATAAATGCTGAAGGCCTATGCAAGTTATTACCCACTCTGCTAAGACAAATGAAAATCCCGAGAAACAGAGTTTCTTGGCAATTAATAATCAATTTAATAATTAGGATAGCTAATAATCAATGAATTGATGGTCAGCTATCTCAATGGCAAACAAAAATAAAATCATGGAGATCCCTGAATGCTTTTGGAAAATGAGGAGCCCCTGACAGATGAACTGATTGGTAAATAATTAATGAGGGAGTAGGCATATTAATGAGGAGGTGGGCTAAAAGTCTTCAGCTCCTACTGCTGAGAGCATGACTTAAAGAACCTGAGGCAAACAATGTTATGTGACTTGCCCAGGTTCACACAGCTAGTAAATATCTTAGGCAAGATTTTACCTCAGATGTTCCTGACTCCAGGCTTCGTGCTCTATCCACTGCACCTAGAAGACCTAAATTATTGTATTACAATATAAATGATTTCTTTTGTGATCCTATGTATTTTATTTCAAGCAATTAAAAATATTATCCTGAAAATGAGTTCATAGGCTTCACCAAACATGTCCTGCTGAGAGTATGACTTGATCATGAGACTCAGTTGCCTCCAGAAATCTGGACAAAGGGATTCATCCCTACCCAGACCACTCTGGTTGGTTTTCTCCTTCATAAGCTGGATTACCCTAAACTCCAGTGGAGGGGTACAATGACATGCATTTATTTCCTGGAAGAGCAAGAATCCACCTAAATTAAATTCTGTTTACATTCTAAACAGAAGTAAGGTCTTCCAGTTGGTTGGGGTCCAACCCAAGATCATAGAACATATACCCAGAGGATTTGGGCAATCTCATCTATCGGCAATATCCTTCAGAGACTGACTGGCCTATAAGAGCTGGTCCCTGAATGAGGAAAGAGAAAGGAAAAACCTTAATCCTAATCTAATAATTGGTTACTAATGTAGTAGAAAAATAATCACTTCTCTCACTGCTATTAAAACTAAATGGGGCTAGGGGCGGCTAGGTGGCACAGTGAGTAGAACGTCGGCTCTGGAGTCAGAAGGACCTGAGTTCGGATCCGGCCTCAGACACTTAACCCACACAAACAAAAACCTAGCCGTGTGACCTTGGGCAAGTTACTTAACCCCAATTGCCCTAAAGGGGCGGCTAGGTGGCGCAGTGAGTAAGAGCACTAGCCTCAGAGTTGGGATGACCCAAGATCAAATCCGGCCTCAGAAAATGAGCACCCACACATAAATAATGACTAGCCGTGTAACCTTGAGCAAGTTACTTAACCCCAGTTGCTTAAAAAAATAAAAAAATTTAAAAAAATAAATAAATAAATGGGGCTAGTCGATAATCACCCCCATTCGACCTTAATAATAAAGTATTGGGGGCAGGTAGGTGGCCCAGTGAATAGAGCACTGGCTCTGAAGTCAGGAGGACCTGAGTTCAAATCCACCTCAGACACTTAGACAAGTAACACTTACTAGCCATGTGACCTTGAGCAAGTCATTTAACCCCAGTTGCTCTGCCTTCCCACTCCAAAAAGCAATAATAATAATAAAGCACCATACTCTGATACCTTAACCAAGTGAGAACAAGTATCAAATCAAAGATATTTCAAATAGATGTGACAAAGCACCTGTTCTGATTGAGAAAAATTGGTCACATAGGTCTTTAGGCTGTCTATAATATATCAAGCTAGGTTAGTACCTGGATATTCAAACATCTGATGGTAGAAAGAACAGGTCCTAAAAATGAACCACTTAGGAGAAGGGGAAAGAACACTTCAGCTTTGGCCTTGTCTCCTCCACCCTCGTTTTAAACTTCTATAGACTGAAGGCTTTGGATTTTTTCATCAACATTTTAGTAGTACCTCTAATCCAGCAGTAGCTGGAGGCAGCATCTGTGTAGGGAAATAAAAAGAGATGAAATAGGAAAGGAAAGGCTAATAGGAACATCTTGAAGACTATAGTTAAAGGACTTCTGGGAGTCCCTTTGCCATATGTGCTCTCTAAGCTTTAATCCCCTTTCTCCAGGACTCTACAGAGATGAGAGAGTATGTTATAGACTTTTGGCGGGGGGGGATGTTTTGAATTAATTTTTCCACCTTAGTAAAATACCCTTTAATAAAAGCAAGTAAGCAATTTTGTCATTGTTGTCCAGTTGTTTCAGTTGTGTGTAACTCTTTATGATTCCATTTGGGGTTTTCTTGACACTGGAGTGGTTTGCCATTTCCTTTTTCAGCTCATCTTATAGATTAGGAATTTGAGAGAAACAGGGTTAAGTAACTTGCCCAGGGCCACACAGCTAATAAGTGTCACAGGCCCAGTGGTCTACCCACCCTAGCTGCCCCAATTAAGCAGCTCCTTGATATCAACTGTTAATCATTAGAGGAAGGACACTAGTAGGGGCTTGTGACCTATAGAATTAGGCAATCACTGTCCCCAGCTCCTTAAAGTTAAACCTAAATATCCCAGAGGGCACATTATAGCCACCCTCTGAGGATCCATTCTTCCAGTGTGGGGGTGGAAAAGAGAGGCCAAGCGCTAAGAACCATGTTAGTCACTTCCTGCAACCCATTCTCCAGGCTTTCTCAGGACAACCCTCTGTTCTTGATACCTTTAGCCACAATAGCTCCCCAGGCTCTTGTAGTCTATCTTTGGTCTCACAGGAAGCCTAGCACTTCCTTTTCTGGTGAGAGTCCCCTTCATGTATTACTCCTGGGCATCTGTCTGGATTTTGTACAGTTGTGAGATAGAAGAAGTCACTTAGAGTAGCTGTTTGGATTTGCTGATAACTATTGAGCCTGGTGTGAACAGGGTTTTGCTGAAGTTGTTACCAGAGAATTGATCAGTTTACCTCCCATTCAGGTAGCCATCTTGGCCAGGAGTCACTGCACTGACTCCTGAGAGAAGCCAAGCATCCTAAGAATTAGAAGTGAAGAGAAAGGACATTCCAGGTATAGGGAACAGGCAGTGAAAAGGTATGGAGATGAGAGATTTGGAGTGTTATGTTTGAGGAATAGGAAGTAGACCACCATGCCTGGATGATAAAGGGGAGTAAAATGTCAGATTTAGGAAGATCGGAGGTCATGTTGTGAAGAGCTTTAAATGCAAGATAATAGACTTTATATTTGATCTTGGAGGCAATAGGGAGCCACTGGAGTTTATTGAGTGGAGGAGAGATGTGACATGAGCAGACCTACAACACTTAAGGAAGTGTGTAAAGGATGAAGTTTAGTGAAGAGAGGCTTGAGGGAAGGAGACCAGGAGGCAGGTTTGAGGGAAAGTTTAGAAGACAGTGACAGTGGAAATATCAAGTATGATGGGATTTTCAAGGAGTTTAACTGAGAATGAAAAGGTATAGGAAGATAGCTAGTGGAGACAAAAGGATCAAGCAAGGTTTTTGAAGAATGGAGAAGGCATAAGCCTAACTGAAAGCAGACATCCTGACTCCAAAATAGATAGCCTTTAGTTATCTAATTCCATTCTCTCTGGGTTTCAGACCACTTAGACCTATGGACCCAGGAGTATGTATGTAGCAGTATGTTTCTCTCTTTATCTTGTGAGGATAAGGATCATGGAAGCCCAGAGGGCAGGCAACAGGTAGTGGCCAGCATGATTCTGTAGCACTCAGAGTGAAAGCCCAGGCCAATGGTCTCTGAAGTTTTAGAGACTGTCTTGACAGTTCCAAAGGACTTAGAATGAAAAATGCTATCCACCTCCAGAAAAAGAACTGATGGAGTCTGAATGTAGATTGAAGCATACTCTTTTTTAAACTTTCTGTATTTTTCTTGGGCTTTTTTTTTCAGTGTTTGCTTTCACAACATGACTAATAATGGAAATATGTTTTGCATGACTGTACATGTATAACCAATATCAAATTGCTGGCTTTCTCAATTAGGGCAGGGAGGAGAGGGAGGAGGGATGGAGGGAAAGAATTTGGAACTCAAAATTTTTTTTTAATTTTTAAACCTTTAAATCTCTGTCAAGATGTCAGAGTCAAACCCACCAATGAACTTCTATGAGGAAAGTCCCTGAGAAAGAGAAAGGGCATAAAAGCTCACAGTTTCAAAACTATAGATTGCTTTGGCTACATCTGTTTCTCATTACCATAATACTTTAAATTTGTGCCCTTTCTTCTTGCAGTATATTTGGAGGAAATTATGCCCTAAAGTTATGGGTAGAATATTATGTAATTCTCATTCTTGTTTTGCCTTTAAGAGTTAATTGAGATAGCTTGCTGATTTGTTAATGAGAAACATATTGGTGGTAGTTCAGGCTAAGCACCCTTCTGGAGACCCAACTTGCTAGAATGGTTCTGAGGGAGGGAAAGAGGAGGAGAGGAAGAAAGGAGGAGGAACAGATAAGGAGAGAGAGAGAGAGAGAGAGAGAGAGAGAGAGAGAGAGAGAGAGAGAGAGAGAGAGAGAGTCAAATAAAACACCTTTACATGTTTCTACAACTGCATACCTCAAATGAGCAGGGTAATTAATGGCACAATGCCATCTTAAATAGACTAGTGAAGGCCAACAAAGTGCTGGAATTCACTGAGGTTTGGGTAAATTTGACTCTTCCAGAATTAGAAGAGGTATTTCAATAAGACTTAACCAGAAGACTTGTACTTCCACTGTCATTAATGTTATAAGACCTTTTGAAAAATAAATATTCTACCTTTTAATTGGCCAGAGCAGGTTAAATTGGAAAATATCAGTGTATCAGCATCTGGTTTAGAAACATTCCAGTAATGTACAGTAATATAGTGATAGTGGAGACTTTGAGAGACTAGGTAGGATCTGACTAATCAGGCAGTGTTATCAAAACTGAAAAATCAGTCCCAGGTATGCAAATTTCATGAATAAGTTAATGGTTTAGAACTTAAATATATATGTACATGTGGATATATTTATATACATATGTGTGTATGTATATATCATGAGCATTATCACTGGGGTGGGACAGTTTACTGAATGAATATAGACTAGAGATATATCTCTTGTTATTTAGCAGGGCATAAATTATCTTTATTGAATTCAAGAAGCAGATAGTAGTATATAAATTGTTTTAGTTTGTTTGATTTTTTTAATAATAGATATTGCTTAACTACAGACATGGATTTTAAATTTGTACTCTAATGTGATCATTATTACCCAGCATATACATATTTAGAAAGAAAACTTTGAACTTTGAACCATTATGCAATTGTAATACCTGTAGATTTATATATTTTTTAAACATTAATTGAATACTGGAAACGTTTTGGTGTTAGGGAAATTGCTCAGCTGCTCAATTGTACTGGGTTGTTCTGAAGATGGACTGGCTGCTCTGACAGGTCACTTCATTGGTAGACCAGACTTCTCATCTGCCAGGTTAGTGCAATAATACCTTTTTTAAAAAGAGTGGAGGGGCAGCTAAGTGGCTAAGTGAATAGAGCACCAGCCCTGGAGTCAGGAGGACCTGAGTTCAAATCCAGCCTCAGATATTTAACACTTACTAGCTGTGTGACCTTGGGAAAGTCACTTAACCCCAACTGCCTTCCCCCCCTCCAAAAAGAAAAAAAAAGAAATGAAGACAGTTTAGTCTAAGATTTTCCTAAACTCTAATTTTACTTCATCTATCCAGTAGCAACTAAGACCCCCAAATAGTCAAGCAACTATTTTGCTAACGTGGTAAAGTGAACAGCTATTTTGAGTGGCTTATGGTTCCAGAAATCTAATATTAATTGTATCTGGCCATGTCTTGATACTTGCCAAAGACTCTGCTTATCAACAGGAAACTCCAAAACCATAGTTCCTACATGATCATAAGACCCCAAGGAGAGGCACTGAAGGACAGCTCTCTTAAGATTTCCTTGGCTAAAGGTTTTCCCAGTCCCCATACAGTTCCATATTACCAACAAAACCAGGCAGGGACAGACAAAAAGAAAAATTCCACTCAAAATAATTACATAATAAACAAAATCTTTGATAGCCTACCTACTAAGTCACATGTACATAGGAACTATATGAATGCCATTACACAATGTTTTTTATAGAAATAAAGACAGAAGGGTGGCTAGGTGGCACAGTAAGAACACCGGCCTTGGAGTTGAGATGACCTGAGATCGAAACCGGCCTCAGAAAATGAGCACCCACACATAAAATAATGACTAGCCGTGTAACCTTGAGCAAGTTACTTAACCTCAATTGCTTAAAAAAAAAAAGAAAGAAATAAAGAAAGACAGACCTAAATAATTGTCCTCTCTGTAGGATTGTGTAACCTAATCAGCACAGCACACCTGAGGGCTGCTGATGCTGTGAATAATTTTAAGGGTCTAATCACAAGGTATAGTGAACACTCTATTCAGAATTAAACCTTATTCAAGAAACTAAAGCACTTACAATTCATAACAACCAAGATGGCCACATAACCTTAAACAAAACATATCATTCAGTATATATGTAACATGGCACACAGCATATATCATTACATTCAGTATATCTTATAGCATTCCCTGAAATACTTGTTTATATAATAAGGGAGTCCCAGGCCAGGGTCTTCCCTAGCACAATAAATCCTTAAGGGGTAACAGAAAACACAAAGATCTTCCACCCCTAGGTCACAGTAGGTTACAATCCCCTCAATCAATATAGAGTGTCCAAGTAAAGTCCTCTTAGGAATATGTCCTTCTCTTCATGTTGCTATTGCAGGCTTCCACCTGGGTCCTGCCTTGCTGCAAAGTTTTCTTCTTGACTCAGGGCAAACTCCTAGCCCTTTAGCTGCAGGTCTATGGGCCAACTGCTTCCAACTTCTGCCTGGGTTCACAAGCAGGCAGTTCTTTGCTTCTGCTTCTTGTCTCAGCTTATGGGGGAAAGGACTACTCTACTCCAACTTCTTCCTGCTCCTGCCTACAGCTTCTTTCTATGGGAAAACAAAGCTTGACAGGGCACTTGTACCACCATCATAATTCACTTTCAAAGCCTGGAGCCTCCATGAAACAGCACTTAAAAGCCAAACCTCTCTCCCAGGTGCAGGTCTCTGCTCTACAACTTAATTCACTTTCACAACCAGGAAATTCCTTTACCCAGTCTCTGCTGCTGCTACTGCCACAGCCACTAGCCTTCCCAATGTTTAATGCTCAATGTACATCTTCTTCCTCTGGGTTCACATTCATAGCTGGGGTCCCTTAGCAACTGCTACCCAGAGTCTTCTTCCAGGACATCAAGAGTTCTCAGGTGAAATATTCTTCTCAGGAGTTATCCCCAAGGCAATATCAAGCTTCCAGGTTATATGCAGTTTTACTCAACATCTGATTGGCTCAACACACATGCATAGCCAAAAGTCTGCACCTGACAGGATTAGTGCTCAAAGGTATGGAAGCCTTCCTTCCTCCCCATTTATTGCCCAAAGACATAAAAGCCCAGCCTCAGCACCTAATGTGGTACAGCTGTGGATTACCAGGGATTAATCCTTCAGATGTTGACAATTTAGCCTGAGGCTGGGAAACTGAACTCCAAAGGAAAAACAGCAAAAAAATCCCACTTTGCCTGCTATTTCAGACTGGAAAGAGGCTCCTACTCAGGGAGAGAATTTAACTCTTTGGATGCTGGAAGAGTCTGCTCAGGAAGGTAAAGAGAGCACCAAAGAGTGCACTGAATAAATTGGAGTCAGATTGAAAGTAAACTGAGCCAGTGCATCCGACAAGAGACTGAGTTTGGTACAGAAAGATATTTCAGTCAACAGAGAAATATGAGTGAAAGTGATGGGGTATAGGCTCTGGGAAACCCCTTGAAAGGATTAAATCTTCCCACAGGATAAGCCATTTGCCTAAGGCCATAAGCCTTTCATTTTCCTGGGCCCAAATCTCTGTTACTCTTAACCTAGGCTAGCCTTCCACAGTATAGCTACTTTCCACACTCGATCCTATCAAAATATCTATACCCAAATCTGTTACCCTTAAACTAGCCTAGCCCTCCATTGTCTGTCATCTCCAGGTAGCCTTCAGCTATTTCCCAACATTAATCTCATTACTGGAGTCTGACCTCAGTCCCCTCAAGATCCTCCTTAGACTCCTAAGACCCTCCCCAAACTCCTCCTCTAAACCGCCCCTAAATCCTCCCATATTCTTTCTGTATTTAAGATCCATCTTGCCTCCACAACAGGGCTGAGAATTCAATTTACTGAAGACTCATTCTGTGTCAGATTATTCTGGCCCCACTTGTTAATACAAGCTTCACTGATACTTAGGCTCCTTGTGCCGGTTTTATAGAGGTTCCATAGCCAGGTTACCTAAACTGAAATTACAGTGATGTAAGCTGAAACTACAGTGATTGGTCAGTGTACATTTGAATTTCCTCTGGTGCAAAACCCTAGGCTGGAACTTCCACACACAGATCAATCAAAGGAAAGGAAGGGGGTGGAGGTCCTTCCTGTTTACAGATCAATTAAGGGAGAGGAAGGTGGAGTTCTCTGCTTTACAAATCAATGAAGGGAAGGGAAGGTTGAGTTGCCTGCTTTACAAATCAATGAAGGGAAGGGCAAAGTGGATTCACCATTAAGGGGAATCTTTAATAAAATATTGCTTTACTTTGGCTGAGAGAAGACTTGAGTAGAATTCATTCTGTAAGCCCTGGCATGTTGATATTTTTAGGGTCTCGAGCACCCCTAAATCCTAAATCTCAACATACCCACCTCCTGATAAAGAGGTGAAAGACTCAGAAAACAAAATTAATTTTTAATATGGCCAATATGGAAAGTTGTTTGGTTGAGTATATATACATATATTTGTAATGGGTTTTGTTTTTCTTGTGTTCTCAATGGCAGAAGTGGGGATTTGGGTGAGAGAGTGAAAAGGTAGGTCTTGACAGATTAAAACAAAATATTTTTCGAAAGAAAGCAAAGAGCACCTAACAGAGTAGGTAGCTGTGTGAATGAAAAGATCTCTCTAGAGGAGGGTAGGCTCACACCCCGTGGACTCTGACCCAGAGGCTTAGATTTCTGATAAGAAAGGAGTCTAGAGACTGAGGGGCAGAGCCTTAAAGGAGCAGAGACTGAGGAACTCCCACTCTGGGTAAGATTCAGGCTTATCCAATCATTCTTTGCCCTGAGGGAGCAGGGAATAGGCAGACCCCACTACACTAAGAGGAGTAGAGGAGGTTGTTGGAGAAGTTAAAAAAAGAACCTGAGGAGTACGTAAAACAATGGCTCAGGAAGGTGTGGTCTAATGGAGCCAATGCCTACAGGCTCTTTGCTTTGGACTTCCTTAGCCTGGGGGAATTCTTTGAGGGCCTACTTTTAAAACCAATTAAATTTAAAGGGGGGATAATCTTTGTCCTCGTCCCATTTCTGGTGGCTGAGATGGAAGTTTGCTTGTGTTTGTCCTTGGTTCTCCAAGAGGATAATGACGTCAGGGAATGATGGCAGGACTTGCAACTGTTTTGGATTTGAGGGATGGAGGGAGAGGGAGAAGGGGAAGGGGAGGGGAGAGGGAAAATTGCTCTTTTTGGGGAGATTGCACCTAGCCTTACAAAGATGTATTCCCATCCAGACAGATTACCAAGGGGAATCTGTAAGGAAGAGAGTGACTTGATGGTATGGATCTGTGTTTTACCCAACCCCTCAGACCTGCCACACCTCATACTCACCCTCAGGGGCATCTCTGGGTAGAGCCCTACTGAATGGTTTCAGGCTTTAACTATAGATATCCCCAACCACACAGTCATACAGGTATGGACAGATCAATTGGCACAATTTGAGCAGGATGTCAAGAAAGTTACCACTTGGGTAAATACTGCTGTCAGTACAAAAAGACACTCTGGAAACTGGCAGGAGATTCCACTGCTGTGCTGATAGGCCCACAGAGGGTGAGGACCCTATTCCTAGGAGGGAGCTTGGGGTGTGGCTCCTGAAAACATAGGATTGATAATGTGTGGGGTATTTATAACCCCTTTAAAATAACCAGTTAGAGACTTTTCTCATGAGAAAAGACAACACCCAGAGTCGCCCAAGAGTGCAAAGCCTATAGCTCAAAGCAAGCTTATATAGACCCTAACACGGAACTCCCGCCTCCACTACTCCTCTTCCCATTAGCTTGGCTTCCAAGCTCACAGTCTAAAGGAGGCAACTTCCCCCCAGCAACAAAGGAAAAAAGGTGCAGACGGGGTACAAGGAGGTGAAGAATCTGGGTAACTAATATTGACTCTGTCACCTAATATACTTCCTTATCTTGGGTAACACTCCACTTGCTCAGCAAGGCAGTTTTTGAAAAATATGAGGGGTACAGGGTGGGGGTAGGTAACAGGAGAGGTCAGGTCTTATCCTACACTGAGGGGGTTTCACTATTTCTGTATTCCACTCAATAAGAAAGTAATGGATGACCAGATGAGGGAGATGCTCATAAAATTGTACAGGAAAATTAAACATCTAAAAAAAGGCTGGGTGGGGGCAGCTAGGTGGTACAGTGAATAGAGCACCAGCCCTGAAGTCCAGAGGACCTGAGTTCAAATCTGGCATCAGATACTTAACATCTACTAGCTGTGTGCCCTTGGGCAAGTCACAACCCCAATTACCTGCCTTCCCCCCTCCAAAAACAACAAAAAAATAAAAAATAATTTAGATCCTGGGATATGCTGCATGCAAGAGGTTTATGATCTTTTAGCCACTCTGGTACAAATGACCCTGATGCAGAATTAAGAATTATTGACTGACAGAAATGATTATTTTTCCATTATATCAGTACTAATTATTAAATTAGGATTAAGGTTTTTCCTTTCTATTTCCTCATTCTGAGACAAGCCATTGTAGGTCATTCAGTTTCTGAGGCATGTTACTGATAGATGAAATCGCCCAAAACCTTTAGGTACATGCTCTGTGATCTTGGACACACCCAACTAGAAGATCTTACAAAGAGAATCTAGTCTAGGCAAGTTCTTTCCCTTAAGAAACAAGCCCTTATCCTTGGAATTCTCCATTAGAATTTAGGGTGAAGAGCTTTCAGGGTGGGAAGGGGAGACTGAGGTGACCCCAGGAGCCAAGGCTGAGGCTGAGGCCTCAGAGGTGGCAGCAGCAAAGGGTTCACACCTGACTGGCACTACTTTTGGGACACGGAGGAGGAGCCTGACCCATTGCACATACTCACCTTTCCCCTGGATTATGGCTTCCAGGGACACAAGGAGCCAGTGATGGTGGCCACACAGCAGGAAATGAATCATTCACAGCTGCTTGTGCAACAGTGGGATTAATGCACACACCATCTCATCTGACTACTCAATTGCAAGCAGGACAGTTTTCCCAACTTCCTGGCCTGTGGCCACAAGAAGCATGTCTGGGACCTCTGCAAGCACCAGGACTATGTGGGCCACATGAAAGAATTTGAGCGGGAACGACGTTTGCTGGCACGACAGAAGCAGCTTGTGAAGAGTGAAGTTTCAGAGTCAAAATAGCCACAATTTTACTGAGACCCCAGCTGTTCCCCCATTACCATGTACCAGCTGGATAAATAAGCACTATTTTGACCTTCCAGGCCCACTCAAAGGGGCCTATGTTTGCCATCACAAACACCACCCATCTGTATACTGGAGGCCTCAGGTCATCCCTGACCAACCCCACCCCTAACGCTCCTCTCCCCAGTAGGCTCCCTCTGGTGCCTGAGAAGACCTTTTGGGAAGAGGCAAAGGATAGACACACAGGGTATGTATGGCCCCTGAGGCCTGAGCTCTCCTTAGTGACTGTCCTGAACTTTACAAGGTTTCTCTGCTTTCAGCCATACTGTGATTAGAGGTGGCCTCCAGCCAGCACCCGTGTTTATACTTGTAATATTTGTGTCTCCTCTTAACTTCAAGCTGAGTAGGCACCCTGATGTTTATTTTCCATGGCAAAACAAGAAAATACCTTCTTCATGCTGGGTGAGGCTTCTGTATATAATGATATGAAGATACAGACTACATGCAAGAAAGATTAGGTGTATGTAAATACCCACAATAATTAAGCTATTAAAGCATAATTCACCAGGAAAAAAAAGAATTCAGGGTGATCTAGCTTTTGAAGGAGAAAACCAACCAGAGTGGTCTGGGTAGAGATGCTTCCTTTGTCCAGATTACTAGAGATGGCTGAGTCTCATTTTCAAGTCATGTTCTCAGCAGGAGAAGCTGAAGTCTGGCCCACTTCCTCATTAATATGTCCACCCCCTTAGCAATTATTCATCAATCAGAATTGATTTTCATCTGTCAGGGGCTCCTCCTTTTCCAAACATATTTAAGCATTAGATTTTGTCTTTGGTTACCAGGAAGACCCTTGGTCATCAATTTATCATTTGCTAGCCTAATTGTATTTCATTTATCGCATGACAGTGCCAGATGTGTCCTTACAGAGGTGTCTGGAACTGCTCCTGATCATCATCCCCTCACGTCAGGAGAAGAAATCATTAACTTTAATGATTAGAGGAGGAATGGAGGAATCATCATCTGTGCTCTTCTCTGACATGCCAAGTATTGATCTGGTTCATTATCACCACTTTGGACTAGAAGACCCACTGTGAACTACAGAGATGTGTCATTTCCCATTATCACATAGATCAGACTGTGAGACTTCCAGACTTAGTCTTTCCAAAAGAGGAAGGAAAGACTTAGGATTTTTAGCTTTTGTATTCATCCACATTTCTTTGTTTTGTTTGCTTTTTCCCTTAGTACTACCCAAGTCAAGGTGGAAGGTCCTCTGGACAGTACTTCTTAAACTGTGGGGTGCAACATTAGAACCTTTTAATGTGGCCAAATGACTCACAAAATTTCTGAACGTCAACAATCAAAAAATTATTTAAAATCAATGTTGCATTGAACAACTTCACTGCAGCCTTGGATCTGAACACAAAGCATGTGCACTTTGCACTGTGAATGCCCTCAGGCCATACAACACCAATGAATGCTGTGGCACATTGAAAAGGGGTCACTAGTAGAGTAAGTTTAAGAAGCCCTGTTCTAGAATATCCTTAGAACCTTGCCACCAATGCGGGGTATGTGATAGGACCAGCATTCTTCTGAACCAATTTCATAGATCTAGGTTCCCTGATACAGATTCCTCCCCCTACACACTCTGGCTACAGTTTCTCTGCTGCAGCTTCCTGGTCTATAGAATTAAAAAATTCCAGCCATGGGTGGTCTGGCCCTCTCAGATTTGGTGAGCCCCTCAGGCCACAGGAATCACCACACTCTGAGGACTTGCTAACTAGACATTTGCAGATGGAGATAAAGGGGACTGTGTCCAGTGAAGCTAAATGCATCTGTATCCTTGTTGCAGATTCTTGCTATTAGGGCAATATAAATCTCCTCTGTTAAATATCCAGTGACTTGTGAGTGCTTCAGTTTGATTTAACATCAAACCTGAACTAAGAAAATGCTAATGTTAGAGCCCTACTTCCAGTATGCAATAAAAATAACTTAGAATGATTAAAAAGAGCACAATTCCTAAAATTAAACTCAGATAAATTAACTTAGATAAAAAAAAAACTACTCCCCTCTCTATGCCTCTGTATTCATCATATCAACCAGCCATTTGTGGTCAGAATTAGATTCCACTAACATTTTTAATACTACCTCGCCATTTTCTGTGTCTTTTAGGTCTTAGGTTGCAAGAAAGCCAAATAGCTTCTCCTTTTAAAGCCTCCTCCCCTCCCCCATCAACTTACATAAAACTAATGCTGCTTGCTTTCTCCTTTCTATAAAACAGGGATAAAATCTGAGCTATCCATCTCACAGGGTAGTTGTAAAGAAAGAGCTTTGTAAACTATAAGTATTAAATATGAGCTATTAGTTTTATATAGATGCTCTGAAAGGACAGTAAAGGTAATTCTGGGAGAAAAAAATTCACATACAAATAAATAGCTATTTCATTATGTGAATGAACAGTCTTTTAGCTGTAATTCACAATATTTTTTTTTTGGAGGGCAATTGGGGTTAAGTAACTTGCCCAAGGTCACACGGCTAGCTTTTTGTTTGTGTGTGCATTGTGTCTGAGGTCGGATCTGAACTCAGGTCCTTCTGACCCCAGGGCCGACATTCTACTCACTGTGCCCCCTAGCCGCCCCTACAATAATTTTTATTAAGGTTCTTATTAGCTCCTATATTATAGTGTTCTAGTCCACCACTGTGGTGGTATCCTACTGTAAAAGTCCCTTAAATTATATGAGCCCTAATCATAGACTTCTATCATCTCTAAGCTGTAATGGTAATGTATTTTCGTTTAATGGGAATATCTTTCCCATCTATTAATAGGCCCATGTGACCTGCTTAAGTCACACAGAAGCTTAAGTCACATGATTTTGAGTCACATGAAGTCTGTGGTGAGAGGAGTTTGCCAAATGGGTGGAGTATGAAGGGTGGAACAGAGCCTAGAGGAAGTTGGTCAGAGCAGTTAGAGCTGAGGGAGAGAGAAGAAGCAGGTAGAGAAGTATGAGTATTTCTTTGTGGGAAGGCCCTAGCAGAGGGAAGGCTTGAGGATGGTGGTACCTCCTGTGTTATTATTGTGTATATATTTCTTTGTTGCTATGATGGATTTGGCTTTCTGGTGTTGGGATTTGACTTTCTGGTGTTTGAAGAAATGTTTTGGTTCTGTCTTCCATGTGGAGAGTCTGTTATATTTTGCAATTCAGAATTATGTTGGAATATTGATAGCTGCTGTAGGCACTGTGAAAATCACATTTGTGCTACATAAGCCCAGAAAAAAACCCAACCTTTATTTTTTTCATATTAAACATATTTTCACATTAGTCATGTTGTAAAGAAGAATTAGAATCAATGGGAAGAACCACAAGAAAGAAGAAACAAAACAAAACAAAAAGAGAGAGCAAATAGTATGTTTCAATCTGCATTCAAACTCCAAAGTTCTTTCTCTGGATGTGGATAGCATTTTCCATCATAAGTCTTTTGGAGTTGTTTTAGGTCCTTGTATTGCTGAGAAGAACTAAATCTATCAAAGTCAGTTTTTGCACAATGTGCCTGTTATTGTGTACAATGTTCTGCTTCTGCTCATTTCACTCGGCATCAGTTCATATAGTCTTTCTAGGTTTTTCTGAAGTCCACCTGCACTTCATTTTCATAGTATTCCATTACATTTATATATCACAACTTCTTCAGCCATTCCTCAACTGATGGACATCCTCTCAATTTCCAATTCTTGGCTACCATAAAAAGAGTTGCTATAAATATTTTTGTATATGTGGGTCCTTTTTTCATTTGTATGATCTCTCTGGGATACAGACCTAAAAGTGGTATTGCTGGGTCAAAAGGTATACACAGTTTTATAGCCTCTTGGGCTAATTGTTCTCCAGAATGGTTGGATCAATTCACAAACTCACCAACAATGCATTAGTGTTCCAGTCACCCCACATCTTCTCCAGCATTTATCATTTTCCTGAAAAACCCAACCTTTAAGTAAATATACAAGTAAGGTATCACTGAACACTTGATGAGTGCAACCTAGAACAAGACAGACAGGGATTCTGCTGAGAACTATCTCAGGCATTGGATTCATATAACTCCATTTGACCTAACACAGGTAGGGTAGGCTTGCAGATATTGTCACATGAGGAGGGGCATTAAAGAATGGATGGGAGAACTGGGGCTAATACTATGAAACTTCAATCAAAATCTAACTTTTTAAAATATTTTTGCAGTATCCCACATTTAGGATGAAGGGGAAGATCAGAAGAAAATGAGATTTGTTAGGAAGAAAAACAATTTTTTTTTTAAACCCAACTTCCAGGAGATTTCCTGACCTCTGTATAAAAATCAGCCCAAGTGGGGAGGCTAGGTAGCACAGTGAGTAAGAGCACCGGTCCTGCAGTCAGGATGACCCGGGATCAGTCCAGGCCTCAGAAAATGAGCACCCACACATAAATAATGACTGGCCCTGTAACCTTGAGCAAGTTACTTAACCCCAATTTCTTAAAAAAAAAAAATCAGCCCAATTTCTAACACTCTCACTGTCTTGAGCATTAATTAGGAAGAATTCATCCTCAGAACAACCCTGATTGTGTGGGGAGTGTAGCGGCAAGCACTCCAATATCCCCAGGGTGACTGCCAACACAGGCTCTTAGATCTGCTTTTCAAAAGGAAAGCAACTCAAAATGGGTTAACAAGCTTACTTTAATCAAACAAACATACATTACCTAGTTCAGGGGAAAAAAGTCAGCACCCCGAACTTCAGAGTTACAGAACTTACAGATCAAACAGACAGGCTTCCAAACTGTCCAACCATTACATCAATACTAAATCACAGTTACCAGAGAGGGAAGCATCAACTTCTGGGTTTTCAAAGCCGGGGGGGCTCTCAACAACGGCTTCCCAGAGTCTCATCTGGTCAAATCACACAACACTTCTCAAAGTGAGCCCCAAAGCAAAGCCTCTCCTCAGGGCTTATATAGCCTTCTCCTGGCTCAGAGAATGTAACAACCTCCTTGACCCACTGCCCAATCACAAAGTATCAAGGTGTGGGCTTCCCTGAAAAACAAGCCTCCCACCACAGGCTCCAGGTGCACTTAAGCTAGGGGCAGGGAAGATCTTTAAATCTGCATTTCCGTTACAGGGAGGGATGAGAAGATGGAATATTTTTGTGAGGAACAAATGGCAAAATGTATTTTTTCATCTTGGCAATCCCTTCATAAAGGGAAATGACTGTGACGTGGAAAGTAAACTGCTTGAGGGCAGGGATAGTTTCACTTTTGCTTTTGCTTCCCTAACACCTACCATAGTCATGGTACATAGGAGACACTTTACAAATGCTTGTTCATTGAATGATTGATTAAAATTTATCCAAAGAAGTCTGGAGTACAAGAGTGTGATATCTGAGCAAGAGTTGAGCTCTTGAGCTGTCAGGGGTGGGGAATCTGCAGCCTTTAGGCCACTTGTGTCCTTCTAGGTCCTTGGGTGTGGCCTTTTAACTGAGTCTGAGTTTTGGTTTGGCTTTTTGGGGTTTTTTGAGTCCAAGTTTTACAGAACAAATTCTTTTATTAAGGGTATTTGTTCTATGAAGTTTGGGTTCAGTCAAAGGGCCACACTTGAGGGCCTAGAGGGCCACATGTGGCCTTGAGGCCACAGGTTCCCCACCCCTTTGAGACCCATTAGGATTCTCAACCTTTCAGCAGGTTGTAATATTCTTTCTGACCACCAGAGGGTAAGCAAAGCCCAAACTACTCTTTGTAATGGTGCCTAACTGCTTTGTTTTTTGTTTCTGTTCAGCAACAGAAAATGGCTTCCCCTCCTTTCACATAATGAGGCTTTCAGAATTCAATGAATATACCAGTAGACCAACAAAATACTTAAAATATTAATTGCTTCAATTATATTGGCTCAACCCTTACCCTTTTGAATAATACTGTTCCTCTCTATATACCTAATGAATTCAGGCAGCCTACTGTACTCTTTATATACATAAAAGTAAAATGGGCACACCCTGCTACTCCTCTGCCAGCTGGAACCATTTAAGATTGGGACAAACATTGCTACTTTCTTTTTTTAATCCTTCACTCCCCAATCTGTTTTTCTGTGCCACCTCCCCCTCTTGCCTACTAGATTATGGGGGACAGGGAAGAAACTGGGCATGTTCCTCAAGTTTGAAGGACAGGGGGATAAAGTGTCTCCCAGTGCAATTACAACCTTTGCTGGACAGGATTCACTACAGCCACTGGAAGTCTGCAGCTTAGTACTCTAGCTGAGGGTGGCGGCTTTTCACCTTTCCACTGGCATCTTCTCCTACAGTATCAAGGTCTTTCAAATCTCGTCAGGTCAGGGGTAAACTGGAACCAGCTTATGAGAGCAGATTGTTAAATTTTCAGTGGAAGAATTTCCCCCTTGGAAATCAGCAATGCTGCGAACTGGGCTGCAGGTTCCCCACCCCTGACAGCTCAAGGGCTTGATTTATTGTTTTGTGAACTGTCTAGATGAAAGGGAGTGATAGAGAAAACATCAATAGTGCAGACTAAACTTAAAAGTAGGCTCTGAGAGTATTTTTTTTCTCCTGAGAACTCGTTGTCAAAAATTTACCAGCATACTGCTGCCCAGGAAACATCTAAGGTGGTCATAAATCACTGCTATATTGTCTTCTTCTGTCATAGGGAGAATTAGCAAAGCACCCTAGGATAGCACTTTATCATAGAAATGTTTCAGAAGCTACCTCATCTTTGAATGTCTCTTTGAATCTTCCAGGCCCTTGAGAGATCCAAAGAGGCAGAGAAAACAAAATAGATTTCCACAAGCATTCTGTAGCTATGAAGTACTATATAAATGTGAGTTACAATCATTTCTACAGATGTTCAATGGAACAAAAGTACCAGATACTTGCTAGGACTCAGTTTCCTTGTTTGTAAAATATTGTGTTATAAAAACAAATAAAAGTAATAAATGGTATTTACATAGTGCTTTAATGTTTGTAAAATGCTCTCTGTATGTAGCAGCCAGGGTCCCCACTCTCACATGTGGAGTCCCCAAAATAATACCTTAAATTCAAGGTACTTTGTGGGTCCATATTCACTTAAAATAATAGTCCATGAGTCCCCAATAATGTTTATTTTTTCTCAAGACAGTCAAGAACACTACTAAAGAAAAGGCCTTTAACAAAATAAATTATAGCCCAAAATTTCATAATAAAACATCCCTTCTGTAAACCTAGGACACACTCTTCCACAAATATATGTAACTTCAGCTTTCCAGATAAACCTGGGATATTTTGCATAAGCCTCCTAATTGGTGGAAAGAATGGCTTGACTCAACTCTGCATACCCAGAGAGGGTGGAAATTGTCAAAGAGCTCTAGAGAGAGAAGACTCTTTGTTGCTATTGTTCAGAGAAAGAGTTCACTTGGCCCAAACTTCTTTGGGATAATTCCAGAGACCTAGAGAGATAGATTTTGAACACAATGGACAAGTGAGGGAAGTTGACTCTTCAATATGTCCCTGATTTCCAGAGATTTGGGGGAATTTCCCCTTGGGTGGAATCAGAAACTCTCTCTTTTGGTTTAAATGGAGATATCCTGCTCCCAGCACAAAACCTCATTTATTCTGTGAATGTTCTCTTTTTTAAATTTTTTTTTTTGGTGGGGGGGACTTGCAGCCTCAAGGCCGTATGTGGCCCTCTAGATCCTCAAGGACAGCCCTTTGACTGAATCCAAGCTTCTCAGAACAAATCCCCTTAATAAAAGGATTTGTTCTGTAAAACTTGAACTCAGTCAAAAGACTGCACCCAAGGACCTAGAAGGCCAAGTGTGACCTCTAGGCTATAGGTTCCCCACCCCTCTTCTAGTATATTCTAATCTGTACAATTCTGATTTCTATTTGCCATTTTCTCAGATAAATAGGTTTACTCACTATTCACTATTTCCGATGACTTCTGTATTTGGTGGGAAGGTATCAATATGGTAAATATAAGCTAAGGGCTACCTCAACCCTCCCACCCTCCCCCAACATAGGGATACAGACAAAAAAAGCTAGCAGTTTTTTGTTGTAAACCAATCGTGTCTTTAGACCAACAATTTTTAGAAGGGTAAGAGAGGTATTTTTGTCATACAATGTCCCTTTCAGAGAATAGAAAACAGATTATCCAGCCTCAAGGCCCTTCTCCTTATCTCAAGGCAAGAATCATAGCCTCCCTTGGAGAGGACTGGGAAAGATTCCAGAGAAAACTATCAGTGCCCCCCTTCGAGCTTCCTAGATATACTTTTAGATATCTCATGTGCAGAGATACATCTTACATGGGCTGGTATACCCTTATACATGGGAGTTCATCCTGGACTACATGTAAGGAGGAGTGTATGCCCACCAATTAGGAAAGTCCCATAGAAAATACTCCCAAACTATCTGGAAATCCACATTATATAGTCAGATGATCAGTGCACCAATGGTCCCCCTTGAGGAATTTGCAGAGGGACAGCCTACACCACCAACATTGCAGGACTCTGTTTTCTAGTGATATCTTCAGGTTGCTCTTACTAGACCTGCTCTTCACTGAACACATCCCAGCCAGGTACATTGCTCCTCTGAGGTCACTGAACCTGTTGGTCTAATCAGATCTACTAATCTCACTCCATATTCTCCACTAATCTCCTACTGACAACATTTAATTTCCACTAGTTCTGCTAGTCCCACCTGGCCTTAGCTTAGGAGTGTTCTGGTAGCCACTAGACATGCAGACTCTGCTGGACTTTGGTCTCTGATACTGTCTTCTGGGTTCATCTTCTTCACCTTCTCACTAACAGTTTTGCCACCCTGGAGATAGTTTGTCCTCAAGATTCACCAAACTGGTGAATCCTTCGCCAGATCACCACTTCCTGAGAGACCCCAAGCATGCTCAATTCATTCTCCAGATTGCTTCCAAGTAGGTTTACTCTTCCAGCTTTCCTTTATGCATTGTCTTTCCCTGTTAGACTGTATAACAGAAGGCTAGCTAGTGAACCCAGTCCTTATGAACATTCACAGAGTATGTGGCTGATGCAGTCCTTATATGGATATTAGAACATGTGCTAATGATCTAGAACTGATTTTGCTCCACCAAACATGTTGCACATAGGAGCCTTTTCGATTAACTGGATGACCAGAACTAGGGTGCATTCAAAAGTCAAGGTTGCCTTATTATGACTTTTTCATGCCTATCTGTGTTCTAGAAAGAGAGAACCTGGGATTCTTCTCATCTGTGACCAACATGTGGGCCATGATTATAGGCGCCATTCTTTTCTCTTTACCTTTGTTCTTATCTTAGACAGAGATTGGCTATGACCTTGTGAGCTTCCCAATTTAGTCCAATAGTTTCAGAGATATATTTGGAAAAAAGGTGATGTAAAATAAAACATATTTTTTTAACAAATGTTTTATTAACTTCTCGTTTACATCATTCATTTCCACCAGATTTTGAGTTACAATTTTTTCCCCATTTTTCCCCTACCCACGACCCCAGAATAGCAGTCCCACAAGATATCCCCTCATGAATCTGCTCTCTCCCATATCTTCTCCCATACCCCCTTTGACTTTGCCATTAGGGCAAGGTGAATCTCTGTGCCCCAATGCCTGCACATCTTATCTCCCAATTACATGCAAAATAGTATTAATAATAGTATTTATATATATTTGAAATATTTAATTTATAAACTTTGAATTTCAGATCCATTCCCTTCCTCCCTTGTCACCCACTCCCTCTGGGAAGATAAGCAATTCAGTATATGTTGTACATGTATAGCTATGCAAAACATTACCATAGTAGATATATTGTAAAAGATTGCTTATATTTCCCTCCCACCCATCCCACCCCCCCACCTGGTCCATTCCCTACTTTGATCCAGACCCTCTTCGAAAGTGGGTACTTCCAACCTCCCCTCTCCCCAGAATGCCCTCCCCTCCATCATCTCCCCTCTCATCCCCCTTCCCCCTACTCTCCTGCAGGGTGAGATATTCCATTTAGTATGTATGTCATTCTCTCCCTGAGCCAAATTCAGTGAGAATATGGTTTTGCCTTTTTGCCTTCCTGTTCTTCCCCTCCCCTGCAACTACTTCCCCTTGCCTCTTCTACATGAGATAGTTTACCCTGCCCTGTCTCTCCCCATCTCCTCTTGCCACTTTCCTCTCTCACCTCTTAACTTCACCCCTTACCACCAAATTCAACCTGTGCCCTCTATCCATGTATACCTGTAAACATATATACATACATTCACATATTTATTCATATGCCCATATACCCTTCTTCAATTATTTTCATAATAAGGAAGGTTTCATCAGTCACAGTTATTGTTTTTCCATATAGGAATGTAAATAGTTCAACTTTGATAAGTTCCTTTTGATTTCTTTTCCCTGATTACCTTCTCAAGCATCTCTTGCTTCTTGTGTCTGAATGTCAAATTTTCTATTCAACTCTGGATTTTTCCTCAAGAATGCTTGAAAGTCCTCTATTCCACTGAATGACCATATTTTCCCCTGAAACAAAATACTCAGTTTTGCTGGGTAGGTGACCCTTGGTTTCAATCCCAGCTCTTTTGCCCTCTGGAATATCATATTCCATGCCCTTCAATCCCTCAGTGTAGAAGCTGCCAAGTCCCGAGCTATTTGATTGTGTTTCCACAATATTGAAATTGTATCTTCCTGGCTGCTTGTAGTATTTTCTCCTTGATCTGGGGATTCTGGAACCTGGCTATAATATTCCTGGGAGTTTTCTTTTTGGGATCTTTTTCAGGAGGTGATCAGTGGATTCTTTCAACCTCTATTTCCCCCTCTGGGTCTAAAACATCAGGGCAGTTTTCCTTGAGAATTTCTTGAAGGGTGATTTCTAGGTTCTTTCTTTGATCATGGCTTTTGGGTAGTCCAAAAATTTTTAAATTATCTGTCCTGGATCTATTTTCCAGGTCAGTGGTTTTTCCCATGAGATATTTCACATTGCCTTCTATTCTTTCATTTGTTTGGATCTGTTTAATAGCATTTTGATTTCTCATAAAGTCACTAGCTTCCATTTGCTCCAGTCTAACTCTGAAGGAATGAATCTCCTCAGTGAGCTTTTGAGATTCTTTTTCCATCTGGCAAATTTGGGTTTTTAAGGTATTCTTCTCCTCATTGCCCTTTTGGGCCTCCTTTGCCATTTGAGTTAGTCTATTTTTTAAGGTGTTATTTTCCTCAGTCAGGCTGTTGACTCTCATTTCATACTTTTCCTGTATCCTTCTCATTTCTCTTCCCAATTTTTCCTCCACTTCTCTTATTTGGTTTTTAAAATCCTTCTTAAGGTCCTCTATGGCCTGTAACCCACTCGTATTTTCATTTGGGGCTTTTGGTGCAGGAGTTCTGACCTCACAGACCTCCTCCTGTTCCATGCTTCAATCCTCTTTGCCCCCAAAATAGGAGTCTAATGTTGAATTTTTTTGTTTATTTTGTTTCCTTTGCCCAGGCATGTTGCCACTTAATTACTTGAATTTTGGGCTTTTTGCCACAGTAGGGCTCTGCCACCAGACAGGGGAGCTTCCATCCCAAACATTGGGGTCTTCACAACTTCCGGAAGTATTAGTTGGGTGACCTCGGTAAAGCCTCCATACACCTCCACCCCAGACCACAATCCAGATCCAAGCAGATTAAAGCAAGAGCGATTAACCCCCAGACTGATTGCTGGATCTCCCTACAGTTTGCAGACCAGGAGATGAAGCTGCAACTGAAGCTGCAAAATGGCGTCTGTGCCGCTGCTCCTCAGCCACTTTTTGCCCCCAGGGGAAGAAGCTGACACGTTCCCCAAATACTGGTCCCAAAGTCCATAGGGCACTAACCTCTCACTTTGTCCTAGGTATGTCTGTGTTGATAATTCTGGAATCACCACAGCTGCTGGTGTTCTGGGGTCCCTCCAGCTGGCTGCTGGCCAGGTCGCCCTGGGGCTAAAACCGCTCTCAGAGAGTTGCACTGGCTGCTTCCAAAGCGCTGCACTGGCTGTTCCCTGCCGGGCTGCCGGGCTGTCCTCAGGGGGACGTTAGCTTCTCTGGGTCGTTCTGTGGGTGCTAGAGCTCCAGAAGTTGTTCAGAGTCCACCTTTTACATGGTTTGGAAGTGGTGTGGGGGAGAGCATGTTGGAAGTGCTGTTTCTA
Organism: Gymnobelideus leadbeateri; assembly: GCA_011680675.1. Classification (NCBI taxonomy): domain Eukaryota; kingdom Metazoa; phylum Chordata; class Mammalia; order Diprotodontia; family Petauridae; genus Gymnobelideus; species Gymnobelideus leadbeateri. Next base: position 509,951 of record WOXC01009709.1, on the reverse strand, counting down.
CTCCGCCATCTTGGCTCCACCCCCTAAAACATAATTTTTTAAAGACACAATGGGGCATACAGCCTCATTGGGACACAGAGTGAACCTTGGATCTATCTTCCTGTAGGGGATTAATCCAAGGCAGTACTTTGAGTTATATTGTAGATTGTGGACATCCCTGCAAAAAGGCAAGACAACTGGAGAAGGTGTACTACTTGATTTTCTAACAAGCTCCATTTTATTTCTCATTTTTCTGGGGGCCCTTCACTGCAAACTCCTTTATAAGTATAAAGCAAACAATGTGAGTTTTCATTGCTATTATTACATTTAATATGTGTTGATAGAGAATGTCATGTCCATGTCACAGATGAAACAAAGAGAAATTAAGAAAACAAGAATCCCTGGCATCCAGCAACAAGATAGTGTACAAGTTCCATGTGGTTTCAACCAGAAACCAGAAGCAGGTACCTGGGATCCAAATAGCAAAGAACCTTATTTCTCCAGAGAGAAATATTAAAGGAGGTAGCTAAGACCTGAAGTTGAAATAGAATTGAGTAGGCAGGAAATGTCTGGGAGAGTGTTTAAAAAATCTATTAATTTGAGCTTTTTAGAGGTGACATGAGAGAAGAAATATAAAATTAAATTCAAAGGACTTTTCCAGACAAGATAGCTCTATCTGAATAGAAGACAGACCACCCAAGTTCCACATACTTACTCTATCAAAGTCTGCAATTCACTCTAAACCAAAAAATGATCAAGAAAGCCAGTGAAAAAGGAATTAAATGACTCCTCTAGCCACAGAACTAAACAAACAAACAAACAAAAAAATCCAGAAGCACACAGGCAATAAGAAAGGAATCTCCAACAACATAGGCAATGCCTGTACAGAGTAGTCTCTCAGTGGAACCAAGAGGCTGGGTATGTGTAGCCTTCAAGGCTCCATGTCCAGCAACATCAACAGTTGAGTTAACCCCTAAAAAAACCCCAGGTGGTGGAAAGCCCCAGGATAGGGAAGTTGGAAGTTATGAGTAGGTGCTGCCATACTCAGACTGGGATAGCCCAGACCCAGGGACTATGATATCCCTAACACTCTGTTCTGAGACACCAGAGAGAGTCCCCAAAATTTAACAATCTGAACCTGAATGGTACAGGAGAGCCTAACTCCAAAAGATGGAAGTCCATGCTGGAACCTAAGAGATAACAAAGAAACTAAACAGCACTAACCATCACCCCCAGAAGCCCAGCATACAGCAGAGCCTGATCTTGCCACAAAGCCCCAATGGAGGAGCTAGAAAGATAAATAAGTCAAAATGTCATCAAAGGATATTGAGAAATAGAGGTCCTAAATTTGGATTGGTTCTGTTGTAAGGTCTCAGAAAGGGGGGTGGTGGGTGGGAAGAAAAGAGGATAAGAACACTAGTGTAGAAAGGAGAAAGAGGGTGAAACTTATTATTTCCCATAATTGGGGGTGTGAGAATAGGAGTATACAAACATGAAGCGAGAGAAAAGGGGGGCAAGAGGAAGAAGCATCTGATCACACTCTCTCTTATCTGAAATTGACAAAGGAGGGTTGAACACACAGGTTACCACAGAAATATATTACACTCCACAACTAAGACACAGAGGTGGCATCATGGATAGGACACTGGACTCAGAGCAGGCCCATCACAACCTGAAGCAAGCCAAAGGATTTCCTCTACATACAAAGGATGATTTCCTCTACATTTTTTGAGGGGCACCTGAAATCCTTTGGCCTTTAGCAAGCAGCCTAAGGGCCACAAGCCAGCCTGACTGAGTAAAGAAAACCTTAGTTCAAACCCTGCCCCAAACATTGACTAGCTGTGTCACCCTTGCCTGGACAATTCACTTAACCTGTTTCAGCCTCAGTGTCTTTGTTATGTAAAGTGGGAATGGATAATAATACCAACCTCACTGGATTGATGCAAATATCAAGTGAGGTAATATGTATAAAGCACTTTGCAAACCTTAAATTAGCTAGCTAGCATATAATCCCTATCAGCAGGGAAACAAGTGGGGATGAGGATTGGGGTGGGGCTAGTAGGGTACTGGCTGAGCAGGAAGAAAATACCTGGGAGGGAATAGCCACAAGGAAGATAACCTTCCTGATCCTAAAAGAGATATTAAAGGGGGGAAGGGGAAAGAGAAAAGAACTAGACTCTAAAGGGCTGCCTCATATTGCCTCTTAGACAATTGAGGAATGGATTAAGAAATTGTGGTATATGAATATAGTGTAATATTATAACAGCATAAGAAATGGTGAAAGTAACTATTTCAAAAAAATTTTCAGTAGAATGAAATGACACAGAGCGAAGTAAGCAGAACCAGGAGAACAGTTTATACAAGAACAGCAACATTGAAAAAAAAATTTTGTAAAGTCTTAAGAGGTATGATCAATACAGTGGCCAACTGGGAGTACACAGGACTTATGGGGCAGGAGCAAATATTTTTGGAAATGGCCACTGTGTGGATTATTTGACTATGCATATTTGTTACAAGAGCCTTTTTTTCCCTCTTCCTTTCTCTCAGCTTTTAATTGAGGCAAGAGAATGAGGGGAGAAGGGTTGCCAATAGGGAAGACCAAAAATGGCCATTTTTAATGAGAATGGGAATTTGAAGATCTTCCCTGCCCCTTAATGGACCTAGGGGGGAGTTTGAAGATCTCCCCTGCTTTGAAAATAAACTCTGCCCCTCAATAGGCTGAATGTAATCACATGGAGCCCGTGATGGAGAGAATTTGCTGAAGGGTGCAGCAGAGCCCACAGGAAGCTTCCCTGCTGTGAAGATGAACTGCCCCCTAATAGGCTGAATGTAGTCACATGGAGACTGTGGTGGGAGGGTTTTGCTGAAGGGAAGCAGAGCCCACAGGAAGTTTACCAACTTCAGAGCTGGCCAGAAGGTGGGAGAGAGAGGAGGATTTCAGGCAAGGAGATGGAGAGGTTTGTGAGTAAATACTGATCTTGTATTTGATTGTGGGAAGGCTGAAGGATGCTGTGGCTCTCAGTGTTATTATGGCTTCTGAATATCTTTGGTGCTATGATGGAATCAGCTTACTGGTTTTGGGATTCGGTTTTCTGGTGTCTAAATAAATGCTTCAGTTATATCCTCTATCTAGAGAGGTTGTGATAGAATGTCATGAGATACTTATAGTCACGGTCTTTATCATGATGGTGGGCGCTATAAATATCTCATTAGCACTACACCATTATAACCTGTTTTTAAGTAAATAGAAGAGGCAGCTAGATGATGCAGTGGATAGAGCACCAGCCCAGAAGTCATGAGGACCTGAGTTCAAATCCACCTCAGATACTAGCCATATGACCTGGAGCAAGTTACTTAACCCTGATAGTCTCCCCAAAATAAACACATAAACAAAAAAGGAGAGAACTGTAAAGCCAAGCACAAGCAGCTTTCCAGAGGACTGCTGCTGTGAACAGCTTTCAAAGTTCTGATTACACCATATAGTGAACCCTCTATTTATTCAGTAACAAACTAAGACAAAACATTCACAGAAATTAAAATACAGCATTCACAATGTTATAGCTTAACAACTTATCACTAAAGTGGCCACATAGTAGTCACATAGTTTTAAGCAAAAGATAACATTTAGTAACACAAATCATTTAGTAAGTCCTTAATTCAATCATCCTTAAGAAGGCAAGCTTCCTTAATTGACACTAAGTACAAAGGTCAAAGTCCTCCACCCCTAGGTCATGTTGTCTTAATCTTTTCAGTCAAAAAGTCCTCTTTCTTCTTAATTGGAGAAGTCCTTAACTCAATCATCTAAATGTAAAGGTCAGAGTTCTCCACCCCTAGGCCACAGTTTGCATTAAATACTCAAATACTTCCATGGTTCCTCTTCCATGGTCCCAGCTGCCTGAATCTCTCCAACTGCCATTTGGGTTCAAAGGCCGACAGCTCTCGGTTTCTTTGTCTAGCTTCTTGTGCAGTTCCTGTTCCATATTGAAGTACATAGTGTCTGGTCGACCTTAAGTCCTTCACAATTTCTGTTCCTGAGAAGACAAAGCTTAACAAAGCCACAATAACATTCATCCATATTGCCAGCATCCTCATCAATTCACTTTCAGACTGAGAAATCAACATAGACCCAACAACAAGGTCTGAGGAATTAACACAAATCATCAGCATGGTCCCAGGACCTCTGAAATTGTCAGCAAGACCCTCCTCCAAGATTTCTGTAAACATACAACAAGAAAATCCTCTTTCAGGGCTTCTGAACCAGCAGCAAGGTCCCAAGGCTTCTGTAACAACAGCACTGTCCTCTATCCACAGACAAATCAGACAAAATAACAAAACAGATGGACACAGTACCACAGCCATGCCTCCTTCCAGTTCTCCTCTCTTCTCATTTCTTCTCAGTTCTCAGGTCTCTTCTCTCTCTAAATACCCAGCCTCTAGATACCCACTCTCAACAGTTCTGGCCTCTCTAAGCTTGGGCTTTTCCTTATATACAGTATTAGCTCCTCCCTGTTCTGCCCCTTCCTGTTACATCAACAAGTCCATCCCACTGTGGGATTCACAAGTTCTGGGTCTAATATTTGACACAATCATGAACTTGAAACAAGGTGCTAAGTACCTGTTTGATTGCAAATACAAGGGGCAGGGAAGATCTTCAAATTCCCATTACTATTACATTAACATAAGGAAGTTTAAAAGGAAGTGAAGACAAATAGGACAGTTTTGAAAATATAGTATAAAAATTATTACATCATTTTTTTCCAGCAAGCAGTATCAAATCTTATAGTTTCCTATGGAATTCTCTTTATGTATTCTGCTGTGAATATGAAAATATTCCTCATTTGTTCGTTCAGTGTTAACTTTTCCCCTGCCCCCAACATGAGACTATTTTGATGACATTCCTCCCTTATTTATAACAAGTAGTCATAGTGGATGCTCTTGTAGATCATAACTAAGAACCTTGACCTTCACATGGCATGAAAGAAAAAAGTACAAGGACTAAGATCTAATACTATTTCCTCCATTATTCATCTTTCTGGATTTTCCACAGGTAATAAAAACTTCATAGTAAATATACCAGGGGTGGGGAATCTGTGACCTCGAAGCCCCATTGTGGTCTTCTAGGTCCTTGGGTGGGGCCTTTTGATTGAGTCCAAGTTTTACAAAACAAATCATTTTATTAGAGGGATTTGTTCTGGGAAGTTGGGATTCAGTCAAAGGGCCACACTTGAGGACCTAGACAATCACATGTGGCCTTGAGGCCACAGGTTTCCCACCTCTGAAATAAACTTTATGGTGTACTTATTTCTCTGTGTGTGAACATATACATGTATAAAATATACATATATACACATAAATATGTGTGTGTGTGTGTGTGTTACCCCATCCAGGGCAGCATGTTTTAAAGCCTGGGACAGGAAGACTTTTTCAGTGATCCTAAATGAGAGCTTCCCCCACCACGGTCCATGAAGGTGATAGTGTTTCACTGGCTCACAACTGATTTTTTAACAGTTTATAAAACTCTACCTTATGAAAGTCTTTATTACTTTAAAAAGTTTAGTGTGTAAATGTGTGTGTGTTTGTGTGCTTGTGTGTGTGTGTGTTTTGGGGGAAGGAGGTTCATAGTCCTCGATCAATTTTATAAACTTACAAGATGGGAACCTTTGTCTGAGATCCAAAAGTTATTTCCCTATGGAAAAAAAGGAGGCATGCCAGTTGGCAATCAGTTTAGATGATAAACACAACTTCTAATTTGTTTTCAGTGATTGGGGCTGCCTCCAAGATCAGGAGAATGGACTTTTGTCAGAGGAGCCATCACTCTTCGAAGATTTATAGGCATATACTACACATTTCATTAGGATAAGTACCCAGGAAATTTTTTTAAGGCAAAAATTTATTAAATATTCAATCATATAAAATAAATTACATTTATTCATCAAATGAACTACATTAATTTAGAAACTAAAATAATTAAATTTATTTTCTAAAAATTAACTAAACTTTAAAATATAAATTTTTTTAAATGAGACAAAATGACAAAAAAATTTTTTTCGGAAACATCCTATGTTATAGGAAAACAGCAAGCTGACAGACTAGCATGGCTTTTTTAGAGTACATTTTACCTCTTCTTCTTCAGAGAATAGACCAGAATGCAGCCTAACAGGGTTGTATTCTAGGGCTGTCTGGTGGACACCTGTATATTCCCAGTCCCTTCCCTCCAGGAATTAGTAAGAGGGGGCCTTGTGGTAGGAGCACAGGGGAGTTACATGGGAGTCCGTGGCTCTTGAGCACAAGTCAGAGAACACACACCTGAAAGTGGACTTTCCTAGTACAAGAAGCAATAGCAGTGGGGCTATTCCCAGCAAAGCACAGAACAAGTAGATATGTGCATTTCCACTCTGCCTAAAATTGGAATTCACATCCACTGTTCCTGAATTCCAGTGTTTCTATGTAAACTGTGTAAAGGAGGGGAGATTCCAGCATACTGCCACAGAAGAGAAATTTCATAAATCTCTCTCCCAGCTTCTTAGAGAAAGAAAATGATCACATGTGGCTCCTTAGGCTGGAGGATTAATAAAGAGGACCCATGACTTGGGAGAGCAAAGGACTTGGATCTTACCCCTTCTAGACCTCACTATTACAGTGAATGACTCAAGACTACAATATAGGTCCAATGGAAAGAGGCGTTGCTTGCTCAGCAGCTCAAAAACATTGATTGCCTTTGGGAGGATTTATGAACTATTTAAATATCCTATATATTTTCTCTGTTTATTGACTTCCTTGAATCTTTTGCATCTTTTATATTTTTTGTGGGGTAAAATAAAGATTATCTTATACCTGATACCCATAACATTATTTTTTAGTACTTGCAAAGTAGCTGACAATTGTTACCCATATTTAGGTAAACTTAAACATATGAGTCAAACCTAATCTAAAGTTGGAGATTTGTTACAGAAAATTCCCAGTGATGAAACACTGAACCAAAAAGAAAATTACCCTCTTTGGCCAGTCCCAGGATTGGACCTGGCCTGTGTGAGAACAGAAACTTTTTTCTTTTTTTTCCTTCCTTCCTTCCTTCCTTCCTTCCTTCCTTCCTTCCTTCCTTCCTTCCTTCCTTCCTTCCTTCCTTTTCTTCCTTTCCTTTTTGTTTTTTAGGGAGAGGAGGTAGAGTGGGGAGAGGTAGAGGTCATGGACTACAGATCACACTTTTAATCCTTAAAACCTGACTTCTCTTTTATCCTTGTATCCTATTCCTTCCAAACCTGAACCTCCCTCTGTTGGTCTTGCCCTCTAAGCCACTAATAGCTATCACACTAAGTCTGTTAAGGAGAAGTGAACTGGCAAGAACAAGCTAATTCCAAATATCTTTTTTTGGGAGGTCATCTTGCATAATGGTTAGAGCATTGGACTTGGCATTAGGAAGAAGTAGGATCAATTTCCACCTCTGATTCTTAATTTGTGAACATTTAATCTCTCCAAAGTCTCAATTTCCTCACCTAATGCGAGAATAATAATATAGTAGAAAGTACACTCAGAACTTACTCTCCCAAAGTCAGTTCCCTCACCATTTTAGACATAGCTCTGAAGGACTGGGGAGTCTTTTCTCTAATCCCATCAACTTAAGATGACATTCCAGTGTGGTTCCCTAATGGTTAACCAACAGACTAAAATCCCAATTCCATTTAACCAATTAACATCAATTAGCTTTCACAAAACAGGTAGGTGGCAGAGTGGATAGGGCACTGTATTTTTAAATCTGGAAAACTCTTCCTGAGTTCAAATCTGGCCTCAGACACAAGCCTTGTAACCCAGAAGGACATAGCAAATCACTCCAGTATCTTTGAGAAGAAAACCCAAATGGAGTCATGGAGAGTCAGACTTGATTGAATAACCACCGCCACCACCATCGGGCTTTTACAAATGTACATTTCTTTAGATATAGCAATAAAAAAAGTACATTTCTTCCCAACATCTTGAGACATATTCGCCCCTATAATAGTTCAGTGTCTGTGAGAGTATGGGCTCAGACAAAGCATTGATTCTACCTAGTTGACAATGTCCAAATGTGACACTTCTACTGATCAGTGCTAATCTCCTGGACTGGGTTCCAAAGGTCTTCAGGCCATAAAGGCTGGACTAGCTCAAAATCTGGCATGGACTAACCTCTCAGACTGGATTCCTGGATGGCTTCCTCTCCAGACCTTTGGAAACTCTCAAAATCATAGCCTCCAGATGAATCTCCTTAATCTAAAACAATAAAATCAAACTTCAAGACAGGCAAAGAATTGAGGCCTATATTCAGATGGCCAAATGCTGGTGTTGGGCAGGGAAGGGGCTGAAAGCTTTTCTCCTTATTGCATTGGCTTTTACCAGATGCTGTCTAGCAGGAAGAAGTCATCTAAAAGCAGTCCAGTGAAAGAGAATGGTTCAACCAAGAGAACCAAACAGAAGCCAACTAATTCCCTTTTTAAATTCCTTCACAGTAAATAAAAAAGCCTCCTATTCACCTGATCAGGACCAGTTACGGAACATTTATACGTGCTCCAAAGTCTCTCCAGGACATTTGGATTGCACAACTCTCCTAGAAGCAAACTCCCCAGGCTTTTCTACCTGGGGGACTGCATCAGCAGTACTCTCCACATGTTCTCATTGGCCAGTCCACCTTTTCAATATCTCTATCATCTACCTGACAGCACTGATATGAGCTTCAAATGAGATAATATATGTAAAGTGATTTGCAAATGTTACAGTGTAATATGAATGAAAAAGTATTTATTAAGTTCTTGCTGGGTGACAGGTTAGTAGCATAGCCTTCTTACTGTGAGGTCACAGTGCCACATGCTCAGGCTATTTGACACAGGTCTCGCTCTTTCAGAGAAGTTTATGGTCTGCTCTTTTTCCTCAGAGCTCACAACATTACATAAAAGGCCTATATGACAGCTATCTGTGGGTACTTGTGATGTACAAAAAGTTTAGGAAAAACAGTTTCTGGGCAATTAATCATTTTATTAATCATACGAGCATATAATTAATAAAGGGGGTCAGGGACACTCTGGAATGCCAAAGACCCTCATGATACCCACTCAACACTTATATGCCCTTGGAAGAGTAGATGTTCCTAAGGGTGGTGTTCACCTCTGATAGTTAACAAGTAATGAGAGAGAAAGAATATTATAATGAGAGGTGGACCTATTCTAATGAGGGGCTGAGGAACTTGATTTTAATTATTATATCCTTACTTCCAAATCACTCCCAGACTTTTGGCAATCTAATCAAAGAATTTGTCTGCACCCTAACTTGGGTAGAACACAATGGACTTCCCCACCTGGGTGGGGTCTGAATGAGACTGAGGAGAAAGTTAATCCAATCTCATTATCAGTGATGTCTTTCAGATGCTGATTTGGCCTACTGGAGAATAAGGTTTCAGAAAGGTATGAGTCCTGGCTTTTACCAGAGGCTGTCTAGCAAAAAGTCATATAAAAGCAGTCCAGTGAAAGAGAAAGGTTCAACCAAGAAAACCAAGGTTAGTCCATGCCAGGTTTTGAGTTAGTCCAGCCTTTATGGCCTGAAGACCTTTGGAACCCAGTCCAGGAGATTAGCACTGATCAGTAGAAGTGTCATGTTTGACTTGACCAGATAAGACTCTGGGCAGCTGTTGAGAACCCCCCAGCTTTGAAAACCCAGATGTTGATGCTTCCCTCTCTGGTAACTGTGATTTGGTATGGATAATGGTTGGACAGTTTGGAAGGCTATCTGCTTGATCTGTTTCTTTGTCTTGTAACTTCTGTCTGTATACTCTGAAGTTTGGGGTGCTGACCTTTTCCCCCTGAACTAGGCAAACTATATATGATTCATTGATTAAAGTAAGCTTGTTAACCCACTTTGAGTTGCTTTCCTTTAGAAAAGCAGATCTAAGAACCTGTGTTGGCAGCTACCCTGGGGATGCTGGGGTGCTTGCTGCTACATAGTCCTATCTCTGATACATGTACAGAAAGAAGATTCTCTCTCTAGAAGCATGTATACATTGCCTACTTGTACCACAAATGGCTAGGCAAGATGGAAACCCTTGTTGATTAGTTTCTAGTTTTCTAGCCTGAGAATTTATATGAAAATATTGATTAGGAAAACAGGCACACATAAAGGGTGCTTTTTTATACCCTGAAGGTACATTTCCACTGACCTTTGTCTTGAAAGGAAGATGAAGGACTAAAGGGAATGCTCTCTAAGATTGTGATGGCCCACCTGGTCCACATTCTGTATACATATATGCTTAGAATTCTAAAAATAGGATAATCTATAAGTCTAGAATCCCCATCCCTGAATATAAGACATTGCCTAGTTCAAAAGCAATCCTTTATATCAGTGGCCTCTAAAGAGTAGGACTATGTGACCAACCAATCAGATTTTATCCCTCCTTCCCCCCATGGTAGCCAATCTTGGAACTTCCAACACAACCATTCCCACCATTGTCCCCTAGTACCCAATTAATACTTTAAATCCCTCTACTATGCAAACTCCAACTCCACAACCTTTCTGAGTTGGGTGTTGGCTTCTCAGGGAACCTGAGGCTTCTCCTAACCACTATCTGGGCATCAACAATAGTAGCTGTATGGGTGCTTTTGGAAAAATTCCCTACCCACTATGTAAGACACTTCCCCCACTTCCACCCTCCCACCCCCACTACCACCACACCCATTATCTGGTAGCTATGTTAAGTGCTGCTTGGAGGGAAAGCTTTGCACTTCTTGGCAGGGACAGGTAAGTAAGAGAGCAGCCCCTCCCTTCTTCCTCTAGGGTAGGACAGATTTCGTTACACAAGATGAATCTGCACAGATGGGGGAGAGGGGGTGACCTTCAGAGTTAATTTCATTATATTATCTTTCCCCAAAAGCCCAAATCACTTCTAAAGCTACCTATTACAAGGACATCCAATCATTCAGGTTCACAAATTCATTGTCGTTTATTACTCTTCACTCTCCCTCATCCCATATATCCAAAGAGTTGCTACATCTTGTTTCTACCTCCACAAGATCGCTTATGTAATATCTGCCCCTTCCTCTCTACTTACATAACCACAACTCTAGTTTAGGACATTACCTCTCACCTCAAATCTGTCTCCTTCTCAAGCATCTTCCACTAAGTTGCTGATGTAATTCCTTTATTCAATAAACTCCAGTGATTCTCTATCAACATTAAGAATTAGTAGTATTTCATCTTTATCCCACTTTTTAAAAGATTTCATTTTACATAAATTTTATGATGTATATTAATTATTAGGTCAATGGTACATGTGTAAATGATTTTTAAATTATTAATTATATGCATAAAACACAGGCAAACAGTAGAACATAATTAGAATTGCTCTTCATGGTTTTGGTGGACTGAGTTGGAGCTTTGGGGCCACCCTCCAACCATGTATGATTCATCATCAAGGTATTTGCACCACATGATGATACAGAGTCTCCTAATTCACAACTAAGCTGGAGCAGTGAACTAAGTGGATATACAAAAAAAGATCAACCAGCCCCTCTGACTCTCTTTTGTCTGTTTAAAAAGCATGTTAGGACTGTTTGGAGCTGTTTCAAAAAGTTGGGTGGGAGAAGGGAAAAGTGCCTCTCTCCCACTGAGCCTCCAAGCAGCTGTGAGCACGTCTTGCCTAGACAAGTTTTCATTTGTCCATCAGGCTACCTTTGTCTCTTTTGTTTTTGTTTTTTCCCCCTACTCTTAGGTGAGTTCATATTCCTAGATGGATATGTCCAAGCTTGAAAGTAACCTTGTGAATTTGAAAGGTAGGGATGGAAATCTTGGGGCCTTTCTGATTGGAGCTGGCTAGTGACAAGGAATATTTGTACTGAAGAGGGACACAAACCTGGCCATTCTACAACAACCATAAGGATAGTGCCAAGATGAGGCTGAATGTGAATTGCCTAATTAGCAATTTTGAAAATTGCTTTATTTTCTGATTTCTAAATATCAGTGTTACAGCAAATTGTATCAGTAGTGGCAAGTTCATTCTGGCTCACTATTCCAGAACCAGAATGGCTACATTTCCCCCTTAATAATGTTATTGGATCAAGCCTCTTCTATAGATATGTTAAGTACCAGTGAATAACATCTTAATTTTGTTTGACCACTTAACTTTTAGAAAGAATTATTTGCTTCAAGAATTAAGAAGGGATAGAAGTATACACATTTCCCTCATCCTAATTTCTGGGCAAATTCTCCCCTATACCACCTCAGTCTCTAGGGAGAATGGATTCACACTTGGTAGTTTCTACACACTTTTTCCACCCAATTTTTGTTCAAATGCAGCATTACTGATGGATTATTTGCCTCTGGGTTAAGTCCCAAAGGTCAAATGTCACTATTTGACCACCCCACTCTACCCCACTCACCCAGGGTATCAATAGTAGTCTAACTACAATGGCCATGATGGAAACCAACTTCAAGACTTCTGAACTTTCAGCCTCCTAAACTGCTAGACTTCCAGTTAGCTCAGTCTTCTGATCTTTTAAAACTTGTTAAATTCTAGCCTTTAATTTTACTTAAATGGTAAAAACAAGTATGGAGGAAGAGAACTGGGGCCCACATTCATGAGGTTAGATGGTCGTCTCAGAAGGAAGGAGGAGACCTGACCCCTAGGTCAACATCTCTTACTATATGCCATCAATAAAGGAGTCAGAACAAGACAAGAGGTCCAACCAAGAAATAGGTTGAGGCCAACTGAGGACTTTTAAACATATCTTGGAGAGTTTAAGTTCTGCAACTGAAGCTAATAAAAGAGTCTCATTCTCCACATGGTTAGCAGTTACATAATGTTAAATAATGTCTGCACATGCTTCAAAGTCTCTCCAAGACACTCTCATTATAATTTATTATGACTCTTCCAAGAAGCAATGCTCAAAAAAATTTTTTCTCTGTTAAGAGTGCATGATCCAAAAAGTGTGGTGACCCCTGCTCTGAATTTATATAACACGGGCAATTGACTTTCTTTCTTGCCTTCTATAACTGCATCATTCACTAAGCATAGCAAAATTTCATAGAAAATTAATAAGTACTCCCTTCTTAAAGCACTTCACCCTTCTCAAATCTCCTTCTCAGGGAGTTCTCAGAGAACATTCTCTCTTAGGATAGCAAAGAGAGCATTCGCTTACCCCTTTTTTTGCCCAAGGCCATGGAAAAGATCAGAAAAAAGGATTGCATATCTGGAACCCCATAAAGTCATCTCAGCAAGCTAAGGAGAAACTGTTAGAACTAGAAAGATGGCTCCTTCTCTGCTTTTCCCCCATCCAGCAAGAGTCTACAGCAGCAGCAGCTGTTTAGTTCTTCTTTCCCATTGTTACTGTACAGTCATGCCTGGCTCTTAGTGATGCCATTTGGGGTTTTCTTGGCAAAGATACTAAAGTGGTTTGCCATTTTCTTCTCCAGCTCATTTTACAGATGAGGAGACTGAGGCAAACAGGGTTAAATGATTTATTCGGAGTTACACAGCTAGTAAGTGTCATAAGCCAGATTTGAACTCAGATCTTCCTGATTCTAGGCCCAGAATCTATCCACTTCACCACCTAGATGCCATTTAGTATTAGTTGCTGTAGCTGCCTCTCCCATTAGTCATTCACATCCTTGACCTTGGGATTGGTCTGGTTTTCCTTTGAGAGCATTGGCCTCAGAGAAGTTCCCCTCCTGGGTAAATAATGCCTTGGATACCAAGGCTGTAGCAGTAGTCAGCAACATTCTTAATCACTGCTACAGGCCACAGGGCTCTTGCAGATATTTTTAGTCTCAAGGACAAGATGACAAAAGAGTACTCGTTTCTTTGTGTTCCCTGAACTGGAATGGCAGGATATCTCTCCAGGAGGCCTGCATCCAGATCTAGTTTCCCTCCTCATGTCCAGAGGCTTCTTACCCCAGGGAAAACACAGGATCCCCAATTCCACGTGAGGGAAGAGAAAAAAAAATTGCTATCAATATTAGCATTCTTGACCAAGTTCACTTTCTCTGTCCTAAAATCACAATTAATTAACGCACAGAGATAAAATAATAATTCAGACATAGCCACTAGCTGTGTCACATTTTCTGAATTACCTTCCTACAACTCACACTAGCACTCAGGTTTGCAGATTGGATCTCAAGGATGTGAGACTATTCTCAAAGGTTCCTAACTGTATTGGATAGGCCAGCCCTCTAATTGTGCGGAATTTTAATTAATAGATAGAATTCGTTCAAAACAAAGGCAACTATTTACTAAAATATTATCATAAAAATAGTAGTTACAAAATATTTCTTGACAAACCTAGAGTTTACTTTCTTTTTAAAAATTTTTATTTAGTTTTAGTTTCCTTTCTCACAAATACACACAGCTTCTGTGGGAAGAGGGGGCACACAGAGTACAATGGTGGTGAGCTACACACATTTGTAGCCAAGGTAGTTTACACCACGGATAACTACATGGCTCCAAAGTACTTTCTTCCTGAGGTAGCCTTACACTGCTCCCCCCAAAAATACATAATCTTTGCTAGATTCTCTAGGTCTACTCTTTGTTCAACTCCGTGGCCAGGGCTAGCTCTCTCTTTAATCAATAATTGGTTCTCTTCTCTGCTGCTAGGAGTCATATTCCTTGAAGCTGTTTCCTGAACTGAGTACTATGTCTTTGTCTCTCTCTGTTCCCTGCTTTTATGTGGTATCACCTACTGAGCAAGTAGCTTAACCCCTATGATACCATGGCCACTGAGAGTGAAAGGGGAGAAAAATCCCTTCCCCCCTCTGCCTTCTGAGTCACAGTTCACAAAGCTGTTCACTGTTTACAATAGTCAGATTCCTCAAACTGCCTCAGAGCCTGGCAGACTTAACTTTGTAAGGTTTTCAGGCCTTTAGTCCTCATTTAGAAGCCCCTTCTCTGGATGGACCCCCACCAGAAGGACTCAGGTTTTCTCTAGGGGTCTCTCCCACCATACAACCATAAACAGGTGGGCAAATCAAGTGGTGATTTTTAAGTTTGATATAGGGAGAGCAGCAGCCACCTGGGCAAATACAGCTGTCAGTACAAATGGGTACTCTAGAAAAAGTGAGAAGAGGCACAATGGCCACCTGGTAGACAAAGGGCGATGACACTAAGGGAGTTTTTGTTGAAGGTCCTTAAACATGGGATTGATAAGGAAACAATCAATAGTTGGCCTATAGACTTTCCAGTAAAATTGGACTGTGACATCCAGATAGACTGCATAACCAAAGTGATAACAAATTTTCTGGGAAGAAAGGGGATTATTTAGCCAACTTGCTGGCAGTCCTGAGTCCCAGGGTATAAGTGAAGGAGACTTCTTAATAGGCTCCTAAGGAAGAAAGGGGAAGCCCCTCAGCCGAGCTCTCCATAGGGTTTCCCCTGTAGAGTTTAGATTTAGTTTAAGTTTTGGGGTCATTTCCTCGATAGGAGTCACTGAGAGTTTTTCCTGGTGATCTAGGAAACACTAAATTATTAGAGGTATGGAAAAAGCCTTGGTATCAACTCAGATTCCAAGACCAATTGAATACAAGGGGTTTAAGACAATTTAGCTACTTTACTGCAGATTATCCTGACCTCAAAGGAAGAGTTCATCTAGACCACCAGGTGACTATACCAAAAGTGGCATTGTTATGGGAATGGGAATTTAAGATCTTCCCTGCCCCTAGGCCCTTTAATAGGCTTAAGTGACTCTGAGAACCTTCCTTGATTTGAAAATACACTTTGCCCATTTTCAGAGAAAGAAATTAAAGATATCTATAAGCATATGAAGAAATGTTCTAAATCACTATTAATTAGAGAAATGCAAATCAAAACAACTCTGAGGTACCACATCTCTCCAGTCAGATTGACTAAGATGACAAAACAGGAAAATGACAAATGCTGGAGAGGATGTGGGCGAACTGGAACACTAATGCATTGCTGGTGGGGTTGTGAACTTATCCAACCATTCTGGAGAGCAATCTGGAATTATGCCCAAAGCTATAAATAATTTCATACCCTTTGATCCAGCAATACCACTTCTAGAGTTATATCCCAAAGAGATCATAGAAGAGGGAGGAAGACCCATATGTACAAAAATATTTATAGCAGCTCTTTTCGTGGTTGCAAAGAATTGGAAATTAAAGGGGTGCCCTAATTGGGTAAACAAGTTGTGGTACATGCATGTAATGGAATATTATTGTGCTATAAGAAATGAGGAGGAGACAGTTTTCATATTTACCTGGAGAGGCTTATACAAACTGATGCTGAGTAAGAAGAGTAGAACCAGGAGAAATTTGTATACAATCACAGACACAACATATGTGTGATGACCAACTATGACAGACTCTTCTCAGCAATGCAGTGATATAAGTCAATCCTGAAAGACTCATGAAGGAGAGAGATGCCTACATCCAGAGAAATAACTAGAATGCACTGAGCTTGAATCCTGATGGAAGAAAACTAATTGATCTTTTTCTTTTCATTGTTTGGTTTTATTTCTTCTTTACCATTTTTCATCCCATCTAGTACAATACAATACGCCTTTGTAACTTGACTAATGTCTATTGTGAAAGTATTTGCAGATCCTATACTGGACTGACTATATGCTGTTGTGGGGGGTGGGAGGAGGAAGGGAAGGGAAATGTGAAACTCAAGGAACTATGGAATTGAATCTTGTAAACTAAAAATAAACAAATAAATTTAAAAAATAATAAAGCTTAAGGCCAAAAAAGAAAAGAAAAGAAAATATACTCTGCCCCCTAATAGGCTGAATGGGGTCACATGGAGCCTTTTTCCCCTGAACTAGGCAAATGACATATGTTTGATTAAAGCAAGATTGTTAACCCATTTTGAGTTGCTTTCCTTTAGAAAAGCAGATCTAAGAACCTGTGTTGGCAGCCACCCTGGGTATGCTGGGGTGCTTGCTGCTACAGGCATCATCTGTGCTAATATTCCTGATGCTTTGCTCCCACTCATTGTCACTACTATACAACTACTGTGAATTATAAAGATCCACCACATGGAATAGATTGTTAGCATTGAGCATTCATTCCTTCCAAATTGGATTCCACATTTCCTTCAAAGGACCTTTAAATGTTTTTGTTTCTTTTTTCTTTCCTTTTAGTTTAGGTTTTTTTCCCCCCAGTATTTCCTATGCTAGGCTCTTCACATCCCTAAGATTAGGTTGGGGTATATGGGGTATTCAAGGAGGACTAGCACCTCTGGTGCAAGGATTTGCTGAGCTCTTTTCAGAACTGCTCACCCATCTTCTGTGATCATCTCTCACCCAACTCTCACCTGTGGCTCCAAGAAGCTGTAGCATGTGCAGTGGCCATAGCACCAATAAACCCCATCTCAGCAGATGGGCCAAACCAGGCTGAGGGTAACTGACAAGCCTCAAACTGGTCAGTGAGTTATCCGGACGTTCACCTCAAGAATACAAAGACTTCCTCTGGCAGAATGGGCAAGTGAGAACAATTTGTTCCAATGACCATAAAGGCAGCTGAAGCAAGTGCTGTGAAGTGCTTAGAGCTTGGTCAGGCATCAAAGATGCCAAGATTTATCTATTCACTGCATCCCAGACTATCTCCAGTCATCCTGACTTTTGTCTTGCCACTAGACTTCTATGACTCTGGAAGAGAGAGTGAGGCTAATTGACTTTATGTAACTGTCTCACTTAAATCTAATTCATAATTCATGGGCAAGTCAAAACATCACCCCATGATGTCATCAGTCATCTTTAAAAACAAAGGATAAACAAGAAGAAGATTAGGCTTCTCCAGTAAAGGCTTTTGTTTTTGGCTGGACCTGACTCAAGCCAATGCGCTGGAAGTTTAGGTTTGATAATAGAGCAAAATGAGACATTTGTAAGTCATTCAATAGTTAACAAAAAGAAATTTACTTAGCCATAGTAGGAGAAGGATATTTGATAAGGATAGACATTAAGGATACCTACAGTTGATTCAGCTAAGCAAAATCTCCTTGCCTGAATTGCCATATGATCCACCAGCCAAGATTCTCAGAAATCCTCTAACTCCTCACAGCTGCTCTGAAATCCAGAAAGGAGGAAGTGTTGTCAACAGTCTGAAGCTTTAATCCCCTAAATCAACCCAATGTCAAGGAATTTCTCAATACCTTTTAAGGAAAAACTAACTTAATCTGCATGAGGAGATTGGTTAAGATGTTGCTCCTACCATAACCCTAATACCATTTAAGTGGTGAAAGGTCCTCTAAAAGACCATTAAGACCTAGCCACCAAGGGGTGGTATGTGATAGGATCAACATCTACCAGGAATTGTCCGTATTCCCATTATGTAAGTTAGGATAGTTCCTTCCCTAAAAAACCCAGCTTCCTGGTGGACTCAGATGATATTAATGTGGCTTCCTTTGGTGACTAAGGGCACAAAAGTGGTCCGAAATCATTAGAATAAGAGAATAAGGGTATTAGACCCATAGTATGCTCTATATAAATGCTTATTTCCTTCTCCTTCACACTTGAAGGATATCTGAAAGTCAGGTGGGTCACCACACCTTGCCTTACACATTTCTTATGGAAACTAGGAGGTGACAGATACTTCTACTTGAGTTAAGTGTTATATCCTTTCTAGGGCTAAGTAAACCTCCATTTATCAAATGATATATGAGTATATCATTTCATTGCAATATAAAAGTTGATCTATAAGATCAGACTAGCAGTCTTGACTTGGGACAACTATAGGATGTTACTCCATTTTGTATCATAAATTATCTATGAATAGACAATCTATACACCTTTTTTTTTTTTTGTCCAGATGGTGATGAGTCAGTCAACAATCATTTATGAAGGCACTGTGCTAAGGGCTTAGGATACAATGAAAGACAAAAGACAGTTATTGCTCTCAAGGAGCTCATAGACTAAATACACACACACATACATACGTGTATGTGGTAAATGGGAGGTAATCTCAGAGGGAAAACATTAGCATTGAGGCAGACTGGGAAAGGCCTCTTTCAGAAGGTATCATTTGAGCTGAAACTGGAAAGAAACCAAGAAACAGATGAGGAGTAAGAGCATTTTAAGTACAGTGGACAGGTAGTAATAATAATAAAAGCTAGCACTGATTTAGCATTATGAAATTTGAAAATTGCTTTACAAATACAGGGTGTCCCCAAAGTCTTAATGAAATTTAAAGCTATAAAAGCTAAAACTTTTGGCACACTTTGTCTTTCTAAATTGATTTGCAAACTTTAAAGCTCTGTAGAGATGCTAGTTGCAATTATTACTAGTCATTCCTCATTCCTTAGCTTTATCTCATTGTTTCCCTAGCTTCTTTCAAGTCTTAGTGCTTCCAAAAGTCTTTGTGTGGTTTAAAGCTGTTAAAGATTAAAACTGCACTAAGATCTTTGGAACACACTGTATTATCTCATTTCATCCTCACAACAACCCTGGGAGGGATGTGGTATTTTATTATTTCCGTTTTATAGATGAGAAAACTGAGGTCAATAAAGGTTATGTTATTGGCCCAGGGTCACTGGTCTTCTTGACTCCAGGTGTACTGCTATGTCATTTGTCTACCTACCCAGAGAAAAGGCACAGCATAGGGTCAGGAATGTTATCTTTGAGGAAGTTAGTGTCACTGGATCCTAGGATATGTAGAGAAGAGTAAAGTATAAGAAGACTAGAAATATAGGAAGGAGATAAGTTGTGAAGGGCTTTAAAAGCCAAACAGAGATTCTTTAAATCACTATTGATTAGAGAAATGCAAATCAAAACCACATCACACCTATGAGATTGGTTAACATGACAAAACAGGAAAATGCTAAATGTTGGAAAAGATGTGGGAAAACTGGAACACAAAGGCATTGTTGGTGGAGTTGTAAATAGATCTAAACATTCTGTAGAGCAATTTGGAACTATGATCAAAGGTTATAAAACTGTGCATACCCTTTGGCTCAGCAATACCACTTCTAGGTCTATATCCCAAAAAGATCATAAAAAATGGAAAAGGACCCACATGTACAAAAATATTAATAGCAGCACTTTTTGTGGTGGCCAAGAATTGGAAATTGAGGAGATGCCCATAAATTGGGGAATGGCTGAACAAGTTGTGGTATATGGATGTAATAGAATACTATTGTAAAATAAGAAATGATGAGCAGGCAGACTTCAGGAAAACCTGGAAAGACTTATATGAACTTATGCTGAGTGAAATGAGCAGAACCAGAACATTGTATATAGTAACACCCACATTGCGGGATGACTGATATTGATAGACTTAGCTCTTCTCAGCAATGCAAGGATCTAAGACAACTCTAAGAGTACACACAATGGAAAACGCTATCCACAATCCAGAGAAAGAACTTCTGAGTCTGACTGCTCTCCTTTTCCTCTGTTGTTTTATTTTGTTTCTTCTTTCCTGTAGTTCTTTCCATTAATTCTAATTCTTCTTTACATCATGACTAATATGAAAATATGTTTAATATAAATGTATAAGTAGAGCTTATATCAGTCTGCACACTGTTTTGGAGAGCGGGGAAGAAAAGGAGAGAAAGAAAATTTAAAATTCAAAATCATGTGGAATTGAATGTTGAAAACTAAAAATTAATTAATAAAATAAATAAGGTAAAATAAAATAATAGCCAAACAGAGGATTTTATATTTGATCCAACAGGTAATAGAAAGCCACTGAATTTACTGAGTAGGGACTGGACATTTTCATACCTACACTTTAGGAAGATTACTTTGGTAGCTGAGAGGAGGACTGCTTGGATTGGGAATGGATTTGAGACAGGGAGACCAACCTTACTGAAAGAATCCAGGAATGAGGTAATGAGAGTTTGCACTAGGCTGCTGCATCAGAGAAAAGGGGATATATAAAAAAGAGAGAGAATGTGAACATAGAATATAGAACATAGAATAGGACTTGGCAAGAGACTGGATATGGCACTGAGTGCAAGTGAGAAGTCAAGGATGACAGCTGGCCTTAGTGACTGAGAGGACAGCTGTACTCTCCCCAGTAACAGGGAAGGTGGAAAAAGGAAGGTTTGGAGAGAAAGATAATGAATTGGAAGGAAGGAAACAAGCATTTATTATGAACTTACTATATGCCAGGCACCCTGCTAAACACTTTATAAATATTATCTCATTTGATCCTCACAACAATTCAGCATGGTATTATTATCCCTGTTTTACAGTTGGGAAAACTGAGGCAGAAAGAAGTTAAGTGACTTGTACCTTACATAGATACTAAGTGTCTAAGGTCAAATTTGAACTCGGGACTTCCTGACTCCAGGCCAGCACTCTAAGTTACTGTATCACCCACCTGCTTCAGCTGCTTCAGAGTCCAGGACAGAGCTGTATGGGTCAGAAGACCACTCACCGAAAATGACTCAGTGACATCTCAAAGTAGAAACAAAAACTATCTTTCTCGAGAAAGGGTGACGCCAAATCCACCAAGAAAGTCAGAAGGGAGGAGAGCAAAAGCAAGATTATAAAGATTATAAAACCCTAATGTGGAAATTCCACACCCTCTCCACTGTCCTACCTTACCATTGCTTGGTAAGGCAAGCTCACAGTTTTCTTATTAATGCCAACCAATCAGCACAAAGCCCTCTCCATTTATTAACCTAATTATCACTAATGAGGCTCTAATTTTGTTAGATAATATACATAATACGAGGTCCACTACATAAGCGCAGTAACAACCTCAAAATACTGAACCCCCTTCAGTCCAACCTAGAAGTGTCCTTATCTGGGCCTGAGTGTCCCAAGGTTGCTGTCTGCTGTCTGACTGGTCAAATCCACCTGCTGCTGCCAGCTCCTTTAATTTTACATTATTTCATTTTTAGTATTATCTAGGAGTTCTCTGGGAACTGGGAACCCAACTTCTTCCCAAGGCTACTGTCTGGTACTTCTTATCAGTAGTCTTGTTACAGCAATTCTTGCAGTTCTATAGAAACTTAACCCTTTGCTACCTCTCATACTACCATTCCTTTCCCCAAACTAAAAACACCTCAATAGTTAATCCAATCAATTGTATTAATACTCAATAGCTCTTACATTACCTTGAAATACACAATGATCTACATATATATGGGGAACCGATACTGCACTTAATTACAAAATATAAGGAAGTAATAAGAATGTATATAGGATGTTCAGAATGGGGAAATTTCACTGCAAGTTATCCCTCACAGAGCCTTTTCAGATACAGATGGCCAATCAAATATGGTTATGGATATGGATTCACCAAAGGAAAGAGAGCAGTGGCTGGATGGTTGTCAGGAGAACCCAGAAAGAAGAGATTAACTCCACCATTTTTACAAGATCCTGACACACCACAATATTTAGCTTCTTTTTTGCATCTTGTATAAATGTCTTTAAAATCTAAGCTAGTTGAAATTCAGATATTCTGACCCAGAGTCTAGTGTTCTATCCACTCCCTCCCCCCTCATACTTCGGAAAATCTGACATCATCAGTCCCCTGATAACTCCAAAAGATTTATCTAAATAACGAAACTGACTAAGGCCAATCACAAGGTCCCTAACTGCCTACACTATGTCCAATTGTATTGTAAAAATTCTCTTAGCCGAATCTATAATTTGCAACATCAAAGCACTGACTCTTTTATGTTGCTTATAAAAACATCTCTTTTTCCGGACCTACAGCGGAGGCTGCATTTCCCCTGAGGTTTACCCGGTACTGAAATCAAGCACTTAAAAAAAGCAATTTCCCTCTTGTTTCTTATTTGAGATTTCTAAGTGTGCCAGGATTTGGAGATAAATTTAAATAGTTAATTTTTAATTACTCTCCTGCAACAGGATACAATACTGCAGAAGAAATAGGTCTGCGCTTCACTGTAAAGCAAAGATATATGCAAATTAATTAAGGGAAATAAAGTATGCATAAAATTATAATAAAGAGATTCTCTAGTAAAAGTGTCGTCCATGTTCACCTTGCATATGCAGACAACTTGTTTGTATTCTGAAAGCTTTCGAGCATAACGAAACCGTTGCAGAATTTGGCCAGCAGAGGGAGACAAATGAGTCTCCAAGCCCATGAGGGAGCCCCACCCAGACTATAATTGTTTATGTAGCATCTTTTCAAGGCCTTAAAAAAAAATGCAACTCTTTAACAAAAAAAATGCTAATTTTTTTCCTTAGAAATAAGTTGTTTTGTGTAAAGCTGCTTTTGTAAGTCACCATTTCTTCCATTTCCTTTTCTTCCTTATCTACAGAAAAGGAAACCCAGCCTCCGCCTGCACTGGGCGGAAGTGTGGGCTCAGTCTCCACCGAGCTCTGCCTCCTTTCTCCAATCGGTTCTCTTCCGACCCCAGAAACATCTCCTCTCTTGGGTTGGGCCTTTCTCCAGAAACTCCATAATGCATGAGACATTCCCATCTGAATGGCTGCTTTGCAATTTCCTACAAAAGACACTAGCTGTCATTTATCAGCAAAAGAGCCTTGAAATTTAATTTAAATTAATTCTAGCCACAAAATTTAAAGTAACAATGAAATGCAATTTTAAAAAACCTGCTCCTTTCAGGAGGCTTCATGCACCAAAAATGAAAACTAATGTTAAGCCCTTTAGAGTGGCCTAACAAATGCCAAGATTTTAAGGTGCTCCCAGGTCAACTAATGATATTAAGTTGCAAAGTTATAGAAAATAAGAGCTAAATACTTAATGGAATAAATGCATTAAGTTTTTCAGCCCTAGACCATTAAAGTAAAGTTGAAACTTCGTGGGCTATTGGACCAGGAAAGGGTAAAAAAAAAAGCTACACTGGGGAGGAAGGAGGAGGGAGTGCTTTGGAGGACTGGGAAAACAGGCGGGAGGGAGCCTGAAAAAGAATGAGGGTGGATCCGCCCAGACAAAGAGGCAGCAGCTAACTGCCCCAACAGCCAGGATCCAGTTCAGGGCGGTTTGAGCCAGTTTTCAAGGCTGGAATGAGACAACAGCAGCTGCTGAGACTGCACCAGGGCTGGGGAGAAAATGTGAACTGGATTATCTACAATGAAAGTGGATTCGGGCTGGAGTCTCAGGAGCTGAAAATAGTTTCCAGGAGATGCAAAGTCAGATGAAATATAAGGCCTGGAATACAGTGGGCGGGGAAGGGAATAGCCCATTACAGAGAGAGAAAGAGAAGTAGCCCGGCCTCTGTACTGGAATCCACTCCACATTTTCCTTCCTGCCTCCCCTTATTATAGCTTGCAAAGGGAAAAGGGCCTCTGGGTATCAGCTTTCCGGGAGAGAAAGCAAGCAGGGTTGGGGGAGGGGAGGCTTGTGGTTCCTGGAGGAATGAAAAAAAAATGCCAAAGAGGGTCAGAAGGGGCATGAGAGCCTTCACACCTTGGCAGTTCTCACCACCTTGTGACACACCAGAATCCTTGTTGCACACTTTCATAACCCCCCCCCCCCAGCCTGCCCACATCTGCATTCTGTGAGCTTGCACATAAAAGTGGTCCACATACTAACCACATATGTGCATAGTTCATGGAACACTGAGCACATGCTGCATGAAGAACCCGTCGCTTATTTTCACGTGTGTCCAAAACTGATCTCTGTATAAACCCAGAGGCACACATGGCAAAGCCCTGTGTGCATTATACAATGGTAGTATTATATTCCAGCCTCCCCTCCCCCCTCTTCCTCCTCCCACGTTCCAGAATGTCCTAAGCTATAATCAGACATAATTCTGATGTTGGTTAGAGTGTGGCTGGGTCGCTAATAGATGCCTAAAGCCTGGGCCTCTGAGTGCTGGGGACCCACTCAATTCAAAACAAGCTAGAAATACCTGCTTCCCCTAAGCCCCTGGGGTCCAGAGGACCTTGGGGAGACAGGGAAATTCAGGGACAACTTTAAAGTCAAAATGGGAGAAGTGTCTAGAGAAGCCTGAGATCTTGGATTTCCCCCAGAGTCACCAGAATTAGTTATGGAATTCCTATGGGGGTGACCCATTAAGTGTCTTCCATCCCCCGACATGGCCTCTTTTAATTGAGAAGAATCACTGAGAAAACTGGGTCCCAGAGGATGTCCCCTGGATGTCCCTGAAGCTTTCAAAAACACTCCAGAAGCGGCCAGGGCTTATCCAGACTGTCCAGGAAGAAGATAGACCAAGTCACCAAGTGTACCTATCAATCAGCCTTAGAGACACCAAAATGTCATTTCCCCTTCGACATATGAAAGGCAGACCTGAAGAAATAACATGCAATTAGAAAGAACCATTACAAATGTTAAAGGACGAGTTTATGCACATCTCAACTAAAGAAGACAAACCAGTTTGCATCCTTTACACATGTTACACAACAAGCTTAGCCTGTGCATCATATGTTTAAAGCATTTTGGTTTTATGAGTATTGCACACATGTTTCATACAACACACAACCATGTACAATTCTCTCCCTAATGAAGACTGCTTCTCTAAAATAAAGAAAGGACGAGGAGGGCTTCTGCAGTGGGAAAGAATGTTTCTTTCTTCCTTCTGTTTTCCTGAGCTTAGAAAGGGGGCAGGGAGAAAAGCAGAGCCTGGGAGCATGAAGCTGTAGTAATTCTGCTGAATTTTTTCTTGCCCTAGTTACCCAATAACAATGGTTCCACCTGTAAAAATCACTCCTTGGAAAGGTTTTTGTCTTCATAGCTAACAAAGCCAGTCACCTCAGGGAGTACCAGCAGGGTAGGAGTAGAGATGGAGAAGGGGTCTTCATTTGCTAAGCCTATAGCTTAGTAGAAAATGCCGTTTTGTTTTCCTACGTCAAAATGGGAGCTCAACACCTGTAATGATGGTCAATCTCATAACCACTCTAAATTATGGAGGTTTATTAAGGGAAGGGGGAGGGGCACTTATCATTATTATTATTATTATACATAAAATCTCTCCACTAAAAACTCCTTATTCAAAACATTTTTAGTTTGAAGTGGTTTTTTTTTAAATAATGAATTCATTATAGAAACAAGTTCTCTAGGTATCAGGATCAGAAGATGAAAGAGCTGATTGCTACCTCTGGATTATAAATTAACAAATGAAAATGAGTTCTCAGAACCTGGGGGTGGGGGAAGGGGAAGTGGGGGTGGGAAGGAAGGGGAAGGAGAGGAGGGAGGGAAAGGGAAAAGAGAGGGGAGGGAGGAGGAAAAAGAGAGGGAGGAGGTGCAAGGGGGAGGGGGGAAGAGGGTGAGATCAAGCCCCACCCCAATCCCTTCCTCCTTCCAGCTCCTCTGTATAATCAGTTTTGGTGTATGATTTAAGGGTTAAGATTGATTTCTCTTTCTTGTGTTTGAGATAATTAAGACTGAGAGGTGAAGGGAGTTGGAGGTCAACTGCTCCTTGACGGAAGGGCAAAGGAATTACCTTGGAGTTACATTTTACTGTGGATTAAATTCTAAAAGCAAAATTTCTAAGGCAAAGTCGAACATATTCAAAATTATCATCTCCTCTTCCAGTCGCTCTCCTCCCTTCTCCCCTCCCCCCATCCCTTAGTGAGCAGCCTCTGGAAAGTAGAAACACTGTAGGTAAGGGAAGTCAGGAAGCCCAGATCCAGGAATTTTGAGCAAAGGATTAGCTCGCCTTTTAGGGCTTCTTTGGTGGATTGGGTTCGGAGAGGAGCTCAGAATCCAAGATTAATTAGGAGCCACCCTTCCCCTGGCTGGTGCCCCACATTTCCCACTCTCCCTACTCTTTCATTCTGGCCCCTTCCTCCCTCTGGAGAGAGGAAGCAGCATCTATTAGGGGGAAACTACATCTGGGGCTGGAGATGGGGGGAAGGGCAGCTCTCTATCTTCCTTCTCAAACTCATTCCTGGCTATACACTCTTTGAGTAGAATGGCCCGAAAAACCTCAGATATTCTTTAACTTGCTATTAATTTCTGAGTATCTCTTTTTGCTGAATGAGTATAGTTTAATTTGTATAAGTTAATGCTCATATGATGCAAATCCACTGTATTGAAAATTCAACTATTCTGTTCAATTCTCCCTTTTCTCTATGGAATGTAAAATGCATCCACTTTATGCAGAATTATTTTTATGAAAACAGAAAAAACATCTTTATTCAGAATTAGTCTTTGTTTTGTTATAATCAGAAATTATTTCTTTAATCACCAAGTGGTATTGACAGTCTTTAACCTGCTCTGGTTTAGGAAAAAGGATCTGGATCTAGGGAATCCTAGCTCAGCCTTGCAATCTTGTGCATGTGCTACTGTAACAAAAATGGTGAGTAAATTTTCTTTATTGTGCTAAATCCTTGATTTTCTATTCCTCAAGTCTGCCTCTCTTTCTGGAGCAGTGCTGTCTCATTCTCTATAGGTATGTGGATTTGCCCAATCAGAATTCAGCTCTTGAGCCCCCCCCCCACCCCCACGTGAGCCCTACCATATGAGATCCCTACAAACTCTACAAATCCCTACAAGTTCTTCCAGTCTTATTTCTAAACTGGCTATATTTTAGTAAGCCCTAATCACATGATCCAAGCATAATGAAATTGATTCTCTACAGTAGCAGGGTCCATATTTTTAGAAACTATAGTCAATGCTTGCTCTTTACATAAAACTGATAGGGGCTGCTAGGTGGTGCAGCGAACAGAGCACCAGCCCTGGAGTCAGGAGGACCTGAGTTCAAATCCAACCTCAGAAACTTAACACAAAACTAGCCCTGTGACCTTGGGCAAGTCACTTAACCCCAATTGCCCTACATTTCCCTCTTCTAAAAGCAAAAAAAACTGATAGAGAGCTAGGCTATAATAATAAGAAAACAATGACTAAGAAAATAATAAAATGTCTACCAAGCAACTTCAAGCCTGCTTCTCTCCTAAATTACCCCCCAAATCCCTCAGGCAGTTTAGAAGCTGCTTATACTCAAGAGTCCTCAGGAATGAAGGGTATGAATTTATTTCTGCTATCACTGTTGCCCCCAGGAAGTGGTAGAAAGAGTTAGTGTAAACAACATTGTTTCCACAGGATGTGTAACTCATAATTCCAGTAGGACTTGTCATTTCAAAAACAGAATCAGAAACTCCAGAGGAAGATTATTCATGCCTTCCCCAGGTACACCCATAGTATTGTGCATATTCCTTCCTGCCCCTATAAAACTTATCATCAATGACTTGCTTATAAAGGCATGTTGATATGTGATACAAGATAAAAGACAAGTGTGGGCTGTAAGTGGAGGTGACATCTGTTAAGGCATCTGAATCAATAAAAACTGAGTTTGAGGTCCCCAGAGTTGTACTAGATTTCTCAGTACCAGCCATTAGTCTTATCCCAAGATGGCAGAAACTTCAGTAGATAATCTGTACATGGAGTAAACACTCCTGTCTTTAGGAGTCTCTAGTACTTTGGTATCCTGGGATTTGGTATACCTGATGGATCTGCTTAGAACTCAAAGATTGCCATGATATAGTAGAAAGGATACTAGATTTGTAGTCAGAGAACCTTGGTTTGAATCCTGACTGCTACTTGCTGGTGGTTATTAACTACTAACCACTAGACTTCAGTTTCCTTATATGTCAAACAAGGAGATTAGACTAAGATCAGGAGTGTCAAACACCTTATGGAGTCATACTGTGGATTGTAAACTGGAACCAGATTAAAATGTAGTTGGCAAATATTTAACAATATAGTAACATAGATAATGTTAATATGTGGTTTTCTAGGTTAATATGAGGCCCACAGAGATCCTTATATAAAATTTAGTGGCCCCTATTTCTATTTGTGCTCAATACCCCATCTGTAAATCCTATAATCCTGTGAACCAAGGGCAATGAATGTATCAGCTCTGTTTCCCATGAATGCAGGGATTCATGGTAGAGTTGCAAAGTCTGAGAAAGTCAAAGGAACTGCAGGGACTGCTATCTGACAGAGATTCTGACCAACTTCACCAGAGACTCTTAGTAACAGTGTACTTGCACTTCCCTCAATTCAAAGGTGGGATGCTTTTTCTAGGTATACCTTCTGGGTATGAATCATCCTTTGCTATCTTGGGATGATAGGATCAGACCATGAAAATTATCTTGTGGCTCAGAAAAGCTCCCAGAAATCACAAAATGTCAAAGGATGTGAACCAAGAATTCTCACTCAGAAGAATTATAAACTATTAACAATTATACCACTAATAATAAGAAATGCAAATTAAAACATCCCCAGGGTTTCATCTGGTAACCAAGAAATTGGCAAAGATGACAAAAGATGGGAAGATAGTATAGGAGAGATTGTGGAAAGATAGGCAGACTAAAGTATTATTGGAGGAAATGTTGATTTGAAAAACCCATTCTGGCATCCTGGAGGTGACCCAAAGCATCTGTAAAGCAATTTGGAATAATACTAAGAAAGCAACTAAAATGTCTATACTTGGGGGCAGCTAGGTGGCACAGTGAATAGAGCACTGGCCCTGGAGTCAGGAGGACCTGAGTTCAAATCTGGCCTCAGACACTTAATACACACACAAAAAAACTAGCCGTGTGACCTTGAGCAAGTCACTTAACCACAATTGCCCCTCCAAAAAGAAAAAAAAAAAACCCAAGCAAATAAATAAATAAATGAAATGTCTACACTAAGGGTGAGGAATCTGCAGCCTCAAGGCCACATGTGGCCCTCTAGATCTTCAAGTGCAGCCCTTTGACTGAATCCAAACTTGGACTCAGTAGAAAGGCCACACCCAAGGACCTAGAAGGCCACATGGGACCTTGAGGTGCCAAGGTTCCCCACCCCTGGTCTATACTGTTTGCCCTAGAGATTCTACTGCTGGACTTATACCCAAAGGAGATGATGAAAAGAAAAATTCCACATATTTATAGAAATATTTATAGATGCACTTTTTCTGATAAAGAATTGGAAACTAAGTAGATGCTCATCAAATGGCTACACAAGTTGTGGTATACAAATATTGCTGTGCTATGTAAAACATGATTTATTCATTCCTCTGCAGGTTGATTCTTAGCTTTTTCACTGTTACCCACCAGCTTTCTCAAACGAGAAATCCTTCCTTCCATGTTGTCCTTTACTCTGTTTGGGTAGTTCCCCACAAATAATCCAGAATTAAGCCATAAGAAAAAGATAAATTAAATATTTGGAATTTTTCAAATTACATAATTAATTTCTGAAATAGGTCAGTAGTAAAATATTTAATTAAAAGTTTTAAAAACAATTTATATGAAACACATAAAATTAAAATTGTATTTTCCTGTATCAAATGAAAAATGTCTGGTTTTACATTCTACTGCTGGTTTTCAAAATTAAGATAATTCTTAATTGCCAAAGAGTAACTAACTTTTTAAAAGAAACATCAGAATATAAAACTTAATCTCAAATAAAAAAAAATGTATAGGGGCGGCTAGGTGGCGCAGTGAATAGAGCGCCGGCCCTGGAATCAGAAGGACCTGAGTTCGGAGCCGGCCTCCAACACTTAATCCGCACAAACAAAAAAACCTAGCCGTGTAACCTTGGGCAAGTTACTTAACCCCAATTGCCCTAAAGGGGCGGCTAGGTGGCGCAGTGAGTAAGAGTGCCGGCCTCGGAGTTGGGATGACCCGAGATCAGATCCAGCCTCAGAAAATGAGCACCCACGCATAAATAATGACTAGCCGTGTAACCTTGAGCAAGTTACTTAACCCCAATTGCTTTAAAAAAAAAAATTTATAACAGAATAAAAATACAAATAAATTAAACTGACTTTTGTCTTCTTATAATAAAGTGCCAACACGTATGTTTGTGTTCTCTATGGGAGGCCCTTATCAAATGTTTCAAAAATAGACTCACTGTTCTCATGAAGTTGAACTCAATAAGGAAACTCTTCAACTTCAGGAAAATAATATTCGCAGGTACAGATTAGGAGCTGCCTAACTCCTATTTTGCTTATATGATCTTTGCCAATGAGATTTATCTTTAGACTGGAAAGGACAGAACAAAGAGAGCTAATAAAGATTTGAATCCAAAATAAGCAAGAAGATAATAGCACTGGTAGTCATTGCACATATTATTTTCTTGGTTCTGCTTACTTCCCCTTGCATTAGTTCATGTAAATCTTCCCATGCTTTTATGTTTTCATCATGGTTACCATTTCTTATGGAAAAGTAATATCCATTATGGTCACATGCCACAGCTTGTTTAGTAATCCCCCAGTCTATGAGTATCTACTTTTTCCCAGTTTTTTGCTACCGCAAGAAGTGTTCCTATAAATATTTTGGGGCACATGGAACCTTTCCTTTTATCATTGACCTCCTTGGGGTATATGCCTAGCAATGGGAACTGTGTATCAAGGGGTATGAACATTTTAGACATTTTCTTAACATAATTTGCAAATTTCTTTTCATGGAGAGTGGAGGTCACCAGTCAATCAATCAATCAAGAAGTACTTATTAAGACCCTAGTATATACCAGTAACTATGCTAGACAATGGAGATATATGTGCAAAAGTTAAAAAAAGATAAAAGTGCAAAAGTTCCAGCTTTTAGGTTCTACTAGTGGATACAAGATATTCACTTATAAGTAAATCCGAGATAACTATAAAGAAGTACACAGGAGCAGCTAGATGGATAGAGCACCAGCCCTGGAATCAGGAGGACCTGAGTTCAAATCTGACCTTAGACACTTGACACTTACTAGCTGTGTGATTCATAGGCAAGTCACTGAATCCTAATTGCCTGTAGTAGCAAGCATCTCAGCATCCCCAGGGTGGCTGCCAACACAGGTTCTTAGATCTGCTTTTCTAAAGGAAAGCAACTCAAAGTGGGTTAACAAGCTTACTTTAATCAATGAATCATATATAGTTTGCCTAGTTCGGGGGGAAAAGGTTAGCACCCCAAACTTCAGAATATACAGACAGAAGTTACAAGACAGAGAAACAGATCAAGCAGACAGCCTTCCAAACTGTCCAACCGTTACATCCATACCAAATCACAGTTACCAGAGAGGGAAGCATCAACATCTGGGTTTTCAAAGCCGGGGGCCTCAACAAGGGCTTCCCAGAAGTCTTATCTGGTCAAGTCACACAACACTTCTCAAAGTAAGCCCCAAAGCAAAGCCTCACATCAGGGATTATATAGCCTTCTCCTGGGTCAGAGAATGTAACCACCCTCTTGACCCACTACCCAATCTCACAGCATCAAGGTGTGGGCATTCCTGAAAACTAAGCCTCCAGCCACAGGCTCCATGTGACCACATTCAGCCTATTAGGGGGCAGAGTATATTTTCAAATCAAGGAAGGTTCTCAAGAGTCTCTTAAGCCTATCAAAGAGCCTAGGGGCAGGGAAGATCTTTAAATTTGCATTTCCATTACATTGCCTCACACAAAAATAGAAAATGTGTAGTGATAGGAGTGGTACAAACAATTAGGGGAATCAGGAAAGACTTCTTTGAGCTGAGTCTTGCAGGAAGCTAGAGGTTTCAAGAGGCAGAAGAGATCATTTCATGTTTATGGGAAAACTGATGCAAAGGCATAAAGATGGGAGAGGGAATATTAAATAAAGGGAATGGCATTAAGACCAATCTGCTAAAATAAAAAGTGCACAAGGGAGAATAATTTATAATCAATGTAAAAAAGATAGACTACAGTCACATTGTGAAGGATTTTAAGTACCAAACAGGAGTTTGTACTTTATCCTAAAGGTAATGTGGAGGTGCTAAAGTTTCTTTAAAAGAGGAGTGACATGATCAGACCTGTTCTCCCAGAATTTCAATTGACAGCTGTATGGAGGATACATTGGAGAGGGGAGAGAGTCTGAAAGCAGAAAGATCAATGAGAGGTCTATTGGAGCAGTCTCTGTGAGAGGCCATGTATTTTGATGACTATGTGACTAGAGAGAAGGGGATGGGTAGGAGAAAGTTTGCAGAGGTAGAACTGAAATGACTTAGCACCTAATTGGGGATTGAAAAGAGAGTGGGGAGGCTAGGTGGCACAGTGAATAGAACACTGGCCCTGGAGTCAGGAGAACCTGAGTTCAAATGCTGCCTCAGACACTCAACACAAAATACTAGCCATGTGACCTTGGGCAAGTCACTTAACCCAAATTGCCCTACCTTCTCCCCTCCAAAAAGCAAAAAAGGAAAAAAAAGAAAAAGAAAAGAGAGAGATGTAAAGTCTTATATACTTGGAAATCAATTTCATGAGTACAGCATAGATGTAGTTAAATAGCAATCATTATAACAAAGATGTGAGGTTTCAAGGGGATACAGTTCAATATAACTCATCAGTGTGAATCAATGTGATATGGCAGTAAAAAGAAAAAACAAAAAACCTATCATAATCTTAGGCTTCTTTTAAGAAAGGAATAGGTTTCAAACATATAGTGATAATCCCACTATAGCCTGTCCTGGGCAGACTTTTTCTGGAGTATTGTGTTCAGTTTTGGGTGCCATAGTTTAAGAAGGACATTGATAAGCTGGAGAGTGTTAGGAGGAAGACATCTAGAATGATTAAGGGCTTTGAATCCATGTTGTATTAGGACTGGTTGAAGGAACCATTTAATCTGGAGAAGAGAATAAAGAGAGGGTACATGATATGTATGTCAAGTTTGTCTATTGTTTGAAGGGGGGATTAGATTTATTTGGTTTGGCTCTAGAAGAAAGAATCGGGAGCAGTTCCTGAATATCTCAAAGAGACAAATTTTGGCTTCACATCAGGAAAATATTAACACTTAGAGCTGTCTCAAAGTGGAATGTACTGCTTTGAGAAGTGGTGAGTTCTCCTTCCTTGGAGGCCTTCAAACAAAAGCTGGTATATTATTATGGAGATTCTTTTCTGGTATGGGTTGGACTAATGACCACTGAGATCCCTTTTAACTCTAAAATTCTAGGATTTTGTGATGTGAAATGAGGAAGGCTGAAGAGTTGGGGATGATTCCTAAGTTTCAGACTCTTTAACTGAAAGAATGGTGATGCCCTGAAATGAAACAGGAAAATTAGGAAGATAGGAAAGTTTAGGGGGGATTTGAGATGTCTATGGGACATATATGTGGAGATGTCAAGCAAGCAGTTAGAGCTTTGGGATTTGAGCTGAGGAGAGAAATGGGGGCTATATATGGATTTAAGAGACATTTGCATAGAAAGGATAATTAAATTCACGGAATCTGAGTTCACCAAGAAAGACTGTAAAGGGAGGGGAAGAAAGGGCTTAAGACTGTATAAAGAGACACACTCATAGGGACCAGACATGGATGATGAAAGGAGACAAAGAAGGATGGATCAGACAGGTAGAAAGAGAAACATGATAGAGGAGAGTTACAAAAACTCAAGGGAGAAGAATATTCTGGACTGGATCTGACTCAGGTCAATCTCCTGACAATTTTGGCTCGATAGTGTAACAAAATGAGACACTTCTATATGATTCAAGGGTTACTAAAGATTTCCTTATGCTTAGAAGGATATTTGAAAGGATAGGAATTAAAGACATCTCAAGTTGATTCAACTTAGGAGAGCTCCCTTGCTTGAGGTGTTCATCAAGATCCACCAGGCAACCATCAGAATCCTTTGGAGCAACTCTTGGCTGCTTTGTACTCCAGGAAGTGATGTCAACAACCTGAAATTTTAATGCCCTAAGTCAGCCAAGACTCAAGGATGGTCTCAATGCCTCTTCAGAAAATAGAAAATGCTAATTTGCGTGGGGAAGCATTGAGATATTGTTTCTACCAGAAAGGGGGTGGTCAGCAAATCAAGCAGAGAAATTAAGGATAAGGACAGATTGTGGGATTTAGCAGTATAGGTGTAATATTAAATATTCTCTGGGGCCATTGCCCCAACTCCCACACCTATTGGCAGGCTGTATACCCAAAGAGTGATTGCTACTTTTCCATCAAAGTTCTAAGAGTAAACCCCAAATTTGTTGGAGTTTCTAGTACTGTTACTCCCAAGACCCTACCTGTGTATTTCTCATTGATTATCAGGCAGTAGTTTCAGTTAGCTTTTTAAAAGGATATTTATTAAGCTGGTATAGTAAGAATGGTTGATATACAATATTTCTCCCCCCAAATCTGGGTCACACTCTCTGATAAGTACATAGAAATTCTAAAGGAAAAGTGGATTTAAACTTAGTACAATGGTAGTGTAGCAAAGGGCTACATAGCTGTAGCTACTAGGAGTCATTTTTAAAACCTTCACGAAGTAACCCTTAGGTGCATGTAGCATTTTGTTGGACTCCAAGTGTCAGTGCTTTTATAAGGCCTGAATTTTCCTGTCCAAGGTGTACCTAGTTTGTCTTCAATATACCTCTCAAGGAGGTGGCTAGGTGGCTCAGTGAATAAAGCACCGGCCTTGGAATCAGGAAAACCTGAGTTCAAATCCAGCCTCAGACACTTAACATAAAAACTAGCCGTGTGACCATGGGCAAGTCACTTAACCATAATTGTCTCTCCCCCCCCCCCAAAAAAAAAATATATATATACCTCTCAGTTCCCAGTTGGATATATTTTCTCCTTCTGAATCAGTCATTCCAGTATGTAAAGTCAAGCACAAGCAGCTCTCCTGAGGACTGCTGCTGTGAATGGTTTTAAGGTTCTGACCTCTATTTATTCAGCAATAAACTAAAGCAAAACATTCACAGAAACCAAAGTACAACATTCACAACAATATAACATAACTTGTTACTAAGGTGGCCGCATAGTCTTAAACAAAAGATATCATTCAGTAAGTCACAATCTCAATCAATCACTATAAAGTACCCATCTTCTTTCATATTGTTTGGAGATTGGTTTCCAATGTCCTTAACTCAATCATCCTAAAGTAGCAATCATCCTTAAGGGGTATAAAGTACAAAAGGTTTCCCAGCTCTAGGTCATATCTTGTCAGTCAGCACTAAGTACCCAAGTAAAGGTCCTTTCCTCTTGACTGGAAGCTGACTTCCAAACTCCATGGCTCCTCTTCCATTCTCCCAACTCTTGCCTGAATTCACCCAACTGTAACCTGGATTCACAGGTGGCGGCTCCCAGCTCCTGCTCCAGCTCCTGCTCCAGCTCCTGTTCCAGTTTGAAGCTCCCTTCAAAGTTTCTGTTTCTGTGGCTCTGTTAAGAGCCACAATATTTACGCACATTAAGCTTAGAAGAGTTGCAAAAATACTCACACATATTGCCAGCATTATCATCTCAATTCACTTTCTGCCTGTGAATTTAACACAAGTCAACAGAATGCTTCCGTGTGACAAAGTATACAAATCAACAACAAATAGAATCCTTCTATGTGACAAAGTAACACAGTCACAAGTTAACAGGGTGCTTCTGTCTGACAAAGTAACACAAACACAAATCAACACAGACAGAACAGAAGGACAGAGTGCTGACACCACAAGTGTACTCCCTCTCAGTTCTGCTTGGTTTCAGCTCATGCTTGTGCTTTTATATTCTCTTTTGGCAAGTTCCTCCCACTGTGGGCTTCCTGTGATGTTAGTTTCCAGCAAAGACTTGACACAATCAGAGGCAGGCTCAAAGGCACTTGACCAACTAAAACAAGGAGCTAAGTACTTGAATAATTGAAATAAGGAGCAAAGTACCACTTTGCTTGCCATCACACAATGACATGATCAAGGAGAGTGAGGATGAACAGAACACTCCCCATAGGCTCAATTCTGGCCCTTCTCCCCTTGGTGCTTTTCAATATCAGCACTAGGGTATGATTCATTATGGTGCTTCTGAACCTAAAAGGCACCTAATATTTACTTCTTTGTTAATAAACTACATGCTTTAAAATTTGTTTCTTATATTATACATAGGTCCATAGATGTGTATGATTCATTCAGCCAATCATGAAATATTTCTTTTGAGGAGTCTTCTGTTTCCATACATTGACCCAAGTACTTTGCTCCTTCAAAATTGATTTAAGGTGAGTCGGCTAGGTGGCGCAGTGAGTAGAGCTTCGGGACCTGGAGTCAGAAGGACCTGAGTTCGGATCCGGCCTCAGACACTTAACACACACACACAAACAAAAACCTAGCCGTGTGACCTCGAGCAAGTTACTTAACCCCAATTGCCCTCCAAAAAGGCAAAAAAAAAAATTGATTAAGGTCTTGTTCCCACATAGTTTATATCTTTCATGGATTGACCTGCATATTCTACCATACACCACCATCAGTTCCAAATGAATAAAAAACTAAATATGTAAAGTGAGACTTTTTTTAATTGGAAGGAAACAGAAGCATATATCTTTCACAAACATGGCTATAAGAATTTTTAACCAGAAAAGGGGGTAGAAGTGATCATTTCCCTGCAATTATCAACATCTAGACACTCCTTTGGAAAAAATCTTTTTCTTTCTAAAATTTATATACTCTACATTGTTTATTTCCTCTTTTAAAAATCATCTTTATACCTTGTTTGGTTACAAATCCTACCTTTCACCATAGTTGTGAAAAGTACTTTCTTCTGTTCTGCTTTAATTTGTTTGATAATGTAATTCTAAAAATTTAGGTGTTTGTCCTTTTGAAGCTTATTGTATTTATATTTCATAAATGCTAGTTTAAAACTATCTTCTTCCAGGCTACTTTTCAGTTTTCTCAGCAGTTCATGTCATAAGGGCGAAGAGAGCAGTTGAGGAAGGGCCTTCCCTGGGTAGTTTTTATCAGTGTAATGGGGAGGATAGGAGAACCAAATACTCTGCATATGTACCTACAAGATATATACAGTATAAATGGGATAATGTAAGAGGGAAGGCATTTCCAGTAAGAGAGAGGTGGGGTGGGGATTTAGGGAGAATAGGAAAGGCTTCTTATAGAAACTGGGGTTATGCTGAGATTTGAAGAAAGTCAGGGAAGCCATGAGGCAGAAGTGGAGAGAGAGCATTCTAGGCATGGGGTACATCCAGTGAAAAGGTAAAAGAGATGGATTATTGTGAGGAATAGCAAGCAAGCCATTGATTTTTGTTTTCAGTTTTGTTTATCTCTGCTTTGATTTTTATCATTTCTACTTTGAAACTTGTTTGGAGATGATTAATTTGTCAGTTTTTTAATTTTTTAGTTCTACTGTATGTGTAACTCATTGGTCTTTTTTTCCCCTTTGTTTACATAGCATATGGAAATATACATTTTTGTTTGAGGACTGCTTTAGCTGCAGCTTACAAATTTTGGCATGTTGTCTTGTATAATTTTCTTGAATACTATTGTTCTATTATTTGTTCTTTGATTCACTCATTCATTTTTTAAGATACTATTATTCCATATTTAAGTTTACCTTTTCATATTTCCTCACTGATTACTCTTTTATTGTATTGTTATCTTTAAAAGGTATATTTAATTAAATTTTTTGCATTTGTTTATAAGTAATTTATGTTCTAGCACAGTAGTCTTCAAAGTGGGGGACTAGGCCCTCTGGGTGACTGATCATACCCCAGAAGAGCTATAAACTAAGCTACTTACATGATAAATCAGTTTGAGAGTGAGGCAACAGGTCATCTCTCTCTCTCTCTCTCTCTCTCTCTCTCTCTCTCTCTCTCAGTCTTGGGTTTATCTCCAGCCCAAGCACATCTACCCTTATACTCCAACACTTCCCTAACCACCACCTTCTT
The DNA here is from genome assembly GCA_011680675.1 of Gymnobelideus leadbeateri. Taxonomy (NCBI): domain Eukaryota; kingdom Metazoa; phylum Chordata; class Mammalia; order Diprotodontia; family Petauridae; genus Gymnobelideus; species Gymnobelideus leadbeateri. The sequence goes on along the minus strand of WOXC01009709.1, from coordinate 471,548 downwards.
TATGCAATCTCTCACTTCCCCCTTACTTATTCAAGCATTGACCACTAAGGGTTTCTAGCCACCCCACAGCATCAGTTATTCACATACCATTGGGAAAATTTTTCTCCACCACCTGCCCCCCAGATTATTTCATGGTTGCAGCAGGCACTCTTTAAAAACCAACTTTGTACTCACAGAATGATGATCAGGGAGGTAACAGCAATGCCCCACCCTTTTCTTCTTGGGTGTGGCAGAGTGACAGAGGATAAGCAGACACAGCAGGCTTGTGATCTGCATTGCAAATATAATTATGTTATCCTCCCCATCCCCCAACCCATCCTTCTTCCTAATTTACATAGGTTCTGATAACCTCAGGGTCATCTTTGACTGTTCACTTATACAAGTTCAGGCCCTTATAGCTTGTCACCTGGACTACCGTTGTAATCTCTAAGTTTATTTGCTTGGCTCCAAACTCTCCTTTTTCCAATTCATTTTCTACTCATCTGTCAAATTGATATTCCTATAAAACAGGCCTGATCATGTTGCTCTCCTACTCAATAAAATCCAGGTATTTCCTGTTGACTCTAGAATTATTTATTTTTGTCTCATTCTTTTTCATTTCTATGTTTGTGTAAGTTTTATAATGTACATAATTATTACTACCATATATAAATGTATGGAGCTACATTATTAAAATTTCTTCTATTGTGATAGATACAGTAATTTTTTAAAAATTTAAGATTATTACTCTAGAACAGTGTTTGTAAAAGCGCCAGACAATGAAGAAAAATAAGCATACACCTTAAGATTCATACTCAATAATCAGCAAAGATCTTTCATAACTTTTAAAAAAAATGTTCTGTTTAGATCCTTATTTCTTTCTTTGTCATTTTGTTAGATTGGTCTAAATCTGAAAGACCATGGTTTAGTGAATGGAGTAGGAGGATATAGATTCAAATTCCATATCTATGACCTTAGTCAAATAATATAATCTTCCTAGGTCTAATTTCCTAATTTCTAAAGGGAGAAGACTGGATTAAATGGCCTTTGAGCTATAGACATATGATCCTCTATAGATACCATGACACTGAAATCCTCTATCAGTTATTTTCTGCCATCTGGGTCTTCTTGTCATTCACTTGATTTTTCTTTAGTACTTTAATGCCATGCCATTCAGTAAAAGTATAAGTAATACTGATACTGTTTCATTGTCTATGGTGTCTTTAAGCATAATGTGCTTGTCCCTCATTTTCTTGCCTTCCTCTCTTAACTGTATTTGCTTTTGCCTTGTCTTAAAACACGATAGCCATTCCTACTTTTTTGGATTCAGCTGAGGCATAATAAAGTCTATCTTCACCCTTTATTTAAACTCTATGAAACTTCCTATGTTGTGTGGTTTTTGTGTAACAGGCTTTTTGTTCACTTTGTCTAAAGCAATCCCATGGATGGACATGTGATTATGTGTGGTATGTTGAGAGCAAAACTTCTCAGGGGCTTTCCTGGACAAATGCACCCCTCTCCCATTTCCCTTCTTGCTATTGTCTTGTTACCTTATTAATTCTTCCACATTGTGTTCAAAGACAAGTAAGGGATATGTGTTGATATTTCCTCAACAAGTCTCACAAATATATATATCTTACTTCAATAATTTATGAAATTACTCTGAGCTCCTACCCTGATTACAAAAAACACAGAAATCTCTTTTCACTTAAGCTTTCTCTTCTTTGTTATTCTCAAACTCCAGGCTTACAGACCTAGACAAACATCAATGGTACTGGATATATGATATATTAAAAGTAACAAATAATGCAAATAAATAGATACATGTTTCAACATTCATCAGTTGTCACAGCCATATTAAAGGGCAGAGCCAGAGTCACCTCTCCTCAATTGCTAACTCCTTCTCAACACCTGCAGGACTCCAGCAAGTCAGTTCTTCCAGGTTGGAGATTAATCTCTCAGGATATCTTCATAGAAGGTCTTGTTTTAACAAAATCACCTTTTTATTATTGTAATAACACAGAACTTCTTGGCATGGGGGAACTTGGGCACTTGCCCTCTGCCTGTAAAGGGGCCCCAAGCTTTTGATCTGGGAAAGCTAAAGGGAAGCTGTTTTTTCTCATACTCTCTGGCTGTTTGTAACTCTCGGAGAAAATCACTTAAAACTAAGGTTGGCCTTTTGTCTAGGGTCTCCCCTAAAAGGGAAGATCAGGTATAGGATAGCTATTTTCTCCACTTGAAAGAAATGCTAAAAACACAAAAGAGTTAAATGCTTTCATTGACTAAGACTTCAATATAATGCTATAACCTATGAATTCCAGTATGTACTGTCCTGGGAGATAAATACTTAAAACATTAAAACAAGGAACATTTAGTGGGGCTGTTGGATAGGCATTGCACTTTTACCTTGGCTCTGCCTTGATTGAACAGCTCCCTTCAAGTTTGAGTCTTCTGGTATATATTACAAGTCAGGTCAAGCTTTGAGTTCATTCTTTTGCTGGTGGTCATTTTCTCTAATAAACATTGTAATAGTTGGAGGAGGGCCTTCCAAAGTACAACCAATTCTGACTGAATAACAGGAATTTCCAAACAAATTCCCAAACAAATTCCCTAAAATCCATCCCTCAGGATTTCTGTTTGTTCACCTATGCTCAGGGAAGGAAACATAAAGAAAGCAGAAAAGCATGCAGATGAATGAAAATTCATTCAGATTCACCTAGGTAGCACATGGACTTGTAGCTGCCATGTATCTGTCCAGGAGTGATAAGACAGATACCTCCATCCCCACCCCCCAACCAATGGAAAGGACCAAAGAGGGATTTCCACTCCATAGGTCTCAGAGGGAAGAAGGAAAAGAGAAAGAAATATTGGAAGTTTTCTTTCTTTTTAGCTAACACATTGCCTCACTGCTGTTGCAGGGGCAGGAGAGAGAGGTGAATATCCCAAAGCAACAAGTTCTTAAGCATTGAACTGGAACATACATAGCCCAATAGAAATGATCCAAGGTCCAACAGTTGAAAGACTCTTTCCTGATGAACCTCCATTATATCATGAATTTAACAAACATGAGCATTTTAAAATATAAAGAACAGAAAATATGAAATGATGACCATCTGTTACCTACAAAGAATGTTGTCTCAAAAGAGTAAGAGTTACAGCTCAGTTCTCCCAAATTATTTCCCCAGAATCTATAAGAGATGAGTTTATTTATTGTCTCTCGAAACTTTTTCCATTACACTTCTCTTCAAATCCTCCAGAAAGTTTCTCTTTATCCTTTTCCAATATCTCATACAAATATCTCCAAAAACTAATAAACTGTCAGTCCTCAAGATTTTATTCCTGCTTTCTTAAGGATTCAGTAATAATATCCAAGGTCTCTGTGAATGGGGATATTTCAATTGGATTTATAGTTGAATACAAGTAATGAGGGCTCTGGCACATGTATATAGTACCCAAGATGAGATCTCTCCAGATGGAGAAGCTGGAAAGCCTAGTTCTGGGAGAATTGTGATTAAGTGTAAGGCCTAAAGAATCTTTGGAGCATACATAGATATTTTCTAGCTGATTCCTATTGCCTAATGAGGTGTTAAGAGGAGAATTTCTGGACTTCAGAAGTATTCAGAAAGAATTGTCAGTGTACCTATCATCTCCACCCCATTTACTTCTGGGGAATCTCAATGACTCCTTACCTCTGGTAAAGGAAATAGAGTCTCTGACTTTGGGAGTTTGGAAAAGTTGAGAGGGCAAGTCTGTCACTAATGCTCTGAGAAACAAGGAGTGATCTTTAGAATGACTTTTGGGTTCACCTGCAAACAGAAGCTGAGATGAGGTCTCATCTAGCATAGAAGTTGCCTTTGGACATGCACTTCATGTAAGAACTATGTAAGAACGGAGCTAAGTTTTGAGTCAAATTTCCTAGAGATTTGTGTATTATAGGGGAGATTATACCCCTGAGAAATTGTAGGAAATGTCTATATGATTGTTCTCACTATATCTTTAAAGAAAATATACCTTTGTAAAAATCAATCAATGTCAAAAGGTGAAATGGAACCGGAGTGCTAGTCACATTCCCCCTGATAATAGGGCAATACAACAGGAGAGGGTTCAAAGAAGATACCCTCTCTCATGAGAGAAATCTGAAACAAAGTTCTAGGCATGATCCATTTATTAGCAAGGCGCTAGCAGTTGCCAATAAAGGGCATCAATGGTGTCTCGATGACCAAAGCTTCTAAATGATAACTGACAGCGGCTTTCATAGTAATTAACAAGATGACAAAGCAAAATTTCCAGCAACATAGCTATATCTTCTTCCGATTGGCTAGAAAGTAGAAACTTCTCACATCAGCTTGATATTACAACATTTGGACCTCCTTTTCTGAAACCCTCTTAACCACAAACAAAACATGTGATTCAGGGAATTTGGGAGTTGCTGCAACAACTTAGACTGAATTAACTTGACTTTTAGGTTAAGCAAATTTTTCGGAAATGTGAGTGAAGGGTGAAGTTATAAGGGTGGAGATACAAGTCAAAAGACAAGGGTAAAGATACAAGTCACAAGGCAAGAATAGAATCATGACCTAAGTGACCTGAGGTTACCTGAATCACAGGGATAGAATTGTGACCCAAGTGACTTGAGGTTAGTAACCTGAATAAACTTGCAAGGGTAACAGTAAAGAGGAATATTAAATCTAGCTTAGTCAAGTCTTTTTTTTTTTCAATCTGCAGGGGATCTTTTTTTTTTTTTTTTGCATTTTAATATAGTGTTTAATTTTTTTCCCCTATGGCATGTTAAAACAATTTTTTAAACTTTTATTTTTAAAGTTTTGAGCTCCAAATTCTATCCCTCCCTCCCATTCTCCTCTCCTCCCTGCCTGAGTTGGTAAACAAATCAATATAGGTTATACATGTGCAATCATGTAAAATATTTCCATATTAGTCATTATGTATAAGAAGACTCAAAAAGAAAGAAAAAGAGAGAATGATAGGGTGGAAGGAATGGAGGAAGAAAGGAAGGAAGGAAGAAAGGAAGGAAGGAAGGAAAAGAAAAATAGCATACTTCAATCTGTATTCATATAGTATCAGTTCTTTCTCTGGTGGTGTTTAGCTTCCTTAATCATTTTTCTTTTGGAATTGTCTTAGATCATTGAATTGCTGAGAATAATTAAGCCACTCAAAATTCTTCATTGTACAGTGTTGCTGTTACTGTATATAGTGCTCTCCTGGTTCTGCTCACTTCACTTTGCATTAGTTCACGTAAATCTTTCCAGGTTTCTCTGAAATCATCCTACTTGTTATTTCTTATAACACAATAATATACCACCACAATCTTATACCACAGCTTGTTTAACTATTTCACAATTGATAGGCATCCTCTCAATTTCCACTTCTTAGTCACCACAAAATAGTTTGGTCAAGTCTTAACAAAATAGGATTAAAAATTAATTTTCAATTCACAATTCCTCACCTTGATTCTTGGGGACCCATACCTCCCATGAACTATTTAGCCTGATTAAAGTTAGAAATCAAAGTATAGTTTTAAGAAAAGTATGTCTGTTATTCTTTAGTGTTTGATAACACTAAAGTAATGATTACAGGAGAAAAATTGTTATGAATAAGAAATTTGAATTATGGTTAACTACCATGAGTTCCTTGGGAATCAACTTATTAAAACCAAAAGGCAATTATGAGGCCTAGGGATAGGAAAACCCTGACATGGCACAGGGCCCTTATGGACTCATGAAGCAGGCTAGCTTGTTCTAATACTGTAACCCCAATATATGGGAATAGAAGCTAAAGAAATTTTATCCCCAATATTCTATTTTAAGAGATTAATTTGAGAGGGGATGACCCAAAACCCAACAGACTTAATCTTATAACAATTTACTCTTTGACAACATCTTTGACCAACACATTGACAAATTCCACTGGGGGTGATCCTCTTCAGCAAGTAGGTCTTACAGAGACAGCAGCACACATGGAGAAGGAAGGGAAGAGTGAAAATTAAATCTCTTTCCTAATAACTCATTCCCGATGTCTATTTCATCAGCATATCATATCTTAGATATTTCATGTAGTCATCTGGTTTCTGAAAACATCTCCTTTTGGGCATTTTGGAATAGACTTGATCTCAGAGCAATATAGCTTCTCTTAGCAGATCTGCTTCTTTGGTTCAGGTTACTTGCAAAATTTCTTAGATGTTTCTACTGTAATCTTTTGCAGAACAGACCTCAATATACTTTAATGCAACTTTCTACATTTAGTTTTTCAGTAACCAGCTCAGGCATCAGGAACCCATAATTCATGCAAAAATTCAGAAAATTTGTTTTACACCTCACCAACTGTTACTTAAACCTTGTATCTGATATGGACACGGCTATCAATAGGCTACAAGGAGGATCTTTTTAATTTTTTTTAAATTTTAGACTAAAAAAAATCCAAAACCCACCAGAATACAAATATGGACTAGAGAAAAGGAAAAAAACCATCATAAACTTAAATAATGAAACTTAAATACAAAGTATTTAGCATAGCAGAACAAAAGAGAGGATTCAAAATATGTAGTGATAAATTTTCATTTCAAGAAAGGCTGTATAGTAAATACTACATGCTATGTTGAGAGCTGTCCATCTTTGCTTCCTTGTAAGTTTTCTTTTGTTCTCTGCTGTGCACTTTTTACTTTGTTCTTTTTTCTCCCTTCCTCCTTCTTCCCCACCAAAGGCTGCAATTAAGTGCAGATATATTTATAGATAGATATATACATTCACATATACATATATACATATATATATATACACATTTATAAACATATACTTTCCCTAACAAATTCTACTCCTGATCTTTGTTTTTATGTTTGTGTATATCTCTTATTTACTATCCCTCTTGACTTTTCTACTTTACTTCTACCTACTACTTTGCCTACTTAGCCTACCCCCCACCCAAGGATCCTTTCCCTCTCCTCCCATTCCCATTGATCTCAACACCCTTTTATATCACCCTTTAACCTATTTCCTCACCCTCCCTTCTAGATATCCCCCCCGTATTCTTTTTCCCCTCCCTATCCTCTTACCATTTTATCTCTCTTGAATTTAGGAGACTTTTGTACTGTTCTAAATATATATGTATTGTTCCCTCTTACACCCATTCCCAAAGAAAGCAGGTTACCAGAACTACCAACCCTCCTCCCCCATCTAATTCCTCTGTGTAGATTCTTCCTTTTGCACTTCATTTGTATAAAATAATTACTCTTTTTAGCTCTTCCTAAATGGTTTTACTTTTTAAAGTCATATCATACTCAGGTCTACCCCCAATCTTTCTTACAGACTACCCAATTACTTATCACAATCTTAGACATACATTTTACATTTTATATATTTGAAAGATCAACAGTCTGCCCTTATAGAATCCATTGTAATCAGGACCTTATGTTTCTCTTGGCTTTTGTACGTCAAGTCTTCTATTAAGCTCAGGTTTGTTGTTTTTGTTTGTTTGTTTGTATTTAACAAAGTCCTGAAAGTATGACAGTTGATCAAATGTCCTTTTTTTTTTTAAATCACTCAGGATTATACTTAGCTTTGTTGGGTATAATATTTTTGACTAGAACTCCAGTTCTTCTTTGCTCTTTGATATATAATATTCCAAGACCTTTTGTTCTTTAGTTTCTCTGCTGCTAGGTCTTGTGTGATTTTAATTGTGGCACCATCATATTTAAATTGTTTTTTCTCTTGTTACTCTTAATATTTTATCCTTGAGCTGGGAATTTTAGAATTTGACTATAATATTCCTATGAGTTTTCCTCATAGGATCTCTTTTCAATGGTGATCAATGGCTATTTTTCTCTTTCTACTTTCCCCTCTTTTTCTAATGCTTCAGGACAATTTTATTTAGTTATTTCTTTTATCATTGTATCAAGATTCATTTTTTTATCATAGCTTTCAGGTAGTCTGAATATTCTTATGTTTTCTTTTCTTGATCTGTTTTCCAGATCAGTTGTTTTTCTTTTAATATGTTTCACTTTCTCTTCTACTTTTAAAAGGAGAATTTTAAAAAGAAATCCATGAGGACCTGCCTTATAAAGATGAGCCCTTTTAAATAAAGATTAGTATTTATCAAAGTAAACATATAAGCTAGGGTGCATAAAAGTAAAGCCTTCACTTCAGAAGTCAGGGCTTCAAAACTTTTTAAGTTAAGCTTTAAAAAAAAATCTTCCATTCCATTAAATTTTGAAAATTTTTTATATTACATCTTCATCTAAATCTAATTTTTTCCTTAGGGGTATTATCACCATATTAGCTTGAAAAAAATGAAATCTCAAAAATCTATTCTCATACATGAACACACAATTCTTTTTTTGCTTTTTTGGAGGGCAATTGGGGTTAAGTGACTTGCTCAAGGTCACACAACTTCTATTTGTGTTAAGTATCTGAGGCTGGATTTGAACTCAGGTCCTCCTGACTCCAGGGCTGTTACTCTATTCACTGCACCACCTAGCCACTCCATGAACACACAATTCTTAAGGGGGTGACAAGATCAAGCAATATTTAATTGGTTAGGATATGGAATTGGTATTATCTACTGGCATTTTAGTGTTTTTAATATGAGCCCTAAGTAACTTAGATGTCTTAGTGTTCACCTGCTCCAACATAGAAATTTGCTTAAAAAGAAGGAACACAATTATAGTAAGGGGAAAATACCACATCCCTCCCCACCCCTACCCAGCTCTGTTTTAGTCTAGGTTAGAGTCATAATTAAGAGCCAATCCACGCAGCAAAGCTCCACCATATTCACAGGGTAGAAAGCCAGGCTCATAAATAACTAGGTGGGAAATTTTCATGTCCAGAGAAGAAATCATAGTGGGAAGCTGAGTCAAGAGTCTCCTACTTTCATCTTTGAAATGTCATCCCTTCAACTGTCCCAAGCACAGACATTCATCTGTGGAAGGCCTCAAGCTGTGCTCCCTTTGAGCAGCACTGACATTTCCTTTGCAAAGATGGAATGTTGGCTTCACAGCAATTTAGAAAATAATATCTGAAATGAAAATTTAAAACAATATTGAATTAAAGCCCCATGAGATTTAATCTTAAACAGCAAATATTCAGTGATCACAGTACTGGGCTAGGATAGTTAGTTTTGTTTTCATAATTACAAATCATCATAAAGTCACTTTTTACACTCTAAGCAAACTTGCTCCTCAGAAAACCAATGTAACATTTTAGGCCTAGGGTATGATTGCTAACTGTCTATTATTATTTATTTCAAGTGAACATATAAATTAATGTGAAGTTTCTCATATACAAAATTTTAAAGGTTAAAAGGTGCTTCTTAGAAATGAGCTAGAAGCAGGAAGGCTACTAATTGTGTTGTATATGTTCTTTCATCAGAATTTCTCCCACTTTTAGTAATGAGATCAGTAGGCTTAAATGTTAAATGTCTTAAATACCTTCTTCCACAAATTTAGCAAAATTTACCCTGTAGTTCTTTATCTTAGAAAAATCACCTAGTATACTAAAAAGTTAAGGTTTCATGACTCTTAGGGCAATGTAGTATAGTCAGCAGAGATATTAATGGAATCTCTCCTCTTTGTAATTTCTAAATGAGATCTATGATTTATGGGAATGTGGAACCTTAAGATATATTGTTATTATTACATAATATTTAATATATATTAAAATATTAATTATTATTATATATTAAAATAAATTATCACAGTCTAGCCTTTGTGTGTGTCTAGTTCTTGAAATCTTAAAGTACTGAAGTTTTGCCCATTTGCCAGGATGTTGTAAAACTCCAGTAACATTCTTTAAACTTAATCACTTTAAACTGCTAACAGGGTTGATAAGATCTTAAGACATCTTATGAGATCTTTTGTTATATCAAATTTCATAGAAAACAATTACCATTATCTGTTATGTTTCCAAACAAATAGTTTACACATGGTTGTACCATCTTTCTGACAACTGAATCTATAGTCCAAGAATATCCAGATTAAGAGAGAATTTGCTTTTCTAACAACATTTCCAATACAATGACTTGCCAAATTTATGTTAGGCACTAATTAAGCACTTCACAATCATTATTTTATTTAGTCCTCTCCTCAAACCTGGAGTTAAGTCCTTTTATCTAGTTTACAGATTATCAAACTGAGATAAACAGGCAAAATAATATGCTTAAATTTCTTGATGCCAAATAGTAATTACAGTTTGTGTTAAGTTCTAATCTACTACAATTACCCTAATAGGAGAACATATCTCACCTTAAATTAATTTCAAGATAAATTTTAATCAACTTAAATCACCAACTGGCTAAAATGCTTAATAGAACAATATGAACAATAGAATAGAACAATACAAAATGCTTAGATGGTATATGACCTTTATGGGTTTAGGAAAAATTAGAAGATCAATTTCTAACTGGGGGCAGCTAGGTGGTACAGTAGATAGAGTTATTGAGCCTAGAGTCAGGAAGATTCATCTTTGTGAGTTCAAATCTGACTTCAGACCCTGGGCAAGCCTCTTAACCCTGTTAGCCTTAGTTTCCTCATCTGTAAAATGAGATGGAAGACGAAGGACAAACCACTTCAGTATCTTTTCCAAAAAGAGCTCATAAATCGGACAGAACTGAACAACAAAGATCAAATAGTAAGTGTAACATGTTATTGCAACAAAGTGCTAGAGAGGCTAACACTGCATAATAGATTTTAAAACAGACTACCCCCTTCTGACCCAACATATTTACTTTTTGGAGGTCAATTGGGGTTAAGTAACTTGCCCGAGGTCACACGGCTAGGTTTGTTTGTTTGTGTGTGTTAAGTGTCTGAGGCCTCATCAGAACTCAGGTCCTTCTGACTCCAGGGCCGGTGCTCTACTCACAGTGCCACCTAGCCACCCCAAGACCCAACATATTTAGTACCTTCTAAAGTTAAGTAAAATATTTTCTTCAAATAAATTTTTAAAATATTCAGTGTGGTTTCAACAATATATTAAGCTTACTGACAACTTTATGTAACTTCTATTTAATAAAATTTATTCCCTTTAGTTGTCCTTATTACATTTAAAAACATTATTTTAAAATACTTTACTTTTATGTGTATAAAAAAATCTCTACTTTAAATATCTATATATATTTAGATATTTGTCTCTGGCTTATTTAAACAATTAAGTTCACAAAACATTCTTGCAAATTGAAGTTTACTTACTTATAAGATGGTCACAAGACTTTCTCTTCTCCTGGAGGCAGTTCTTTAGAACCAGATAAATATAAATTGCTTGCTCCTGAAAATTCAGTGATACTCAAGAGCTGTTTGAAGTTTCAATTCCTCTTATTACTGACTCTTGCAAACATGCTCAATTTCTCTTTTTTCTCTTCAAAACAGTAAACTTGTTACTCTCTGCAGAAAAACCAATTAAAAGCTGATCCATTTTTTACTTTTTATACTGTAGATAAGTTTTCTCTGTAGATTCACTATTTCCCTCCTTTCTTTAAAACACCCAATTAAATGCTTGGTAATGTCTTTAAAATTATGAAAATAGGGGGTATTTAGGTGGCCCAGTGAATAGAGCACCAGCCCTGGAATCAGGAGGACCTGAGTTCAAATCAGGCCTCAGACACTTAACACACAAACTAGTTGTGTGACCTTGGGCAAGTGACTTAACCCCAATTACCCTCCAAAAAGCAAAAAAAAAAAAAAAAATTTAAAATAAAATTATGAAAATATTTTCTAATTTTCAAATCAAGACAATTGCATTTTTCAGTTCTTAACATTTCATACATAGTGGTTTTATAATAATAACATACATTTTTAAATTTTAATTTTTTTTAAACAAATGCTTTATTAACTTCTGTTTTACATCATTCATTTCCGCCAGATTTTGAGTTACAATCATTTCCCCCCGCTGTTTTGCCCCTACCCACCCTCCCAGAATAGCAGTCCTGCAAGATATCGCTTCCTCCAATCTGCTCTCTCCCATACCTTCTCCCATACCCCCTTCGACTTTTCCATTAGAGGAAGGTGAATCTTTGTGTCCCAATGCCTGCACATCTCATCTCCCAATTACAAGCAAAAGAGTATTAATAATAGTTTTTTTTCTTTTTTCTCTTTTTTTTTTTTTTTTTTTTGCTTTTTGGAGGGCAATTGGGGTTAAGTAACTTGCCCAAGATCACATGGCTAGGTTTTTGTTTATGTATGTGTTAAGTGTCTGAGGCCAGATCCGAACTCAGGTCCTTCTGACTCCAGGGCTGGCGCTCTACTCACTGCACCACCTATCAGCCCCCTAAATTTTAATTTTTGATATTCTAAATTGAATGCATTCAAGGCCAACAGAGAGAAATCTTGATCAAATTATTCTTTAAAAACAGAACTTAATTTTGTAGTTTTTAAACATATTGGCCTGATGTCAGATATTTGGTGACAACTTGAAAATTAAGCTTGATAGCAATAATCCATATCCAGAGCTAGTTTCATCTTAAGGGTTTTATTCCTCAAATCCTTCTTCTTTGTGCAATACCTATTCCATAAACATATCCATATCTTCTTTTTACAGTTTTTAGCAATATGACCTTCTTCCAGACAGTAGAAACATCTAGCCTTCTTGACCCTAGGCTTAGATTTTTCTTTTTCCTTATCTTTTCTCTCATAGACATACTGGCTTGCATTTTTTAGCTCATTAATTTCTCTCACACCACTCAGGGCAATTCTTTAAAGAAAAAAATGTCCCTAATTTCTGGTTGAGACTGGTTGACAAACCTAAGTTAATAATTCAAGCATCACATGGATCACTCAAATTTAGATCTGTATAATGCTTAGCATCTTTGCACAATTATTTTTTAAAAGCAGTTAAGAGGTTCTTCTGGAAATTGAAAAACACTTCAAACTCTAGGATGGACAATACAAAAGTGGCCATAATCTACAAAATTTAGTTTCAGAGTCCAATTAAATAGATTTATGATTTCTAATATTTAAAAGCAGTCTTACTAAGCTACTTAAAAGTAACTCTCACTTAAGTTGCTCCTTGATTTAAACAAACTTCTCTTCTTTCATGGTCAAACACAGGGGTGTGGAACCTGTGGCCTTCTAGGTCCTTAAGTGAGATATTTTGACAGAATCCAAATTTTACAGAATACATCCTTTTATTTTTATTAATACATTTTTTTGTCTTTTATGTTTTTATTTTACTTTTAAAATAAACTGTTTTTGTTTTTGTTTTTGTTTTTTTGCTTTTTGAAGGGCAATTGGGGTTAAGTAACTTGCCCAAGGTCACACAGCTAGGGTTTTGTTTGGGTGTGTGTTGAGTGTCTGAGGCCAGATCCGAACTCAGGTCCTTCTGACTCCAGGGCTGGTACTCTACTCACTGCGCCACCTAGCCGCCCCAATAAACTTTTTTAAAATACCAAATAAAATAGGTTTCAATGAAAATATCCTTCCAGAATGACTGGCCCAGTTAGAACATTAATAATCTATAAGAGCTAAATTGACAGGTACTATCCTAATTTCTTAATTCTAACTTCTCTGGGCTGACTGGCCCACTACCACACAAGGCTGGTTGGTGAGAGTTTAGAGGGTCAAGTATACACTATTCTATTACCAGCTTTTGACAAAGATACCCTGTGTTTCTTCTGTTTGAAGTGAAATTTGTGAATAGTTGCACAGATCAAATGTAGTGCCAATGCAATATTTACAGCACCCACAATCATGATAAAGACCATGACTATCAGTATCGAATGATGTTCAATCACAAAATATACCAAGCCAATTCCATCATAGTACCAAAGATATTCAGAAGGCATAATAATGCTGAGAGCTACAGCATCCTTCAGCCTTCCCACAACCAATAAAAGATCAATATTTACTCACAAACCTCTCTGTCTCCTTACCTGAGTTCCTTTCTCCCCCACCATCTGGATAGCTCTGACCAGCTTCCTGTGAGCTCTGCTTATTTCAGCAAACTCCTCCCACCACAGGCTCCATGTACTACATTCCCCTTGTTAGGGGGCAGAGTTTATCTTCACAGCAAGGAAGCTTTCTGTGGGCTCTGCTGTACCCTTCAGCAAATTCCCTCCATCACAGGGAATGTGATTACATTTAGCCTATTGAGGGGCAAACTTTACTTTCAAGGCAGAGGAGGTCTTTGAACTCCCCCTAGGTTTCTTAAGGGGCAGGGAAGATCTTCAAATCCCATTCTCATTATGATCAACAGTATTTATTTATTTCTGTCTACTTAACAGCCTATCATATCAAAGAAGACCAAGAGAACACTGGAGAAAGAAAACAGATTTTTGAAAGGAGGATTGGGAGTTGCAATATATCTTGTTTCTGCTAAAGATAAGATGATTTACTTGCTTTGTGATACTGCAACATCAACATTAAAAATTCAGGGGCGGCTAGGTGGCACAGTGAGTAGAGTGCCGGCCCTGAAGTCAGAAGGACCTGAGTTCAGATCCAGCCTCAGACACTTAATGCATGCACAAACAAAAAACCTAGCCGTGTGACCTTGGGCAAGTTACTTAACCCCAATTGCCCTCCAAAAAGCAAAAAAAAAAAAAAAATAATTAAAATTAAAATTCAATGCTTGGGGCAGCTAGGTGGCACAGCGAATAGAGCACCAGCCCTGGAGTTAGGAGGACCTGAGTTCAAATCTGGTCTCAGACACTTAACACTTACTAATACTTACTAGCCTTGGGCAAGTCACTTAACCCCGATTGCCCTTCCAAAAAGAAAAAAAAATTCAATGCTCATCAGCATTATAACACTTGTAAGGACTATGAATATTTTAAATTAGAGGGAGAGGTGTGAAAGATTGTAGTGTAGAAGTTAAAAGATAAAAGCAAAAGCAAAGAAAATTCTTTCAAGAAGCAATAAGACCTGGAAATAATGCCAGTGAATCAACTTATAAAGTAAGAGGATTCTGGGAAGATGGCTGAATAGGTCAGAAAATTCCAAGCCCTCAAGATTTTCCCCCACAAAGGAGTTAAAATAGCACCTTAGGGTAAATGAAGTGTGGGTGGAGATAAATAAGAACAGGGGCATAACCAGGATCCTCCAGGGACAATTTGAGAGGATCAAAAGAAAAATCCCAGGAAGAGGTTGGGCCCCTGTGAAGAGGAAACAACTCTAGGTTAGGTTCTGTATTAACAGCAAGTGGCTAGCCTCTTAAACAACAAGCAGCAAGCCCTGAGGTTAATTAGTTTTAGAGGCTGTCTCAGCCCCAGCCACCAGAACTTTTACAGGTGGGATAGTGAGGGGAGTTGAGCCAAGGAAGATTGAGGGAATCTCTGTTGACCAGGAATGCCAGACCCAGCTGTGCAGCAAAGAGGAGCAGGGGCAAAAAGGAACCAACACATGAGTGGTGAGTGCAGAAGCAGTGGGGCAGAAAGCCCCTGACTGTGGGTACTAACAGGAGATTGGAGTTTTGGCTTTGGTTTTTTAACACTAAAGGGAAGAACTGAAGATCTGGGATAACAGGCACCATTTCCCATACCCCAGGGCTAGAGGTAACTACAAATAATTAGGATATTACTACCAAAAAATACACAAGCATAGGAGAAAGAATCTAACCATAGAAAACTATTATGGGAATAGAGATGACTGGGATTCATCTTCAGAGGAGGAAATTAAAGGAAAGAAACCCCCAAAGAGAAATGTCAAATGGTCACCTGCTGTAGCAGCAAGCACCCCAATATCCCCAGGGTGACTGCCAACACAGGTTCTTAGATCTGCTTTTCAAAAGGAAAGCAACTCAAAATGGGTTAACAAGCTTTAATCAAACAAACACATTACCTAGTTCAGGGGAAAAAGGTCAGCACCCCGAACTTCAGAGTTACAGAACTTACAGATCAAACAGACAGGCTTCCAAACTGTCCAACCATTATATCAATACCAAATCACAGTTACCAGAGAGGGAAGCATCAACATCTGGGTTTTCAAAGCCGGGGGGCTCTCAACAACGGCTTCCCAGAGTCTCACCTGGTCAAATCACACAACACTTCTCAAAGTGAGCCCCAAAGCAAAGCCCCTCATCAGAGTTTATATAGCCTTCTCCTGGCTCAAAGAATGTAACAACCTTCTTGACCCACTGCCCAATCACACAGCATCAAGGTGTGGTCATTCCTGAAAACCAAGCCTCCCACCACAGGCTCCATGTGACCACATTCAGCCTATTAGGAGGCAGAGCATATTTTCAAGTCAAGGAAGGTTTTCAGAGTCTCTTAAAGCCAATCAAAGTCTCTTAAGCCAATCAAAGGGCCTAGGGGCAGGGAAGATCTTTAAATCTGCATTTCCATTACACCTGCCCAGAAAGAGTTTATAGAAGATCTTTAAGAAAAGGCTTTAAAAATCAAATGACAGAGGTGGAGGAAAAACTAAAAAATAAAATAAGAAAAATCCAAGAATAAACAAGAAGGGCACAACCCTGGAGTCAGGAGGACATAAGTTCAAATTCAGTCTCAGCCCACTTGACATACCTACTATCTGTGTGCCTTTGGGCAAGTCACTACATACCTACTATCTGTGTGCCTTTGGGCAAGTCACTTAACCCTAATTGCTCTCTTAAAAAAAAAAGTTATAGGATGCTTAGACCCCTATAATGTTTCAAAATCCAAAGGATTGCCTCTTTCAAGGAGAACCATAACTGGTTGGCAGCATCAATTAGCCTTCAACTTAACAGAACAACTTCATGCAATACTTTAAAAAGAAAATACATATTATTCAATCATTTTAGATGAATCAACTGATGTTACTGACTTGGCACAGGTTGTACACTCCATTCAGGTCATAAGATTTTCTTTACAGAGAGTTATTCACTTTTGGCACTCTTGTGAACAGAACGAGAGATAGATATCTTCAAGAATTTCCAAGACAAGTTGGAATGAATCTGGTAAATTTAGTGAGTGTATACACAAGGATGGTGCACCATCCATGACAGGAAAACATGAAAGGTTTATTACACAGATAAAAAAAAATATTAACAGATTCAGATGCTCTCATTTCTTTTCAATGTATTTTTTTTTAAGCTCCTTTATTCTGGGCACTATGATTTTCTTTTCTTTCTTTTTTTTTTGTAGGGGGCAAGGCAGGGCAATTGGGGTTAAGTGACTTGCCCAAGATCACACACCTAGTAAGTGTGTCAAGTGTCTGAGGCCAGATTTGAACTCAGGTCCTTCTGACTCCAGGGCCAGTGCTCTACTCACTGCACCACCTAGCCACCCCTCTTTTCAATGTATTTTGCATTTAGTAAAATCTCTCTGCTAAAGGTACTATTTTAAGTGACACTTTGCAACAAGTTATGAATATTGTTAACTATATTTGTGCAAATGCAACATGGCATCCTAAGTTTCATAACATGCTAAATTTGAATGATGAGGCAGTCAGAGTGGATTTTCAATATTCTAAAATGTGTGGGCTAGTCTTTGCAAGGTAAAACTAAATCTATATATGATATGCAGCAAAAAAAAAATCCAAGCATTTTTTTAAAAAGCTATCTTTTTTCAAACACTTCTTATTCTTCAAAAGGAAATTTCAGATGAATATTTTCCCCAGTTAGATGAAATATATGAATGATTTGAAGAACATGCAGCTGTTATAGACCTATTAACTGGAGAATACAAGGAAAGGCTCACTGACTTTGAAAATCATGACAACACACTCAAATTAGTATTTCAGCTTCAAGTAGTTGATATTACCAACACACCTAAAGAACTACAGTTGGAATTTATTGAACTCTCAGTAGATGACATTTTAAAGTCAGTGTTTGATGCTGAGAAAGAGCCAGTTGAAATATGGAAAAAATACAGTAAAAAATCCATGCCTTTGGCAAATGCCCCCCCAAAAGCTTTCTTATTTTCCTTTTTCTTTCTTTTTTTTTTTTTTTGGCAAGAAAAGGCAAGGCAATTGGGGTTAAGTGACTTACCCAAAGTCACACAGCTAGTAAGTGACTTTCTTGTTTTTCAACCACTTATTGCTGTGACTCTGCATTCTCCTAACTACAATTTTTAAGTACCACAAAGACAAAATATCTGCAAACATAATTTAGACAAGCAGTAAGGAATGACATCTCAGTCATATATTTTAGTTTCTAATTAGTTTAAAACCTCATAAATTTCTGCAAACTTTCTGGAAACAAAGATTTACCAGTTTAGTTAAAAGATTTGTCTAGCCAAATGTTTAAAGACATGGTTTCCAGGATTGCCCTGGAATAAAAATAGCAAGTTCAAATCATTCACCCGGGTCCTCGTCTAAGAGGTCACATGGTTTGGTTGATTCCCCAGGCCCTTGCCTTCAGGAGCCTAATCACAAAGGTGGTTCTCAGCTCATGAATCTAAATAAAGCCCAGGAAGCCCTAATAGAGGGTTCCTCTTGGCTCTCCAAGGCATTCCAATTTATAACCCTTGACTTTGAAGCTGCTTATCAAGGATCAAGCTCAAGACAGCCTCAGGGCAGCAGCTATCAATCTTAGTGCCTGGTGGCACTAAGGTGGCCTTAGTTTATGTTGAAGGCCAGGAAAAGATCGGTTCACTACCAACACATAAGGAACAGCAAAGAGAAATAAATCTAGCTTGATTAAGTCTTAACAAAATAGGATTAAAAATCAATTTTTCATTTCATACCCCAAACCCCTCATTGTACCTGAGAACCTGCAGGAGGAGAGTTAGCTGGCCTGGCCTGAGAGAGAGGGCTAGAGAAATCCATATTACATACAGAAGTTGTTGAGTTTTGTTTTCTAGTGCATTTTTCCACCCTCTTTTTTATGGACAAGTTCAACTCATTCATATGTATAGTTATGATTTTTCTTTATTTTTTTCCTCCAACAAATTCTAACAGGTTTTTCCCCTCTTCTTTGAGAAGCAAAAATAAAGAAAAGACAGATATCAGCATTAAGTATCTCCATATAATATTTCTTGAAACAGTTTGATCAAAGACTTAACCATACCTACTCCTCTTCCTGTCTCAGTAGGAATAATGGAGTCTTGTCTTTTTTCCCTTTCCTTTTGTAATCAGCTATACGTATGTACATGTACACACAAACACACACTTTTCCTTCTTTTAAGGCAATCCACTCTCCTACCTCACTCTTGGTTTAAGACCCTCTCAGAACTGGTTCAGTCTCTTGTTTATTTTGTTCTACTACCAACTCTAATCTTCCTCCTCCCTTTTTTAAACATTACCCTGCCTAAGCCAAATAAAATCAAGATTCAGCATAGCTCAAATTTCCCCAACCGTCTTCTCTACTCTAGAAAAATTTTCCCTAGCACCCTGATAAAAAATATACCTCCTTCCTCCTCCTTCCCCAGGTTTACCTCCTTGTTTACTCTCCTTCCCTAGGTTACTTTTTTTTCATCTTGGGTTTTGTTTTTTTTTTAACACTTGAACCATAGTTTTCTCTCTTTTCTCTGTTCCCTCTCTGACTATTGGACAGGGTAGGACTCTAGAAGATCATTGATATCTTTTCCCTTTTTCCAAATATAAGTACTGGATCCTAATTTAGTTCCTAATTCGTTTAAAACCTCATAAATTTCTGCAAACTGGGAACAAAGATCTTTACCAGTTCAGTTAAAAAATTTGTGTAGCCAAATGTATAAAGACATGGTTTCCAGGATTTCCCTGGAATAAGAACAGCAGGGTGTCTGCTAGGATCTAATCATTCACCAGGGGTCCCTGTCTAAGAGGTCACATGGTTTGGTTGATTACCTTTTGGTTGATTCAGCCTTTCAGAGTTGTTCAAACTTGTTTACCTTCCTTAAGTTTTACTTGCCTACTGAGATTTCCTTGGAAAGATTTTGCCACATGTGCATACCCTTTGACCCAGTAATACTGCTTCTAGGGCGGTATCCCAAAGAGATCAAAATGCGAAAAGAACCCACGTATACAAAAAATATTTATAGCAGTTCTTTTTATGGTGGCCAAGAATTAGAAACTGAGGTAATGCCCATCAATTGGGGAATGACTGAACAAGTTGTTGTATATGAATGTAATGGAATACTATTGTGCTATAAGTGTTATAAGGTCTGGAAACACTTATATGAACCAATGCTTGAGTGAAGTGAGCAGAACCAAGAGAACATTGTTCACAGAAACAGTCACAGAGTGTAATGGCTGATTTTGATAGACTTAGCCCTTCTCAGAAATGCAAGTACCTAAAACAGTTCCAAAGGACTTACAATGGTAAATGCCATCCACATCCAGAGAAAGAACTATAGAGTTGGAATGCAGAACAAAGCAGACTATTTTCTTTTTGTGTTTTGTTTTGTTTTGTTTTTTCTTTCTCATGTTCTTGCCCATTCATTATAATTCTTCTATGCAATATGACTAATGTGAAAATGTGTTTAATAGGAATGAATGTGTAGAGCCATATCAAATTACATGCCATCTTAGGGAGGGATGGAGAAGGGGGGAGAGGAATTTAAAGCTTACAGAAGTGAATGTTGAAAACTAAAAATAAATTAATTAATAATTTAAAAAGAAAGAAAGAAAGAAAAGATTTTGTCCCATTCTGGTTCAGTCAACTAGAATGTATAGAAGGTATCAATTTTATTAAATGTCCAGTTCCTTTGGAATATTATGCCCAAATTCAAACAGTGTTATTTTGGGTACATGCCATTTTCCTTTGCTTTTAAGTAGATCATATTCTAATCTTTTCTTTCCTTTCATATTGTTGATGTGCTACCCTCGCTGAATAGGATTGGGTTTTTTTCCTATGTAATCTGTTTCTTCCTATACCATTTCAGTATTTTTTTCTCTGACCTGGGAACTCTAGAGATTGCCAATGACATTTCTGCATGTTTGATACTCAGGGTTTTTCTCTGTGGGTTATATTGATCTGGACTTTGCCCTCTGCTTTCCATATTTATTGAAGTATTTTAATTTTTGTGATTTCTTTTTATTTTTTAAATTTATTTTAATTAATTAATTAATTTTTGCTTTTTTGGAGGGGGGAAGGCAGGGTAATTGGGATTAAGTGACTTGCCCAAGTCACATGGATAGTAAGTGTCAAGTGTCTGAGGCCAGATTTGAATGCAGGTCCTCCTGATTCCAGGGCCAGTGCTCTATTCACTGTGCTTTTTCTTTCATTATGCTTTTCTCAGAGACCAGTGATTCTTAAATTATTTTTGTGCCTAATTTCCCCATCTATTGATTTTTTTTGTTGTTGCTGTCATTCAATTGTCCAGTCCTTTCAGACTCTTTGTGACCCCATGGACCATAGCACATCAGGCCCTTCTATCCTCCACTATCTCTCAAAGTCTGTCCAAGTTAATTTTCATTGTTTCCATGACACCAACTACTCATCTCATCCTCTGTTATCCTCCTTTTCTTAAATCTTTTCCATGATCAAGATGTTTCCCAATGAGTCCCATCTTCTCATTATGTGGTCATAGTATTAAACTTCAGTTTGAGTATTTACTTTACAGTCAATAGTTTGAATTAGTTTCCTTAAGTATTGACTGACACTGTCCAAGAGACTTTCAAAAGTCTTCTTCAGTACCACAATTCAAATGTGTAGATTTTGTAGTATTCAATTTTCCTTATAAAGTCACAACTTTAACATTGCTATTGGAGTAGTAGTAGTAATAGTAATAGTAGTAGTAGTAATAGTTGTTGTTGTTGTTTAAAGAATAGATTAATCAGGGAGTCTAGGTGATGCAGTGAATAGAGCACTGGCCCTGGAACCAGGAGGACCTGAGTTCAAATCCAGCCTTAGGCACTTAATACTTACTAGCCATGTGACCTTGGGCAAGTCACTTAAACCCAATTACCCTGCCTTCCCCCCTCCAAAAAGAAAAAAAAAAGAATAGATCAATCATGTCTTTCCATTTTCTTCTGTGTCTTGATTTTGATCTAACATTTCTTGTTTCAATGAATTTTTTCTCCACTCTTTTTTTCTATGGTATCCACTCTTTTGCTAAGGTTTTGCAGCTTGCAAACTCCTTTTAAGTTTTTTCATTAAAAGTTTCAATTTAATGTCTTATTTCTTCCTTCAGTTCTTTTATTGGGCCATATAAACTCTCTAGGTTTTATTTTGGTCACTCTTGTTTACAGAATTATTCTTTTCTTCTTCAGTTTTTACCCTGGGACTCTATTACTCCCATGGAATTATTTCATTATATTAGTATCTTTCTTTTGCTTGGTCAGTTTCTCATTCTCTCTGATAATTAGTTTTTGTTTATTTGTTTGTTTTCCCCTTACAGGGCCTTTATTCCTCAACTTCTTGCTGTTGAGCTATGAAGGTATTTGACTAAATTATTGCTGAAGGGGTACTAAAATAGGTTATTTTGGTTGGTAAAGGCCCACCTCACCTACAGTTATTTCTAGCACTCTTCTATCCCAGTATATATTTATAGCCATTTCTTAATCATCTTCATATTATGTTTTCTCCACTCCAATAATCAATCATACCACCTCCTCTATCCTCCAACCTTTGAAACTACTCCTGGGAAATCATGCTCTGCCAGGTGAACTTTTACCTTTCTTTGTTCAGAACCAGGTCTCACTACCACTTCTTGGCCACCTCCATGCCATATCTCTTCCCCTATTCCCTTTGATTTTTTTCTGTTATGTTATTTTCCTTCCATTAGAATGCAAGCTACTTGAGGGTAAACATTATTTGATTTGCTTATATTTGTATCCCCAGAGCTTAGCATAGTGTTTGTCAAGTAGTGAGCACTTAATAAATCCTCTGTCTCTGTGTCTTTCTCTTTTTATCTCTGTGTCTGTGTTTATGTCTCTGTGTCTCTGTCTCTGTCTCTCTCTCCAAGAGTACAGGACCTTGACTAGATAAAGTTGTGTGGGCACAGAGCAGAGAGCAAAAATTGAAAAGCAGTAATAGATGTTGGGGTGATAAGATTGTTGATACTGGATCTTTCTCAGCTATTGTTAGACCCCCAATTGTCTTCTCTCTCTGTAACCACTGCCACCACCAGCATACATACACACATAATTTCTATTTGAACTGTCTTAGGAAGATTCTGAAGATCACCTGGCAAGATAAAATGTTGGAGACCAAGATCCTTTCTTGAACTAAACTGCCAAGCATTCAAACTCTACTACTGAGAGCACAACTGATGGACTGGGCACATTATTTGAATGCAAAATGAACACTTGCCCAAAAGATTATTTTGTAGAGAACTCACAGAAGGCAAGCATTCACATGGTGATCAGATGAAACGATAGAAGGACACTCTCAAGATCTCTCAAGAACTTTGGAATTGATTGTGTGACACAGGAGACTGGCACAAGACAGCACAGCATGGTGTGCTCTTATCAGACAAGGTGCTATGCTCTCTGAGCAAAGCAGAATTGAAAAAGCTCAAAAGAAACACATGATCTGCAAATTTAGAGAATTCACCTCAAAATGTTCACATCGACTCTTTGTGCCTGACTTGTGGTAGAACATCCCAAGCTCATATTGGTCTGATCAGCCACAGCTGAACACACTGAAATTTGACTCTAGCATAGTGATGTCATTTTGGTCCTCTTCGAGAACAAAGGATGACACCCACCACACACATCCCTGAAGTGTGGGAGCAAGGTACTGTAGGGCATACTAATTCATAGTGCAGAATGGAGCCGAGAACTGACCACACAAGGAGAAGACCCTTGGTGTTGTTTTACTCCACCTATTGCTAGTGAATCATCCTTCTCCTGACTCTAATTACTACAATGGGAATTCCTTGGCACTGGGCTTAGAAGAAGTGGAGGGGGGAGGGGCAAGCAAACAGGATATAAAGCAGGGAAAGGAGTAGATAGTGCAGCCCTCTATTATTGCTTTTTCCCTCAGTAATCACCTAAAAGTATTTTCTTTTCTTTCCTTTATTTAGATTGTTGGGATCTTTTTCTTCATTTGTTATACTTCTTAGAGTTTTGAGGTGGTGAAGTAAAGTTCTGTATGACTACAACTTTCCACACTGATATCTTACTATAAATTCTGAGTTACCTGGGGTATAGCAGAGTATTAGACAAATTAACTTATTCTTCTTGTAGGGAAGCTATGATAATAATCATTATCATTGCTATTATTATCATTCTTATAAGCAGCATTTATCTAGCACTTTAAAGTTTGCAAAATACAATGTATGCTAAACTCATTTGATCCTTTACAGTAACCATGTGATGTAGGTGCTGTTATTATCCTTGTTTTACAGATGAGGAAATTGAGGCTGATAGAAGTTAAGTGACTTTCCTAGAGTCACACAGCTAGTAAGTTTCTGAAGCTGCATTTGAACTTCTGTTTCTCTGAATCTAAGTTCTATGACAGAGGGGACAATGTGTTGGAGGAGGTAGGATAGAATACAATTACTTGAATGGGTAGATTAGCCTTGGTAAGGAGTAAGGCTCCTTTATCATATGAAATAGGGCTGAAGGAGGAGAAAGTGGCAGAAGGTATCTGAGTGATGGGAGATGAGATAGAGGTGAAAAGTGGGAATTAAGAGTGAATGGCCTCGATTTTTTTGTATAAAATAAGAGGCAAGGTTCTCAACTAAGAGAGTGGGAGAAGAGGAGGCATGGTTTGAGGAGGGATGAAAAGGTTTGGAAGAGCTCTTGTGGAGAGTGGGATAGAGAGTTGACTAGTGATATATTAGGAAGGTAGGACTGCTTAACAGCACTGAAGGCCCAGCTGAGGCTATGTAACAAATTTGTAGAGAACTCAGAATGGTTGTGTGATTTTTTCCCCCTTTATTCAGCCAGACATGTGTAGGTATGAAAATGATGAATGGTAGGAATTATCCAAGACTGAGACTTGATTGGACATATTCAGTAATATTACAAGGGGGCTAGGGATTTAAGAAAGGAGGATAGTGTAAAGCTAAATTGGTTCATCAAGGAGTCAAGATGAGTAGAAGAGGATAGAGGGGCTAGTGCAGGGAGATGGTTTGGGAAAGAATTGAGGAGTCAAGGGATTGGAGGTCACAATGAGGATGAAAAGTAGGGTTATGGAAGAGAAGACAGAGGGGGAGATGAAAAGTCAATAGATGGTCAGATAAATGGCTGTTTTTATGTGTGACTGATGTGGGGTGGAGGAGTAGCTCATGGGAGATAAGTAAGCTGATGAGCTGAATAGTTAGGGTATTTGAAAGAGAATCAATATGTATGTTGAAATCCCCTAGTATGAGGGCAGTAATTGAGGAGGGAAGAAAAATTGCAAGCTAGCTATCAAAATCCTTGAAGAAGGAAGGGGAGTGACTTGGGTGGGGGGGGTCTATAGATAATGGCTACCATGATTTTTATTGGGTGGTAGATATGGATAGCATGAATCTCAAAGGAAGAGAGGCTACTAAGGAAAAGAGAAAACCTGGACATGGCAATAGGGAGCAAGGAGTATTCTAACTCCCTCATCTTGACCAGTAAGCCAATGAGAATGTGTAAAGGGCAGCCAGAAAGGCTACATCATCAGGGGCAAGCCAGGTAAGGTAAGAGACAGTAGATGAAAGGAGTGGGAGAAGAATAGATTTAAGAGGAAGGGAAATGTGTTACCTATGAGGGCACAGTAGAAGGGCTGGGTAGAGCTAGGACGAAATGTTGAGGATGGATGGTTGAGGGGGATGGGAATGAAGAATCAAATAATAGGGGATATTGAGTGTGGTTTGGATGATGATCTACAGGAGTTCAGAGCTGCTGGGATATGAAGGGCATGACCAAGTATGAGAATGTTTATCGTTGAGTAGAGGACATCATTCCTCTACTCTCATGTGGAAAAAAAGTATTAAACTAGTTCTTCTTGGCCTCATTGGGCTGAACTGGAATCAATGAGTAGACATTTCAAAGAAGCAAATCTAGGTTTAATATAAGATTTCATAACAGGTTTATGTCAAGTGAAATGGTGGGCTTCAGAACATAGTAGATCACCCTCATTAGAGGTATTTAATTGAAAACTGATTGATTGGGGTGGCTAGGTGGCACAGTGAAAAGAAAATGGGCCCTGGAGTCAGGAGGATCTAAGTTCAAATCCAGCCTCAGACACTTAACATTTAGTAGCCCTGTGGCCTGGGGCAAGTCACTTAACCCCAAGTGCCCTGCCTTCCCCCATCTAAAAAGCAAAACGAACAAACAAAAAAACAAAACAAAACTGACTGATCACTTGGCTACAAAGTAGTTCATCGCAAGCCTTTTCTGACTCTTTTAGCTGAAATTCTATGACTGCAACAGGCTAGAAAGTTGAATCTATTTAGGGTTTTTTTCCCCCAGATCTGTGATTTTATCAGTACAGGAAATTCCCCTCTGTGGAAATTCCCTCCAATTCCTATAAATTAACATCTTAGAGAGTTAATAGGTATACTGAGAGATTAAATGACTTGTCATGGTCACACAGTTATCATATATCACAAAAAGAACTTAAACATAGTTTTTGCTTGACCACAAAAATGATGCTCTATTTATGATTTCATTTACTTCTAGAAAGGTAATAATGATAATCATAACAATAATAATCTAAAAAGGGATAAATATAAAGTCCTACTTGTGAGAAGAGATAGAACTAGGGTGAAATGACCAGAGGTTTGCCCCAGATTTAAAGGGTGCTTTCAGCACTTTGAGTATTTCAACAGCATGTAAACAATAGAGTTTACCTCCTAAATAGAAAGGACAATTAGTTAAAATAAGAAGCTAACAAATGATGGAACAGAGGAAAATTATTTCTGCCCCATAATGTTATGTTATATTGGGGGAGACAAAGTCCTCATACCTTTCACTTGTAACAATCTCTTCAACAACAACCTGTATCCTGAGGTCTTTTCCTCCATCTTCCCTTTCTTCTAAGCCTGGGAATTGGTGGTGTTATTTACCCCAGGTACAAAAATTCCTAGTTATGGTTCTGCATGTGGGTTAAAAATAATCATCTTTAGAAATACCATAATGGGAAATGCATTGGTAAATGGTAATTTTTATGTTAGACAAATAGGTGGCAGAGAGCACCTAAGTGGCACATTGGAAAGAGTACCGGGCCTGGAGTCAGGAAGACTCATCTTCCTGAGTTCAAATCTGACCTCAGACACTTAGTAGCTGTGTGACCCTGGATAAGTCACTTAACATTGTTTACCTCAGTTTCCTTATCTGTAAAATGATTTGGAGAAGAAAATGGCAACCTATTCCAGCATCTTTGCCAAGAAAACCCCAGATGAAGTCAAGTAGAGTCAGACATGACCAAACAACAACAAAAAATGATTTTTATTAAAACAATCTGGGGTTTTATTGGATTTTCAAGGTCAAGATGAGTCAGCAGTGTGATGTAGCAGCAAAAAACACTAATATAGTACAATCTTAGGCTCTATTGAGAGACATGAGAGTGTTCAGGAAGGTGATAGTCCCACTGTTCTTGTTCTAGTCAGACAAAATTTAGAGTATTATGCCCAGTTCAGGATATTCTAAACCTGTCTTGAAGTACGTGAAGGATTTTCCTGTGGAAGCCAGACATGACTGAAAAAACAACTGAACAACAGACAAACCTGTGGAAGTGTGGAAGCTGCCCTTTGGACATGAAGGAGAGCTTTATGCCTTCTTGCCCTAGGAACCATATCATTGGGAAATTTCATTTTCCTGAAAGAGTGTCAGCCTTCGTACTCACATCTCATTAGTATCCTTTACAACTCTGATTGGACCTTCAGACTAGAGGACAGAGCCATGAGCTCCAAAACTTCCACTGAAGGAAGGAGCCTAGCACAGTCCTTCTCCCCCCTTCTCCTTTTCAGGTTCCCCCAACTGCACTGTTAGCACTGTGCCTGGCACATGGTAGGAGCCTCTAATGGTAAAGGAATTTTAAGATCTTCCCTGCCCCTTAATAGGTCTCATTTGGAACCCAACAAGAGAAGCTTGCTGAGGGGAAGCTTGTTTTTCAGGAAGGCCCACACCTTTTGTTACTTTGTAATTAGGCAGTGGGTCATGAAGGTTGTGATGACTTCTGACCCTGGAGAAGGCTATATATATACCTTGATGTGAGATTTTGCTTTCAGGCTCACTTATGGGAAGAGTTGTGTGATTTGGTCAGATGAGGCTCTGAGTAGCTGTTGAGCTCCCGACTTTGAAAACCCAGATGTTGGCGCTTCTCTCTCTAGTAACTAATTGTATGTATGTAATGGTAAGACAGATAGAAGCCCTATCTGCTGGTCTGTTAAATTGTGTTATTTCTGATTGTATCTTTTGTCTGCTTGTAATTTCTGTTTGTATTTTCTGAAGTTCAAGGTGCTAACTTTCCCCCCTGAACTAAGTGAATGATATTTTTGTGGGTTTGATTGAAGTAAGATTGTTAACCCTTTTTGAGTTGCTTTCCTTTAGAAAATCAGATCAAAGAAATTTGTGCTAGCAGCCATCCTGGGTATACTAGGGTACTTGCTGCTATAGAACCTCATAAAAGTTTATTGACTGACAATGAAAAATGATTAGATTTGTTTTATTTAGTCCCAGATGGCAAAACCAGGGACAATGGATAGAAATCTTCTAACAAGTTAGAGCTATTCAAAAGTAGAGGCTCTTTAGTAAGTTTCCCTGCTCCTTAGAAATTTTTATCTGAAGAATGTTTGACCAACCACTTATAGGGTTTTATTTATCTAAAATAAGGATTTTAGATCCTTATCCAATCACAAGTTACACATGAATGTCTTCTAGGTCTACCTTCCAATTCTAATTTTCTGTTATTTAGTCAGATACTATAACCAAGCCCTCTAATAGCAGCTGTCTGGCCTGAAGTCTTCCCCAGGTAAGCAGGGTTTGGGGCGGCGGTTGAGGGGCAGGGTTTAAGGAAAGGAAAGGACAGTGGTGAAGATCACAGTTACACCTTTGGATGCAACTACTAGATGCCACAAATGGATTAGATTAAAGCCTACACTAAATATTGTATATATTCAGAGTCTTGCTACCCACCCCCACTCCCAGCAATCTCCTCCCTCTTCCTGGCTACTTGAAATTCCTTTAACGGGAAACAAAGCCTTTTATTTCTCAGTGAGAGATTAAAGGCTTAAGCCTGGGGAGGTAAACACAATTTAAATGTATTTCAGTTCTGGTCTAAATAAATGATTAAAATCCTTTTTTAAAAATAGTGGTTAGAAAAAAAATTAAATTAAAATTGACTTATTTGATTAAATTGAATTTTAAAATTTATTAGAAAACAAAAGGAAGCTGGATATCTGAAGGGACACTACAAAAGGGAACATTGTAATTCAAAAAGGGAGGCTAGAGTAGTCAATCAATCAATAAGCATTTATTAAGTTCTACCTATGTGCCAGAAACACACTAGGCTCTTGGGATATAAATACAATAAGTACCCACAGACCATGCTTAACTCATGCTTTAGCCTCAAGAAAGCTCTGTTTATATATATATATAGGTTGTTTTGTGAGAAAGTATAAGAATATAGTGTAAGAAAATAGCCATTGGCCCAAATATATAACTTCTATTGCCTGTCATTCTGTTTGAAATTTACCCATTGAGACTTCATTCCTTTGAGTTTGGTCTTTTTTTTTTTCTTGGTCTTCAAAAAATTCCCCTAATAAAACAAAAAGTTTTGGAAGGGGGCAGTAGGTGGTGCAGTGAATAGAGCACTGGCCCTGGAGTCAGAAGGACCTGAGTTCAAATCCAGCCTCAGACACTTGACACACTTACTAGCTGTGTGACCTTGAGCAAGTCACTTAACCCTAATTGCCTTACCTTCCTCCAAACATTTTTTCTGAAGAAGTAGCATCTCCTTTAGCAGAATCTTCTGAAAACTGAGGGAACAAGGAAGCCAAAACAATACTAGATATACTGAAAAGGGAGGTAGAAGGATATTAAAGAAAACCTTGCCTTGCATAATAGTTCTACTTAGAACCCACTCATTAAGTAACTTAATCTCATAATACTTAATTTAGCTTATCACAGAATCATGCAAAATTCAACATTTTATGTTTGGTTCCAATTACACCTTTTTTAAATTTAATGGAACCTGAGAACTGGAAGGGACCTCAGGTTTAAACCTTTGTCCCAGAATAAAAATGTTCTTCTCAAAGTTCCTGAACTTCATTTTTTCCCCAATTCAATCCATAGAATTTATCTGAACTAAATCCCCTCTTTCCTGGGCAAAATTCCCAACATCAGGTCCCCTGAATTATTTCTGTTAACTCTTTCTGAAGCTGTAGTTTTGATGGGGTATAGACTCTGGGAAACCCTTTGAACTCTGATTGAATCTTCCCACTTGATGAGGCATTTGCCTGAGTCCATAAGCCTTTCATTATTGCTAGGCCCAAATCTTTGTTACTCTAAACCTAGCCTACCTCTCTCCATTGTCCAGCTACTTCCCACCTTTGATCCTGTCAAAATATCTATACCCAAATCTGTTACCCTTAAACTAGCCTAGGCTTCCATTGTCTGTTAACTCCAGGTAGCCTTCAGCTATTTCCCACCCTTAATCTCACTACTGTAGATTTACCTCACTCCCCTCAAGATCTTCCTTAGACTCCTCCTCAAGACCCTTCTCAAACTCCTCCTCTAGACCACTCCTAGATCCCTCCCATAATCTTTCTGTATATAAGATGCATCTTGCCTCCATCAAGGAGAATTATCTAGCACATACTTATTCTGTGTCAGATTATTCTGACCAGCTTGTCAATACAAGCTTCACATATACTTAGGCTCCTTAAGACTCTATGAGTAAAATTTGCTTTACTTTGGTTGAGAAAAGACTTGAATCAAATTCATTCAGCAGGGCCCAGTGTGTTGATATTTTGGGGTCTTGAGCGACCCTAATATAAACCTTATACCTCAACAATTTCTCTAAAACTTCCAAACTTCTTCACAGACTCATTCTTTTGTCTCCTTCCCTCTTGGCCTATGACTAACTTTTCTAATATTGTCATTAATGGGCCTAAATATCGATTATGATTAAATTACTTCTTTGCCATGAAACTATGCTCAATTCACAAAAAATTGGGAAGACAAAATTTTGCTATCCTCATTTTCTTTTATTTAGCATTAAGGAGGTTAATAGTATTTTTAATGTATTTTTTAAATGATTTTTCATTTTTAATTTCTCCTGCAGGGCTCCTATTCCATCCTATTCCCCCCCTTCCTACAAGAGGAGGGAAGGAATCCTTACCTTACCACCCAGACTTTGTGAAAGTAGATTTTCCCATCCACTTTTGTTTTAAAGCTGTGCTTGAGATAATTTCAAACCTATCACTCTACCATATCCTGGAAGTAGCTGTTTAATTAGACTGCTGAGCCCCCAAGTTCATTTAGAATTGTTTTCTATTTGATTCTAGATCAGTCAGTTAACTGCCCCTGCCTTTCTGCTGGTCAAGGGATGGGCATCAGGTGAAAAGCAAGGAAGAACAGGAAAGAAAACTTTAATTTTCCTTTTTAGTGGATGGATATCAGTTCCTTATTAGTGGTACTACTCCCCAGTTTCTGCAGGTTCCCTAAGACTCCTAAAATAAAATGTATACATTATTCTTAACACATGATCTCATCAAATTACAAATAACCTGAAACTTTTGCTTCCTTATGTGACCCTCAGTACAATTACCAGCCATGGGGAGTTCACATGTTCTGTGGTCTGTCCCCTGAAATGATATTTTATCCTTAATTTAGCTTGTGCAAAGATGAGGTCCTTTCTTAATTAATGTTCTTTTAGCTGCAATGTCAGCTGTTGATGAATAAGTCATCCATTCATTTTCACAACTTCTCTGTAAGTAGTATCAATGTCAGATAAGTTATTCTATTACAAGTCCCCTTCCACAAAAAGC
The DNA here is from genome assembly GCA_011680675.1 of Gymnobelideus leadbeateri. Classification (NCBI taxonomy): domain Eukaryota; kingdom Metazoa; phylum Chordata; class Mammalia; order Diprotodontia; family Petauridae; genus Gymnobelideus; species Gymnobelideus leadbeateri. Next base: position 439,883 of record WOXC01009709.1, on the reverse strand, counting down.
TGATGGTAAACACAATGAGCCTACTGAATGCTTAACTATGGAGCTCCTCCCTTTCCTCCCCCAAATAAAAAGTAATTCTAGTGAATAAAATATTTTTGTTTGTCCTTAGTTCTGGAAGAGGAGCACAAGGATGATGTCTTGACTTAAGTAGGAATTAGATTTAAGTGAGGCAGAGCTGGGTGAAGTTTTCAGCCTCACTCTCTCCTCCAGAGTCATCCAAGTCCAGTGGCCAGACAAAAGTCAAGACAACTCACGATGTCCAGAATGCAGTGAGTGACTTTGGCCTTTCTAAATTAAGGTCTTTCTCATGTCTCAGTTTGTCTGAGGCAATGTCCATTCAACACTAGGTAAGAATGGAGACCGAATTGTGAACATATTGCTTCATTCCAGTAAAATATAAGCTCTTTAAAGACAGGGACTATTTCATTTTCACCTTTTCATCACTAAGATCTAGTACAATAACTGGTACTGATGGGGTGCTTGGGATATATATGTTTGTAATATCAGTTTGTAACATCAGTTTGTAAATGGGGTGCTTTGGGATCTATGTCTGTAAAATCAATTGGTAAAGCCAGTCTGTAAAATCACATTTCCCCCTCCCCAGTCTCAAAGCATTACTTCTGCCCCTTCCCCCTGCCAGCACTCTGCCCAGCAACAACTCATGAACTGTTTATCTCTGCTTGGAACAATAACAAATTACCTATGAATCTTTCACTAAACTATCTATAAACATCTTAGCTTAGGCAAATGTTATCTCCCTTAGTAGAGTGGCCAGCTGCACCATTAATCCTTCAATACCTATCTACAGGTTAACTCCTTAGCCAATTATACCCATACTGAGTCTCAGTTAGCCTTGGTTCCCAACATCCATCTTGTCAAACATGCCATTGTGGGTTGCAGATTGGGCACTCCTCAGTGGCCATGACAGATGGCTGACCTAGTGATGCAGTCAGGCCTAAAACCACACCTCCAGGTAGCCCCACCTTGGGCTATTTCCCAGTGAATTATGGGCAATATGCCTGTGCAGTTGATATTAAAAGTGCACGTTCCTTTAAGCACTGACCACTCCTTAACTCCTCCCTAATCCCACCCTTACTCACCTAGTTAGCATAATTGACACCTGATTTACTGTCTTGACTCCTTAAAGCTATAACTGTGATTTCTGTTAGGTTGCAGGTTCCATAAGAATCCTTGCCTGCTGTGCTGTACAGCATAACAATAAACTTTTATAATCTCAGCTTCCAAGTTTGCTTGAGCCTAGTGAATTCTTTCTAGACTGAATTGCAGGGTATCTGGTCACTGATAGTGATCAGGGTCCCTGGTAGAACTAATTACCCTTCCCTCATTACTATAACCCTTCCCTCATCAGTACATAGTAAGCACTGAATACATGTTTTTTTTTAATTGAATCAAGATAGAGATGTGATTATGAAAATCCTTTCAATAACTACTTAATTAAAAAGATAGAATTTATTTTTTCTTCCCAACATATGGTCTCATCCATCCAAGAGGACACATTCAAAAGTCTCATCCCTCTAAAAGTAATAGACAACATTAGGGGGGAAAAGTTAAATTTACATGATAACTTAGTTATCTATTTGGAGGAAATAACAAGTTGTACATGGTAGATTTGCTGTTTCACATGCAATCTTTTCATTGTATAGCATTATGGAAGTGCTTTGAGTTGAAAAAATAAAATTGTAATACAAAAAATCTTGATACAAAAGATGGCCTAGCATCACAAAAGTATCAGTCTAAGAAGGAAACCCTCAGAGTTTCTGGTAAAAGCAGAAAACAATGACTATTTATACTCATTTTAAGCCATCAAAGGGTGAGCAAGAGAGGTTTGGGCTGTGGCTATTATTGGTCATTCAATGAAAGAGAGAGTGATTTGGGTTAAAAGGGCTAGTCAAGTAGCTCCATTTGAATTAAAACAGGTTTTCTTAAAGTCTGTTGTTTTTTTTTTTTTCCAAAGCTGTATGTCAAGAAATCAGAATTGCAGGACAAAAGGTAAATTGTCCCAGGTTTTTGATAACAAAATCAAATAAAAATAAATAATTAATTATAAATAAATCTAGCTCCCCAAATGCCTTAAAAAAAAAATAGCCACCAGTTGTGATCCAACCATTCTGGAGAGCAATCTGGAATTATGCCCAAAGGGCTATAAATAATTTCATACCCTTTGACCCAGCAATACCACTTCTAGGGTTGTATCCCAAAGAGATCATAGAAGTAGGAGGAAGACTCATATGTACAAAAATATTTATAGCAGCTCTTTTTGTGGTTGCAAAGAATTGGAAATTAAAGGGGGTGCCCATCAATTGGGGAATGGCTGAACAAGTTGTGGTATATGCATGTAATGGAATACTTTTGTGCTATAAGAAATGAGGAGCAGATGGAATTCATATTTACCTGGAGAGGCTTATATGAACAGATGCTGAGTGAGAAGAGTAGAACCAGGAGAAATTTGTATACAATCACAGACACAACATATGTGTGATGATCAACTATGATAGACTGGACTCTTCTCAGCAATGTAGTGATATAAGTAAATCCCAAAAGACTCATGATGGAGAAAGATGTCTATGTCCAGAGAAAGAACTAGAAAGAGCTGAATTTGAGTCCTGATTGAAGCAAACTACTTGATCTTTTTCTTTTCATTGTTTGGTTTTATTTCCTCTTTACCATTTTTCATTCCATCTAGTACAATCTGCCTTTTTAACCTGACTAATGTCTAATGTGAAAGTATTTGCAGATCCTATACTGGATTGTATGCCGTCGTGGGTGGGGAGAGGAGGGAGGGAAAGAAAATTTGAAACTCAAGGAATTATGAAATTGAATCTTGTAAACTAAAAGTAAACAAACAAATTAATAAAGACAAAAAATTTTTAAAAAATAAGCCACCAAAATTATATTACTATGAACAAAGCATTCACATCTAGGGTATGGCACCCCAAATGGAGGAACCAAATGGCAAGGGAAGAAAAGGAAAGGAGAAAAAGGGGAAGGAGATGGAGAAGAAGAATAAGCAAACAAGCATCCCCCAGAAATCAGACTGGAGTTGGCTCAGGATATAGTGGGTGACCTTTGGTGAAGAAGGTAATATTTTCCTAGGAATCTTTTCAGTATAACTTGGACTATATCATAATGAGTATCATACTTCTCTTTCCTTTTTGTTTTCCTAGTTAACTGCAGAATTCCTAACTTGTGATTTCTCTTGACTACAAGACAATTAAGAAAAAAAATTCTTCCATTTCAAACTCAGTGTAATAAAAAGTCAATGACTGTATTGCCAACTATATCATTGACAGCATAATTGCCAAAGGAGCATAGTCACCAACAATTCAATTCAACAAATATTTATTAAGCCTTACTGTGAAAAAAATACTATGCGAAGTGCTGGGAGAGATAGAAAATTTAGATAAAACAAAAATCTTACAAAGTTTACAGTTTAGTAGGCATATAATAATCTACATAATATAATCCTTAATATGATAATTACCTAAGATGTAACATAAGTGCTATATGATGGAGGTGAGAGAAGGGCATGTGTAAATTGAAAGGTAGTAAGGCTTAATGTAGGAAGTAGTTTTTGAAACCCTTAGTAATACAGGATTTAACATCATCTATCTATCATCTAGCTAGCTAGCTAGCTAGCTAGCTATCATAGTATCTCATTGTTATCTCTGCTTTTTACTTAAATTTCTGGGTTTCTAGCTGATATATTCTAGCTATTTGTAGCAATCCAACATGAATTTGAACTTTCTAAGTGTAATTGTTCTCATCTAGCTGTATTTTTGTTTTCTATTAAGATTTCTAGGTTCTTTTCTGATATGTTTCCTTCATATAAATTTCCACTATTTTATTTGTAGCTATCTAGTAGGAGTTAAAACTGCATAGGTGGACTTGCTACTATCTAGTGTTTGTGGTGCTTAAGAGTTTAGATTCTTAGTTTGTTATATTTATTCAGGTAGATGTCTAGTTTTTCAAAAATTTTTGAATAGGACTGTTGTACCCCAATAAAGTGAGACAGAAGATCCCCGAGATTAAATTTTAAAAGTGGATTTTATTACCGTGGGACTATCAGGGTGCATGGTAACCCAAATCATACAGTGCTTTTGCACAGACATTGTGCTGGTTTTATAGAGGTTCCATAGCCAGGTTATGTAAGGTGAAATTACAGTAATGTAAGCTGAAACTATAGTGATTGGTCAGTATACATTTGAATTTCCCACCCTAGGCTGGAACTCTGGCCCACAGATCAATCAGATGAAAGGAAGGCATGGTGATCAAACTTGTTTACAGAACAATTAGGGGAGGGGAAGGTGGAGTTCTCTGTTTTACAAATCAATGAAGGGAAGGGAAGGTTGAGTTGTCTGCTTTACAAATCAATGAAGGGAAGGGCAAAGTGGAGTTATGTCCAACAGGACTATTAAAAATAGTCCCCTGGTAAAAACAAGTATGCTTTGAAAAATATTTTTGAAAACAGGCAAGGTGATTTTTATTCAAAAAACATTTATTTAGTAGATGTTCAATGTACACAAGAAAAAAAAAAACAATCTCTGTATTTAATACATTGTTTTATAAAGTGTTATATAAATGTTGTTACTGTGGCTAATTACTAAGTATTTCTTTTGAGTGGAAGAAATAAACAATTGCCCAATGTCTGATCTACACTATACATTCATAGGCAAAGAAACTCATGGTATGCAGCCATCTGGTTTTTAGTGTAGCTTATTCTGTTTTGCTGATTTTCATTATTGTCACTTCCCAATAGATTCCACTCTAGAACTCTCCCTTGTAGCAAAAAGGGAGTTGAAAAAAACAAATTAACACATTGGTCATGTCCAAAAATGTACACTTTATTTCACAACTCTAGTCTACCAACTTTCTGTTAAGAGACACAACATATCTCACATAGTATTTTCACATTACTTTATTGTTCAAATGAGAGTGAGGTTCAAGGATTGCCTCTCCCTCCCTCCACTCCACCTCTTCTTCCTTGTTTATTCAGATTCCTATTTGTGCATTCCAATTATGTAGGATAGTTTTCCCCATGCTTCCTCACTTCTCCCCATTGTATTCCTTCTTCCTTCCCTCTCCATTCTTTTAAAATAATGCAAAACACAATTTAACAAAAACTGCTGGGAAAACTGGAAAATAATATGTCAGAATCTAGGCATAGACCAACATCTTATACCATACATCAAGATAAGGTTAAAATTGGTACATAATTTGGACATAAAGGGAGATACTATAAGCAACATAGGAGAGGAAGGAATAGTTTACCTGTCAAATCTATGGAAAATGGAAGAATTTATGACCAAATAAGAGACAGAGAATATTATTGTGTGGGGTAAGAGGACCCCAGACATCCCCTAACCAGAAAAATTAAAAGTCAGAGGTATCTTGAGGAAGGAACAGGAAGTTTATTCAGTTCTGGAGAGAAGAAGGTGTCCTTTCCACCAGTATGAACCAGCAGAATGAGGCACATTACAAAAGACAGAATAAGAATTTATACCTTAATGCAGTCAAGCCCCTTCCCCCCACTTCCTTCTCCCATTGGCTGAGAGGCAGACTCTTAGTCTTGGCAAGAAATCTAACCCAATGGTGGATAACAAAGAAGCCAGCCACTATCCCATATTGCCTGGGAAGCAGGACAGGGAGCCAAGATATTGTTCATGTCCTTATTGGTAGAAGCTAAAGCAAGGGAGGGAAAAAGATCACAAGCAAGGGTGGAGGTCCAAAACCTCTGAAAGTACCTAAAGGTGATAAAGGTGTGGCATACAAGGGTGGAGGTCAAAAACTCCTGAAGTGGCCTAATGCTGATAAAAGAAGGGTGGAGATCAAAAAGACCTTTGAAGGGGGCCTAATGCTGATGTGGCAGTAGCAAAGAGTAGGGGAAGGGTGAAACCAAAATTCCTGCTTGCTCACACAAACCTTATGGGCTCAGAAGTTTTCATCTTTCTCATTCATTATGAAATGCAAAATATATGATCTTGATTACATTAAATTAAAAACATTTTGCACAAACAAAACCAATGCAAACAAGATTTGAAGAAAAGCAGAACTATGGAGCACAATTACTGATAAAGGCCTCATTTCTAAAATGTATAAAGAACTGAGTCAAATATATAAAAGTGATTCTGCAATTGATAAATGGTCAAAGCATATGAACAGGCATTTTTCAGAAGAAGAAATTAAAGCTATCTATAGTCATATGAAAAAATGCTCTAACAATATTGATTAGAGAATTGTAAATGAAAACAACTCTGAGGTACCTCATATCCATCAGATTGATTCAGATGACAAAATAGGAAGAGAATAAATGTTGAAGAAGCTGTGGGAAAATTGGAATGCTAATGCATTGGTCATGGAGGTGTGAACTGATCCATCCATTCTGGAGAACAATTTGGAACTATGCCCAAAGGGCAATCAAACTATGCATACCCTTTGATCTAGAAATACCAATACTAGGTCTATATCACAAAGAGATCATAAAAAAGGGAAAAGGACCCACATGTCCAAAAATATTTATAGCAACTCTTTAGGTGGTGGCAAAGAATTGGAAATTGAGGGGGTGCCCAGCAATTGGGGAATGGTTGAACAAGTTGTGGTACATGTAATGGAATACTGTTGTTCAATAAGAAATGATGAGCATAAGCAGATTTCAGAAAAATCCAGAAAGACTTACATGAACTGATGCTAAGTGAAGTGAGCAGAGCCAGGGGAACATTGTACACAGTTATAGCAACATTGCAACATTGTGCAATGACCAATTTTGATAGGCTTAGCTCTTCTTAGCAATTTAGTGATCTAACACAATTCCAAAAGACTCATAATGGAAAATGCTATCCACATCCAGAGAAAGAACTATGGAGTCTGAGTGCAGATCAAAGCATGCTATTTTATCATTTTTTTTTCTTCAAGTGACTTTTTTCTTTTGTTCTGATTCTTCTTTCACAACATGACTAATATGGAAATAGTTTTAATATGATTATAAATGTATATCTTCTATCAGATTATGTTTTGGGGGGAAAGAAAGGAGTGAAGGGGAAAATTTAGAACTCAAAAATCTTATAAAAGTGAATATTGAAAACTAAAAATAAAGAAATAAAGAAAAAATTTAAAATAATCAAAACATAACAGAACCACTCCCAGGCCTTCTGCCTAATTAGAGTCTGTCTATGACCCCTGGTTATAATAGGTTCCCAAAGAAATACATGTATTATCTCCCCACATTAGAATATAAATAGTTATCATTGAATTCACATGAATTTACCTTTTTTTGTTTTTCTTGATGTCTATGTTTATATTTCAACTCAAATCTTTTCATTAGGAATGCTTAAAAGTCCTCTATTTCATTAAAATCCATTTTTTAAAAATCCCTATAGGATTATACTCAGTTTTGATGGATAAATTATTCTTGGTTCTAAGCTTATATCCTTTGCCTTCAGAAATATCATCTTCCAAGCTCTCTGCTCCTACAAGGTGGTGGCTGCTAAATCTTATGTAATCCTGAATGTGACTCCTCGGCACTTGAATTCTTTCTTTCAGACTGCTTGAAGTTTTTTTTTTTCTTTTATCTGGAAGCTCTGGATTTTGACTATCATATTCCTGGGAGTTTTCATTTTAGGTTTTCTTTCATGAGGTTGGTTGATGGATTATTTCGATTTTTACTTTGCCAATGTTGTTCGAAAAAATCTAGGAAGCTTAATTTTTTTTTTTAAAGCAATTGGGGTTAAGTAACTTGCTCAAGGTTACATGGCTAGTCATTATTTATGCGTGGGTGCTCATTTTCTGAGGCTGGATCTGATCTCGGGTCATCCCAACTCCAAGGCCGACGCTCTTACTCACTGTGCCACCTAGCCGCCCCTTTAGGGCAATTGGGGTTAAGTAACTTGCCCAAGGTTACACGGCTAGGTTTTTGTTTGTGTGGATTAAGTGTCGGAGGCCGGCTCAGAACTCAAGTCCTTCTGACTCCAGGGCCGGCGCTCTATTCACTGCGCTACCTAGCCGCCCCTAGGAAGCTTAATTTGATCATTTCTTAAAATACAGGCTCCTAGGTGGTGCAATAGATAGAATACTGCCCCTAGAGTCAGGTAGACCTGAGTTCAAATCCACTCTAAGACACTTATTAACTATGTGACCTTGATCAAGTTACTTTACCTACATTTGCTTCACATTTCTCATCTGTAAAATGGCAGTAATAATAGCACGTATCTCTTAGGGTTGTTGTGAAAATCAAATGGTATAATAATGGCAAAGTGCTTATCACAGTGTGATATGTAAATGTTGGCTGTTGTTATTATCATTATATAATGTCTAGGCTCTTCTTTGGGGGCAGCTACATAGCACAATGGATGGAGTACCAGGCCTGAAGTCAGGAAAACTCATTATCTTGAGTTCAGATCTGGCCTCAGATACTTACTGGCTGTGTGATCCTGGGAAAAATCACTTAACCATGTTTGTCTGAGTTTCCTTATCTGTAAAATGAGCTGGGGAGGAAAATGGCAAACTATTCAAGTATCTTTGCTGAGAAAACCCCAAATGGGGGTCACAAAGAGTCAGATATGACTGAAATGACAGAACAAAGGTTCTTTTTAGATCATAACTTTCAGGTAGTTCAATGGTTTTCAAATGTTCTCTTCTCAGTATGTTGTCCAGTTGAGTTGTTTTTATTGAGATATCTTACATTGTCTTCTGTTTTTTCAGTCTTTTGACTTTTAAAAAATATTTCTTGATGTCTCATAGAGTCATTGGCTTCCATTTTACCCATTCTAATTTTCAGAAGTTTGTTGTTTGGGTGAGGTTGTTTTCATCTTAACTTGCACCAAGGGAAGATCTTCAACAGATATATAAATTTAGTACTATCCCCTCCACTTCACCATGATGCTCCCATGGAGAGGGGGATTTTGGTTGATAGATTAGTATAATGGTCAGGTCTGACCTGAGTCAGGTGGGTACCTCATTAGTTTAGTTTTGCATTAGAACAAAATAAGAAATTCATAGGTCATTCAAAAGTTAATAAATGGAAGCTTACTTAGCATGTAAAGGATATCCAAAAGGGACACTACCGCACTTAGTTTGTGTAGATGTAACCCTCTCCACTCCCCATACCACCACATGAAAATATCTTGTCAGTAGAGAGGGTGTGGGACTTAAATGTTCTTGGGGCATATACCAAATCTTAAGGATTTTAACTCCATATGAGTGAGTCTTTGTAATGTCCTTGGGTGACAAGGAACTACATTAATATGGCCAGAGGCTATCAGGAAGCTACATCAAGGGAGGCACAGCTTGAACTTTATCCCCTGGTCCAATCAAATCTAAGGAAGAGCTTTATCACCTTTCAGGGAAAACACTAGCATAATCCATGTGTCAGGGTGTGGGGAACCCTGGCAAATAGTGGTCCTATTACATCCCATCCCTTGGTGTCAAGGTCTTAATGCTCTTCTAGAAGACCTTTTATTATTTAAATGACTTCAGGACTTTTCCTGAATAATTCTCATCTTGTGAATGTAAGGAATTTGGCATAAGTAGTGCTAGAGGAAACAAAAGGGGTAAGGGAACTAAAAAAAAAAATAGCAAAAAGAGAGATTCACAACAAAAAATTTCATAGCTCCCTTAAGGATTGACTAACAATGTAAAAGAGTCTAAAGACCAGACACCCCAGCCTTTTTCTCCCTGTTTCAGAAGGCTGAAGTCTTAAATCATTATGATCAATATATCATTATGATCTTCCCCTTCTAGATTGACTTTTTTTTTTACTAGGTAAAAGAGGCCATTCTCTGCTTCATTTTTTACCTAGTCTTAATCACTGAATGGGCATTGCCTCATGGTAAAGACCTTAGCTTAAAAAGACCAAGGTCTTTTACTGCATCCAGGACCACCTCCAGTTATTCTGATCTATATTTTGCCACTGGACCTAGATGGCTCTGGAGGAGAAAGTGACTCTGATGACTTTGCACAGCTCTCTCTCACTTAAATCTGATTCACTTACATATCAAGGCATCACCTCCCTGATGTCAGGTCCTCTTTGAGAACAAAGAACAACGTACCAAACCTTTGTAGTGGGTCGATTTGGTGTAAGATGATAACAAAGAGCAGGAGTAGCACCAGGGACATAAAGTCACAGATAATAATACTTCTAGCACAATCACAAAATCTTCTCATAATGTAAAGCAGTGTTGATAGACAGGAGGATCACCAGGAGCAACAGGGTCACAGCACAGATGATGATACTACCTGCATGGTCACATATCCTTTATCACATGTCAGGGTCATCTCTGTAAAATGACTAAGAATTAACAAACCTCTTGCATAGAACCTGTCTTGGGGTCTAAGTTGGTCTACTCCATATTCTTTGTTCCTTGGATCAATCACCAGATCTTTCCTCCTAAGTTCACCCATGAAAGTAGTGATTCCAAATTTTTACCCTTTTGGAAGCCTCTATGAAAAAGCTACCCTACATTTCCACAGGGACTAGATAAGGATTCTCCCTCACCTTCATGCAGGGACTTAAGTATAAGGAGCAGTGGGGAACCCTGGTGTTATATAAACTAAGGATTATCAACAAGTAAACTAGGGGAGATCCCCTTTCTTTAATATGAATACCAAACTCAGAACCAAGATGGTGGGGTAAAAGCAGGAACTTACTTGAACTCATCCCCACTTACCTCAAATATCTGTAAAAAAAAATGATTCTAAACGAATTTTAGAGCTACAGAAGCAACAAAAAGACAGAGTGAAATATGTCTCTAGCTGAGGACAGCCTATCAGGCTGACAGAAAGGGTCTATTGTGCTGGGCTGGGAGGGGAACACAGTCTCTCATGGGCTGCACCAGGGCAGACCAGCAACACAGACTAGCCAGAGCAGATCTTAGGGCATTGAATCACTGGCAGCTGTGGTAGTTTCCAGACTTCTCAACCCATAAATTCGAAAAAGAAAGTAAATGGTCAGTGGGGGAACTGTGTTGGAACTAGGTTTGAGAAGAGTGCCATCTGACCCCTGCCCCTGAGGCAGCAGAAGGTGGGTGTGGCTGTACCTGCTGCTGCAGTGGTTGCTTCCAAAGCTCCCAGCCCACAGATGCTGGGGGGACCAAGGGACTGACCAGAGGGCAACTGCAGGAATCTCTCTGCTGACACTGAGGCAGGATTCTCTTGCTTTGTCATTGGATCTGGGTCACAGTAATAGGTGGTGGTCCTAGGGTGGGGAACACTGGTGTGGCAGAGCTTGTTGAAGCTGTGGAGAGTCAGTTCTCCTCAGTTCTGAGGCAGGTGACTAGAGGAAGCTCTGACAACAGCTGCACTTAACTCCAGAAATTTGGGGCACAGGACTCTCTTGGAAGCAGAGTTCTACCATGGCAAAGAGTTCAAAAGTCAAGTATTGGCTGGCAAGATGAGCAAACAGAGGAAGAGAAATCAGACTGTAGAATCTATTTTTTTTTCTTTTGGTGACAAAGAGGATCAAAACATAGAACCAGAAGAAGACAACAAAGTCAAAACTCCTGCATCAAAAGAGTCCAAGAAAAACATGAATTGGTCACAAATCATGGAGGAGCTCAAGAAGGATTTTGAAAATAAAGTAAGAGAAGTAGAGGAAAAATTGGGAAGAGAAATGAAAGTGATGCAAGAAAATCATGAAAAATGAGTCAATAGCTTGCTAAAGGAGACCCAGAGAAATACTGAAGAAAATAACACCTTAAAAAATAGACTAGGGGCGGCTAGGTGGCACAGTGAGTAAGAGCGTCGGCCTCGGAGTTTGGATGACCCGAGATCAGATCCGGCCTCAGAAAATGAGCACCCACACATAAATAATGACTAGCCGTGTAACCTTGAGCAAGTTACTTAAAATTGCTTATAAAAAAAAAAAAAAAAAAAAAAAAAAAAATAGACTAAACCAAATGGCAAAAAGAGGTCCAAAAAACCGATGAGGAGAGTGCTTTAAAAAGCAGATTTATCCAGAATTTCAAAGGAAAAGGAACTTCAAAAGTTCACTGAAGGAAATAATTTCTTCAAAATAATATGAATACCAGGGGCGGCTAGGTGGCGCAGTGAGTAGAGCGTCGGCCCTGGAGCCAGAAGGACCTGAGTTCAGATCTGGACTCAGACACTTAACACACACACAAAACAAAAAAACCTAGCCGAGTGACCTTGGGCAAGTTACTTAACCCCAATTGCCCTCCAAAAAGCAAAAAAAAAAAAAAAATGAATACCTATCTACCATAGTTATATATCAACAGTTTTACTTTCTTGTGCTGTTAGAAATCAAGGCACTTCCCAACAATGCCATCCCTTGGGCCCCAAACTTTTTCTGGGAAGGCATTATTTGAGTCATCACAAGGGGAAGTAATTCTGTCAATTTATGGGAACCTGAGTTATTTCTCCAAATTATAGAGAAACTTCAAAGGTGACAAAAACCTCAAGGTCCATCAGACTATACCAAGGAGGAAATAAAGAGGGACCAGAGAGAATCAGTTAGAACTTTGTGCAAAAGTGGTTATTTTTTAAGGTAAGTTTTCTTAGAGGTTGGTTCTAAGAAACTGCTAGACCTTTCTTATCTCATAGGAATGTCTTTCTCATTCTTAGTGATACTTTTATCATCACCCTCACCCAGCCATCATTCTAATGGGGGAAGGCATACAGGAGTTGCCTTATACATGGATGGGGCTGAAAGGCCTCTAATGCTACAAATTGCTGAATTTCATGGTACAATTTAACTATCATCTCTATAGGTAAGACATCACTTGCTTTCTTATTGACCTTGTATTTTCCAAAGTTATATCCAAAGCTCTGTCCAGAACAGTGTCATCTCCCTCAGCCCACCAAGCAGAGCAACAAGCTCTGTGCCTCCTCTTTCCATACCCAGAGCATTTATTCTTAACACTGATAGAAGTTTTCACCTTTGTCACTGTTGTCCAAAACTTCTGCTTAGATTTCACCAATTGACTGGCTCATATCTGTGTAGCCACGGGAAAACCCATAGTTAAAGTCATTTAAGTTATTCTGATGGAGCTTCATAAAGTTGCATTTAATTACCCCTGGAGGCTGAAATGAATGATGAATGAGATGGATGAAAAGTCCAAGAGACAGAGTTTCTAGGTAATTAATAATCAATTTATAAATTAGGCTAGCAAATAATTAATAAATTATCAGTGGTCTCTCTTTGTAACCAAAGACAAAGACCATTGAGATCTTTGAATGCCTTTGAGAAAAAGTGGGGGGCCTGACAGACAGATATTAACCCAGACTGGTGAACAGTCAATGAAAGGATGGACATATTAATGATGAGTGGAACTAAAGTCTTAAGTTCCTTCTGCTGAGAAAGTGACTTGATCATGAGACTCAGCCTCCAGAATTCATCTCTACCTTGACCACTCAAGTTGAATACTGGGGTTTTCAAGGGCATGAGCCTAATGTTTCCAGGCTAGAATTCACCTAGATTAGATTCTATTTACACTGGTCTCTGAGGAAACAGAAAGGGTAAAAAAAAAACAATTTTCTCAGATACTTAACACTTACTAGCCATGTGACCTTGGGCAAATCACTTAATCCCAATTGCCCTGCCCCTCAAAAAGCAAAAAAAAAAAAAAAAGAAAGAAAAAAACAACAAAAAACAACAATTTTAACTTAATAATTGGTTATAATAGAAAATAATAATTTTTCTCAAAGTATGATGCTCATAGGGTATGTAGGGTAAAGCACATAGAATATATCTAATCAAACAAACCCATTTCCTTTAAAAATATCATACCCTCTAACACCAAAAGCAAAGTAGGAGAGCAGCTCTATGTAGAAGGGAAGAATTTATGACTACACAAGAACATTATGAAATGCAAAATGGATAATTTTGATTACATCAAATTAAAAAGGTTTTGCACAAACAAAACTAGTGCAACCAAGATTAGAGGGAAAGCAGAAATATGGAAAACAACTTTTTTACAGCAAGTATTTCTGATAAAGGTCTCATTTCTAAAATATATAGAAACTGAATCAAATTTATAAGAATACAAGTCATTCTCCAATTGGTAAATGGTAAAAGGATGTAAACAAGCAGTTTTCAGATATGGTCATATGAAAAAATGCTCTAAATCACTATTGATTAGAGAAATATAAATTAAAACAACTCAGAGGTAGCACCTCATACCCATCAGATTGACTAATATGACAGAAAAGGAAAATGATAAATGTTGGAGACTATATGGGAAAATTGGGACACTAATGTGTTGTTGGTAGAGTTGTGAACTGATCCAACTATTCTGGAGAACAATTTGGAACTATTCTCAAAGAGCAATGAAAGTGTGCATACCCTTTGATCCAGCAATACCATTACTAGGTCTGTATCCCAAGAATATCATAAAAGAGGGAAAAGGACATATGTATCCAAAAATATTTATAGCAGCTCTTTATGTGATGACAAAGGATTAGAAACTGAGGGGATACCCATCAGTTGGGGAATGGTTGAACGAATTGTGGTGCATGAATGTAATGGAATACTATTGTGCTAAAAGAAAGGATGAACAGGGTGGTTTTAGGAAAATCTGGAAAGACTTAAGTGAACTGAGAGTGAACAAAATGAACAGAACCAGGAAAACATTGTACACAGTAACAATATTGTGTGATGATCACCAAGTTTCACTTAGCTTTTCTAAGCAGTACAATGATCCAAGACAATTCCAAAAGACTCATGATGGAAAATGCTATCCACACCCAGAGAAAGAACTATGGAGTCTGAGTGCAAATCAGACTTTACTTTTTGGGGGTTTGTTTTTCATGACCTTTTCCCTTTTGTTCTGTTTCTTCTTTCGCAACATGACTAATGTGGAAATATGTTTCCATGATTGCACATGTATAACCTATATCAAATTGCCTGCCATCTTGGGGAGGGAGATGGGAGGCAAGGAGAAAAAAATATTGGAACTCAAAATTTTATAAAAAATGAATGTTGAAAACTATCTTTACATGTAATTGGAATAAACAATTTTCAGAGAAAACAAATGGCTTAACAAATGCGGAGTTCAGTCCAGGGAATCTAAAAGTCCTTCTCATGAATGAGACCCCAAAGCAAAATACCGGCCTCCTAGAGTATATAACAAAGACTTGGCCCCTGATTGGTTCAGAGCCAGAAGGCATGGAACCTATGTGACTTGGCATAGCTATGAATTATCAGGGTTCAAAGGAGATTAATCTTTCAGATGTCTACAATTTAACCTGTGCTGGGAAACTGAACTCCAAAAAGAAAACAACAAAAATCCCACCTTGCTTGCACTTACATTGCACTCCTCCAGGATTCTGGTCTTTATAATCTAACACTTAGCCCTCACAATCTGCACAGGTGAACAAGAGATTGTTATGACCATGGATCCTGGAAACTGACACTATCTATCTAAGAACACTTTAAAGGTCTCGATTTCATTGAATATAGACTTTTTGCCCTGCAGTATTATGCTCAGTTTTGCTGGGTAGGTGATTTCTTGGTTTTAATCCTAGCTCCTCTGACCACTGGAATATCATATTCTAAGCCCTTTGATCCCTTAACATAGGAGCTGCTAGAGCTTGTGTTATCCTGATTATATTTCCACAATACTTAAATTGTTTCTCTCTATCTGCTTGAAATATTTTTTGCTTGATCTGGGAACTCTGGGATTTGGCTACAATATTCCTAGGAATTTTCCTTTTGGGAACTTTTTGAAGAGGTGATTGGTGGATTCTTTCAATTTCTATTTTACCCTCTGGGTCTAGAATATCAGCACAGTTTTCCTTGACAATTTCTTTTTTTTTTTTTTTTGCTTTTTACTTTTTGGAGGGCAATTGGGGTTAAATAACTTGCCCAAGGTCACATGGCTAGGTTTTGGGGGGTTTTTTTGGTTTATTTGTATGTGGTAAGTGTCTGAGGCCAGATCCGAACACAGGTCCTTCTGACTCCAGGGCTGGCGCTCTACTCACTGTACCACCTAGCCGTCCCTCCTTGACAACTTCTTAAAAGATAATGTCTAGTCTCTCTCTCTCTCTTTTTTTTTATCATGGCCAATAATTTTTAAATTATCTCTCCTAGATGTGTTTTTCAGATCAATGGTTTTTCCAATGAGATATTTCACATTGTCTTCTATTTTTTCATTGTTTTGGTTTTATTTTAAGATTTCTTGATTTCTCATAAAGTCATTAGCTTCCATGTACTCCGTACTAAGTTTTAAAGAATTATTTTCTTCAGTGAGCTTTTGGACCTCCTTTTCCATTTGGCCAATTTTGCCTTTTAAGGCATTCCAGTCCTCATTGGTTTTTTGGACCTCTTTTGCCATTTAGGTGTAGCAGCAAGCACCCCAATATCCCCAGGGTAGCTGCCAACACAGGTTCTTGGATCTGCTTTTCAAAAGGAAAGCAACTCAAAATGGGTTAACAAGCTTACTTTAATCAAACAAACACACATTACCTAGTTCAGGGGAAAAAGGTCAGCACCCGAACTGAAGAGTTATACAGACAGAACTTACAGATCAAACAGACAGGCTTCCAAACTGTCCCAACATTACATACATCAATACCAAATCACAGTTACCAGAGAGGGAAGCATCAACATCTGGGTTTTCAAAGCCGGGGGGCTCTCAACAACGGCTTCCCAGAGTCTCATCTGGTCAAATCACACAACACTTCTCAAAGTGAGCCCCAAAGCAAAGCCTCTCCTCAGGGCTTATATAGCCTTCTCTTGGCTCAGAGATTGTAACAACTTCCTTGACCCACTGCCCAGTCACAAAGTATCAAGGTGTGGGCTTTCCTGAAAAACAAGCCTCCCACCACAGGCTCCAGGTGCACTTAAGCTAGGGGCAGGGAAGATCTTTAAATCTGCATTTCCATTACATTAGGTTAGTCTATTTTTTAAGGTGCTATTTTCTTCAGTATTTTTTTTTTTTTTGGTCTCCTTTAGCAAGCTGTTGATGCGTTTTTCATTATTTTCTTGCATCACTTTCATTTCTCTTCCCAATTTTTCCTCTACTTCTCTTACTTGATTTTCAAAATCCTTTTTGAGCTCTTCAATGGACTGTGACCAATTCATATTTTTCTTGGGGTCTTTTAATGCAGGCACTTTGACTTTGTTGTCTTCTTCTGGTTGTATGTTTTGATCTTCTTTGTAACCAAAGTAGGATTCTATAGTCTGACATTTTTTTTGCACTGTTTGCTCATCTTGCCAGCCAAATACTTGACTTTCTAACTCTTTGTCAGGGTAGGACTCTGTTTCCAGTGTGGGTATAAATTCTACACCCAATCTTTATTTTATGTTTGTATGTATCTATTATTTTCTATCCCTCCTTTACTTTACTTCTACTTACTCCCTTGTCCTCCTATAACTTAACCTACCTACCCTCCAAGGATCTTTTCCTTACCCTCTTCCCCCCACCATTCCCTTTGCTTTCTTGTTTCTATCAGAATTTAGACGATTTTTATAACCTTCTGAATATATATGTTGTTCCTTTATCTCATTCCCATTAATCTAGACATCCTTCTATATCCTTCCCGTTCTTTTACTTTTTGATAAATGTCTCTCCAAGACCTGCAATCTTTTAGTGTAGCCACTGGTGGGTATTGTGTAATTCTAGTTATAGCTCTGCCATATTTGAATATTTTTTGTTTGTTTCTCTTGTTATTTTATCATTGAGCTGGGTTTTTTTTTTTAATTTAGCTATGACATTCCTGTAAGTTTTCCTTATAGGATCTCTTTCAAGTAATGATTGGTATATTTTTTCTATTTCTACTTTCCCCTCATGTTCTAACACTTCAGGACAATATTCTTTAATTTTTCTTGTATTATTGTATCAAGATTCTCTTTTTGATCATAGCTTTCAGGTAGTTCAATTATTCTTATGTTTTCTCTTCTTGATCTGTTCTCCAGATCAGTAGTTTTTCTTTTTTTTTTCTTTTTTCTTCTTCTTCTTCTTTTTTTTTTTTGAGGGCAACTGGGGTTAAGTAACTTGCCCAAGGTCACACAGCTAGGTTTTTTTGTTTGTGTGTGCATTAAGTGTCTGAGGCCGGATCTGAACTCAGGTCCTTCTGACTCCAGGGCCAGCACTCTACTCACTGCACCACCTAGCCGCCCCTAGTAGTTTTTCTTACAAGACATTTCACATTCTCTTCTGTTTCTTCATTATTTATATTTTGTTTTATTATTTCTTGGTCTCTTATAACTTCACTGGCTTCCTCTTCACCAAGTCTAATTTTCAAGTAGTTGGGTTTTTTCTTCTTTAGATTCTGGATCTTCTTTTCCAAGTTGGTTAACTTTCTTTTTTAATCTTCTTGTTTTTCTTAGATTGTTCTTTTTAAAAAAATAATTTCCTCAATCTCTCTTAATTGATTTTAAAGTCTTTTAAAATTATTCTATGAATTTGGGGGGGGGGGCAGGTGACCGTTTGATGTTACTCTTTGTGGTAGGAAAGGCATTTTTTGTTTCAATATTGTCATCTGAAGAAGAACCCTAGTCTTCTCTATTCCCATAGTAACTTTCTGTGGTTGGATTCTTTCTCCTTTGCCTTTTTGCTTGGTTTTTAATAGCAACTTGTTGTAATCATCTCTATTCCTGTGGTATGGGGATGGTGCCTCTGGCCTCAGGTCCTCCTTCATTTCTCCCCTCTGGCCTGGAACTAAAAGATAGAACTTCACCCTCCTATATCTACCCACCCACCACACTGCCAGCAGTGTCCCTGCTCCACTGCTTCTGCAATCATAAGGAGTATGCTGGTTCCTTCTTGTCCAGGGCTACATCTTGGCAGCACAGCTGGATCTGGGGCCCAGGCTACCTCCCAACCCAGCTAGCCCAAAGGTCAGTTCCTTGTTTCAGCAAAACTAACCTGGAGGTGTTTACACTTCACAGGTATCAAACCTCAGTCCTGGGATTTTTCTTCCCTTCTTCTCTGATTGTTCTGGAAGGACTACTATTCTATCCCAACTCTTGTTTATTTTTTACCTTTCTACATTCACCCTGAGGTTCTATTTTGTCTTGTTTGTGAGAAAAATCTGGAGAGCTTGGAATTTTCTGACCTACTCCACCATCTTCTCAGAATCTTCTCTCCCTCATGAACTTCTGAAAATAATTCAGAGGCAAAGAGACATCAGTCAGGCAACCACAGAATAGAATCAATTACAGAGTGAATAAAATATGAAATACTAAAGCAATATTTTATTGTCTCACACTGAATGATCCTTAATAGTCAAGAGCTCTGTTTCTAGTTTCTGAATGTGCTGGGCCAATTTCCTTTCAGTCATACTATGTTGACAGTCTAGATTCTGTAGCATTGTCAACAAAAAAGTAAAGAATGCCAGGTTAGAAGATTGCTTTATCCTCCTTTTTTTCTTTCTCCATTACCACTGAGTTAATTACTCCAGGTCAGTGGATGCCTGATCTCTGTTCCATCTGGAAGCAGTTAGCTCACACAATAGATAGACCACTGGGCTTGGAGTAAGGAAAACCCAAGTTCTTATCTAGCCTCAGACACTTATTAGTTTTATGACCCTGGGAAATCCACTTAACCTCATTTTGTCTTAGTTTCCTCAAAATACAAATATATACACATAAATATATAGATATGAAACTATAAATATATTGATTTAAAAATCTTATTTTTATAAGGACAATAATGCTATGTAGGTAAATTTTTATAAAAATATAAAATAGGGATAATAACAGCACCTAATTTTCAGGGCTTATAAGGATCAAAGGAGATGATATTTGTAAATCACTTAGAACAGTGGGTGGCACAAAGTAGGTACAATATAAATGCTTATTCTCTTCCTTTCCCTTCACTTCCATATACTACCATGCCACAAGTTACCATAGTATCATTCAGTCACATTCAGTCACCCCATGCTCTGTATGTATGCTTACCTTTTCACCATCACAACAGGGTCAGGAAAGCCAGGTGTGTGTGTGTGTGTGTGTGTGTGTGTGTGTGTGTGTGTGTGTGTTTGTGTGTGTGTTTGTGTGTGTGTGTATCTCTGGGAGATAGCCATAGTCCTGACACACTCAAGGAACATTGAGGGCATGGTGGTATAGAGAAAGTGTTGGTATCAACACTGGCACCAAGGACAGGCTACATGCCAAAAGATAACCACCACTTATCTTTCTATTAATGATGACCTTGATCCACAATGAGGGATACATGACTGTGCCTAAAGTGTCATCATCTAAAGCTGTGCTCCTGATAGTCCTGATAGTACTTTTTTATAATATTTTTATAATATTACTAGTTTATATCAGGAAACTCACTGTTAACTTCAAATTCCTGGAAGAACTTACCACATGTAGCAGATTTTTAGAATCTGAGACTTAGTGCTTCTGGGGGAGTGGCAGAGAGGAGGTGAAGCCTAAGAGTTTTTATCTTCATTCTCTTCTGTATTCATTCACTCTTCCAAAATGTCATTATTACCATCTTTCTGTTTTTGTCTCTCTTTTACCTGAAAGAGCTCTTCCTCTTCCAGTGTTGTCTACAGCAGGCTTCTTGCATTCCTGAAATCAGTGCTACCTAAGAACACAACTAAAACAACTTAATAAATTGAAGGTCCTCTAAAAGTCCTTGAGACCTTGTCACCAAGCACTGGGATATGGTAGAAAGCATACTTATCATGACGAGGTATGCTGGAAAATGTTTAAAAATCAGCTGCATATTAAACTTTTAAGCTTAATCTTCACTTTAACATTTTCTCTATCATTTCTTAAGTCTAGACAAGCAATAAAACAATAAATTAAGCCTGATTTGTACCTTTTACTGATTTCCAGGGTGTAAATACTCAAAATGAATTTAAACAATCTAGTAAATGGGTTCCATCTGGCTCTAGCTCACCCCTAGTACAAAAATTTTGAAACTGATAGCAGGAATAAGTACAAGAAAGTTTTAACTCACAAGTCTTCCAAACAGATCTAGAAAATCCATCTGATTGGATCCTACTTGGGAAATCTGAGAAGAAAAAACAAAAAACAAAAACATTCTAGCGAGACATTTCTCCAACTCAGGTCAGCACTGGAAGAGAAACATTGAGGTGCATGGATACTTGGTTCAGAGACTAGGCAGAAAAATCATCTAGACCATCTCAATCTGGGGAGAGGTTGTGGGCCAGAGCAAGAAGAGATCCCAAATCTAACATACAGGGACCTCAACATGTGTAGTATGTAGGAATAGATGCCAACTCTTTATTTCTCATCACCTAGTTCCAAGTCATAGCCAGGGCTGAATGAAGATGGTACCTGTGCCTAGGGGTGACATAAAGTTCAAAAGCAAGCAGCTTTTGGCTCTTACCCCAGGAGCAAATAAGAATATCAATTTTAGCTTCCTGCCTATTCTGAAACTTATAGCAGAGACCTTCCCAACCTGTGGCCCATCAAAGATTTCAGGTGGCCTGCTAAAAATGTAAGGGAAAATATCCTCTACATTTTTCTTGGTCTGCCTGAAATCCTTTGGCATCCCTGCAGGTTGCTTATAGTCCAAGGGCCACAGGTTGTGCAGGCCTGCTATAGCAGAATAACCATGGTAGAAATCTCATAATAATAGATCTTCAGTTTTGGACTATGTGGAAGTCATGACCCAAAAAAAGAGCCCAGACATTATATTTCAAGAAATCATAAAATAAAGATACCTATATTTTTTTTAGAACTCCAGGGCAAAGTGGAAATAGAAATTCACCAGTTACTTCCTGAAAGCAAAGCTAAAATGAAAACTCTCAGGAACAGGATAGCTAAAATCCAGAGTTTCCAAATTAAAACAAAACAAAACTTCAAGCAGCCCAAAAGAGAGAATTCAGAATTCAAGTGCTGAGGAACTACACTGAGGATCACACAAGATTTATTTTATTTTTTATTTTTTTTGCTTTTTGGAGGGCAGTTGAGGTTAAGTAACTTGCCCAAGGTCACATGGCTAGGTTTTTTTGTTTGTGTGTGTTAAGTGTCTGAGGCTGGATCCATACTCAGGTCCTTCTGACTCCAGGGCCAGCACTCTATTCACTGCACCACCTAGCCACCCCAGATCACACAAGATTTAGCAGCCACCACCTTGAAGGAGCAGAGAGCTTGGAAGATATTGATATTATTGATAATAATATGATGTTCCTGAGGACAAACCAAACATAATTTATCCAGCAAAACTTAGTATAATCCTACAGGGATCAAAATAAGTGAATTTTAATTAAATAGAGTATTTTCAAGCATTCCTAATGAAAAGAGTTGAGTTGCATAGAATCTTTGAAGTATAAACACAGGAGTCAAGGGACACCTAAAAAGGTAAATATGTATGAACAATCATAAGGGACTAAATTCCTTTATAGAGAACCTTAAAGCGACTAGGGGAAAGTTGGGGGAATAGAGCTCTACTGGTTGCTCCTTCCCTTTGGGCTCCCTGGATGAAATCTGGTGGCTTATGTCATGGGCAGAAGGAAGGGAAAGGATGTGTGTACTAGTGGTTTTTCCCATCTACCTGCTGCAGATGCTATCAGAGTACATAACAACCAGAAGTTCCCAAAGCATAAGCTGGGTATAATCTTACAATCCCCATGCCACCATTAGGAGAGGGAATATTCCTTATGCATAATCATAGTGTTACATTACAGTTAGAATCCCTCTCACAGCTTCTGACCAGGCTGTAATTCGTTCTGGCTCTATTTTACCCTGGAGATGCCATTCCATTTTGTCTATGAAGTTTATGTTTACTGTGCTCCTGCTGAGCTTCTGCTACTACCTACTTCTTAGCTGCTTTCCTGCTGGCCAGCTGCAATTTATTGAAGTTGTGTTTGCCTAATGGAGTTTTATATTCCTCAAAGAGAACATTATCATTCTTTTGTGAACTGCCCAAACTTAGGAATAATCAACAAATTTTTAGCTCTTTTGATATTCACTCTAGGCTGTACCAAGACAGCCTAGAAAGAACCCTTTGTTTCAAGATATTTCTTTTCCAACAACCTATCTCCTTTGCATTAATATCAAACATCTTCTCTATTAAGTTAGGTGAACAAATCTCTTTCATCTCACAAATGATTATAACCTTGACAGCCAGTTGTAGGGTTTCTGTAAACTATGCAATCGTTTCAAATGGTCTCAAGAAGATTATAGCCAAAATAATACTGCAACTGGTGACCTTTGCTCTGAATTCTTACTGCTATACCAAGATTACTGCTCTCCTTAAACATGAATTTATCAATAAACATTGCTTAAACACATTATATGCAAGTCGTTGTGCTAGGCACTATGATTATAAAAATTGGCACAGTCCTTGTTCTCAAGGAATTTATAAACTAACGGGGATGGGGAGAAGACACATGTAGACAATACTACTATAGTATATGAAAGAATGCAAAGCATAGGTCTAAGCAAAGAGAGAAATTTCACCCGGATCAGCAAAGGTTTCTTGTATAAAATGGCATCTAATGTGGGCCTTAGGGGTGGCTAGGTGGCACAGTGAATAGAGCACTGGCTCTGAAGGCAGGAGGACCAGAGTTCAAATCTGTCCTCAGACACTTAACACTTACTAGCTGTGTGACCTTGGGCAAGTCACTTAACCCCAATTGCCCTGCCCTCCCACCTCCAAAAAGCAAAAAAAGAAAAAAGAAAAAAAGTTTAATGTGGACCTTAAAGAAAGGGAGAAACATCTCCAGATAGAAATTTGTTTACTTTTAAAAATTAATTTATTTTTAGTTTTCAACATTCATTTCCACAAGATTTTGAGTTCCAAATTATCTCCCCATCTCTCCCATCCCTTCCACCCCAAGCCAGCATGCATTCTGATTACCCTTTCTGCCCATCTGCCCTACCTTCTATCAGCACCCCCCACTTCTCTTATCCCCTTCCTTTCTATTTTCCTATAGGCAAAATAGATTTCTATACCCCATTTCTACTGATAGAAATTGAGATGGGAGGAGTGCAGTCCAGGCATTGGAGGTAGAGGGGCAGGGAGCAGAATAACATAAGCAAAAGCAGAGATGGGATAAACCAGGCAAAAAGCTCAAATGTTGAGTACCTGAAAAGGAGAATCATGAAACTAGAAAAAAGGAAATCATATGTCAATATCAAGTTTAGAAAGTTAGAGAAGAGTCAGATGGTGAAGGGCCTATTGCTGAAGATCATTGAATAGAGTCATATGAGAGGAAAATTGCTAAGGGAGTTGTTTGATGGATGAATTGAAAATAGAACTTGTAGGAAACTGGTTCAAGGAAACTGGTTTATAATTTACTTCTACAGGCTTTTATAGGAGCTTATAAACCTAAATTCATAATAGAGAATAATAATAGGGTGCTCTCCAAAGGCTGTTTATACTTGTATGGGTACCCTAGGAAATCAGGAGGAGAAAAATAAGACCTGAATGATTTAGATCATCTTATTCAAGTAAAAATACAGATTAATTTGTTGTTTTTCCTTGAATTATTAAGATAGTTCACATGATTGTGTGCTATGTTGGTAGGGTCTTAAGATGATCTTTAGGGGCACAGTGGATAGTGTCAGACCTGTAGTCAGGAAAACCTACATTTACTAGCTGTGTGACCCTAGTTAAGTCACTTAACCTGTTTGCTTCAATTGACTCATCTCTAAAATCAGGATAAGGACCTGTCTCATAGGATTGTTGTAAGGATCAAAGGAGATAACATATATAACTATATAAAGATTTTCAAGAGTGGGGAATCTGAAGCCTCAAGGCCACATGTGGCCCCTAGGTCCCCAAGTGCAGCCCTTTGACTAAATCCAAACTTCACAAAACAAATCCCCTGAATAAAAGGAGTTGTTCTGTAAAACTTAGACTCAATCAAAAGGCCACCCTTGGGGACTTAGAGAGCCATATGTGGCCTCAAGGCTGCAGGTTCCCTACCCCTGGTTTTTGTCAGTCATGCCTGATTCTTCTTAATCCTATTTGGGGTTTTCTTGGCAAAGATACTGTATTGGTTTGCCATTTCCTTTTCCAACTCATTTTACAGATAGGAAAAAAAGAGTTTAAAAAGGGTTAAGTAAGGGTTAAGCTCAGGGTCACACAACTATTACGTGTCTAAGGCCAGATCTGAAGTCCAGTCCCTGATTCTAGGCCTGGTGCTCTATCCACTGAACCACCTAGCTGGCCAACATAAATGTTAGCTATATCCATAACATCATCACCATCATCGTCATCATCATCATCTTTTAAATCTATAGTTTAGAAGAGCATTTTACATAATAGTTGTTCATAACTGATTTTTTTTTATCATGATGACAGTGATATGATAAGAGCTATGAGCCCTTATTTAAGTATCTTATAGAAGGTGTAGGCATGCCCAGGAATGTCTCATTTAGGGTGAGGACATCTACTTAGGTCTCATCCAAGGAGATGAATTGACTGTTTCAGATCATTATGTTAGGCCTACGCGAAAGGATGTCAGTGACAGTCAGACTCTTTTCTCTTTTTCAGTGATATTTTGAAAGAACTGAAAAGTATAAGAGTGAACAAGCTAAGAGTGTACCTAGGTCCTCGGGAAGGGGACAGGAGAACCTGTGTGCACACACTGTCTTTTACACAGGTGTTATTAATCTGTTTTGTGCCAACAGGACAAATGAGTTGCACATGCTTTCACTTTCAGGTCTAGAGTTCCTATACCCTGAATTCCTAAAATGTAGAGTGCCTGGATGCAACCTTGTGGAGATAATGGAAGAGGAATGTTGCAGATGCACACTCAACCAAATGGTACCAAGAGAGGAGAGGACTTCTGTTCCTGAATGCTAGGCTCTTAGATAGCAGAAGAGCAATTTCTAGGCTAATATCCAGTTCCTGGAGAGTTTGGGGACTCAGCCTTTTGAATAAAGGAGAGGAGATTTCCTGGGCAGTTCAAGCCTTGGAATTGTCACTATAGAAAACTCAGGCTTAAGAGTTTTACAACCAGACTCATAGAAAAAGTGCCAGCCTCCTGAAGAAAAGAGGTTGCTTTTCTAACAAACCTAAATTTTTTTTTCCTTTTGGGGGCAAGTCCTTACAGTAGTACCGTAAATGTGGAGGCCTGAATGTATAACTATATATATAACTAGAAGCAGTCTGAATGTTGGGGTAGGGGGCTAATTCTCCCAACCTCAAGTGTTTCCTTTCTGATGAGAGTTCAAACTACAGGGTATGCTGTGATTTTGAAGGATTATTTAAGGCATGGGGGGGGGGGGGGCGCGGGGTAGGATTTAACATAAAAGAAAGAGAATGGCATCTATTGTTAGTTGGCTATTGTGAGTCCTTAGTATTTTCTGCATTTTCTCTTGTACTCCATCTACCTAGTTACCTTGAATGCTTGCATGGTAGGTAGGACCTTGTAAAGCTACCTTTGTAGAGACCTAGCTATGAGCTATCATTGAACTATATTCTGTTGTTTCTGGAGAAAACTTCAGGTTAGGGGCAAAACAAGCCTCAAACATAGAAAGTAGTCTTACACTGAGGAGGGGGATGGTGGTGGTGGAGGGGGGTGGGGGGTGTCTTGGATCATTGGTTACCGTTACTATTGTTGACTAAGTTACTATTGGCTAAGTTGACCAGGCTGCTATTGTTGATTCCTGTGGCACCAACACCAGGATGATCCGACCCTTTCCTTGGTTTCCTTCAAGGTTTAAATTATTAGAAGTAGGGATCTACTGTGGATGTAGTTGTCCAACATTTTTACATCTGATTTGTCCCTACATTTGGGTTACTTCCTTTTTTAACTTTCTGTACATTTTGCACTTCCCCTTGAAAGTAGAAAATAGGAACTGCTTATACTTACCATTGTGACCTTTCAAACAGAAAACCAGATGCAAAAAAAAAGAGATTAAAATATTCAACCTTTTTAAAAATATTGATTACCTTTTGTGTTAATGCTTTTTTTAAAAAGAGGCAAAAACATGTCTAAAAAATTCAAAATATTTAGAATGCGGTAGAGTTCCTGAAAACATTACTTTATTCTAATCCAGATTCATTATTTACTATTTTTGTTACCTTGTACAAGTCACTTCACCATGAAGGAGTCTGTCCAGGCTACAAAGCACTTGGAAAGGAGGCAACTCATATCTACTTAAAACTGCTTCCAGTTCCTGCTTACCCACCTTTGAAAAGATACAGAGTGAAGACAGTAAACAGGGGTAAGGCAGAAGTAAAGAAGACCAATCTGGGAAGAGCAGCCACATTCAGAGGACCCTGGGGGTAACATCTTTAGATGGTGGTGAGAGAGCCATGGTCACTACCTGGCATAATCCTCTTTAAGGGGCAGGGACAGTTGGCCAGAAGTCCAAATGGGAAAGAAAAGAGCAGGACACTTCTGCCCTCTTTCACCATATTGGCACCCTGTAGTAGAGTCTCTGACAGCCTGAGAGTTACAACTTTGCCCTTAGATTTCCTCATGTCAGAAAGAGGATTGATCTTTATGTATCCTTCCAGATTTAGTGTTCTATGATTCATAAACATGTATATCTACCACATATGCTCACTATCAGCTCTCCAAACAAAACTTCCTACCAACTGAGTATTGATTTATATTATCCTTTTAGCAATGATATGGTGCTAAGCTGTACAAGTAAATAGGTCAGTCACTTCTCACTAACCCCAACCCTTGTGTGGGTGGAGTTACTTCCCCCTTTGGAAGTGTCTCTCTCTCCCCCACTCTCCCAGCCACTCTTCCTGACCATTCTCTAAAACCAGCCTAGCTATTGACAACCTTCTCCCCTTTTCCCTTACTCCTCCCAGATCACTACACCCCCACTCAGCTACAGCTTACTCATTTCTTGCCTAAAGGAGTCCTGCTATAAATATTCTCTTTCAGCACTGGGATATTGTTAAAACAAATCAATAATTCTTTTTTTTCATCTTTAAGCTCCTAGTCAACAGATTGTTGCAATTTTAATTCTATCTCTCTCTTTCTAGATGTTCCTTAATCATCCCTTCTATGCTGTATTTTGAGCTATGCAATGCATAGGCCAGCAAAGCAATGGTTAACCACATTTATCACAATTACTGGCTTAGACAGATGAATAAGATTAAATATAGAGAAGCATGAAAAGACAAATTAACAGAGGCAAAATAAAGTAAGCAAAGAAAACAATGCAACAATGTAAATGCAAAGCAACAACCACAAAACAGTCAAAAAGAAATCTTGCAAAACTCCAAAGAACAAGTTTGGCCCCCAAAAAGACTTATGAGAAACTATATCTCCCCACTTCTTTAGAGAGGTTGGGGTAGAGGGTTCCAAGAGTGTGGAAAACTGCATATATTATCATTTTTTTCAATGAATTGATAGGTTTAGTTGGGTATTTCCTCTTCTCCCTCTTTTTCTTCCTCCCTCCCTCCCTCCTCCCTTCTTTCTCTTCCCTCTTTCCTTTCTTCTTTCCTTCCTTCCTTCTCTTTCCTTTCTTCCTTCCTTCTTTCCTTCCTTCCTTCCTTCTTTCTTTCCTTCCTTCCTTCCTTCTTTTTTTTTTTTATCTTTGCTATAAGTGATAGCTTTTTGGGAGGAGAGGATGGATACATGAGAAAATTTAAGCAATGTGAAAACAAAAACTACCATTTTTTTAAACCAATAAAAGGGTACACAAACTTTTAAGAAGCAGAGTTGGGGAATTGTAATGGAAATGCAGATTTAAAGATCTTCCCTGCCCCTAGGCCCTTTGATTGGCTTAAGAGACTTTGATTGGCTTTAAGAGACTCTGAAAACCTTCCTTGATTTGAAAATATGCTCTGTCTCCTAATAGGCTGAATGTGGTCACATGGAGCCTGTGGTGGGAGGCTTGGTTTTCAGGAATGACCACACCTTGATACTTTGTGATTGGGCAGTGGGTCAAGAGGGTGGTTACATTCTCTGAGCCTGGAGAAGGCTATATAAGCTCTGATGAGAGGCTTTGCTTTGGGGCTCACTTTGAGAAGTGTTGTGTGATTTGACCAGATGAGACTCTGGGAAGCCGTTGTTGAGAGCCCCCCGGCTTTGAAAACCAGATGTTGATGCTTCCCTCTCTGGTAACTGTGATTTGGTATTGATATAATGGTTGGACAGTTTGGAAGCCTGTCTGTTTGATCTGTAAGTTCTGTAACTCTGAAGTTCGGGGTGCTGACCTTTTTTCCCTGAACTAGGTAATGTGTGTTTGTTTGATTAAAGTAAGCTTGTTAACCCATTTTGAGTTGCTTTCCTTTTGAAAAGCAGATCTAAGAACCTGTGTTGGCAGTCACCCTGGGGATATTGGGGTGCTTGCTGCTACAGGAATAGGTATATTGCCATCTTGGAAGAGAGGGAGGAGAAGGAAACAGAAGTCAACAACATTGGGTCTTGCCATCTGTATGGGTTAAAGCAAAGCAGTAGAGCTTAGACATTTTTGGTACCTCTGGAGTCCTCGGAAGTCGGCAAGCCGGATCTGTAACTTCGGGATAAGGATTGGCTCTAAGGGCTGGGTCGGTTGGGCTGGGGCGCGAAGCGGGGCTGGGCGTGATCTCTGCAGCGCTTTCCCTACTTCCATAGCAACTGTTCTTCCACAGGTTCATTCTTACAGCTCCTCTTGGTCTTCTCTCCTCTCAAAGCTTCTGCTCCTCAGAACTGCAGCTATGCCTCTCTCTCTCTCTCTCTCTCTCTTCCACATTTAAGGGCCAATATATTTCATTTTTGTCATTTGTTATATTTTTAATTCTGTTGTTTTGGAGAATAAATATTACTTCAAGGAAAGATGTAAAAGTTGTAGTTATCAGAGAATACATGTGGTTCAACCACTGTTTGGGATATTGCAGTAGATAATATGTAGAAGTCAAGCATTCACATGGTGGTCAGAAAAAGGAGTAGAAGGACACTCTCAAGGTGTCTCTGAAGAACTTTAGTATCAGTTGTGAGACATAGGAAAGGCTGGTATGGGACCTCCCAGTGTGGTGTGCTGTCATCAAAGAATGCATTGTACTCCATGAAGAAAGCAGAATCACAGTAGCACAAAGGAAATGTGACTTGCACAAATTCAAAGAAATCTCCATCCCTAATATTCAAATGGACTACTCATGCTGTACGTGTGGTAGAACCTTCTGAATTCGTATTGGACTGATTAGCAGAACACACTGTACCCTGACCTTAACTTTGCAATAACGTTGGTCCTCTTCAAAAATAACAATAATAACAATTGCTAGAATTTATGTAGTGTTTTAAGATTTGCAAAGTGCCTTACCACTATTATCTCATTTTATCTTCACAGTAACACTAGGAAATAGATGCTACTATATCCCTATTTTACAAATGAGGAAACTAACATAGACAGGTTAAATGACTTTCCCAAGGTCACACAGCTAATATCTGAAGCAGGATTTGAACTCATCTTTTTAAAAGTTATTTATTTTTAGTTTTCAACATACACTTCCATAAGTTTTAAATCCCTTCTCTCTCCCCAAGATAGCATGCAATATGATATAGGCTCTACTTATACATTCTTATTAAACATATGTTCACATTTGTCATGTTGTATAGAACAATTAGAGCAAATGGGAGGAATCATGAGAAAGAAAGAAAAACAAAACAACAAAAAAAGAAAATAGTCTGCTTTATTTTGCATTCAGACTCCATAGTTCTTTCTCTGGATGTGGATGGCCTTTTCCATCATGAGTCCTTTGGAATTGTTTTAGGACCTTGCATTGCTGAGAAGGACTAACTCTGTCAAAGTCAGTCATCTCACACTGTGGCCGTTATGGTATACAGTGTTCTCCTGGATCTGCTTTTAACTCAGCATCAGTTCATATAAGTCTTTCCAGGTTTTTCTGAAGTCTGCCTGCTCATCATTTCTTATAGCACAGTAGTATTCCATTACATTCATATACCACAATTTGTTCAACCATTTCTCAGTTGAGAGGCATCCCCTCAATTCCCAGTTCTTGGCCACCACAAAAAGAGCTGCTATAAATATTTTTCTACACATGGGTCCTTTTCCTATTTTTGTGATCTCTTTGGGATACATCCCTAGAAGTGAAATTGCTGGGTCAAAGGGCATGCACATTTTTTTAGCCCTTTGTGCCTATGAACTCAAGTCTTTTTGTCTCTATCTGGCACTCTATTGATAATGTTACATAGCCACTGGCCCCCAAAACCCCTCCCCCCACCCCGGAAATTCAGGTCCACAATGAAACAACAGTTGAAACATGAAGGAAAGTATATTAAAAAAAAACAAACCACAAAGCTTAGGATTTTCAGGCTATTGTGATGATGCACCCTGATTAATCATCAGGAAATACTGTCATACTATGAAGCTAAAACCATAATCCTATGAGGAAATTGAATACTTGTGATGTGCAAGATAATACTATACACAGAACGGAGTACTAAAGATCAAGAGTAAAGGTAGGGTTTTATTGATGTAGCTCACTCTGTTTCATTCAAGGTAATAGTCAAACAAGTGTCAGAAGTCCAGGGCAACCTATAGATCTGGCTGTCTTTATCAGACTAAAACAGCTATAAATAGCTGCCCTTTAAAAATGTTTGGGGGCTTTTGTGTGTGTGTGTATGTGTGTTTTTACTTCCAGAGGGCTTTGAATTTGCATCCTCGCTGAGGGAATTATGAACTCTGATAAATATTATAGAAATTCCCAAATGGAGTTGGATTACTGCAATACAACACCAAGCCACACATCTCTAAAGATTGAGAATTTATCTGAGCAATGGAGATAGACTCTAGAAAGCAAGGACTGCTTTTGTGTTTTTGTCTTTCTTTTAATCCCCAGCATTTAGAACAATGCCTGGCATATAGTAAGAGCTTAATAAAAGCCTGATTATTGGTTGAATTCTTCAAAAACCCATTTGAAAACTTATGGGCTATTAGGTTAGACTTAGAAAAATGAATTGTTCCTCCAGTGTACGTTCTATATGCAGTGTGATGATGAATTAAAGAACATCAAAATTGTGTAAACACTGCCAAACTATATAAAGCAAGTGAAAATATAATATGCTAAAAGTTTGGTTTTTTTTTTTTAAGATTTAAAACACTGAAAGATTTGTTGTATATCAGTAAATTTAATTATGTTCAAAGTAATTTGAATGCTATTGTATACTCTGCTTTGGCAAAATCAGTAGACTCAGGCCTGTTGTAGGTTTCCATTTTCTGACCTCAGTATTGTTAGTCTTGGTCCAGTCTGCCAAAAACTCCTCTGATGTAATTAAACTGGAGAATTCTATGGCTGTTGTGGTCTGGATGGGTGTTGTCTAAAAGAGGTGTTGGGTTGTATTGTTTCAAGGCTGACATGCCTAACATTTTTTTTAGGTGTGGGAAAAGGATAGTTCTGATAGGACAAGGGAGGGAGTTACTATGTTAACAATGAAAACAATTTGTTTCAAGTGGGTAACCACTTTTGATTCTCCCTAGCAAAATCCTCTTTTGTAATGTTTCCCAACTTAACTATACTTCAGACTGGTTAAATAATTAAGTTC
The DNA here is from genome assembly GCA_011680675.1 of Gymnobelideus leadbeateri. Lineage (NCBI taxonomy): Eukaryota > Metazoa > Chordata > Mammalia > Diprotodontia > Petauridae > Gymnobelideus > Gymnobelideus leadbeateri. The sequence goes on along the minus strand of WOXC01009709.1, from coordinate 407,522 downwards.
TCTATAGCACAATCAAAATTATATTGGCACAAACATGTTTTTACATTCTAAGAAAGTAAACTAAAACTTTAATTTAAACATTTTTATAAATTTATTTTATCCCCAACTAAAATAAAACTTCACATTAAAACTATAGTTATAGATACATAAATATTGAGAGAAATGTGTATAAAAAGAAAAATATATAGAAACATAAGATGACTGTTTTGTTTGTTATTTTCGCTCACTAATTTTTTCTACCCTTAGAATTAAAGATGTGACAGATGTCTTAATATCAGTCAACTCTTTTAAAAATTATTATTACTATAATCAAAAGGGTTTCCTGAGGGCAGAAATTCCAAAAGCAATGAAGTCTTTACAGTTGGTTTTTTTCAAATAATAAACATTTTAAAATAGAGTTGCTTGGTGTTCATTTCAATGCATTCCTGTTCTGTAGATTATTTTAATTTCTAATTTTGAATGTTTTGTCTTAAATGTTAGTTGCATGTAAGCATATATTTGGAGCTGAAAGGGACTTTAGGGATCATTTAGTCCAGCAACTTCATTTTATAAATGAGAAAACTGAGACCCAGAAAAGTTTTCTCCAGGTTCATAGTGGGAAAATGTTTTCAGAGCCAGAATTCAAACCTAGGTCCTCTGACTCTAGATTCAGTTCTTTCCACTGCATGACCCTGTTTCAAGTGTCTTCTGAGTCAGAAAGATATACAATAATAACCAATGGACTGACTGGGTGGAAGAGAATGTGCAGAATGGCATTTTGGAAAATTGTGCAATTCAGTCAGTGACTGAGATAATAGCTGACATTTATAACAACCCTCTAAAGTTTGCAAACTGCTTTAAATGTCTTATCTTAGTTTAGCCTCTAAACGACCCTACGAGATATTACAAGTGTATTGGCAATTAACACATGCTTAGAAAATATCACCACCAGTTTTCCTAATGAAGGAGCAGAGGTTCAAAGACATGAAAACAATTTGTCCATGATCGTTCATTAAATATCAGAGTTGGGATTCAGATCTAAATCTTGACTTCAAATATATACCCTATCAACTATTTCATACATCCTCTGTCCCTTGGTAGTTTGGTCATTTCAGTCATATCTGACTCTTTGTGACCTCTTTTAGGGTTTTCTTGGTAAAGATACTGAAGTGGTTTTCCATTTCTTTCTCCAGATCATTTTACAGATGAGGAACTGAGACAAATAGTGTTAGGTAACTTTCCCAGTGCCACAGAACAACTGTCTGAGGCCAGATTTGAACTCATGAAGATGAGTCTTTCTGATTCCAAGTCCAGTGCTCTATCCATTGTGCTACCTAGCTGCCCACCTCTGCCCTACCTTGAAATATCTGCGAAACAGAGGTAATAATGGAACCTACCTCCCAGGGTTGTTGAGCAGATTAAATGAGACATTTGGAAAATGTTTAGCACTGAGTTTGACACATAGTAGGTGCCATATAAACACTGTGACACAGTGGATAGAATGCTAGGCCTGGAGTCAGAGTTTCTTTGAGTTCAAATCTGGCCTCAGACTCTAAATAGCTGTGTGACTCTGGGCAAGTCATTTAACCCTGTTTGCCTTAGTTCCTCATCTATAAAATGAGCTGGAGAAGGAAATGGCAAACCACTTCAGTATCTTTGCACAAAGAGTGAGACATGACTGAAAAATGATTTAACAGCATATACATATTATTATCATTATTATCTGAGAAATAGGATTTTTAGATCACTAGGAGAGATAATGGAGAGGTGTATATGTAAGAGTGTTGGTATTTCACAAGCTTAATTATAGTAAGGGAGCCAGATAATGAAGTGTTGATTAAAAAAAATAGAGCCAGTTCACATGATATTTTTATGAGATATGAACAAGTCACTTGAATGAATCAGAAAGAAAACAACAATCACAAGATATAAAATGACATGACATATTTCTGAGCAAAAGTATGCTGGTAAATGTTTAATAAATAATTTCCTAAAAAAAGAAAAAAATTATATATATGACACACAGTTTAATCTGTATTATTAACCTTATTCCATCATTTTCTTTACTCTAAAAACAACTAACAAAACAAAAAAATTAAGCCCTGATTTGTAAGATTTGTTGATTTATGTGGTCCAACTACTTATAATAAAAAATTAAAAATTACTTCTTTTGAGCTGGTATGAGTTAGCTCCAACATACCCCTACTTCTAAGTGTCCTTTAAAAATCAGTTTAGTGAGTCCAGGAGACTGCCTTGAAGAGGAACCCAGGTCCTGGTGGGATGAGTAGAAAATGGATGGGATTGGGGAAAGTGAATCTCTTAGTAACCACATAGAGGTAAGAAACAACAACAACAAAAGACCACCCATAGGCCAAAAGAAAGTTCAAAGAGGATCAATACAAATGATCTGTAGCTGAATTCCCCTTCTTAAGGTAATAATCTTTTAATTCCTTTCTCACCTCAAGCTTTCTCGTGGAATACAAAAACTTTTCCCTCTGGTTACAAGAAAAGTTAAATGTTTACCATTATTTGTTTTAGTAATTTACTTTGTATTTACAAACAATTTTAAACGTAGGCTTTTACTGGCATATAAGTACTTATTGGAAACAGATAAAAAGACACAGGTGAGGGAAATTATTCCTAGAGAACAAAAAGAGAGAGCTAACACTGAAATCTTTTGTCAGAGGTACTATCTCTTACTGGGGGCTCAGAGCTAACAGAAAGGATAAATAGAAGTATAGATACTTTGCTACTATTTCTCAGAATGGAGAAGGAACATATACACTGAAAAACGTATACATAACAACAGTTCAACATGATAAGTACAGTGAATGGCAAATAGGAGTGGTTGAACAACTATGACAAGATCAGACACAGATCCCTGGGACATTCTACTAGAGATTTCTAACCTGACATTGAACCAACAGACTCTTTGGGCTTTTTCATTTAATCAGTTATAAATCAAACTATAGTACCATTGTCTAGCCCACTTCTATCTTTTCCATAAGAATAGCATGAGATACTTTGTTAAGGGATTTGCCAAAATATAAATGTATTGTATCTCATTTAGCAGTCTAATAACCCTACAAAAACATGAAATGAGGTTAGTCTGGTATAACTTGTTCTTGGTAAGATTGTCACTTGGAATCTTTATGATCATTAATTCCTTTTCTAAATGTACCCTGAACATCTCTTTAAAAATATTATTTATGATTTTGCCCAAAAGTAAAATTCACTGGCCTATAATTTACATGGTCTACTTTCTTTTTGAAAACTGAGACATTTGTTTTTATACAGGCCTACAGTACTTCTCCCATTCATCACAATATTTAAAAAACTATTGACAGTAGCTCAGCAATGTCGTCCATCAGTTATCTCATTATCCAGAAAGGCAATTCATCTGAAATTGATAACTCAATGTCACAGAGGACAATTAAGTGCTTTCTTACCATCTTCCTTGGGTTTTAACTCCCTATTGTGAATTTATAGTCTTTACTTTCCAATCCAAAGATTATTATCCTTAGGAGAAAACAGAAGCTCATTAATAATTGAGTATATAAGGGGAAGAGATTCAACTCTTCCTCCTTCCACATCTTAGTTGATGTAATCATAAAATGTAATCAGAGATCATGAGATATTAAGATAGTAACAAGGTGTTAACATTCAGTAATCTCTTTATGAAGAGTGAATATCTTTCTCTGACAAAATTTAGAGGAATATGGCCACTGTATGACCAAAAGAACTGGCACACTCTTCAAAACTTTAAATAACTAGTCCTAGAGACAGTTGGGGAGTTTGAGTGTTCAAGGCAGTGAAGGTAGATACCAGCAGATTTGGAAAAAACTAGCTCTTTATCTCTTGGAGGGAAGAAGAGAATAATCCCTTCTTCCCTCCTCCCTACACATGCAGGATATATAACAGTAAACCTATTTTCCCAGAAGACATCCCATCCAGAAATTGGAGATAGCTAAGAGAGTTTATATTTGAGGGAGCAGAGACACACACTCCAGACAGAAATGGTAACTTGGGGTTGAAGTAGCTTATAGAAGCAGAATGTCTGGCAAGAGAAAAGAGAACCTACTATGAACTCAAGAGAGAGCTAACCTTGGAAGTCCAGAGTTGACCTATAGTACTCCCCAAAGAAAGAGCTTTGCACCATTAAAAAAAAATAGGGAGGAAAGGACCTATTTATACACAAATATTTATAGCAGCTCTTTTTTTGTGGTGGCTAAGAATTGGAAAGCCAAAGGATGCTTATCAATTGGGGAGTGACTAAACAAGCTATGGTATATGATTGTCATGGAATATTATTGTGCTATAAGAAGTGACAAGCAGAATGATTTCAGAAAAACCTAGAAAGATTTACATGAACTAATGCAAGGTAAAGTGAGCAGAACTAGGAGGGAGAACAGTAATATGGAACTGTGAATGATTTAGCTATTTTCAGCAATGCAATGATCCAAGACAATCCCAAAGAACTAATAATGATGAAGCACACTATCTGCCTCCAGAAAAAGAACTGATATTGTTTGAATACAGACTGAAGTATGCTGTTTTCACTTCCTTTCTTTCATTATTTTTCTTCTATTTGAGTCTTCTTGTACAAAATGACTAATATGGAAATATTTTACATGATTGCATGTGTATCTGATTGCTTACTGTCTCAGAGAGGGGAGAGGGAAGGAAAGAATTTGGAATTCAAAACTTTAAAAAAATGAAATGTAAAAAAATTGTTTTAACATGTAATTGGGGAAAAATATAATAAAATTTTAAAAGGATTTTGAGAAACTGCGACACTGGAGGAATAAGTATCCTTGGTTGCATATATTCCCACATATGAGTATCACTATCATTGTGATTGTAATGTTTCCAGTAATTCTGTATTTGTTGAAGAGTAAACCTCAGATTGGGAGGAAGAGTAGGGGTAGAGGTTATTGCTACCATTTTGACTAGTCCATATTATTAAATGCCTTCAATAAGTGATAATTGTATATTCTGATTGCCTATCATAGGAAACATACAGCTAGGGGTTTATGAGCTATGATTTTAGGAGCTACATACCAGAGTTACCAGCTGTGTGACCCTGGGAAAGTCATTTAACCCTGTTTTTGTCAGTTTTCTCATCTGTAAAATGAACTGGGAAAGGAAAACAAACCATTCCAGTATCTTTGCCAAGAAAACCCCAAATGGAGTCATGAAGAGATCAGACACAACTGAAAAGAATGAACAACACCTACAGATAATCCTCTAGAACCAGGGAAGAGTAGGTTGCACTCTACACACCTGTAGAATGCCAGTGACGTGGGAGACACTGGCCCAGAACTGCTCAGGATGAGCTCAGAGAAGAAGGTGCTGTGCTCTATGAGCAAAACAGAATTGATATAGCTCAAAAGAAATGCAAGATGAGAATCCATCCCCAATGTTCACATCAACCTGTGGTAGAACATTCCAAGCTCATATTGATCTGATCAGCCACAGTTGGACACACTGAAACTTGACTCTAGCATAGTGATGTCATTTTGGTCCTCTTGGAGAACAAAGAACAACAACCAACCAACCATAATGCCAGTGTGTTGGGAGAGCTGCACAGAAGGCATATCATAACTAGTTTTACCTTCTCCCCATTATGTATTGTCATTGTCTCATCCTCCCAGAGTCCCAGTCTCATCTTTTCTTTGATACTCCTATTTCCCCCAACATAGCTTTTAAAAAGGCAAGAAACTCCCTTTACTTTATTAGCTTTCTCATTCAACATCATTCATAGTTTTAACATTTCTAATGCTTTTCTTATGAAACAGTACCATATTTTTATTATCGTGTTACTTGTTCTTACTTCTTGTACACAGGTAATTTTTTCTCATTTTTATTGATATATTTTATTACCTTTGTTTACAAATATTAATCTCTTGTAATATAGATTAAAGAGGAAAAAGCATTTTAGCAATTCTCCTAAAGACTTTTGGGCTATGGAATCCTACCTATAGTTTATCTGAACCCTTTGAAATCTGTCCAGCAATCCAACATACATAATATATTATATCTTTCTTTATCTTTTTTTTTTTTTTGCCACAAAGCTTAAAATGGACTGGTTATTTCTTTCCCAAGGCAAAGTAGTTTTAGATTTGTGTTTTAAGACTTGTTTTAGATAATGTTTTAGACTTGGAGCCGGGAAATCCTAGGTTCATATTCTGCATCCAACACTTACCTATTGTAAAAATGAAGTCATTCGATTAAACAGTTTCTAAGGTCATTGGTGAAAATCTATTTAATTCCTTTACTTTTTGAAATTTATGGAATTATAAGTTCATAGATTTAAATCTAGAAGGAACCTTAGAGGTCCAACCTTCTTTGTTTCACATATAAGGAAAGTGGGATTCAGAGAGGTTAAGTGACTTGCCTAAAGTCATTCAGCTGATAAGTAACAGATTCAAATCCAGGTCCTCTGACCCCAAATCTGGCACACTTTCCTCTATACAATGCTGCCTCTCACTTGATCATTAAGGTAGTATAAGAAATAATTAGCTATTCTGTATATAAAATGAGGTTCATCAGTTACTTTGATAATTGAGGTCCCTTATCACTATTATATGAGGCAGCTAGGCAGCTCTGCCTAGAGCTCTGGGGCTAGAGTCAGGAGGGCCGAGTTCAGATCTGACCTCGGACACTGTGTGACCTTGAGCAAGTCGCTTAACTTCTGTTTGCCTTACTCCACTGGAGAAGGAAATACCAAACCACTCCAGAATTGCTGCCAAGAAAACTCCATAGACAAACATTAATGTGCTATGGTTCATGGGTCACGCAATCAGACGTGACTAAATGACTGAACAACAATCACTACTATAACCTACCTCAATGCCAGGCTTTTGTGTGCTGTGTTCTTGAGCTGCTCTTCTGTTTCTTTCTTTCTTTCTTTTTTCTCCCTCTATATTCAGGTAAGGTGTCTATCTTATACTCTGATTATAATAGCACCTTTGTTTCTGCCTGTACTGATCTTTATCCAAATGCTCTCCACTAAGCTTTCCCAAACCCTCCCCCAGTCCAGGTTCCTGGATTTCCTCATGTTAAATCTTTTTAATATATAATGTTGCAGTGGTACCACCCCCCCAAAAAAAAACCCATTATTTTTACCTAGGATATTCCTTTTGGATAAACTACTGCCTCTAGAGTCGTGATTCCCATTCCATCATGTTCAGTGATACAAAGTTAAAATTACCTCCCTGCACTAGTATCTATATTTCTCTTTGACTATTATTCCTATTTTGTGTATTCATGGATATCATCTGAGGCCATGAATTTTATTTCTGGCTCCTTTCTTGGATGTTTTCCCAAACTGCAGCTGTTCTCTATGTAATCTAGCTTGGGGAGAATAAGTAGGCATGTTTTCCCCTCCCCTTTCCTTTTCAGGTTAAGACCTTTTGGATTAGATTCCTATGACCTTAGGCAAATATTTTTTCTAGCCCTCCTTAGGAGCACTCCATCCAAGAAACTATCATTTCTATATTTTAAGCAGTGATGAGAAATATAAATCCCATTCTCAGACACCATCTTAAACAGCTGTTGATTTACCAAGTTTGCCTTTCCCTTTTAGAGCCTTCAATTGGCAGCAGTGATGAAAACACTATTTGTGCTTTTTATGTATTCAGTTTCATTCCCAACTCTTCCTTAGCAATGCTTTCTAGCTGCCTCTATTATGAATCACCAGACCTGAGGAGCAGTTAACTGGTTTTACCTGCCTTGGGAGGCTTCCTGACAAGACAGAGGAGCTTTTGATTGTTGTAAGGTCAATAAAGGGCTGCTGCAGTAGGGAGTTACCAATTAACACCATTCATATCTTCTTCCTCTGAGCCTTATTAGATGATCTCTCACCTGATAGTTCCTATGGATCTCTATCATTAGTGACATCCTCCTCATAGAGTCCAACTCCTTCTTCTTTGAGAATACTCTCATATCTGTTACTTGGTGCCAGGTGTTGTTCAGTGATCCATTTTCCTTCTACTCTCTATCATCTCTGACACGGGTCTGACTTCCCCTCTGCTTCTTCAGATCCTTTTTAAAAATTCTTTTTTGTTTTTACATTGAAACTATTCTTTCATTTTTAAAAAGGAATGTTTCATTCTAATAACATGGGTAGCAACAACAACAACATGTATACAGTGCCCTAAGGTTTGCAAAGCACTTTATATATACATTATCATATTTGATCCTCACAACGACCCTGTCAGGTAGTTCCTTTTCTTTCTCTTCTAGGACAGATAACAGTCTATACTTCAAGCACAAAGAGCAGTTACCTGGACATGACTAAAAGACAAGCATTCTGTGTGGGGAGCCAAACAGGCCTGTCCCAGGACTCTGATAATTACCCTGATATCAGTGGACCTGAATGTCAAAGATCTCTTCAAGATGCAACTTTTCACTAAGTCTGATCCAGAGTTCTTTTGATATGGGTTGCATTTAAAAGGATGTTGTTGGAGTTCTGAGACCAACAGGCTCTGTCTCAAGATATATCTGATTCCGTACTCTGGTAACTTTGGGTGGCCAGCTCTAAACATGATGTCTTTTGAGGATTGCGCTTCAGCTTTGAAGTTTGCTCTCAATTGTATCTGTTTATGACTGTGGCTGCATTAAGAAGTACCCGAGACCTAGATCTAAGGCTCTGCCCCAAAACTTTAGTTGTCCAAAACATTTGCAGGAAGTCAGTTCCTATGCAGATGTACTTGATGATGCGGCTTTGGCTTTAGGCTTTGAAGCCAGCTCTCAAGAGCATCCTTTGAGATATAACTAACTGCATATGATAGGAGATAACTGACTTTTCCTAAGACTTTCTGGCACCTAGGGATCAAAAGGCCTTACTGCCATGCTACTTCCAGGATATGACAGACTAAGATGATGATTTCTCTTCCTTTCCTTCCTTTGTCTCTTTGCTCTATAAAAACCTTGCCCTGAGTATCAATAAATGGAGTTCATCGTTCTTCCTTGAACTACCCACATGGCCTGGTCATTTCTTATTCACATCTCCGGATCATGCTAAGTGCTGGACACTGAGCAGCCCACGGCAATTCTGTACTCTACCCAAGGCATTAAAAAATTCCTCCCATTAATAATGATAATAAACTAGCATTTATATTGCAAAGTACTCTACAAACATCTCATCTTATCATCCCAACAACTCTGGAAAGTAAATACTATTATCGTCATCCCAATTTTACAAATTGAGGAAGATAGTTTTTAAATGATCTGACTAGAGTTTCACAGCTAGGAAGTATCTGAGGTTGGAACTTAGGTCTTCTTGACTCCAAGTCCAGTACTCTATTTATGATGGTACCTTTTGTTCAGTCATGTCTGACTCTTTGTAATCTCATTTGGAGTTTTCTTGGCAAAGATATTGGGGTGGTTTACCATTTCCTTCTCTAGCTAGTTTTTCCAGAAGAGGAACTGAGACAAACAGGGTTAAGTGACTTGCCCAGGGTCCCACACCTAATAAGTGTCTTAGGGCAGATTTGAACTAATAAGATGAGTTTTCCTGAATTCTGGTCCCACACTTTATCCACTGCACCCTCTTGTTGCCCACCCACAATACCATCTAGCTGTCTTATTTTTTTCACTATACTTGACAGAAGGGAGATTCTCAGTCTATCATTCTTCTTAAGTTTTTCTTTCATCTCTATATTGAATCAGCTAAAAAGTCTTTTAAATTTACCTCTACAATACCTTTCTCTTCTGTCCACTTATCTACTCACCATGACTCCAGTTATCTGGTCTATTTTAATAACCTTTTAAGGAACTTATAGTCATCTAGTCTCTTTATACTCCATAATCCAGCCTTCACAAAGCTCTAAAAATAATCATTCTAAGACACAGCTTTGGCAAAATACACACACACACACACACACACACACACACACACACACACACACACTAAAATATTCCACTCTTTTTTTTTTTTTTTGGAGAGCAGTTGGGGTTAAGTAACTTGCCCAAGGTCACACGGCTAGGTTTTTTTTTTTGTTTGTGTGTCAAGTGTCTGAGGCCGGATCCGAACTCAGGTCCTTCTGACTCCAGGGCCGGCACTCTACTCACTGCGCCACCTAGCCACCCCTAATATTCCACTCTATAATAATGTAGGATATGCTTTTCTTTTTCTTTCAGATTTTGAGTGGCTGCATTTGTATATAAAAACTTGTCCCATGGACATAGACTATGTACTATTTTTCTAAGAAGATTCATTTAAGGAGGTTAACAGAAGACTTTTTAAAATGTTTAAGAACTCCAAAATCCAGAGGTATTTTACAATTATTATGAAAATAATCAAGATTATATAACAAACAAAGGACTAGACATTTTATATGATCACAAATGATTTCTTAAACCTCTCCAAAACTGAAATTATGAGACAAAATAAAAACAACTTCAGCTGTCTCCTTAGTCTAGGATATCAGGAATACAACAAAACATTTTTATAAAATGAACTGACATCTATCTTGAGCTCACTCAGGACATCGTCCCTCATTGCCAATTGCCTACCTGCAGTGAAGTTACACTAACCACCTTATGCATGAGTTTGCAACAAAACCCATCCCTGTGCCCTGTTTAGCCATCCCTCTTTCCCGTGTGTTGGAGACCTGGGTTCTAGGCAAGGGGAATTTGCTAAGGTCTCAGCAGCAATGATACAGTGACATTCCATGCTGCAAATGATCTCTGCCTGAGAGTGGTGGAACAGAGGGAAAAGGTAGGACACATTTCTGGCCTGAAACTAGAGTTCAGTTACCTGCACATCCCAATCTCCTCCTTTTTCCAGAATCTCAGGTACCCAAAATACAAATGACAGAAATCAATCTTGGCTGAAATGCTAGTACTCTGAACTGAGAGAGAGAGGGGGAACGGGACATGGGAACAGGACAGAAGTGGGGAGGATCTGTGCAGCACTCTATTATACCTGAAAGAGCATAGCATCCATCTAGGGTTAGTTTTGTCCCCCAAATATTCGAGGCAGAGGCCTAGGCTAATGAATCATGAATCACTCAACACAGAAAAAAGCTGAAACAGTTAAAATCCAGCTCCCAGGGAAACCAGCACCAGAGAGGGGAGAAAAATAAATAAATTTACATGATAACTTCGTTGTATATTTAAAGGAAATAGCAAGTTGTACATTGAAGATTTGCAGTTTCATGTGCAATCATTTTTTTTATTATACTCTTATGGAAATGACTGTTTTATTCCATAAATTAAAAATAAAGTAAGTAAAAAAAATGGCAGAACAGAAAAACTGAAATCTGTGATGGCAAGCCTCACCAAAGAAATAAGAGAGAACGATTGACTGGAATTGAAAATATACTCATGTGAAGGACAATCTAGAAGAAGAGAAGCAAAAAGCCATAAATTAAAAGAATATATGTTCTTCATTCAAGCAAAACATATTGATCTTGAAGACAGAATGTGACCTTCAAACATGACAAGTCAAAAAAATCTGAATACTATAATGCAAAAACGTTATGTGAGAAAACTGCCCAGAATTTCAGAATACAGAAAATATCAATTGACAGAATGTATAGAAACTCCAGGCTGCAAATGTCAAGACACATAGTGGTTAAATTTAAAAATTCAATTCAGAAATAAGTTTTATAGTGATCTGAAGAGAGATCTTTAAATACAAAGGAAAGGAAATTTGAATAACACAAATCTATTCTGTAACCACCAGAAAATGCTACAGGAAATGTAATAATATGCTAAAAAAAATGTAAAAAGCAATGGAACTCAGGATATAGCTCAAGGTGACCTATCCTGCAAATCAGAACTTAACTGTAAATGAAAAAAGATGAACATGCAATAACAAAGAAGTATTTCAAACATTCTTAATAAAGAAAACCAAACCTGGAGTTATCATTTTCTCCTTGAACATTTTAGACAATAGAGTAGGAAAGGCGAACAAATGCAACAGCAAACAATAATAGCAGCAGGATGACGGCAGAGACATCAATAAGAGACTTCTTTATAAATGTACACAAAGAGAAAGAGGGGAAGGCAAAATTCAGTTAGAGGTTCCAGTGGAGAGAAGGGCCTTGGACATTATGGACAAAACTTGTGATACTCTACATATAGGTGAATCATATGTTTCTATGGGCTGCATCATGAAATAGAATGGTGCATGAAAATGCGAAGGGGACTAGGAAGATAGAGGAAAGTGTGTGATGTTCTGGGTCAAATTGAAGGTTAATAATGAATGGAGTGTGACCCCTGTGGTCTCTAAAGAAGAGAAGAATCTACAAGGCAATAAGTAAAGAGTGGGAAGGAAGTATTAAACAGGAGATGAAAAAGAGGGAGGTCTCACTTTGGAGGTAGAAAGGGGTTCCACTGATGAATGCTTCTGTGGTGAAGAGAGATGTTCCATAAAAGGAGGTAATTACCTTGGACTTAGTGTTGTCTGGGGGATCTGATGCTTGAAAAGACTACTCATTCTATGTCAGGTAGGTGGATTTAGAACTCCTGAAGGCCACTAGCACCCAGAGGGACATGAGGGCATAGATACAGGGAGGAGATTTTGAGGCAAAGGAGAAAGAAGGTAATTATGGGGAGAGTATAGATCAGTGGCAGGTTACATAATTAGAGATAGGAAGGCAACTTAATGTAGGGCAGTGTTTTCTCTTTCACCTATAAGAATTGGCATTTTAATCAAAGTGAGCACAATAGAAAAGGGAAATCTATGGAACAAGTTCTGCAAAGCAGTAGTAGAAACTCCCTAGAGAGGAGAGCCCATTTGGAGTGTTTTGATTCCATGAGGAACACAGAGAACAAAGAGGAACTAGATAATTGAAGGAGTAAGGAACCATAGAATGAAGGCCTAGATTGGATGGAAAGAAAGAATGGATAATGAGGACAGTGAGAGAAATACTCTCTGGAAAGTGGTACAAAAAATGAAATTAAAAAAATAATTAGCAAGACTAATTGAAAGGGAAGAAAGGAAGGAGGAATTTGCTTGATTAACTAAGATGAAACAAAGAGGGGAAGAATTAAATGACCAGATAAAAGCATGAAAGAAAAGGGAAACTCCAAAGAGAAAGGAGTAACAAACAGGAGGGGTAATCAGGGGTGAGGGGAGGAGAAACAGTGGGAATTGAGCCAGATTTTAAAAGCTTAAACTAGAGTAACTGAAAAGCCATAGAACTATGTTTACAATGGAAGAAGGAAAAATTACAACTTGAAAAAAATCAACATTACAAAAAATGGAGGGGAAAAATCCTCAAAACTTTAAATGCAAATGTATTAAACAATCCAATAAAATGAGGGGGGAAAATGGACAGTTGAATAAGAAAGCAAAACCTTTAAAAATTATTTACAAGAAACCCATTTAAAAAACAGAAATATACAAAGTAAAACTGAGAGAATGATGGAAAATTTTACCATGCATCAAGGGAATTTTTTAAACAAGCAAGAGTTGCAATCATGCTTTCTGGAAAAGCAAAAACAAACATTTGAAAAATAGAAAGAAGTAAATAGGGAAACTACATTATGCTGAAAAGAACCATAGACAACAAACTCATATCAATAATAAACTTACACACTCCAAATGTCTTAGCATCGAAATTCTTAAAAGAAATTTTAACTGAGCAACAAGAAGACATCAACAACATCACAATAGTGACTGAAGTGTTTGATAATTCCTTTCTCAGTTTTGGATAAATCTAGCAGAAAGATAAAAAAGGGAAAATAGGGGAATGAACAAAGTGCTGGAGAAACTAGAGCTAAAAGACTTATAGCATCTTCTAAATGGAACTACAAAAGAATATGCTTATTTCTTAGCACCATATGGAATTTTTGCCTCCCCCAACAAAAATGATCACATAGGGCACAGAGATATTGCAAACAAAGGTAAAAAAGCAGAAATGTTTATTATATATTTTATAGACCGTAATGCAATAAAAATAGAAATTGGTTCAAGGACTACAAACAAAATACGCCTAACCAAATGGAGATTTAACAATGAAATCCTAAATAATGAGTGAGTCAAAGGACATAGAAACAGCTAATTGGTATGTGAAAGAAAACACTAATGAAGAAATAATATACCAAAATTTCTGTGATGTAGCTAAAAGTCATCAGAGAAAAAAATCATATCCTATAAATAAATATACATAAACAAAATAGAAAAAGAAACAATCAAGCAAATAGGGATTAAAAACATTAGAAAATCAAGTAAACAAGCTTAAAATAAGCACAGAAAAGGAAATGCTAAAAATTAGAGGAGAAATAGATAAATTGGAAACAAAAGAAACCATAGAATTGGCCATAAAACTAACAGCTTATTCTTTGAAAAGACTAATAAAATTGATAAAACATTAGTTAATCTGACTAAGCAGAAGAAGGCAGAATATCAAATCAATAAACAATAGCAAATGAGAAAGGTGAAATCACAACAAAACCAGAAGAAAGAAGTAAGAGGAAAATAATCACTCTCCTTTTGACTCATTCACAATGAAGAAGATCAAGTGAAGACCATACCTCAGCAACCAGACTGTTGACATCCCAGAAAATGTTTATATCTCAATGCAGGACAATGATCATGAAAACCAACAAAGGAATCCTGTGAGGAGATTTCAACCATTTCAATGTTAAAATGGCTCAGTCTCCTGGGAAAAGGGGGAGAAGCACCTTATTGACAAGTAATGAGGAAATGGAAAAGACCTTGCAACAGCTACCACAACCTGTGTTCATGTGCAAAACATAATCAAATTTTACCTTGGGTTTTTGATATGAGGTGTATGCTCACTTCCCTAGCAACATTGTTATTCAAGAGGATGCCTTACTTGTTGAAATTAGAAAATTCTTGGTTTAAAAATGTATGAGAAGGGGGGTGGCTGGGTGGCATAATGAATAGAGTACTGGCCCTGGAGTCAGGAGGACCTGAGTTCAAATTAGGCTTCAGACACTTGATACACTTACTAGCTGTGTGACTTTGGGCAAGTCACTTAACCCCAATTGCCCTCCAAAAAGCAAAAAAATAAAAAATTTAAAAATGTATGAGAAGGGGGCAGCTAGGTAATAAGTGGATAGATCATCCACCCTGCACTCAGGAGGACCTGAGTTCAAATGCAGCCTCAGACACTTTACACTTATTAGCTGTGTGACCTTGGGCAAGTCACTTAGCCCTGCTTGCCTAGCCCCCCAAAAATGTATGAGAAGTGTATATTCAAGACCAGGTATTGCTTGTACCCTTTCTAAAGCTCCAAAAGTGGTATAGAAAGGAGCTACTTCAAGGAACTTATGATTTCAGAACACTAACAATGATTGGATAGTTATCCCAGGCACTTGCCAAAGGCTTTCCTTGAAGAGGTCTTTAAGAACATAGGCCTCATATGAGGACCGGGGGAAAGTGCTCCACATTTCCTTTTGCGTCTTCCAAGACTATATATAACCTGTTCCTATGCAAAAGAGGTATACTTTGCTAAATAGAATCCATCAAAATATCCGAGTAGGGTATGGTTCCTCCAAAATCTGAAAAGTCTAACAAACCTCCGGGATTCTTTTTCAGTCCTGAGGAAGTTTTTATAGTTTGTTACAATCTGGGACCACTTGGGTTCTCCTTATCTATTATCCCAAAAACTTAAATGAGGGGCCGAGCCCTGAGTTTTCTTCCCATCTCTTATCTCTTTTCAAAGGTACCACTTTATCTAGGTCCTCTACCACAGTGGTCTCATTGTGTCCAGTCAACCTTACCTTGTCAGTATAATGGTGGGTATCAATGTCTTCAGTTAGTAAGGCCTATTTCTTTATTTTTTACGCTCATTTATTTTACTTTTTTTTTTTTTGCATTTTGGAGGGCAATTGGGGTTAAGTGACTTGCTCAAGGTCACACGCCTAGTTTTTGTGTTAAGTATCTGAAGCCAAATTTGAACTCAGGTCCTCCTGACTCAAAGGCCGGTGCTCTATTCACTGTGCCACCTAGCCCCCCGGGGCCTATTTCTTTAACCACCAAACTCTGAAAACATGAAGAATTAAAATAATCTTGAGAAAGGATGGTGAAGGTATTCTGAACTTCCTAGATAAAAGCAAACTACTCCTGATGTATCTCAGCCATATGAATAGAGAAAAAAAGCATCAGCAAATTCAATAATCCCATGCCACTTGCCTGCTACCTAGAGATTGTAGACATAGCTGTAAAGTTAACAACACCCTTTTAGTTCAGTTCTGGTATTGGGACAAAAAGAGGCACTCACAAACCATTAATACTTAACACAGGAGGCTTACTTTGCCCTAAGATAGCAAAGATATGCAGCAAGGATATGGTGGCACTTAGTTTCTCTAGATACCACCCTTTTGTTTCCATCTTGAAATACTTCTGGTCAGTAAGTCATCAGAATATTGTGATTCATGTAGTCTCATTCACCTATCCTGTCTGAGAATATTACAGGTGGCTGGGATCTTTTAAGTCCCCAGATGAAGAAGCTATGTCAGGGGAGCTGGGGAAAATCAGGCTGCATGAGAGAGGGAGAGGGAGGAAGATGTATCCGGGAAATCATGGAAGCTGTGTCAGGAAAACGCTGGTCCTATCACATACTACTCTTTGGTGGCAAGGTCCTAGTGATCTTTTAGAGGACCTTCCACCATTTAAATAGCTGTACAGTCCTTCTATCATGGGTAGTGCTAAGGGAGAGAAAACAGAGGGAAAGGGGAAAAGATAAACAAAACAATACAAAAATATCGATTCTGGAACTTTCCTTCCCATACTTCCCTCTCCTTTGGAAGGACCAAGTCTCAAATCTTTTAGTGGACAGATTTCTTAGCATAGACAGTACAAAGGGGGAACAGAAAAAAAATGTGGAAGAATACAAAAGCCAGAATGCCTAGAGTTGTTCCTTTCTCTTTCAGAAAGACTAGGTCTCAGAGTCTCATCGTCTGGTCCGTGTGATGGGTAATGTAGCATCTTTGCAGTTCACTGTGGGTCTCCTAATACAAAATGGTGATGATCAGTCAGAGAAGCACCAAGGATATCAGAATAACAGGACAGTAAAGCTGCAGATTTCTTCTCCTGTTATGAGTTGATAATGATGAGTAGGAGCAACTCCAGGTAACTCAGGACCTCTGCACCGATACTTCTGGTATAGTCAACAACTTTTTAGGGTTATCTGTAGTAAAGTAGCTAAGCAGTCATAATCCTCTGGCAAATACCTTTAGAGGCACTTGCAGGAATTTTGCTCCAGTTTAACTACCATCTGAGCAAGGGAACCATCTCCTCTTGGCCCAATTTGCAAAGACTACTGCACCAAAATGCTGGTCCTATGGCAGTAGACTCCCTGGCTCTCCAGCTCCAGATAATTCAAGTCAGTCCGTAGATATCATCTGTCTTTTTCACTGGACACAAGGAGTTATTTTATGGTGTTTGTATACTTGAGTACTTCATCCTTCTTCATAAGCATAGTTACAGTCAAATAGCATTTATTAAGACCCTACTATGTGCTAGATACTATGCTAAGCATTAGGGATAGAAAGAAATTATAAATAAAAATTCCTGCTCTTGAGGGATTCACAGTCTATTGGAGAATACAGCATATAAACAGCTATGTACAAACAAGATATAGGATAAATTGGGAGTACTCATAGAGGGAAGGCACTAAGATTAAGGAGAACTGAGAAAGGTTTCTTATCAATAGTAAGACTTTAGCTCAGACTTGGAGAAATCTAGGAAACCAGGAGATATAGATGAGAAGGGATTCCAAGCATTGAGGATAGCTAGTGAAAATGTCCTGTCAGAAGATAGTGCAGAGAATAGGAAGGAAGCCAGTGTTCTTGGATTGATGAAGAAAAGATATGAAAAAACTGGGAAGACAGAAAGAGACCAGGTTAAGAAAGGCTTTTAGAAGCCAAACAGAGGATTTTATATAATCCTGGAAGCAGTGAGGAGACTTTGGAGTTTAATGAAGGGTGAAAGACATGATATGGTCAGAATTGTGCTTTGCAGAGATCAATTTCACTACTGAACAGAGAATGGATTGAAGTGTAGATACACTTGTGGAAGATGAAACAATCAGCAGGCTATTGCAATAGTCCAGATGGGAGTGATGAAGATAGTGGCAGTGTCAGAAGAGAGAATGGTGGGGAGGGGATAGGGGAAATACATGAGAATATCTCGATGGTAGAAATGACAAGATTTGGCAACTGATTGTATATGAAAGATAAGAAAGAGTAAGCAGTAACGGATGACACTTAGGTCATCAACTAAGTGACTGAGAAGACTTTTATAGGTATGTTAGGAAGACATGAGGATTTGGAAGGAAAGATGATGAGTTCAGTTTTAGACATACTGATTTTAAGACTTCTATGGGATATGATGTTTGATATAATCTAACAGGTGGTGATATGAAACTGGAGGTTGGGAGGGAGGTTAGAGCTGGACAAATAGATCTAAGAGTCATCTGAATAAAAATGATCATTGAAATCATGGAAGCATTGAAATAGAGGGAGAAAAAAATAAGACCAAGCACTGAGCTTTGGGGGACTTCCCATGGTTAGCAGGAGTAACAGGGATGAAGTTTTGACAAAAGAGAAAGAGAAGGAATAGTCATCCCCATTAGCAGGGAGGAAACGTCTTTCATTCCTACCAATATCAACTATTGTTTTATATCAACTACATGGAATAGTTTAAGCATCCTAAACGGCTTCTGTAGCTATACTCATGATAACTGGCATGGACGATAACAGGTACCTTGCTGTCTTCCATGTTTCAGTACCTCTGGACTACCTGACAACTGGAAACTATGCTGTGGGTGACTTAAGCTATTTGGCTTTGGAACCACAGCTCTGGAGCCTTACTATCCTGCTTGGTGGGCTAGACAGCATAAAGACACATGGACCCTCTATATAGCCAATCCATATCCCAGAACACTTCACACCCTATCTGATCATTTACCCTGGCTATTTCTTTGCTTCCTTTTGCTGTGTCTGTACCATTCTGTTCTCATTTTCTTGCTCTCATGACAGTAGTCAAAATACTATAATTGCAACAAATAAGCAATAGTTAAGTAAAACAAACTTACAGAATGTCCAAAAATGTATACTTCTTTCTGCACTTCGAGCCCGTCATCTTTCTGTCAAAACATAGGTTAATATCATAGGTCCTCTGGAAACATGAAGACTGTTTTCCATTAAAAGGCCATATTTCCCAAGAGTAAGTTCTTCGAGTAGGACATTCTTGGTTGTAAGCCTTTCTCTTATGTGTTTTTGAATTTTATAGTCTAAGATATCCTCTTATTTGAAGTAGAAAATGCCAGATCTTCGTGTGTGAACCTGATTATGGTTCTTTTGTTCTTTGTGAATGGCAAATATTTCATTTATGGTGAAGTTCTTAATTTTGACTATAATGTTCCTGGATTTTTTTTTAAATTTCTTTCTACTTTCATTTTGCCCTGGGTCCTAAAGGATCTCTGTAATTTTCATTTAGCTATTTATTGAAACATAATATATAGGACTTTTGGGGGGAAAGTCATAATTTTTAGCATATTCAATAATTCTTAAATTATCTCTCCTTGCTCTGTTTTCTGGGTGTAAAAGTAAAAATGGATTTTATTTCTATTTCGGTAAGACTTAATCAAGCCAGATTTAATATTCTTTTTTTCCTAGTTCTTTCCCCTTATAAACTTCACCCACCATCCACATTCCCAGAGAAACTTGCCTGAAAGTCAAGCTTTTGTCTTATAATTATGTCCACCTTTGTAACCCCACCATCCTCACCATAGAAACTTGATTAACCTAAAAGATCAAATGTCATCAACTTAAACTGTTGTAGCAATTCCTATTGTCTGAGAATCTTTGTCTTATGACTGAATCATGCATGATTTGGAGGGTTTTTTGGTAGAAGGGAGATCCAAATGATGTAAGCTGAATTGTAACTATTTTGTCTATAGCCAATCATAAAAAGAAACACCTATGTTGTTTGAGATTTTGCTCTGTCATCTTCCTACTTATTATAAAAGACCCTGTCAGTCCTCACCCAAGGTATTTGGTCATAGAAAGAGGCCATTGACACAATTTATTGATTACTGCTAGCCTAACTAAATAAACTGTTCTCAGAACTTTATCTCTAGGATTTTCTATTGCAATATAGGTCAGATGTCTTTGATGTCAAATATTTTACATTTTCTTCTACTTTTTCTAATCTTTTGATTTTGTTTTGACATTTCTTGCTGTCACATGATTTCTTTTTGGCTTCTTTTAGTTTTCAGGGAGTCTGTTATTTAAGTAAAGTCTATCACTTTCTCTTCTAATTTGTTTATTTTCCTTCCATTTCTTTTCTCCAGAGCTTTTTAAAAAATCTCTTGCTTCATTTCTTTTTCTTCATTTTTGTGGTAATTATATGACAAGGTACAAATTGTATAATTTCTTCATTCATGTATTTATGGAAAATCTACCTTTTTCCGTTTGTGTCTCTGCTTGTAGTTGTTATGGAGTTATTCTCCTTTTAGTCTGGGATTCAGGGCATCTCTCTACCTATAAAATTTTTTATACTTGTTAATGTCATCTTTGGCATACTAATTTCTCTAGCTTGTTTCTGAAGTGTGGCTTTGTGCCAAGACCAGGCTCTGTGGGTTGCTGTGTTTTTGAGTGGGGTAATCAGGTCTGCTTGGTCTCTCCATGGGCTGCCTTAGTTTCTACACCAACCTTCAGCTCCCAAGTTAGACCTCCTGCTTTGATCTTTGTGGGTCAGAGTTCTAGACCTTTGGGGTTCTCTATGGAATCTTAGACCAGAGTGCTAGGGATCTTATAGGCTGGTATCTAGACTGGCCATGACCTGAATGCTACAATTGCATCAGTTGCTTCCATTTCCTGGGGCTTCTAAGGTCCCTACTGTGTGTTTCCATACACCTTGGGGCTTCTTGATCACCCTCAGTTCTCAAGGTAATCCTCCGTTCTAGTTGTTTCCAGACATAGACATAGTCTTGTGGGCTATATGTATCTCTGGACCATCTCTGGTTATTTCTGGCTGTTGTAGGAGGCTTGTTTTCCTATTCTGGCTCAGACTTGGATGATGTCACCCTTTCCTGTTGTCTAGTGAATTTCTAACTGATGTTCTATATTGTTCTAGAGAGGAAGAAGTTATGGTAGTTTCTCATTTTATTTCTTGATTATTACTCAGTCTGGTGTGATTTTCAGGTTTTTTCTGGAGTCAGGTACACGAGAGCTGGGTGATTTGCCTCCATTCAGGCTGAATATTGGCCTAAAGACTTTGATTTCAATTGAATCAAATCCCAAATAAATCTTCCTTATAGACTTCAAATTTAGGAAGATAATATTGATCCCTTGAAACCAAAATATTGGAGAGATGGGTCTTATTTATAATGACCAAACTAAGAGCGGGAATATCTTTTAGTTGATTCAATTTAGAGAGTTTTCTCTTTGTTCAGCTTTGATCATATTGAAAGGCGAAGAGTCAGAGACAGTGACTGGTTGTAGGAAAATATTTTTCTTTTTTTTTTTTTTTTTAAATTTTTTTTTTTTTAAAAGCAATTGGGGTTAAGTAACTTGCTCAAGGTTACACGGCTAGTCATTTGATTTATGCGTGGGTGCTCATTTTCTGAGGCCGGATCTGATCTCGGGTCATCCAAACTCCGAGGCGGGCGCTCTTACTCACTGCACCACCTAGCCGCCCCTTTAGGGCAATTGGGGTTAAGTAACTTGCCCAAGGTTACACGGCTAGGTTTTTGTTTGTGCTGATTAAGTGTCGGAGGCCGGCTCCGAACTCAGGTCCTTCTGATTCCAGGGCCGGCGCTCTATTCACTGCGCCACCTAGCTGCCCCGGAAAATATTTTTCTAAGGCTATGCCTGAATTATCATTATTATTGTTCTGTTTATGTAAACAAAAAATGGGAAACTTAAAGTGTTTATTTTTATTCTACCCTCTGTGGATTTTTCCCATTTCATGATTACTATAAAATGTAAGCAGAAATTTTTGTATCAGAAAGAATTCTGATTGGCAGAGGGAATTCTGATCTTCTGGACATCTCATCAAGCATAAGTTCTTGTGAAGCTAATCTTTATTCTGTCAACAGGCAATTATTAAGCTTTGTGACAGGCACTGTGCTAAGTTATAAAGAAAGCCAAAAATAGTCTCTGCCCACAAGGAGCTCACATTCTAAGGGAAAAGACAGAATGCAAATAAGCATTTATATACAAGGTTTGTACAGCATAAATGGAAGGTAATTTTATCGAGAAAGTACTAGCAATGATGGGGGAAAAGAGGAAGACCGCAAAAGGTTTCTTGTACAAGGTAGGATTTGGTCCTTTTTTTTTCTTTTTTGGAGGGCAGTTGGGGTTAAGTGACTTGTCCAAAGCCACATGGCTAAGTAAGTGTGTTAAATGTGTGATACTGGATTTGAACTCAGGTCCTTCTGACTTCAGAGTGGGTGCTCTATTCACTGTACCACCTAGAAGGTAGAATTTGAACTGATTTCTGATAGAAGCCAGGAAAACCAGGACATAAATGTGAAGAGGGGGAGCATTTCAGGTATGTAGGACAGCAAGCAAAAAGTCACAGACTCAGGAGATGTATTCTTATGTACAAGAAAAAGGAAGTAGGGTCATGTAGCTGGATCTTAGAATTCATAGCCAAATGAATGAGCAGAAAAGGCATTTTTAAAGCACTTACTATGTACAAAGCACTTTCCAGAAGAAACCCTGAAGAAAAGAAATTTCCAGAAATATCATGGCCCAAACCCAGAGTTTCCACATCACAGAAAAAATTACAAGTTCAAGTACCAAGAAATTATAGTCAGGATCACACAAGATCTGCCACTGTTCATTTAAATGAGAGGGGCTCTTAGAATATACAATTTCAAAAGACAAAAAGAGGCTTACAACCAGGAATAATTTACTGTGCAAAAACTGAGCATAATCCTATAAGGGAAAAATGATTCTTTAATGGAATAGAGGATATAGACCAGAACCTTAGAGAACAACTTGATTTAGTAGTTATAATCTAGATGAAAATGTAGCAAAAGACACTGACTTCCACCTTATATTCATATTGATGTGCTGGATCCTCAGAGAATGGCCACTAACTCAAATTATTAGGTATTCTATAGGTGGTTACTTCTAATACAAGCCCACACTAGTTTTCTTCTTGTTAAGTCAAACAATAGGCATGATTAACATACAGCAAAGGTATTTACTAGTATGGTATAGTAGAACAGAAACCATAAAACATTGTTCCCCACTCCTCCCACAAATGCACATAGCATCCATGGGAAGAGTAGGCACAAAATTAGGAGTAAAATGATAGCAGCACACATATAGGGAACACATATGGCCATGGATACTGATACTAAATTGGTATTACTGGGCACTGAAGTCCATTTTCTCCTGTGTGGAGTTCTCATAGTTCTTCCCACAAGAACAACATCTCTGTTACATGGATTATTCATCTGGGATCTTCTGATCTATTCCTCTTAATAGTTTGGCTCTCAATTGCCAGGCAAGGTCTATCTTGAATCCATAGATAGCTCTTTTCTCTGCTGCCAAAGGTTCTGCTCCTGGAAGTTGTTTCCTTCTCTGCTTATCTATATTTGTGTCTGTTTGAAGTGTATCTTAGTTCTCTCAACTGTGTCTA
Source organism: Gymnobelideus leadbeateri (assembly GCA_011680675.1). Classification (NCBI taxonomy): domain Eukaryota; kingdom Metazoa; phylum Chordata; class Mammalia; order Diprotodontia; family Petauridae; genus Gymnobelideus; species Gymnobelideus leadbeateri. The sequence goes on along the minus strand of WOXC01009709.1, from coordinate 383,953 downwards.
AAACTCTTTCAAACCAAGTCTTCAGATGCTGTAGTATTAGGTGCTTTTCCCAGGGTAAATAACTCCAATGTTAGATATCATGGTCAATGGGGTGAGATGGGGAGAGGGATGAAGTTTGGATGGAGAGAAAAGAGAAAATCCTAGCCTTTCCCCCCTAAGAGTTGAGTTCTTTCTTGAGTTCTGGTTCTCCAAGGCTATTTAAAGCCCCTGGGATTGTGGCCAATTTTCAGCCTAGTCATTTGCTCAATTCTGATATATATTTATACTATGTAAAGAAATCACTAAGTTTGATTTGTCACCACATTAACACCTCATCATGTGTGATCACATCCCATAATTACATTACTAAGGTGGAAAAGGGGGGTCATAGATAAAAATTTGCTCTTACACTCCCTTGTTATGTAAGTATATACCAAAAAAAAAAAATTATCCAACTTTGACTGAAAAAGTAGGTGATAGAGTTTTTCTCCTACACTTGTAAGAATTATATCCAGCTAAGCAAAACAAATTAACATACAGTACAACACATGTCTTATTTCACACCTATAGTCCACTTCTCTGCCAAGAAGGAGGTTTTTCCATGAATATTCTGAAGTCATGTTTGGTCACTGCACTCATCAGAAATCAGATATCTTCCAATACTTTTTCCTTGCATTAATGTGATTACGCAAATTATTCTGTTTCTGCTTATTTTGCTGCTCATCAGTTCATAGGTCTTCCCATATTTCTTTGAATTCTTTTTTTTTGCTTTTTGGAGGGCATTTGGGGTTAAGTAACTTGCCCAAGGTCACACGGCTAGGTTTTTGTTTGTGTGTGTGTTAGGTGCCTCAGGCCGGATCCGAACTCAGGTCCTTCTGATTCCAGGGCCAACACTCTACTCACTGCACCACCTAGCCACCCCTCTTTGAATTCTTATGTATCATTTCTTATAACCCAATAATATTCTAGCAATTCATATACACCATAATTTATTTGGTCATTCACCAATCTATGAACATCTTAGTTTCTAGGTATTTGACCCATTTATCTTTTAAATATAGCTTGCTCCATTAAAGAACATAGCAGGTGAGAAAAAAGGAAAAAATATTCTGTACATTCAAGCTTTAATTATCAAAATTCTTATAAAATAAAGTATGTATGAGCTTTTAATAATAATAGCATTTGTATAATACCTTCTCTTTGACAGGTACTGTGCTAAGTGCTTTACAAATATTATTTCATTTGGTTCTCATAACAACCCTAGGAGGTAGGTGCTATTATTATCTGCATTTTACCGTTGAAAAAACCGAGGCAAATAAAAGTTAAGTGACTTACACAGGGTCAAATAGCTAATAAGTTTAATCACATCATACAACAGTATAAGTATAAGAATAGTATAAGTAGTAGGGAGAAAAGTCTTGTCCCTTTAGACATCATTTGATGGTAAAAATCTTATCGGTATATAATACTAGATTGTTTACAAAGCTTGCTCACATCTTCTTCAATAATTCTTACAAGAATCCTGCGATGTAGGCAATATACATATAGATTTATAGAGTGATTGGGAATAATGAACTCAAAGTTAGAAGGGACTTTAGTGATCATCTAATTCAATCTCATTGTTTTACAAATGAGAAAACTGAGTCCCAGATATGTAAAATGACTTGTCAAGGCAGAAGTAGCAGAGTCAGAACTAGAAATCTGGACTCAGGTTCAGGGCTCTTTCCATAACAATAAATCTTTGTTTTCTGTATTAAGCATTTCAAACTGGGTGTCCAAGAGAAATTTTAAACTCAGCATACCCAAAATATAACTTATCTTTCTTCCTAAATCCACTCCTCCAATGTCCCCATTTCTGTAGAAAGCATCAGCATTTTTGTACTGTTCCAGTTTTATGATCTTATTGTGAGCTTCTCAATCTCCCTATTGATTGGATAATCAGTTGCTGAATCTTCCCCTTATATATGTAATTGTTGTCACCTTCATTTGAATGAAAGCTTCATGAAAGCAGGGATCATTTACTTCTTTGTATCCTCTGTTAGGCAAGGTGACTGGCACATTGTAAGCCTTAACAAATGCTTCTTCATTATTTATTGAATGAATGGATAACATATTGCCTCCTTTTTATTTTTTAAACAGGAATTATCGAATATTGTTTATCAGGCGATAAGAAGCATGATGTTGTCCAACCCTCTCAAGAAATATGGAGGCTGAAGGATCATAGTATCATACATCTTGAAATGGAAAGTATTTTAACAAAAGTATGTCAGCTGCATTACTTCAGGGTTTTTTTTGTTAGCTTAAAAATATTGTTTAGCTTTATTATTTCATTTGCAATGTTGTCACTTTCCAATATTTTATTTGCAGTGTTGTGAATTTCCATTATACATTATGGAACAAAATAAAAATGTCTTTTGGATTATTTGTGTGTACCACCATCATTTTCTATCCATTAATTTTTTTATTTTTAACCATACTTGCTATTTCATTAGTGTAGGGAGTTCCTACTGAAGAACTTCTTTACTAATGCATATTTGGCACCTTTTCTGCAATGTATATTCTTAGAGAGTTGCCTGGGAATACTAAAAATCCAAATGACTTGCCAAGAGTCACACAATCAGTATATGTTTAGAAGATAGATTGACACAGCTTCTTTCTCCATTAGCATGAATAATAATAAAGATTTCATTATCTAAACCATCTATTCCTCCCTTGGTCTTTTTTTTTCTCCAAAAGCTTGGTAGACATCTTGAAAAAAAAAGCCATGGTGGATCTGGGATATGAATTTGCAGAGGTAAGAAAGAGACTGAGAAGAGAAATTGGATTGAGGATCCAATCTTGGAACCTCTGGTCTGAAGGGCAGAGTTCTGAAATCTCCATTTTAGGAGGGGGTCCCAGAAGAATATCATTTCCCACCAGCTGCACTGCTTTTGGACTTCTCTATCATGTCCCCAACCAAGTTTACCTTCTCCCTACCCCACTTTTTCAGTTTCCTTTTGTGTATTGTCTTTCCACATTCGATTGTAAACTCCTTGAAGACAAGGATTGCCTTTCAAAATTTGTTTCCTCAGTGCTTAGCACAATGCCTCGAACATAGTGAGAGTTTAATAAATGTTTACTGACTGGCTGACTGACTACTAGTCTTGCTTCTAGCCCACTCCTCACAGCCATCATTCATGGAAGCAACTCCTGGGCAGAAAGGGCTAGTTATCACTATTAACTGCTAACCAACTGTCATATAAAGGAAAGCCAGAGTAGCTGAAGCAGCAAGGCAACCTCCCTTTTTGAAAAACAGAAAGGCAATCTAACTACCATCACTATATTTGGTCACCATTTTCCTTCAGAACCTGATGGGGATGGCCCAGGATCTCAAACTCAAGAACTCTGGGAATAGCAGGCCATTAGACCTAATTCCAGTCGGGTCCCCACAGCCATTTTCATAAGGAAAAATTGTGTGTGGTGGGAGAGGGGGAGGAATCCTTTCTCATCATCAGTACCATCCTGCTGACCAAATGCGACCAATAGGGAGATAGGCACAGGAGCCCTTCTCCAGCCATCTCTTCCAGGTATATAAACCTGCCTAGCTGAAGCAGCAAGGGGAGGGAAACCTCCTTGAGGGAAAAGTGTATGTGTCAGGCAAATCAAACCATCAGCACTGTCTTGACCACCATCTCCTCACGGACCCTGGTAGCGACAGCCCAAAACTCTGAATCCAAGAACCCTGGGAATAATAACATTAAATAATGACATTAAAGAAGAGGCATTCCCTAGTTGATGCACATCCCTGCAATTTCCAGTTCTTTGTCCCCACAAAGCAAGCTGCCAGAAACACTCTAGAACATATACGTTCTTTTCTTTTTTCCCTAATCATCTTTGGAAAAAGACCTAGCAGTGGTATTTCTGTGCCAAAGTAAGCTTAATAACTCTCTGGGTATAAGTCTATACCACTCTCAAAAATGGTTGGATCAGTTCTCAACTCCACCAACAATGAATTAGTGCTCCAATTTTTCCATATCCCCTTCAACACTGGGGGAGGAGAAAAAAAATAAGAGGGGTAAAAAGAAAAATAGAAATTTACATGATAACTTTTAAATATTATTTATGATATATACTTAAAGGGAATATTATATATTAATTTATTATAAATTTAAAATATTATAGATTATATATTTAAAAGGAATAGCAAGTTGTACATAATAGGCTTGCAGTTTCATGTGCAATAATATTTTTTTAAAAAATTATGTTATGGAAATGCTTGTTTTATTCCTGTAAAGCCAAGCATGAAGCAGCTCCTCCAGAGGACTGCTACTGTGAATAGCTTTAAGGTTCTGATCACATAATATAGTGAACTCTCTATTTACTCAACAATAAACTAAGGCAAAATAGTCAAAGAAACCAAAGTACAGCATTCACAATGATATAACATAACAACTTATCACTAAAGTGGCCACATAGTTTTAAATAAAAGATATCATTTAGTAAGTCCTTAACTCAATCATCCTTAAGGAGCAGTCCTTAAGGGACACAAAGTACAAAGGTCAAAGTTTTCCCACCCCTAGGTCACACTGTCTTAATCTCTCAGTCAAAAAATCTTTTTTCTTCTTGATTGGAGATTAGTTTCCAATCATACTTAACTCAATCATTCTTCAGGGGTACAAGGTACAAAGTGCAAAATTTTCTCACCCCTAGGCAAAAGTAAATCATGATCTTCTCAGTCAGCACTAAGTACCCAATGAGAGGTCTTTTCATCTTGACTCAAGGCTGGCTCCCAGATTCCATGGGTCTAGCTCTTGCCTAAACCTACCCAACTGCCACCTTGATTCACAGGCAAGGTAGCTCTCAGTTCCTTGTCCAGCTCCCATTCCATACTGAAGCTCACAGTGTCCATTCCACCTAAAATCCTTTGCAGTTTCTGTTTCTGGGAAGACAAAGCTTAACAGAGCCAAAACAACATTCACACACATTGCCAGCACCATCATCAATTCACTATCTGCCTGTGAAATCAACACAGACCCACAAAATCTGAGAACTCCACACATCATCAGTATTGTCCCAGGACCTCTGAAACCCTCTTCCAGGACTTCTGTAAACAGACGAGAAAATCCTCTTATATAGCTTCCAGCAAGGCTCTAGGGCTTCTGTACAAAATATCACAAACACAAATCAGTGCAGACAGAATAAAAATGGTGCTGGACACCACAGGTTTTCCCCTTCTCAATTCTGCTCCATCCTAGCTGTGCTTGAGTTTTTTATCTGTCATTAGCTCCTCCCTATTCTGCCCACCTCTTACATCCTTCTGTTCCTGTCTTTGGCAAGTCCCTCCCACTGTGGGATTCACAGGTCCTGTTTCTTAACAAAGACTTGATGTAATCAGGGCTGTGCTTGAGCTTTTTATCTGTCATTAGCTCCTCCCTATTCTGCCCCCCTCTTACATCCTTCCTGTTCCTGTCTTTAGCAAGTCCCTCTCTCTGTGGGATTCTTAACAAAGACTTGATATAATAATCAGGGCGAGGCTCAAAGACACTAGAACTGAAACATGGTGCTAAATAAGTGAAACAAGGTGCTAACTATTCATTTGCTTGCCATTACAATTCCATGAATTAAAAATTAAATTAAATTAAAAAAAATAAAGGCATTAATATCTGCTTTGCTGTTGCACCGCAGAGATCATGAAATTTTTCCATCTGACTTACAAAGTCTTCCATACATGTTGTCTCCTTCCTTGGACTGTGAACTACTTGAGAGCATTTTGTGTGTATCACCGAAGCAACATGTGTACACAGTAAGCACTTATTAAATGCTTCACTTATTCAATTCATTCATTATGTACTGTGCCATCTAGTTGCCCAAATAAATTGTTTCTGGCAGTCTTGAATCTAAATATGCAGAGTAGAGTTTAATATTTTTTTTTTTTCCTCAACAGTCTGGACCTTTGATTTCTAGTGTGGGAACTCCCATTTTGGAAACTCCTCTAATGCTCACAGATTGGCAGCCTGTGAGCACAGAGGTTAAATGATTTGTCTGTAGTTAAAGGGCATCTGAGTGGTGCAGTGGGTTGAGTGCCAGGCCTGGGGTCAGGAAGACTCATCTTCCTGAGTTCAAATCTGGCCTCAGACACTTACTAGCTGTGAGACCCTGGGAAAAGTCACTTAATCCCATTTGCCTCAGTTTGCCTCATCTATAAAATGAGCTGAGGAGGGAAATGGCAAACCACTCCAGCATCTTTGCCATGAAAATCCCCAAAGGGGTCATAAAAAGTCAGACACAACTGAAAAATGACTAAACAACAACAAAAACCAGGCTCACATGGCCAGTATATTTCTGAGGTCTTTGAATGCTCTTTTTTACTTCAAGGTAGCCCTCTATCCAATGACTACATCATATTATTTCTTGTAAATACATGGAAATGTTATTTTATTGGGTTAAGGCTGCCATGATGAAACAAATGATGTTCCTATTATTACTAAAGCTACAGTTGAAAATCTTCCTTTAGATCTGGGGTTCTTAACCCTTTTTGTGCCATTAGCCCCTTTAGCATTCTGGTGAAGCCTATGAATTTCTTAGAAAAATGTCCTTAAATGAATAACAAAGAACATACAGGAACACAAAGGAAACCAATTATGTTGAAAAATAATTATCAAAATATATTTAAAAGCAAGTTCTTGGACCCCAGGATAAGAACCCTGTTTTCAGTGATATATTAACTTTTTCCCTTCATGCAGAAAAATCACATCAATTTTGAAATTTCTTTTACCATTTTTCAAAAGTGTTTTGCATTTTTAATGAAAAAGTGATTTTTTAAACTCAATGTGATTTGAGCATTATTATGCTGTTTACTATATTACATTTACTATTTGCTATATTTAGTATATGTAAATATACTATATATAAAATGTATACAATACATAAATATACCATATGAAAATATACTAAATATTGTACAGTATATTTAATAATCAGAAGCATTTGTATTTACTAATCTGTGTACATGCTGAATCCCCCTAGGCTATTTGAGTGCAATGACTGTTTATATTTCTGGAGTATAAGTAACACAGTGCCTCATAGAGCATTTTGTTGATTTTCTTGGCAAAGATATTCTAGTGGTTTGCTATTTCCTCCTCCAATGGCTTAGGCAAACAGAAGTGAATTGCCCAGGGTCATAAAGTTAATGAGTGTCTGAAGCAGGATTTGAACTCAGGTCTTCCTGACTCCAAGCCCAGTGCTCTATCCATTGTATGATCTAGCTGCCTCATACAGGATATAGCATATGCTTAATATGTTCAAATCTTTGCCAGGAAAACCCCAAATAGGGTCACAAAGAGTCAGACATGATTGAACAGCAACAAAAATGTGCTTAATAAACGCTTGTGGAATTGAAGTAGTAAAGAGCACTGGATAGAAATCTGGTGCTAGATCTAGTCAGCAAGATCTGAGTTCAAGTCCCTCTTCTGACATATACTGGCTGTGTGACAACAAGCAAGTCACTTAACCTCTCTGGTTCTGAGCATCTATATTTGTAAAAATGATGGGTTTGGACTAGATTCAATTGTGTGTGTGTGTGTGTGTGTGTCTAAGCCTAAGGCACCTTTCACAAAATTAGAATAGCAGCTAGTTTGCCTTATCATAAGGTGGTTTACATGCAGGAAATTCCCTAACACTAATTAAAGGTACAATTAGGAGACCCAAAATTAATGAGGTCTCAAATTGCCTTTAACAGTACATTTACATATTTAATACAATTTATATAGTGTAATTCTATAATAAATAGTACAGTATAATAAAACCTATTTTGAAAACAAACTCAATTCCCTAAGGAAACTGGATAGCATATGTGGCAATTAAACAGCAAATTTTTAAAAGGTAGAAAATGCCAGTGACATTCCTAAATATTTATCAATAATACAGTATATTATATGTACAGTATATATGTATGACATACATTGTATGCATATATACAAACTATCATTATCAATAATACAGTATATAGCTTTATCAATAACAGCATATCATATGCTATATAGAGCATATATACTGTCTTATAATACAGTATCTTTAACAATACATTATATAAAATATATTTACAGACTGTATCTTTATCAGTAATACATTTTATATTTACCAATAATATAGTATAATATATACAGCATTATATATTATATAATACACAGTAAAATACAGTATGTTACAGACAATACCCAGTAAAATATATTATATATAATACCCTGTTTTATACTATTGATAAACAATGCATGACATGCAGTATATATCTACAGACAGAAATTTAAGTCTTTCAAAACTCCATACTTGAGGGCTGCTTAGTTCAAATTACACAGTCACTTGATAAGAACCAGTGGTGGAACTCGAACTCAGGTCTGCTTTGTTCCACTGTTGGGCACCACCATCGGCGTCAGTTCTTAGTCAATCACAAGCCTTTGTACCCAAGGACACTGGGCAAAGAAGCAGTTGAGGGTTTTCCCCACCCCCACTTTCCACTCCTGATTATTTTCCCTGTAGAGGTTCAAAGTATACCCTGAAAAAATGTAAAAGTAAATGATCAACAAGCTAAGCCACTTCAGCTGCTATCTTTCCTCAAGATCTCACGCTCAGCCTTCGACCTTAACTCCCCTTCCCTTCCTCTCTTTCTTTTCGTAGCCACCACAAGGGCTAAGCACAAGCGCCTCAGCCGACAGCAGGAAGCACAAGTCAATTATATAGCCCAACTGGAGACCGGGTTATTGACCAATAACCATCCGACCTCTCCACAGGGTAGGAGGCGGGGCTAATTGTCTTCCTCATTCAAATAAAAAACCGGGAGATTTGCATGGCGAACCAACGGCCGATTTTCCCATTGGCTACAAGCTCTATGGGCGTGACCAAGAGACGGAGGAACGAGCCCCTCCTCCTTTCATTTGCATAACGGCCCCCGCGCGTGCAGGGGAGAAGCGGGTTTGTTTTTGAATCTGCGGAGGCGGTGGCAGCGGTGGCGGCCGGCGGCGCTGAGAGGGGAGTGTGCGCGAGACTGAGGTGACGAGTTTGAGAGACGCCAGTGCAGGGCGGACTGCAGGAAGGAGTTTGGCCCTCCCTGCCGCATCTCCAGCCCCAAAAGGTATATATGGACCCCAGGAGCTGTTATAACCATAGTTTTCTTAAATTACTATTGTAGTTCGCAGGGCTTCCCGCATTATGGCGGTCGCTGATGGAGTGTTTGCGCTTGCGCGGTTGCGGAGCTGCGGGCGGCGCTGCATGGGAGCACGTGATCCTGCGGGGTCCGGCTGTAGCTGCAATTGTGCAGCTGCTAGGGCGGTGGCTGCGCAAGCGCAATGTTCATATTCAAGAGCTAGTGTTGGTTTTTTTTTTTTTTTGCTGGACGCCATTAGGTTCTAGATTTTTTTTTTTACTGTGTTTCTGAGGCTTTGTCTTTGTGCGTCTTGATGACTTTGGAGAAAAGAGGAACTATCTTGGGGTCGTTTATTTTCAAGAGAATATTTTACTTTTTGTCTAAGGGCTCTACTTCATTTGATTTTCCTTTTTCCTCCCCAGTTCTTTAGAAACAGTGAAGCTGGCTTGTAAAATATAGCACACATGGTTCTAGATTATAATTTAGGTCTTGAATTATTACTGGATTTAAATTTCTTTTCAAAACATGTTTTTCAGTATTCATTATAGGAAGACTTAATGGGATGAATTCAGGAAAATAGTTATGCATTTTGCAAAAGTTTTTTTTTTTTATAAACATTTGAACTGAAAATTTTGTAACTGTTTAACCCTGCCTATGAGTGCCATTTTCTGAATATGAAGGCTTTCTTCTGGAAATGTAAAAGAAGCAAATATAATTTTAAGAAAATATTATATTGTAAAAATTATTTTTTAATTTCTTTTTTTCCTGAGTTTTATAGATTTGTGAGTTTTAAATGACTGAAGTTTTCATTTTAGTTAATTTGGGTGCTTTTGAAATTACATTTGATCATTTCTGTCTTTTGGTTATCTTGTATTTTATGTAACATTTTTGCCATTTACTCATAGTTAAATTTTTATTTTATCTCCTTACATTTTTAAGTGTTAACAATTTTGTTCTGATAAGCATCAGTGGGCATATTTGTTTTGTAAGCTTTTAACTCTCACTTTCCCTCTCCCCTCTCTTTCTTCTCTCTCTCCTCTCTCTACTTTCATAGGGTATGTAAGAGGAAAGTACAGTGTGAACATCAGTTAAATGCTTTAGAAATGAGATTTAGAGCTGGAATGTGCCTTAACAGCCATCTTGTAATACTTCCTCTTACTGTTGAAGACCCAGAAAGGTTAAATGACTTACCCAAGGTCCCACAGTAAAAGGCAGAATTTGAATCTAAGTCACAGCCTCCGGGGCTCTTTCCAGTATAACTACTGGGCTACATCCCAATAGATTTTTCAAAATACTTTTATATATAAGCTGCTTAAAGAAACAAACATTGAGATTAATATTTGTAAATGCAGTGCTGCCTATTTTAGATTAGATAATGTTAAAATGTTATAACAGTATTGTTAAAATGAACTGTCACTGGATATTAAATTATTCTCCTCAATTGTAGAAAACTAATCTTAGATATTTTGAGTAATTCTAAATCTTGCAAACAAATTTAAAATAAAATTCTCCAGTTAATGTGCAGAGACTTAGGCTTGTATCGGGTTGGTGTTAAATAAGGAAGTGGTGTATCAAAACTGACATAACTTGCTTAAAACAGATAGAAAAATAGAGGGAAAGTAAACTGAAACCATTTCTGATTGCATATTTTGAATTGATGTCATCTGAAGTAAATCAGAGGTGGCAGAATATGGGAATTGAACTTGTTTTGTTCTTAGAACAGTTCAACAAACATTTAAACCTGTCAGAACTCAGTTACACTTATAGGATAATACTGTAAAATTCCCTCCCTTCCTTTTTTCCACCATTATAACTGGTATTAAATCTTTTCTGTCAGAATTTTGGGACATCTCCCTGTATGTGTTTTGGATTTATAAGTAATTGTGTTGTGTTACATTTCTTTTATTGGAATCAGGAGAGACCTGGATTCAGATTTGGCCCCTGGACACATAGTAGTGAAATTTTGCATAACAACCTCTTTAAGCCTATTTCCTTATTTGTAATATGGGGATAACAACACTTGCATTTTTCTTAGTGTTGGGAGAACCAAAAGAGATAATAGAACTAAATCTGTACATGATATGTCCAGTTACGAAAAAAACAATTTTCTAGAAGAACAAGTGATTTTAAATGTAAATATTTTAGGAGAGTTGAAAATATATTTGAAACAGTTGCATATTAGGTTAATGTTGAAATTAATTGATCTTAAAGTGCACAAAAATTTGGATTTAAAACATATAAAGGGTACATAATATACTTAACAGTATTTGACATGGAAAAGCCATACATATTTTCCATTTTTGTTTGAATAAGAAAATAATTTTAGATAAATTTTAACAATTAAGAGATTATTCTTGCAGTAAATTTTATTGTCTCACTGTTTAGGCAGTCCTAGCTTTCAAAGGCCTTCACAACCTTGCACCTACTGATCTTTCCAGCCTCTTTATGCATTACAACCTTTCCCTCACTCTGCTTTTAGACTGCCTTCTTGTTGTTCCTCACACGCTGTACTCCATCTCTGTTTTCTGTTCCTTTTGTGCTGTGTCTCCCATGCCTGGAATGATCTTCCTCCTCAGCTCTCCCCTCGGAACCCCTTTTATGTCTTTCAAGATTCAGCTCAAACATTTTACATGAAGCCTTTCCTGATCTCTTCTACTGTTACTGACTTCCTTCCCTCAACTACTTTGCCTTTATTTGTATATACTTAGATATGTACTCTGTCTCTCCTGTCAGCCTTCTCCTTCTCCCCCCTCCCCCCCAGGTCCTTGAGAGCCTGGACTGTTTGATTTTTGTCTTTGTTTGTAGTGGAGCATAACAGTATGTGAAAGGGAGTAGCAGTATGAGGTGAGGTACAGTGAAACCAGATTATGGAAGGTCTTAAGGACTGGGGATCTGGAATTTATAAATTTAAGTGGCACTTTAGTATATGTAGTTGGTGTGCTTAGTAAATACATGTGTATTTCTATCCTTTTAGTAGGATGGGATGTCCCTTTTCTTAATGCTTAGCTTGCCTAAATGGAATTTCATTTTAATTACAGAGTTTATAAAGCAGACCTTTGTAGTGTAAAGAGCACAAGTTTGAGTCAGGAGATTCAAAAAACCAACACTGCTTTAAATTGGTATGACCTTAGACAAGTCACTTTACCTCTATGGATCTCAGTTTCTCCATTTGTAGAATGAGAGGATTTAACTAGATAATCTCCTTAGCTCTGAAATACAGTGATTGTCTTTTTATCTCTAAAATTTAGTGTCTCTTATTCTTTGTACCATTTTATTCTTTTAATCATACCCTCTCCTCCTAGACCCTCTAGATCTTCATGATAATGCTTTCCATTCTTCTCCTACCCCTTTGACTGACTACCTTGCTGATTCTCTACACTCTTGTCAGTTCCCATGTATACAGTTATCTCTATGCAAATGATTCCCAGATCATATGCAGAATAGTTCTCTCTAGACCTGGACATTATCAGTTGTTTTTTTGGATATTTCCCATTGGTTATCCTTTAGGCATCTCATATGTACAAGACAAAACTATTTTTTTCCTATCAAACCCATCCCGTTTCCTATCAAACCCATTTCTGACTTTGTCATGTTTCTTGAGGGTACCCTTCCCCCGTTCTTTTACCCGGACTAAGGAACCTTCTAGTTGGCTACTCCCCTTTCCTGTCCATCTTCCACACAGTTGCTAAAATAATAGTCCTAAAGCCCATATGAAGGCTCTTAAAAATGCTTGTTAGTTGCTTGATTGATTTTGTTAAATAAGGAAGAGAGTTCATAGGAAACAAAAGAGGTCAGTGGAGGCTGGTAGGCCAGGTATGGAGGAGGTAGAACTTGACCTTCGTTGATAGATGGAATTAGAATAGGTAAAAGTAAGTACAGGAACGATTTTGGATATGGAGGATAGCCAGTGCAAAGGCATGGAGATGAGAGACAGAGCACTGTCTAACAGGAACAGCAAGTAGGCCAATATAGCTGGACTATATAGTGCAAGGAAGGAAGTACTGTGTAATAAGACAGTTAAGGTAGGAAGTGGTCAAATTGTAAAGAGCTTTAAATAGATGTTAAGCAGAGAAATTTAATTTTGAATCCTGGAGATAATAGGGAGCCACTGAAATTTGAATAGGGATGGGGGGGGAAATAACAGCAATTGAGGAAATCAGCTTTTATTGGCAGTGAGGAAAGACTTGAGGCAGGGAGACGCAAAAGGAGTATGCAGTAGTTCAGGAAAATGGTGAAGATGACTGACTAGGATGGCTTCTGGGTTAATAGAGAGACTGGGTCATATGCAAGGGATAATGTGGAGATAGACACAATAAAATTTGGCAACTATTGAGTGAGACTGAGTTGCTGAGGATGACATTGGGTTGATGAATGTGGGTATTTAGAAGAATGGTAAATTTTTTTGGTAGAAATAAGTTTTTGAGGGAAAGACAGTGGATTTTATTTTGAATTTATAGAGTTTGACATTTCCACAGGACTGGACATCCAGTTTGGTGTTCAATAGGCAGTAAGGCTAGAAATAGACATCTGGGATTTATGTACATGCATTTGATAGTTGAACTTTGGGAACTGATGAAGTCATCAATCAATACGCATTTAAGTACCTACTGAGTGTCTGGCACCAATCTGAACAGAGCTTTGGAGTACAGCCACAGTACTGGGTATGGATGATGATTCAGCAAGAACTCTGAAGAGAGATCAGACAGGTAAGAGGGAAAACCAAAAGCAGTGTCATAAAAATCCAGAAAGAATAAAGTATTCAGGAAGCCAAAAAGGAAGGCCTGGGCTCAAGTTATCCTTCTGACAATCATGCTGGTTATGGGAACCTGGAAAATTTTTACTTAAATTTTCAGTGCTCCAGGCTGGACATATTAAATTCAGCATGTCCAAAACAGAACCCATTATCTTTCCCCTAAGTCCTAGAGGGCAACACCGTCTTCCAGTCCCTCAGACTTTCAGCCTACTAGTTATCTTCAACTCCTCCCTATCTCTCACACTGACACCTCCCTCTGGCATATTCATATTCAGCCAGATGCCAAAGCTTGTCAATTTCATCTTTGCTGCATTTCTTTAGTACTCCTCCTCTGACACTACCACCACTGTAGTGCAAGACCTCACCACCTTACCCCTGGATTATTGCAATAGCCTACTGATGTGTATGCCTGCCTCAATTTTCTTCCCACTACAATCCATATTCTCTATTCAGACATAAAAGTTCAGTTCCTAAAGTGCAATTCCCATCTTGTCACTCCCTTACTCAAACTCCAATGGCCCCCTGTTATTCCCAGGAATGCAAAATTCTCTGTTTTTGGCATTCAAAGACTTTCATAACCTAGCCTCCTCCTACTTTTCCAGCGACGGAAAACACCTCCTTGCTTCTATATCCACTTCCCTTACTGGCTTTCCTGACTTCCTTTGTGTCTCAGATAAAATTTCATCTTTTACTTGAAGTCTTCCCCAAACCTTCTCTTAATGATTTCCTCTTATTTTTCTTTTATATGACTTGCTTTGTATATGTTTGTTTATAAGCTCCTTGAGGGCAGGGACTGTCTTTTGCCCTTTTTTTTTTTTTGTATCCCCAGTACTTAGTAGAGTGCCAGGCACGTTGTATGGAGTACAGTGCTCAATTAGGACTACAAGTTGTAGAGAAGTTACTTAATGGTCAGTACCTGTAGAAGGAGGCTCTTCACAAGAGTTAACCTCTGGTAATGAAATCCCAGGTCTGGACCAAAATAAAAATGCTATCTGTTTCTTTTTAAAAGGATGAAGAGCAGCATTGGTGACCTGAAAAATATGTAGTTAGTTACGTGGCGCTCTGATCTGAATAATATTTTATATCTCCAAGGACATCTAAATTATGTACCCTATACCGTTTTTCTTAAGATTGTAATTTAATTTATAATCTAATAAAGCATAACATGATTTGGCATGGGTATAACATGTATTTTGGTGAGTTGGTTTAAGTTGGTTTGATGAGAAGATTTTTAGCAAAATGAATGTTTCCTCCATCTATGTAGATGGCAGTGGATTCATGCTTTCTCATTCGGTATGAAGTCTCCATTCTATAAATCTCCCATAGGTACACCCAGCATACTGAATAGGTCTTCCTCTATTTGAAATTGCTTATGTACCAGTGCAGCCAGTGCTTATCTCTTACTTTGGATGCATGAGCTGTGTGCTTATTTATTTATTTGCAGTTTTATTCTTATTCATGGTACTATCCCCTTCCCTTTGCCTGTCTATAACTACCTCTGAAACCTGCCATCTTTTTCCATCACACATTTCTCTAATATCTTTTATGTTGCATCTCTTGCATAATACTTTAGTAATAATATGCTTTCACCTCCTGGGGCCCAGAACGTATCACTTTATTGCCTTTTGGGTGATCTGCAACTTTGATTCCTCAGAGAATGTGATATCTATGTTTTGTAGCCAGATATCACCAAAGAATATTGGTGTTTAAAAGATACCTCCCAATAACAAATGAGTAGGTTAAAAAAAATAGTCCTTCCCATACAGCAGTCAGTTTTGAAAAATATAATGTACTTACTCACATTTGAAATACTTCTATTATTATGACATAGCCAGGCAGAAAAATGACTGGTGCTCAGTAGCATTTGAATCAATTTCCTGTCAGCTCCTTTGACTTTTTTGACAGTGAAAGGGCAAGCTTCTTCCTGCCAACCATAAAGATCTGTGAGTGTCATTCACTCCCAGATTTCCCACCTTCATTTAACTCCTGATTAGCCAGCCACAGTGGTTTAGGTTTTCTATAAAACGTTTTGAATGACTTGTTGTACTTCAGCAAATATTGATTGAACATTCCTTCTTTGTGAGGCCATGTGCCAGATACTGTGGGGGATACGAAGAAGGCAAGTCTCTGCCTGCCAGGGTAGATAAGTTGAATTCCCAGAATGTTAGAGCAAGAATAGGCCTTAGACTAGGATCATCTTCTCTAACCCTTGTTTTTACAGACAGGGAAACTGATGGAGGTTTAGCAAGGGGGCATGCTTTGAACCTAGGTCTTCCTGCCCCAGCAAAACTCTATTTTTGAGTTGCTGTCTACATGTGTTGAGGAGGGATCCCTGTGTCTCTCTTTCTCTCTGTCTCTCTATCTGTCTCTGTCTCACTGTCTGTCTCTCCCTTCCTCCCTCCCTGTCCCTCCTCTTCCTTTCTCTCTTTCTCTCCTCCAGAGGGATGGAAGCTCCTGGAAAACATGGAGTATTTCATTTTTTCTCTTCTCCATATCACCAATACCTACCTTAGCACCTGGCACACAGTAGGTGTCTAATAACGTTGAGAGAGAGAGAGAGAGAGAGAGAGAGAGAGAGAGAGAGAGAGAGAGAGAGAGAGCACGAGCGCGCGGTGAGCGAGCAAATACAAAATTCAGGGTACTTAGTAAGAGAGTACCTACTAGAACAGGGATCAGGAAAGGCCTTGTGGATGTTTGAACTGCTTGTCTCAAAGGAAGGGAAGGATTCTGTGAGGTCTGGGAGTACATGGAAAATGGTTGATGCAAATTAAATTGAGGAAATCACTTTCCAGTATGAGAAACAGAGGGCCAATTTGGCAGGATATAAGAGTGTAGGAGAGGTAGCATTATTCTTATAAGACTGAAAAGATAAGTTAGAGCCAGCTAATTTTTGTTTTTGTTTTTTTTGAAGGACTTTAATAGCTAAAGGGCAGAACCCTAGTTTGGGAATTTATATTTTATGCTAGCATGGCTTGTGTTTATATTATTTATTAAAAGAAGTGAAAACATTGTTACTGTTCTCAGCTTGGGCATATAAACAAATGAACTAATGATTTGGTCTTAGTTTTTCTTTAAAATTTTTTTTTTATTGATATCCTTTTTTTTACTACCTACATTTTTTTTTTTTTGGAGGGCAATTGGGGTTAAGTAACTTGCCCAAGGTCACAGGGCTAGGTTTTTGTTTGTGTGTGCCTTAAGTGTCTGAGGCCAGATTTGAACTCAGGTCCTTCTGACTCCAGGGCCGAAGCTCTACTCACTGCTGCCACCTAGCCGCCCACTACCTACATTTCTTAATTGGAATTGTCAAGACAACTCTTTCAGTGTGGTCATTTACACTTCAGAAATCAACAAATACTACAAATGAGGACTTGATTTATTGTTTTATTGATTGTCTAGTCTTAAGGAAGTAATGGAAAAAATGTTAATAATATAGATTAAAGTTAAAAGTGTGTGGAACTTGGAGCTAGTAAACATTTTCCAGCACACCTCTGTTCACCCCTTTCCGGAGAACTATACTTTGTAATAAATTATTAAGAAAAGGGATAAAGAAAAAGTTATGCACAACTTAATATCAAAAAAAGTCTCCCATACGTATGGTCCCCAACTGCTGAAGTGTTGAGGGGAGAGAAGTGTCTTCTCCTGCTTCATTGGGGCCAGGTCATAGTTGTTATAATTTTGCAGCATTCAGTTTTGATTGGTTAGGTATTGTTCTTCTTAACATATACATTATTGTATCATTCCCTGCTTCTCTGTATTCATCATATTAATAATTTCTTATAACTCAGCAATAATATTTTTGCACCACAACTTGTTTAACCATTTCCCAATTAATGATCATTGACTCCCCTCTCCCTCCCCCCCCCATTTTTTACCACCTGAAAAAAGTGCTTCTCTAAATATTTTGTTACGTGGCTTTTTGTCACTGATCTCCTTTGGGTATGGGCCTAACCAGGCAAGTTTTAGGTCAACAGGTCTAGATAATTTAGTCTTATTTGTACCAATTTCAGATTTTTTCCAGAGTACAGTAGTTGGACCATTTCACAGCTCTACTAAGGATGCATTAGTGTACTGTTCTTTTCATAATTCTTTCAGTATTGACTTTTCTCATCTTTTGAAGACTTTGCCAAATGGTTGGATGTGAGGTGAAAAGTATTTCTCTAATTTTATAATCTTGGAACATGTTCACATGGTTATTAAATAATATGCAATTCTTTTGAGAATTGTCTATTTATGTCTTCTGCCCACTATTCAGGAATAGCTTTTGATCTTATATATATATTTTTAGAGATCTGTGTACCTTGGATATCATTGGTCTTAATTTCCAATACAGTTAGTAGATTTTCTTAAGACGTAGGCCATTTTCCTGACTGAAGCATACCTGATAATAAAACTATGTACATAAAAATAATAAAGCTACTTATGTAATAAATTTTCTGCTAGACAGAACATCCTAAATACAGAATATATATTCATCTTATACTTATTGAATTGAATCAAATATGAGTAAATACAGAAGGTTAAAATTTTTAGCGGTAATTTTTTTTATTACTATGGAGCCTAGAGTTTTTATCCTGTTGCTTTTTATCAGCTGAGACAGGCTTAGACAGGGAAGATTATAAACTTCATTCAGGCCTTTGCTAGAAAGAAAGGAAAGTTCTTAGGAGAAACTGTTTCTTTTTGGAGAAGGAAGGAGTGCAGGAATGTTACAAAGGACCCTGGGGAGAGTGGGCCTCTTACTCAGGTTTGGGGAGATAAATTGATTTTTTTAAAATGGCTTTTTGGAAATGATTTAGCCAGGAAGGTATGACAGAGTGGCCTCTTAATCTTATCTCACATTTATGTGTTATCTCAAATCAGATTAAATTGTAAGTATCATGTTAACCAGTTCTCAGTTTGATGGAGTTCAGAGAGAAACTGTCCTAGGACATGTTGTTCTCTTGCTATTATTTTATTCTTTTTTTTTTTTTTTTTGCCTTTTGGAGGGCAATTGGGGTTAAGTAACTTGCCCAAGGTCACACGGCTAGGTTTTTGTTTGTGTGTGCGTTAAGTGTCTGAGGCCGGATCTGAACTCAGGTCCTTCTGACTCCAGGGCCGAAGCTCTACTCACTGCACCACCTAGCCGCCCCTATTATTTTATTCTTAATAATTCTTTATTTTTTTTTTATTCTTAATACTCTCCTGTTGCTGGTGAACAAAATGATAAACTTTTGTAAGTAAGAAAGTATTAGAATATAAAACTCATCTTCTGTAAACATTCAGAAAACATCTTCAGGACAATCTTTAGAGCAAACAGGATGACAGAGAAATGCAGTTTACTTCATACTGTTCCCATGTAGTTTCAGCTTTTGCTAGGTCTCTGTTTTGAAACTTTTCAGTACACTTAGTTCATAATGCTCCAGGTCCAGTATAGTTTGCTGAATTAGTATTAACCTTTCTATAATGCATTTGGTATTTACATTTGAGCATGGGATGATCTGATCATAACACAAAATAAGCAGTCACTGCAAAAGAATTTTTTAAGAAAATTCAGAATGCTTTGAACTTTCCTAACCAATGTACTGTTTTTCCTTATTCATTTTTCTTTCTGTTTTATTTCATATTAGAGCTAGACTTAATCATCACAGATTGATGTGGCTTCACATACTTCTTCCTTGGGGGGGGGGTAGGGGAGGAGAAGGAGAGAAATAATTTAGTGTTTGTTTAAAAGAATTTTGGTTGGTAGACTTGAGTGCAGGATATAAACACTTAATTCAGTTACCACTAGGTTGAAATTTGCTTTCTGCGTAAGAATCAATAGAATATTAATTTGGGCAACTAGGAAATTTTAAGTAAATCTCAAGCAAGGAATTAAATAAATAGAAGTAAGTATAAAGGTGATCAAATCAAAGCAAGGTAGGTAAATAATTTATACTTTAGCAGTATAAAAGTGGAATAAATGGTAATTCCCAGATAGTTAATGTACTTTTAGATGCTATGTTGTTGCATCTAGATAGTTTAGTTAATGTACTTTTAGATGCTATATTGTTGCATCTTAAAGACATTTATTTTCTTAGAAAACTTAAAGGTACTATGGTAGTTATATAATAGACTGTTTCAAAACCTGGTTTCAAGTTTTGTCTCTTAACATTTGACTAGCTGTAGGCTTCCACTTAATTTATGTTTGTGTAGATCTTTCAAGTATACCAAGTTTCTGTCTCCTTTTTATTTCTAGACAATCAAGGGGTTTCTTGAACAAATATATGTATGATTAATTTTTGAAACTGAGTGATATAAGTGGACAGAATCTGGTTTGAGAAAAAAATGCCTTTAGAAATCTAAAATAAATGGTTAGAGAATGTCATGGGGCAAAATAGATTTTTCCATACCAGAATGAGTGGGCTAAGAATCCATTTGGAAGAGAGAATGGGAAAGAAGAAAGGATACCTGTCAGTAATTGTAACTTACCCTAATCTAAGCAGATGCCTTAACCATATTGAGCTTATTTAGCAGTGAATATGGTTGTGCCCAGATAGGACACAAGCATTCTGAACTTTTTTTTTTTCAATGTAAGGAACTTTTTAAGATTCAGAAAATTTCATGGAATAGCCCCTAGCCTATTGCAGCTGTTGCTTTATGATATCTATTGATTTGTGAAATAAATGATCATCAGAAGCTATTGAGAGAAAACATAAAGCTCTTTTTAAACTTTAGTGTTATATAAATGCTATGATTTTAATTTCTATTTTATTAAATCACACCAGCATCTATATACATTTGAAAAATCATAAATCACTTCATATTTAGTTGAAACTAAATAAAGATCAAAATAACAATGATTGAGATACACACACGGATTCTGGGACTCTGATAATGTATAGGATTCTTGGTACAAGTTTATATAATGGGAACCATCGCTATATAGTTATTCTAATTTGTTTTTTAGGAATTTCTCGTTTGCCTTCTAATTTTTCTTAATTATTAAGTTTTTTAAAGTAAAATATTTTATTATTTCCTATGGCTATAATTGGTACCACTTTTGCCTCTTTATATCGCTAGTATTTACCACAATACCTGATGCATAGTAGGCACTTAATAAATGTTTATTGATATTGATTACTACTTTACCTAGCAATACTACTTTTTGTTTGAACAATTGTGAATGATTACAGATCTTGCCGACATTGTTTCTAAACAATTGATTTTAGAATGTTTTATCATAAAGATTATGAATAAAATACTCTTGCAGTTCAAGGATATGTATTTAATTTCTTTTAATTTTCTGGTTATATTTAATATGCTTGAATCTATAAAACCATTACTATTTATGTGAGAGAGAACTTTCTGAGTAAGACATTTCTAAGTTCTATTAAATGTTTTAAAAATAATCATATATTTGAATTTAGATTTTAAAGCTGAATAGTTTAATAAAATTAGTAAATTTGGTAAGCTTGATAACATGACAGAACTATAGGAGAATAGCTACTTAGTGGAATTTAAAATGTATGGAATTCCTAAATTGTAGTATGCTAAATCTTCATATAGAATTGATGTGATGCCTCAAGCTTACTAAATTCATCAGGGTTCCAGCCTGATTTAGGAGATGATGTTCTGTTGATATCAGCGCCCTGTTTCTCATTGTCATTTTACTTCATAGATTGACCCTTAGAGGTCTATCATAGAGAACCTTAGAATTCATATAACCCAACTCTTTCCTGAAGCATAAACATCTCCCAACAAGTGTACTGTCTGGCCTCAACTTCAACATTTCTAATGATGAGGCACTAACTAATTGATGATGAAATCCATTTTTAAAAATAGATCAAATAGTGAGGTCTTCCTTAAGTTGAGCCCAAAGTTTGTCTTTTTTTAACTTCTTTTGATCTTATTTCTGCCCTATGGTTCCAAACAGAATAAATCTAATCCCTCTTCCATATAACCCTAAATTTATTTTACTTTAAGTAATTGTAAACTACTCTCACTCTCACCCACCCTCATTTCCCCCCTAAGGCTAAATAAACACCCCTTGTTCCTTGAACCAGGAGTGGTTCAAATGGTTATATACTGTAAAAGGAATTTTTGTTCAGGTATGGGTTGGAATAAACTACCTTTAATATTTCTTCCAACCCTTAAGAATGTATAGTTATGATCATTATTATGCCTTAGGCAAGATGTGAAAATAGCATCCCATATGTGAACCAAAAGTTTTGGGTCTTTATCGTAACACACAGTATCATAAATTAATACTAATCAAATAATATTAATACTTCAGCAGTACAAAGATTTTTCCAACATTTAAAACAAATGTGCATTTACTAAAAAGTAATGTTATATTCCTTTACTTCCTGCTATGGTTGTGTATCTTACCTATACCTAATCTTCACCTCTGTTTATTACAGTAATATGTCACCCTTAGCTTGAAGAGCTCTAGTGTTACTAGAATATACTACCTCTAGAATTAGGTCATTGATTTTTAGACAGCTCTTAATTGTGAAGTTTTTTGTTGTAACAAATTAAAATACCCTTTCTGCATCTTCCACCTATTGTTCCTAGTTCTGGCCTCTGGGATCTGGTCCCTTAGTGGGGTTTCAAAGCCCCTGGCACTTTGCCAGCACAACTGCAGATGCTTTAGTGGTGTCAATTGTTTCAACAGTCATCATGCCCTTCCTTCAACCAGGAAGACTATCAAGTAGTAAGGATCAAATTTTAGATTGTTGTAAGCTTAGAAGGAAAAGGAAAGACTGACACTGTGCCTCAGCAACTGGTGGTCCCTCCCTCCCCCCTTCCCTACCTCCCAATGTATAAGTTAAATAAATATTGATTGAATCCTGTGCCCTATTGTACTAGTGAAAACAAGACTGATGGCAGGAGGAAGAGGACTAATATCTATAATAAGGGTAGGAAAAGGACAGGAGCAATGGGAAAAATCCTAGAGTATCTCCTTGAAATCAAACGAGATATTTGTGAAACTCTTATTAGCATAGTGCCCACCATAGAGCAACATCTTAACAAATGCTTCTCCACCCCCCCCCCCATTTAAAAACGTCAGTGAATCAATTAGCTAATCAACAAACCTTTATTAAGTGCTTACTATGTGTCAAGCACTGTGCAAAAAGCTGGGGACACAATAGGAAAAAAATGAAAAAGTAGCCTTTAAAAAACAAGATCAAGCTGCTTTGCTGAAAAGAAAGACTCAGAAGCAAAGTAGCTTTGCTTTTCCTATTCACAGTTGGAAAAATTATTGAAGAAGAGTGAGATGTTTTAAAGTTTCTGGTAATTTATGATGTTATGGATAAAATATTCTGAAAAGATCTACTAAATAGGTTTCTGAAGTAACTTGGCCAGCTTGCCACCATATCTTGAACATAGTTTACTCTAAAACTTCGAAAAATAGATCTAAAAGATTGAGGCTAAATTATTTTATGGTTTTGAAGAAAGGCTTTCATAGTACGTGTTGAATTTGTAATCATATTTTCCCTTGACATCTCACCAGAATTGTATTTATAATAAAGCAGATTTGGGTAACCTCCCTCCTCCCCTATTGCTTCTTTTCCCTTCCCCTTCCCTCTCACCACCCCACACCCCCATAAATAGTAGTTATCACTAAGGAAGTATCTAGTAGGTTGGAGAGGGATCCTAGCATTTTAGAACAAGTTTGGAGGTCATCTACTCCAGCATTTTCATTTGCAGGTGAAGAAAAAGAGAGGTTAAATAACTTGCCCAAGATCACATGGGCAGTAATGCCCAGTTATCTCTCTGTTTATTATAATACAGTCCTTTTTACATGACACCACATTGCCACCCATCTTTGTGTTTCTCAATATGTTCTTTAAAATGTTTTAGCTATATATTGTATATTTATATCCCTTAAGACCTAGTGGGACATAAAAGGTTTACAAGATGTGCTGCTCTCTTACCTTTGCTCCCAAAAAGAGAATGGTGACTGTGATTGTTCATTCTCCTATCCAGGGATACATTTACATCTTTGTGCCTTCCTCCATTTTAGGGGAAAGGAATTACAGATACCTGGAGAACAACTTTTGTGCAATAAGTGTTTTACTAAGAGAAGATTTTTTTTAAACTAAGTAGTTAAAATAAGCTTCATTACTTTGCTAGTTCTAAGTGTATTTTCACCTCTTTGGCTACTCAAAATAATTTGTGAATTTCACAATTTATCCATATACTCTGCAAAATATTTTTTATTTGCAAAAATTTGGATTATTTTGTTGCTTGGGTTAGATTGAATTCCCTAGCATTTTGTTGTCTTCTGTAAACAATGGATTTTGGTTTTTAAAGCTTTTAAAGAATAGCATTATTTGAAAACTAAATTTCCAAGATTGGCAATATTGTGAAAATGTAATATGAAAAATAATATGGCTGTTAGCAAGGTTTTTTTTTCTGGACTGAAATGTACATTTTTCTTTGAAAAGTATTCCCTAATATTTACCTACTCTGTGTGATTTGGCTCTTTCTCTGTAACTGTTAATATATGACATGGAGTTAGAGCTATCTGGGATCTGGAAGTATCTGAAGTCTGTATTGCATATCCTGATTCACAGGCGTTACATTACAAAACTGGCTTCCTGCCTTCTGTGTTTTATTGTTATGTTCTCAGAAGCTGCATTATTTGTTGCAGTTTATGCATTAGCTGTTGTCTCAATGCTTATTCAGTTTCCTGCAGGCTGACAAAGTGGGAGGTGCTTTGTTTGATACATTGCTGATTTTTCACTGTGTGCTTGTTCTGGAGTGCACATTGCAGCCATCTTAATTACATTTCAGTGCAACTGAGACAGTGCTGTGTCTCAAAATGGCTGCTTGAATGTTCTCTGTAGCAGTTTAGCTTGAATGTATGCTAATAAGCAAATCTTTTGTAGTCACATGCATCGGGACTAGAGGTAAGAAGCCATTTACAATATTCTTGTTTGGAAAATTGAATCTTACCAACATATTTGAATTTTGTTTAATTTATGGAACCACAATGTTATATAAAAGGAAGAATAGGCTCTCTTGAGAAGTTAACATTAATAATTACTCATAGAACCTTTATGCTTATAAAAAACTCATAGAAATTAATGAGGTCAAAGGTTAAATTCTTTAAAAATTACCAGACCAGAAATAAATTTTCATTATCTTAAATTGTTTCACTCAGACACACTAACAGTGATTTTCTGGCCTTGATTTAGTTAGTTAATATTTAGTTTATGCTAGGACTTCTTGTATGTTAATTACTTTTAAATTTTTATCAAATTGAATCATTTGTGTTGTTGTTTTTTTCCTAAAGTGTTTTAAGTCAGTCTGACTTTGTAAAGGTTTATAATAGAAACATAAGACTATAAGTCTTACATTTTGAAGAACAGTAAAAGGTTTCTATTTCTTTGGAAAAAGTCATTGTTTTTAGTGATTTTAAGGGTCTATACTTAAATGTTTAGTCTATGGGAACTATACCACTTATAAGACAGTTCATTTTCTATTTTGTATTCGATTCCTTCCCCCTTTGTGGTTCTCTCTTACTCCTACCACCTCCAAAAATTAACTTTTTATTCTCGTTTTAAAATTTAGTTGACATTTAGATTATGACCTTGAATTTAGAATTTATTCACATTTTCTTGAGCCCTAGTAACTGTTTTATTTTTCTACTGCTAAAGTAAGAGTGTGTGTGTGTATGTGTGTGTGTGTGTGAGAGAGAGAGAGAGAGAGAAAGTGTGTGTGTGTGTGTGTGTGTGTGTGTGTGTGTGTGTGTGTGTGTGTGTGAATCTGGGTTCGGGATTTGGTTAATAAAAATATTTTAAAAATTTGGAAAGATGTTGGAAGGACATGGAAGAAACACCTGGATACATGATATTCACAGATAAGAATAAGCCCTATTGACATTTGAGAATCTTTTTTTTCTAGGTTAATTTTTAATTTCTGGTTAAATCCTCATCATTTGGGATTGAATAAATTTTACTTTAATCTTCTATTTTAATTAGCTTTATGTATTTCATTGAATTGTAAGATTAGTGCTAGAATGGACTTTAAAGATAATTTTATCCAACCAAATTTTACAAATGCAGCTGAGGCCTAGAGATCATACCAGTAGTAAATAGATAAGCTGGGATTCGAACCCAAATCCTTTTATCCATTGATCTTTCCACTTCATTGAATATGTACAGAAAAACCTCATTAAATTGGATCCAAAATTCAGACATGTGGCATATGTGGTTATGTTAAAATTTGAAATGATTCTTCTTTTGAATTTGGAGGAATCACTTATTCTTTAGTGATGAGACCCACTGGTATTTTCAAATTACAGGCTTAAGAAATTAAAGTTATCATTCTATAGGCTAATTGTGAAATACAATTTTACATTTACCTTAAATTTATTTTTTATTTAGACATCAATTTTCCTACATCTTTATATACATTATTTAAAAGAAATAATCTAAGTAAGATGTTTTATTATTATCTTGCTCTTTTGAATTTATGAAATATAATCATTTAACTATAATGATAATATAGTAATTTCAGTTATTCAGAATTGTTGGGGAATGAAGTTAAGGGAATTTGTTTTCTGAATAGCTGAAAGTTATTTATCATAGAGTCAGAAATTTTAGAATTTGAAAGAACTTCAGTGGCATCTAGTCCCACCTATTATCCGGCCTTTCAGGTTCAACTACTTCAATAAATGCAAAATTTTGTCCATATCCTTATCTTTTCATATTTTACCAGTTAAGTTGAAACATTGAAACACTTATGATTCTAGCAACCAAGTGCAGCTAATCACCAATACTTGTATTTTAACCCTCTGATGAAAATCTAAAAAGTATTAAATACTTCCTTGCTTTTCAGGGGAGTTTCAGTTGCAGCCCATGCAGGCAAATATGTAACTGAACATAATCTAATCCTTTGAGGGGCTAGCTCAGGGTCATCATTGTGATTATCTGTACTTTTCTTTAAAATTGTGTGGGACATTGAACTGAATTTGTACTGATACCAAAACATAGTACAGACTGGTTTCTTTTCATAAACGAGGAAATGTGGTATAATTTTTAGAGTGTCATTAGAAGTCATTCAGGCTTGAGTTCAGGTCCTTCCCTTGTGTGATTCTGAATAATAGTTTCATCATCTCTAAAATATCTGCAGTATTGATGTCATATGTTAGTTTTGAGGACCAAATTTGATAATTTATGTAAAGTGCTTTGCAAACCATAAAGTGTACCATGTTATTGGTTATAATAATTATTATAAAATTCTGTTCTAATGAGTTAAAATCATGCAGTTCAGGAAAAATAAGAAAAAAGAAATCTTGAGTTGGCAAAATGAAGAAGAAAAGCAGTGGGACTGTAATTCAAAGCAGACATAAGATGGTTAACAATGCCCTGAATTGTTTTTACTACTATGTTAGTATGAGTTTTGAATTCGTTCTAATTGTATATTTTCCATGACAACACATCCTTAGTTTCGTAACCAAAAATTTGTGGTTTTTTTGTCTGCTCTATTGGCCTGCATGTGTAGTGTACTTAGGAGCTCTGTAATGAGTAATGGAATCATTTCCTGTGGGTCAAACCAAGTGACCCTAATTATCACTTGGTCACTTTTGTGATATTTGTACAGCCTATTAGTCTGATTTACTGATTCTTTAGGAGCAGTTATCCTACGCTTTTGTCTTTGAGATCACTTTTTGGATCAGTCCTCCTTACTTGATCTGTTTGGTCTGGACCATAGCCAGTAACTACCACATAGATGTGTTTTACCTTGGATATGCAGAATGGAGTGAATTTTTAGTTGGCCTCTGAAATTCTTTCCAGTAAAAATTATTTTCTTTGAGTTAGATGATAACAAAAAGACTAACAATAAGTGAGGGAATGAACAGAAATTATATTGCTGAGAGAGACAGAATAACAAGTTTAGAATTACAGTAAAAGACAGACATGGTCTGTCTGCATAACAATGTAGTATAAAGAAGACTGGACTTTCAATCAGGATATCTGGGTTTTAGTCCTAGATCTGCTATTAGTTAATTAAGGAAATTTTTTTAACCTTCAGACTGGTTTCCTCTCCAAAATGAGGGGCATTAATTAGAATTATAAAATTGCAGAATTTGGGTAGCGATCAGTTCTAGTTCATCCTATCCCATTACATTATCCCATTTATATAATTTCTGGTAAGCATTTAATATCTGCTTGCATGAATGCAGGAATCAAAGAATAAAAAATTATTAAGCTTTTACTATGTGCTAAGAACATAGTAAATAAAAGCGATACAAATAAAAAGGAAATTATATATATTGGAGAATGATGACCAAGGGATATTTTGGTTTAGAATGTTACAGTGATGTTGACTGGAACCACAGGGAGTGGATTGACCCATTCTTTTCAGTAACATTGACAGTATTGATTTGATAATGGTTCCAGAATTAGAAAAGTAGAAGGGAGGAAGGGCTTTCTCAAGGACTTTAGTGAAGAAAGGGAGTAGAAATGTAGGGTGAGATGGAGAGGGGAGATGGTTGGACATGAACTAGTGGGTATGATAGAATGACACTTACTAGCTGTGTGACCTTGGGCAAGTCACTTAACCCCAATTGCCCTGTCTTCCCCCCCTCTAAAAAGCCAAATAATAATACTAATACAAGTGAATTCAGATTAAATTCAAAAAGCATTCTTGGCCCCAGAGAACAATAATGCATCCCTTTTCTCGCAAGAGGGGTAGAGGATTATAGGTAAATAAGCCAAATAAATGTATGTGTTGCCGGTTGATTTTGCTTAATTTCCCCAATGGAGGGAAGACTTAGAACGATGAAAATACCCATTGAAGTATTTTAAGGTTTGTCATAGTAATAGAATCATAAATAGTTTCTTCAAAATGAATCAGGAGGTGCTGCACAATGGCAAACACAAGATAACATTTAAAATGAATTTAGTTATGTTTTAAAAGATAAAAGATGACTAGTTATCAACATGGGATTCGTTTCCAAATAAACTGTCTTTGTACAGTCAGTCCACTGTTATTAGAGTAAAGGTCAAAAGCAGTACAAAACCTAACTAAAGAAAAGTGAGATGTGGAGTGACTTTGAGGTAACTCCAACCTGACCTATTTAAACAAGGTATTCACACTGAAAAAATAGAGCCAAACTATTACTATCTTTTAACCAGTATAATTAATTGCTACAACAAAGAGAATAAATAAAAATATCTATAACCTTCAAATCTGCCTTCAAAGACTTAATCTCTTCATCAGCTAAGGGCAACACTGCTTTAGAGTATAAATTTTAAACAAAACCTTATTATGAAATGTGTTTAAGGATAAAACTAAAGGGAGATAAGTAGATTTAAAAAAAAAACAGAGAAGATCACATGCAGACTTGGACAAAACCATAGTTTGGAAGTTTGAAGGAATTTCATTGGCTATCTAATGCAAATCAAATATAGAAGGAATCCTTGCTATTAATATAACCAACAAATGGTTGTTCAGTGTTTGCTTAAAGCCGAACTCACTACCTCTAGTAGTGTAGATCTGTAGTGGTATATATAACAAACTAATTTCTCCATCAATGAGAGGAGAGTTTAGACTTTAACATCCCAACTGTGTATATACTGCATAAAGAAATAAAAAAAGTAAAGAAATTGAAAGCATCATTATCCATATAGTCACACGTTATAGTCAAAACTATATGAACAGGTTAATTCCCAATAAACTACAGTTTTCAGATATATGTAAGATTTGATGACAAGTTTTCCCTCTTACTTTCCAGTTTCTCTTATAGCTGCATTGATATTTTGGGGGAGGGGAAAGGCTTTTACTTTCAATGTAATTAAGATTTTCTGTTTTTACTTTCTCTCTCCTCTGTTCCTTTTGTTGTCATTAAGGATTCTTGCCTAGCTATAAATATGAATATCAGTTCTTCCTCCACAAATTTTTTTAAATGATGTGATCTTTTATATTTAGGAATATAGTATGGTATAGGGCATATGGTATAGGTCAGGTATTACTCCTTAGCTTTGTTACTGCCAAAATGCTTCCATCTTTTCCCAGTATTTCTTGTTGGTTCTAGGGAATCCAATCCCTAGTTGTTTTGTGTTCTTGAATTTATTGTGTTATTGTGTTCAGTTGATTCTGAGTTGTAGTTATTTAGTTTCAATAAGTTTCATTTCTATTTTTAAATAGTACAAAATAGTTTGTTAGTGTTGCATTATAATATAATTTGAGATTAGGTGATATTAGGGTCCAGTCATTCTTATTTTCTTCTCTCCCCCCCTCACAACAATAACTTTAGTTGAGATTCTAGACATTTTTGTTACTTTCTTATTCATTTACATAGCCAACTCCTTGGTAATTTGATTGGCTGTAGCGGCAAGCACCCCAATATCCCCAGGGTGACTGCCAACACAGGTTCTTAGATCTGCTTTTCAAAAGGAAAGCAACTCAAAATGGGTTAACAAGCTTACTTTAATCAAACAAACATACATTACCTAGTTCAGGGGAAAAAGGTCAGCACCCCAAACTTCAGAGTTAAAGAACTTACAGATCAAACAGACAGGCTTCCAAACTGTCCTACCATTATATCAATACCAAATCACAGTTACCAGAGAAGGAAGCATCAACATCTGGGTTTTCAAAGCCAGGGGGCTCTCAACAACGGCTTCCCAGAGTCTCATCTGGTCAAATCACACAACACTTCTCAAAGTGAGCCCCAAAACAAAGCCTCTCATCAGAGTTTATATAGCCTTCTCCTAGCTCAAAGATTGTAACAACCTTCTGGACCCACTGCCCAATCACAAAGTATCAAGGTATGGGCTTTCCTGAAAAACAAGCCTCCCACCACAGGCTCCAGGTGCACTTAAGCTAGGGGCAGGGAAGATCTTTAAATTTGCATTTCCATTACATTGGCATAGCTCTAAAACTTGTAAATTAATCTAGGTAGTATTTTTATGATATTGGTACAGCCTAACCATGCACAGTAGTTTTACAATAGTTTTTTTTTTTTAAGTCATCTTTTATTTCTTTAAAGAGTGTATAATGACCATAGTGGGTGTTTTGGTAGTTAATGCCCAAATATATTATTCATTTTATTTTAAACAAATTTTTTCTACTTTTTTCTCTTGAATTTTGCTAGTAATATTCATGTATGCAAACTTCTATAGTTCTATTTTTTATCCTATTTCATTGGAGCTAGTGTTTTGATTAATTTTTTCCATTGGCTCTCTAATGTTCTCACAATAAAGCAGCATCATGTACAAATACAGGTAATTTTTGCTTATTTGGCTGTACTTATTTTCTATGTTTTTCTCATCTAATTTTTATAATTAGCATTTCCACCAGCATGCTAAGTAATTTTGAAGACCCTGGGTATGCCTCTGTCTTCTTTGGATAACTTCGTCTGTTTCAGTTATAAACAATGCTAACTTTATGGTTTAGATAGATTTTTATTCCCATGCTTTTTGTTATTTTTAATCTGCTGTTGAATGATTCTTGGTCTAAATCCAACATGATCATATTTAATGATTTTTTCAAAAGTATAATATTACACCCTCTTTGCTAAATTTTAATTAACATCTGCATCAATATTAATGATATTTGGGGTGGCTAGGTGCCGCAGTGAGTAGAGCATTGGCCCTGGAGTCAGAAGGAGTTGAGTTCGGATCCGGGCTCAGACACTTAACGCACACACAAATAAAAAACCTAGCCATGTGACCTTGGGCAAGTTACTTAAGCCCAATTGCCCTCCAAAAGGAAAAAAAAATATTAATGATATTTGTATGTGTAATTTTATTTTTCCATTTTTCATCTCCCTGGTTTCAGTACCAGGACCATATTTGTCATGTACAAAGATTTTGATAAGATGCCTTCTTTTCCTTATCTTTGCATGTAGTTTATGCTATAATTTTCTGAATATCAGATGGGCACTGAATTGAAAAGAGAGAAAACATTGGCTGGATTATTTTTGGAAAACTGCAAGAGTTTAAAGTCTTCAAATTCTCCCCCCAGATAAAGGTTCATATCTTTTAACACCAATATTCTTTGGATGATGTCTTGACTTTGAATTAAGAGTTACCTAAAAGCAGTGGAGAGGCTCAAGGTTGTGAGGGGACTATAGCACGTTCCAAACAAGGATTTTTGTAGATGACTTATTGCCTTATTCATTAAACATTAAGAAATGTTTAGTCAAATTAGGAGGTGGGCCAGTTATGTAGTGAGAGTAAAGTATTACCGGTTGACGACAGTGTTTAAGATAATAAGAGGAAGACCTTTACCACATTGGGTGACTCCTTGGTGACCCATGTGAAATAGGGACTGTAAGGATCCCGCCTTACTGGGCTGACGCCAAATTTACCTCTCTAGGTGCCTCTACAATTGCTTCCACAATTCTGGTTGCCCCACTATGACCTTTGGTCACCCCACTACGACCTCTCGGAGAGTTCCTTTCCTGTCATCCCCACCACTCTGGTCGCTCCACTACGACCTCTGGTTTGCCCCCATGAGCCCCTCGGGGGAGCCTGCTCCTCCCGAACAGACAAAGGAGTCCTGACACCAAGATGTAATGTATCTTGCCATTTAATCTCTTTCTCGTTCACAATCCCCTCTTCTCTCACTCCTCCTTTCACCTCACCTCACCTCCCTCCTTTTTATCTCCTTTTCCCCCAACCCTGTTCCCCCACATGCCTCAGCAACAGGCTCCTCACGGGAGGGGCGTGCTCCCCTGTTAGCGGCGTGTGCTCAATACCCCGGAATCCTTGAACCTGTGTTGGGGGTGGGAGGTGGGGGCAGAAACACACACACAGGTGCCTTTAACCCAGCCTGAGTTGCCTGTCATTTGCCTGAGTTCTCCATGAGTTCTCAGTTAGGGTAAAGTCTTAAAGGGCCCTAACAAGGGACAAGAATTACAAACGTTGGGTAGGCAAAGATGAGTTGTAATCTCCATCCACTGGAGGGAGTTATCGAATTGCCTATCTTCTGAAGTAGATTTCAGAAATTTTAAATCAGAAAATTTTAAAAATTACTTTTTTTTTTACTTGAGATAATCTATTTTCCTTGCCTCTGCTAGTGCTTTCAGGTTCCATTGTTTATATATCAAACCACTAAATATTCTGTGCCACAATAATTTTAGAAACACTATGGTAGGATTTTGTTGCATTCTTGGAGCATTATTTTAAAACATTTATTAAATATTTGTTATATGCCAGACCTTGTGCTAGGCTATGGGGATATAAATAGAAAAGTAAGACAGTCCTTACCCTAAAGAAGCTTACATTCTAATTGGGGAAGATAATGAATCATTCAGTCAATTAACTTTTTTGTACCGGGGAAGAATATTTTGGTTTGGGAGGTTATAGAGATTAGCTGAAGTCATAGGGCAGTTGATTGATAAGGTCTTTCCAGAAACAGTAGCAGAACTGATTTGACTACAATTTCTTGAATAAGAGGTAAAAAACAGGTGAGTGGGGGGAGTAGACATTTGGCAGAAAGTCAGATGGCAAGAACATGGCCCATTCAAGCTCTCTAAAATGTAGTGCTCACAGCAATTCATTCAACCAAAATATATTTCAGACATATATAAGAAAAACAATAAGTACATCCACAGTGAGTATTTCAGGACCCGAAGCAGCAACCAAAACAGCTATGTCACCTTGTATTGCAGTTTCACTAATATGAGGAATGTAACAGTCCCAGAAACAACCAAGAATGTGTGGTGGCATTGGGGACCATTCCCCTAAGTTTAAGCCATTACTTTAATTCCCTTTAGAACAAGGGTAGAGCTCTGTTGCATTTTACTCCTCCTGAATGAACATTGTTTCTTGGAAGAGTTTGTGCCTGTCTTACTCTTATTATCAGCACCAGTTTCCATTATCAAATATGCCAGAATTGGTGAATTTGATAAGGAGTTTTTACTTAATTAGCATTTCATGTTCGTATTTCTAGTAGCCCACTCCCCCACCCCCCCAGGCTGAAAAGGGAATGGATTAACAGCTGCAAGCATGAAATAGTTAAGTTTTTTGGGCTGGTCTTGACTCAGGCCAGTTTCTCCTCCCCCTCTCCGTCCCCCCTCCACATCCCACATTTTGTCTTTGGAACAGAAAGAGGCAATAGTCAACAACGATATGTATCTAGAACCCCTTGAGTTGATTTAACTGAGTAAAGCTCCCTTGCCTGAGTTGTCCATCTTCTATTAGCTAAATGGTCACAGAGCACTTAAAGCTCATTACTGTTTTGTATTCTGGCAATCAGGAAATGATGACAATAGCCTAAGCCTTTAGTTTTCTCTGAGCCTGTCATTTACCAAGGATGGTTTTAATACTTAAAAAAAAAATTTGTAACTTAAATTTTTTGGTTGCATTTTAAGTTCAGAATTGTGTCTTTCCTTCCCTCCCTACCCTGCAGTACAGAAGGCCACTATTTGTATACGAGTGTGTGTATCTCTCTTTTTCTCTTGTGAATGTGTAAGTAAAATCATACTATGCGTACTTCTATACATCACTTATTTCTCTGGAGGTTGATTGCATCTTCCTTCATAGTTTTTTTGTAGTTGATTTGAGTATATATAATATTCAGAATGTCATTCACATACATCCTTTAAATAATATTACTGTTACTGTGTATGTAATGTTTTCTTGGTTCTGTTCATTTTATTTTTCATTATTTCATGCAAGTCTTTCCATATTTTTTTCCCTAAAACCAACCTGCTCCTCATTTCTTATAGCACAGTTCCATCACAATCATATACCACAACTTGTTTAGCCATTCCTCAAATTATGGTCATCCCTTCAATTTCTTCTTTACAACCACAGAGAGAAGTGTTATAAATATTTTAGAACATTTAGGTTCTTTTTTCCCTAATTACCTTGGGAATCAGTAATAATGGTATTGCTGGGTCAAAGGGTATATACAGTTTTATAATTCAGATTGTTCTTCAAAATGGTTGGATCATTTTGCAGTTTCACCAGTAGTGTATTAGTGTCTCAATTTTTCCACATTCCCTTCCCACATTTGTCATTTCCTTCTTCTGTCATTTTAGCCAGTCTGATAGATATGAGAGAACATCTTAAAGTTGTTTTAATTTGCATTACTCTAATCAATAATGATTTAGAGCATTTTTTCAAATGGTTATATTTTTTCATATATAGCTTTAATTTCTTCATCGAAAGACTGCTTGTCCATGTTCTTTGACCATTTATTGATTGGAAAATGACTTCTATTCTTAAAAATTTGCAAAATTTTCTATATATTTGAGATATGAGATGTTTAGCCAAGAAGCTGTCCATAAAAAATTTCCCCCAATTGCTGCTTTCTTTGTAATCTTGACTACACTGGTTTTTATTTGTATGAAATCTTTCTAATTTAATGTAATCAAAATTATCCATCTGACAGTGTTTTCTATCCCTTATTTATTCATAAATTCTTCTGTCCACAAGTATTATAGGTAATATGTTCCATGCTCTTCTAATTTACTTATGCTATATCTCTTTATATCTAGGTCATGTATCTATTTTGACCTTATCTTGGTAAATGGTAAGCCATACTGCTTTCCAGTTTTCCCAGTGATTTTTACTAAATAGTGAATTCTTATGCCAAAAGCTTAAATCTTTACATTTGTCAAACATAAAGTTTCTCTAATTGGGTTTCAGTATTTTTTAAGGAAAAACTAGCTTAACTTGCATGGGGAAAGAATATTGCTTTGACTGTGCTTGGGAATCTTAGGTTTAAGAAGGACTAAGACATCATCATCACCATGATTGCAGGACTGGCTATAAGGTTTTCAAAGCTCTTTTGAGCTTCACAACAATTCTATGACCAAAAAATGCTGCATACATTACTTACATTTTATTCAAATGAAGTGTAAAGGGATGAAAAAAACATTTTTTGAGAACTTAACTTGGTAATATGCTAAGCTCTGAAGAGAAAAAGCTAGGCAATCCATGTTCTCCGGGAGCTTATCTTGTAAATGTGGGAGGCAACATATTAAAATGAGATTCAGTTGCAAGGCAGATAGATAGGCCTGGAAATCCTAAGAGAGTTTTCTTGAGAGTGGAAATTAAGTGACTTGCATAGGGTTATACAACTGGTATCTGAGAATATTTAAATCCAGATTCTCCTGATTCTCAATTTAACGCTAGCCACTATATTTAGAAGATTCCGAAAACTTGGACAAATGCATCACATACCTCTAGAAAGGGAAAAGGCTTCTTAGAGAGTTTTCTACCTCCCTAAAAGGGTTCATGTTGTTAGGGATACAGTGCAGTCCAGAAGAAGGTAGTTGTAATGTATTTATAATTATATTGGAATACTTCTGCATCAGATGGCCAGTTACTTGATTTTTCTTTGCTATTTGCTCCCCATCTTTCTACATGAGGGATTCTTAACCATTTTTGTTTCATGGACTCCATTAGCATTCTGTTGAAGCATATGAACCATCTTCAGAATGTTTTTAAATGCATAAAAATAAATACAAAGGATTGTAAAAGAAACCAATTACTGTAATAAAGTTAGTAAAATTAAAGGAAAAAGGTTGAGAATCCCTTCTTTAGATACTTATTTCATTAAGTCATCCTGCCATCTCAGCTATATGCTTTAGTACAAACTTTGATTTGGTCATAAACTTAGTCATCTGGTCCAGATATTCTTTGGCTAATGAGGAAACTGAGGCCACAGAGGTTATGTGATGTGCCCAAGGTCATAAAGATTCCACCTCCCAAGTCCTCTGATTTCAAATCCCAGGGTTAAGCTGCCTGGGCCTCGTTTTTTTTTCTTGCTAACTCGTCTAGCTTTACTTATGGGTTATATAAGTTAATATCTTATAATGGTAGGGGGGACTAGGTAGCACATTGGTTAGAGTAGCAGTCCTGCATGCAGTCTAGAGGACCTGAGTTCAGATATGGCCTCAGACACTTTATAACAGTATGACCCTGGGCAAGTCACTTAACCCTATTTGCCTCAGTTCTTCATCTATAAAATGAATTGTCTGATGGTAGAAGGTAAAGAGGAATTAAGAAACCTCTTGATGAGGGTGAAAGAGAAGAGTGTAAAACTTGACTTCAAGGTTAACATAAAAAACGAAAAACAAGATCTTGAGAATTGGTCCTGGCAAATGGAAAAGAAATAGCAGCAATGTCAGTTTTTATATTCTTGGACTCTAAGATCACTGCAGATGGCACCTGCAGCCATGAAATTAAAAGATGCTTGCTACTAAGAGGGAAAGCTGTGGCAAAACTATACAGCATACTAAAGGCAGAGACATCACCTTGCTGACAAAGATCTGCGTACTCAAAGCTGTGATTTTTCCCATGGCAGTGTATGACTGTGAGGGTTGAACTGTAAGGAAAGCTGAGTGCTGCTGAATCCACGCTTTCAAATTGTGCTTAAAAAGACTTTTGAGAGTCACTTGGACAGCAAGGAGGTCCAGTCAGTCAATATTTAAAGAAATTAATTGAGGCTGTTCACTGGGCGGT
Organism: Gymnobelideus leadbeateri; assembly: GCA_011680675.1. Taxonomy (NCBI): domain Eukaryota; kingdom Metazoa; phylum Chordata; class Mammalia; order Diprotodontia; family Petauridae; genus Gymnobelideus; species Gymnobelideus leadbeateri. Next base: position 346,707 of record WOXC01009709.1, on the reverse strand, counting down.
CAGACACTGAAACTGAAGCTTAAATACCAAAGTATGGTATTATATGTTATATGGTATTATATGGTCAAAGCCACATAATGAGAAGATAAGACTCATTGATATTGGGAAAGATTGAAGGCAAAAGGAAAAGAAGACAGCAGAGAAAAAGATGGATAGATAATATCATGGGAACAAGGAGATAGTGGAAAATAGAAGGGCCTTGTGTGCTATGGTCCATGGGATTACAAAGACTCAGATGTGACTGAATAACTGAACAACAGCAAAATGAGCTGGAAAAGGAAATGGCAAGCCATTCCAGTATCTTTGCCAAGAAAACCCCAAGAGGGACCACAAAGAGTCCAACATGACTGAAACAACTAAACAACAAAATCATTATTGGTGGTCATTCAGCCTTATATTCTCTCCTAAGTCACTATAATATAAGCTCCTTAAGGGCAAGGGGCACCTGAAATATTCTGTTTTCTTCACTTCTACCTCCTAGATCATTAGCATCCTTCCAAGCTTACTTCAGGTACTGTCTCCTATGGGAAGCATTTCATGATCCTCCCTACATGATTTCTGTTTCTTTATTGTATTCCCCAATAGAACATAAGCTTTTTGAGGGTGGGGGACTATTCTTTTTGGACTTCATAACCCAAGTGTCCATGCTTAATAAATTTATCTGGAAAATAGGATACTTTTAATACTTAAGTTACTTTATTTCTCTTTTTTCCTCAGAACTAGTTCTTAAAACTAGTTTCTTTGATTCATCACTTTATGATTGAACATGAAATACAGTCTTTTTTCTTTTACTCTCCTTGGCCTTATGTTTGGGTTTCACAAAACAAAACAAAAAAAATCACTTAACGAGAATAGTAAAAATATGGATTTGCAGTTACTAAGGTTGTGTCTTAATTTTGATTTATCATCAAAAGTTAGATTCAGCTATCAAATTATTTGATGTCTAGATTTTCTTTTTGCATATATTCAATATATCTTAAAAATGATAAAATGTAATTTCGCATTTAAAAAGATAAGCAGAATTGTGTCTGGCTCTTATGAAAATTAAGTATGCATCTTAGCATTTGGCAAAGAGGAAAGCATTCTAGTTTCTAAATGTAACCCAACTATCTATCTATCTATTATAAAAATAGAAGAATCACTAATTTTATCATTTGAAGTTTCTTTCTAATGGCTATTTGGTTAAGGATTATTTAAGTTTAAAGGCTTCAATAGAATGTAGAGAGACATTTTTTATTCGACATGATAACAATTTTTTATTGCAAATGTTTGTTTTTCATAGTTTTAGGAAATTTAGGAAATTCTTTGTTATTGTCTTATCCCAGGAATGAACTATGTAATGAATGCTGCTTGGATCAAAATTTTAAAAACATTTTCCAGTTGTAATTGTTTTGTAACTTAGATATGGATTGTTAGTACACAAATCAATAGATTGTTTTCTAGAAGTAGTTACTGCCTGGAATGGGGGAAGGAGGTGGAGTGGGATGGGGAAGTTTTATTCAGCTATATCCTGCTTTAGTTTAGCCATGAAATGAGAGTTGCCTTTATGTAAATTGTTCTTACTAGGCCAGCTAACTGTAACTACAGTCCCACTGAGTTTGGGCAGCAAATAATATGTGTAATGGACTTTCTCCTTGGAGTGTGTAAGAATTCAGCTTTCTGGACTGAAAGAATAAAAGTGATCTGAAAATGAGGAGTTTGACCTCCAAATGTGGACACAGAAAATGCAGAATGTATAGGAGCTGGTTTCAGTTCATTTATTCATCTTCTTTGTGCTCCATTTTAATAGTTTTATGCTTGTTAGTAGTGTTGTATGGTATGTAGGAGGTTCTTCACTGCACACAGTTGCTGCAGAATTAATAGTTGGCAGCACAGAAAGCATATTAGACATTCAGTTGCATTTTGGTGGCTGTACTTACATGTTTTGTGAGCTTTACTGACACGGCTGCCTTCTTGGTAATTGTCGACTTGTGTATTTTCTGAACAAATTACTTAGCAAATGTGAACTACTGTGTGAAAGGCAATACATCAACTTATTGTATTTCTAATCCATTGTATTCAGTTTGTGCACGAATATGAACCACATGAGGTTTTTAGGCTCAAAATGGCTGACATGGAAGACTCATTTGAGCTTTTGATGTTTATGTAAATGAAGTTGTGTTTCTGGTTTATACAGAAGAATTTCTTTTTGCAGTATTAAGCTATCCACAGGTAAGAATCAATTCTTTTTCCTTAAATCTTTTTAGACCTCTACCTCTTAATAAAGGGGATGTTTTTAACTTCTGAAAATACTAGTATCATTAATGATTGTCTTGGTAATTAAATGTTATTTTTTAGGCCAGCCTTACTACTTACACACACACACACACACACACACAAACACACTTCTAGACACACATTTATATAATTTAAATTGTGGCATTATGCTTGGGACAGGAGGAGTAATTGTCTAGTTTCATAAAAAGTCACCAGGACTAAGTCAAAATGAACTAACTCATCCTTACTATGGAGTACACATATATAAAATACACATGTGAGTGTGCATGTAGAAATTTACATGTATATATAAACAAGCAAATCAATTTAAGGCATGACATCATTCTGTGATTATATTCTCATATATAGTGACACCCTCTGGTGTATGTGGAAATGTGAAAATTTGTGATCTTTCTTGATTCTAAGGATTTGATATAATTCTATTTAATAAGAACTGAAAGGACATTCTCTATTCAAAAGCAGACTTTTTGTATTTTAAGTGTTCCCAATTAGAATTGATCAGATTAATATGGTTTTTATATGTACTTTCATCTAGAATACTCAGTGTGTTTTATTATCTCATTTCAATCATTCATAGTTTTTTTCCTTATTAATGATCTGTAACATAATTTTAAAGTGCAAAGGCAAAATTATTTTAGTAATTAGATTGACTTTAAAAGGAATATATATGTGTGTATAATTGCCATAGTTCTCTGTACATTTTATTGTAATAATATATTTAGAAAGTTGTAACTTAGTGTTTGTATGCTTATAAAAGATAATGATGTGCACCAAGGATACTGCACCAAGGATACTGGTATCAAAGTGGCCAAAAATTAAATATATCACTTTGATGAGGGAAAGGAGAGAGAGGAAAAGGAACTCTTTTAGATAGAACTTTTAATTTACTTGACATTATGCTCCAGAACTATTAGACTTGAGACCTCACAGCAAAAAAAGTGTTAATTTCATTCGGAAGCTCCAGGTCTCTAGATCCTGTCAGGAAATGGGAGACTTGCTTTCTGCTGTACAATATTGATAATCCAAAGATTGGAGGCCAGATAGTGCGGGTGGTCTTGTTAGGATTATATATTGCCCTTTTGCAATATTTGTTGAATGTTCTGATGTGTTTCTTTTGGTATGTGTTTCAGTTGTATATGTCAGTCTTTCAAATATACAAATATTAACTTTCCTAACTTAAAAAGCTCTCCTAGTATATACTTATATACATCTGTTTTGTCATAATTACTTGGTTAAATGTTTTATCTTCCTTATCAGATTGAAAGTTAGAAAACAGGCTTTATTTATCTTCTCATCTGCCCTAGTAGTTTAGCATAGTGCTTTGAATGTATTTCAGAGATGCATTTCATTGGTGTGGATATCCTCTCCACCAATACAATGACCAGACCCCCTCAACTAACTAACTCACTCTCTCTCTCTCTCTCTCTCTCTCTCTCTGTCTCCTCTCTCCTCTCTCTCTCTCCTTGGATAGCCAACCCTTTGAGGGGTGGTATAAGCTTCTCCATAGAAGGGGTCTCTGATCACACTCATAGAGCTTGTACTTGGAGCCTTTCCACAGTTCCATGTGAATAGTTGGCAGAGCCTCAAGGACCTGATATCATGATGCTTTTAGATAGGATTTTAATGGAGGGTTTTACATATAACAGTAAGTATTTTTTATATTGAATTGCATTGTGAAAAATGAAGATAAAAGGAATGATGGTGGTAGTAGTATAGGAAACTCTAGAAAAGAGGTATTTAAATAATGGAACAATGAAAAGGGCACATAGATAATAATAATAATAATAATAATAGGAAATGTTAAAGATGCAGTTCGTCTCTTAATCTAGCCAACATATTAAGCAGTCTTATATAGGATTGTGGAAAAAATTGGAAGGTAGAATATAAGTCATTTAGTATGAATTCCTTTCCTGTGTAGCCTAACAGAAGCTTTTGCCTGAATATTGATAGGTCACTTTCTCAGGAAGCAGCCAAATCTACTTTTAGACTGATCTAGTTGTTAGAAAGTTAGAGCTACTGTTGAACCAGAATATAATCTTTCTTTAATTTACCCATTGGGCTTAATTTGTTTCATCTGGAAGTAAAGGTTTTCAATTGAATATGTCTTCAGAAAAGGAGTTTTAAAAATACTTGTTTCTATAAAAATTCAGGCTTTCAGTCTGAACATTTCTACTTCCTTCCACAATTCCTCCTGTGATATGGTTTCTAGATCTTTTCTTTCCTCTGGTTACTTTTCAGTTTGTCAAAAATATCCATCTTAAAATATGGCACCCCAGGGGCAGCTAGGTGGCATAGTGAATAGTGCACCAGCCCTGGAGTCAGGAAGACCTGAGTTCAAATCTGGCCTCACACACTTAACACTAGCCATGTGACCTTGGGCAAATCACTTAATCCCAATTGCCCTGCCTTCCCCCCTCAAAAAGAAATATGGTAGCCCCAGATTAATTTATAGTACTTAAAATATTATCTGACCAGTGCCAAGTACAGTGGAACAGATAATGTTCTAGGTCCGGAGGTTATACAGTTAATGAAGTCAAGTAATACAGTTTCTTTTGAAGGGGGGGAGAGTAGGACAGTTGGGGTTAAGTGACTTGCCCAAGGTCACACGGCTAGTTTTGTGTAAGTGTCTGAGGCTGGATTTGAACTCAGGTCCTCCTGACTCCAGGGCCAGTGCTCTTCTATTCATTGCACTACCTAATTACCCCAATACAGTTATTTCTTATCCTAGGCATAGTGATGACTCAGAAAACTTCTAGTGAACTTAATATCCCATCTTTTTTTTTTTTAACATGCATTCCAATTAAGTTACACTTATTTGTGTAACTGGATACTTTAAACCTATGTGTCTCATTCTATTATTTGTTCCTGTGAAGTTTCTAGTTAATTTTTTGTTTAGACTGTTGAGACATTTTGAATCTTAATTCTATCCTCCCAACAATTTGTAATTTCTAATGTGTGAGCAGTATTTTCAGTCTTATGTGGAAAATTACTGACTGCAGGAAATATGTTGAAGATGTAATTTCTGTATCCCCACCTTTATGGACCTTAAATTGATTTGGGGAAAAAAATTTAAAAGCAGAAGAGTTTTATGAGGGAAAAAATAAAATAAATTAAAATAGAAATAAAATAAAAAGAACACAAATTCATCAATGTCATATTACTGTTTTTAGTTGTCTGTCATCAGAATTATAATTTACAAAGATAAGCAAGCACTACTTGATTTTTAATCTATTAATTTAGAATTTCTAGAGGGATTGTTTCCTTTGGATAGCTTCATACTGACAGGATAAGAATGACTTTGCTTTTCAAAAATGGGAAGTAAACAGATTGTATCTCTTCTTCCTTTGTCTTCAGGATCATATACTTATATAGGTATGTATGTACATATATACACATACCTACATACACATATAGGTCCTGGCATATAGGTCCTCTATAAATGCTAGGTATTGCTGTTATTATATACCCCCCAGTACTGAATTTCTTTGTCTATGGTATTTGTATTTGTAAGTAATTATTTTTTATTAGATACTGAGTCCTTTTAAATGTCATAAAATGGTTTGCTACATGTTAGCACAGGGGGATAGCTCACTTGGCTTGGAGTCAGGTATATAAACCAGTAGAGTTGATTAGATTAACAGAAATTTCTTTAAAACCATGGATCCTATTGTTTCTCAGTTGTGTCTGGCTCTTTGTGACCCCATTTGGAGTTTTCTTGACAGAGATACTAGAATGGTTTGCCATTTCCTTCCCCAGCTCATTTTATAAATGAGGAACTAAGATAAACAGAGTTAAGTGACTTTCCCAGAGTCACACAGTGTTTGAGATTGGATTTGAACTCATGAAGATGAGTCTTCCTTACTTTAGACCTGGTACTTTATTCATTGTGCCACCTGGCTGGCCAACAGCCACTGACACCAACACCACTTCATGTAGTAAAGTCTACGGCTATATTGTAATTATTCTGTGGAATTGTTATGAAGTGATTTATTATGAAGTATATACCTTTATATATATAAAAAATGGAATGCTTATATAAAAAATGGAATGCTAGTTACCAATCTGACAGTAGAGGTTCTCTTACCCATTTGACAAATAGAATGTTAAAAGGATATAGATAAATTAGATAGGTAGATAGATAGATAAATACTTAAATATGTCTGTTTATCTATCTGAATGTACACACACAATTTTAGTATCCCCATTGTTTCGTAATTCTAAGTCTAATATTTTGCTTTGTTTTTCTTTAATTCCTTTCATTACAGCTACTGTTTAAAAAAATAAATTTTAGGGCTACTGTTTTTTAGCTTACTGAAATGGACAAGTTCACTTGCTGTCTGGTCAGAGTTGTACCAATATATGTCGAGAGCACATAATAGGTTATTTTGAAAGAAATATGTTTTTACAATTGTTTTAATTTTTCTTGGGTGTTTAAGAACTTATTTCTTTACCTGTTGGAGTATATACAGAATAATAGGATTTTAGAGCTATGAAGGACCCCCAGAGTTTATTTAATTCTAACCCTTAATATAAATAGATTAGAAAACCCTCTCTGAGGTCATATTATTAGGCACAGATGGGACTCAATATCATGCATTCTGATGTCAGCTTGTATCTTCTTTATGTTTCTTGATTGGGTCACACAGTTTCCTTCAGAACTTTTACAAAGAATTCCCTTCCCCTTATCAAACCATAATGTTCCCTATCTTTTAATTGATTAATCAGTCTCTAATTTCCCTGGGAGATTGTCCCTGATTACATAATCTTAACCTGTCCCTAATCCATGAAGCACGTTTCCTACCCAACTTTTTTCATTATGGTATGTGACTAATAATAGCAACAAAAATAATCATAGATCTTATATATGTTATTTTATTTGAGTCTCATTATAGTTCTGTCAGGTAAGTTTTAGGCATTGTTAACCATATTTTATAGATGAGGAAACTCAGAGAGAAGTGATGACTTGTTTATAGTCACAGTGTACCTTGTAGGTTCTGGGAGGTGGAATTCCAACTCAGAACTTACTGATTCAGGAAGTTCTTTGCACATCTTAACTACCTCTCCTAGGGACCTTAAGGTTCTTTTTAACTCTAAAACTGTGATCCTATGATTATAAATGTATATTTTTTGGTTATATGTTAGTATAAGAATTTGTTCATGTGATTAGGAGCCACTATTATAGAGGTTCCTGGGTTTCTGAGATTTAAAGTTGGGCATGGAGATCATCTAGGCCACCCTGCTTATTGTTGAGGAAATTGAAAAGTGAAGAGACTTCTTTAATGTCACATGGGTAGGTAGTAAGTCTTTGAACAAGGTATGGGATCCATGTCTTCCAAATCCAGTGCTTTGCCATTTTACTGTATCTCATGCAATAACAACCTCCTTCATCTTGAATGTCACCAGGGGACCCTTTGGTGTCAGGAAGATCTTAAAGAGAAGTAGCAGAGGAAAACAGCAAGGGAGATGAAAGAGATAGTAAGAAAATATAGGAAAGAAAGTAAATATATGTTAAAATTACAATAATGCCAGTTGCATAAGTGTCATACTGTTGCTTTAATCCCTGTTATATTGGGTACTCTAAACTATGTGTGTAAATGCCCATTACAATTATTAGGAGCACAATGAAGATTCTCTATATATTCTTTTTTTTTTAAACAAATGTTTTATTAACTTCTGTTTTACATCATTCATTTCCGCCAGATTTTGAGTTACAATCATTTTCCCCCCGTTATTCCCCTACCCAACCTCCCAGAATAGCAGTCCCACAAGATAGCGCTTCCTCCAATCTGCTCTCTCCCATACCTTCTCCCATACCCCCATCGACTTTTCCATTAGAGGAAGATGAATCTTTGTGTCCCAATGCCTGCACATATTATCTCCCAATTATAGGCAAAAGAGTATTAATAATAGTATTTATATATATTTGAAACATCTAATGTTACGACCTCAAATTTCAGATCCATTTCCTTCCTCCCTTGTCACCCATTCCTTCTTGGGAGATAAGTAATTCAGTATATGTTGTACATGTCTAGCTATGCAAAACATTATCATGGTAGATATATTGTACAAGGCTGCTTATAATTCTCTCCCACTCATCCCACTCCCCACCTGGTCCATTCCCTACATGATCCTGTCCCTCTTCTATAGTGGGTACTTCCAACCTCCCCTCCCCCCAAGGATGCCCTCCCATCAATCATCCCTCCTCTCATCCCCTTCCCCCTATTCTGCTGCAGGTTGAGATATCCCATTTAGTATGTATGTCATTCTCTCCCTGAACCAAATTCAATGAGAATGTCATTTTACCTTTTTAGCCTTCCTTATTCTCCCCCTCCTTTGCAACCACTTCTTGCTTCTTCTACATGGGATAGTTTACCCTACCCTGTCTCTCCCCATCTCCTCTTGCCACTTTCCTCTCTCACCTCATAATTTCATCCCTTGAGTATTCTCCCTTCCTAACAAATTCAACCTCTGCCCTCTATCCATATATAACTGTAACCATATACACACACATTCACATATGTATTCATATGACCACACCCCCTTCTTCCATTATTTTCATAGTGAGAGAGATATCATCAGTCACAGATATTACTTTTCCATATAGGAATGTAAATAGTTCAACTTTGATAAGTTCCTTTTGATTTCTTTTCCCTGATTACCTTCTCAGGCATCTCTTCCTTCTTGTGTCTGGGTGTCAAATTTTCTATTCAATTCTGGTTTTTTCCTCAAGAATGCTTGAAAGTCCTCTATTCCACTGAATGACCATATTTTCCCCTGAAACAAAATACTCAGTTTTGCTGGGTAGGTGACCCTTGGGTTCATTCCCAGTTCTTTTGCCCTCTGGAATATCATATCCCATGCCCTTCGATCCCTCAGTGTAGAAGCTGACAGGTCCTGGGCTATTCTGATTGTGTTTCCACAATATTGAAATTGTTTCTTCCTGGCTGCTTGTAGTATTTTCTCCTTGATCTGGGGATTCTGGAACCTGGCTATAATATTCCTGGGAGTTTTCTTTTGGGATCTTTTTCAGGAGGTGATCTGTGGATTCTTTCAACCTCTATTTTGTCCTCTGGATCTAAAACATCAGGGCAGTTTTCCTTGAGAATTTCTTGAAGGGTGATTTCTAGGTTCTTTCTTTGATCATGGCTTTTGTGTAGTCCAATAATTTTTAAATTGTCTCTCCTGGATCTATTTTCCAGGCCAGTGGTTTTTCCCATGAGATATTTCACATTGCCTTCTATTCTTTCATTTGTTTGGATCTGCTTAACAGCATCTTGATTTCTCATAAAGTCATTAGCTTCCATTTGCTCCAGTCTAACTCTGAAGGAATGAATCTCCTCAGTGAGCTTTTGAGATTCTTTTTCCGTCTGGCAAATTTGGCTTTTTAAGGCATTCTTCTCCTCATTGCCCTTTTGGGCCTCCTTTGCCATTTGAGTTAGTCTATTTTTTAAGGTGTTGTTTTCTCAGTCAGGCTGTTGACCCTCATTTCATACTTTTCCTGCATCCTTCTCATTTCTCTTTCCAATTTTTCCTCCACTTCTGTTATTTGATTTTTAAAGTCCTTCTTAAGGTCCTCTATGGCCTGCAACCCGCTCATGTTTTCCCCTGGGGCTTTTGGAGCAGGACTTCTGACCTCACAGTCCTTTTCCCGCCCTATGCCCCCAAAATAGGAGTCTAGGGTTGCATTTTTCTGTTTCCTTTGCCTTGGCATGTTGCCACTTAATTGCTTGACGTTTGGGCTTGTTGCCACACTATGGCTTTAAGGCCAGATAGAGGAATTTTCGTCCCGAACGTGTGGGGGGCAACTTCCGTTTCTGGCAAGCTGTAAACCCACCCACAACTTCCACCCTAGATCACAATCCAGATCCAGGGAGGTTAAAGCAAGAGCGATTACCCCCCAAGACTGATCGCTGGATCTCCCCACAATTTGTAGGCTGGGAGCCCGAGCTGCCTCTGAAAACTACAAAATGGCTTGTCTCCTCAGTGGCTTCTAGCCCCCAGGGGAGGGAGCTGACGCATTCCCCAAATACAGGTCCCAAAGTCCATAGGACACTAACCTCTTACTTTGTCCTAGGCAAGTCTATGTTGATAATTCTGGAGTCTCCACAGTTCCTGGTGTTCTGGGGTTCCTCCAGCCGCTGCTGGCCCTGCCGCCCTGGGGCTAAAACCTCGGCTCACGTGGACCTGGGCTCGGCTCGGTTCCTGCGCTCTGCGCACTGCCGGCTCCCAGACCACTGCGCTGGTCCTTCCTGCAGGGCTGCTGGGCTGTCCTCAGCGGGAGGTTAGCTTCTCTGTGTCGTTCTGTGGGTGCTGGGGCTCCAGAAGTTGTTCAGAGTCCTTTTTTACATAGTTTGTGGGGAATCTGGGGGCAGAGAGGCTTGGACGAGCTGTTTCTACTCCGCCATCTTGGCTCCGCCCCCCTCTATATATTCTTGTAGGAGGTTCATAATAAAATTGATTTAAACAAATTCTTATCATAAGCACATAAGATTTAGAGCCAGCAAGGACCTTAAATAATAATAATAATAATGATACTAGCTAATTATTTACACAGTGCTTTTCAGTTTACTAAATGCTTATATATATTACTTCATTTGACCTTAGGAAATAGGTGTTACTAATATCCCTATTTTACAGACAAAGGTAAAGGAGTAAGAGAAGTTGTGACTTTCTCAGGTTGGAGAACAACAACAGCTAATACTTGTCTGAGGCAGGATTTGAATTTGGGTCTGCCTGGCTCCCAAATCCAGTCTACTATATCACTACTTTACTTTATAATTCAGGAAACTGAGGCTTATAGCAGTGAAGTGATAGCATAGATGGTAAGTAGCAGAACTGAGATTTGAAAAAAAAAACCCTCTAACTTCTCAATCTAGAATTTTTTTGTTGCTTTTATATATATATATATATATATATATATATATATATGTATATTTCAGTAATTATTTTCCTTTTATATCCTTAAGAAATACTACGAATAAGGGATTTTTATAGGTCTTTTAATTTTAAAGATAAAATAAGTTACCCTAAACATTCAGTTATTCTTTAAAGGCTTTTGCTCCTTCCCACCTCAAAAGAGCACCATTGCTAAAATACATCCCAAAGTTTCCAAGCCACCCTCTAAAATAGAAGTATGTACACAAAAATGTGTTCTTTTTATTATATCCCACTGCCTACTTTTTCTCTTTCCCATTATAATTTTAAATAGATAATATTTAAAAAAGTTATTGGCAAAGCAGTTCTTCTGTCTGCAGAATCATGAAGGGAATACACACACTCACACACACACACTCACTCAACACGTGCCCGCCCACATGCTACCAGAAACATTCCTTTTGAATCGAAAAAGGTAAATTTAGGTTAATTTAAAGGAAGGCTAATAAGTGACATTTGGAAATTATTACACAAGGAATTGCATTTGGGCAGAAATCTTTAGTAGATCCAAAAAGACTGGAGGTATATCTTAGACCTTTGTTATTAACTGGAAGTAAGATGTTTTGAGGTATTTTGTTGGCCTTTGATTTCCTTCCCATCTTTGAATCTGTGATCATTTTTGAAGCTGTTATCAAGGAGGACAATTAGCATCCTATAAAATGTTACTTAGTGCAACTGGCAGAAAGACAATTATGGATTAGTTGAACTATCTTTATGCTTTAGTGTTAGATTGAAATGAAAAAATTAAGTACTTATTAAACACCTTTGATATTTTAGGCACAGCGCTAAAGTATATAGTGCACTGGGCAAAGAAGTAAAACGAATGAAACAATCCCTAAGCACCTCAAGAAGATTGTACATTGGAGGTGAAGGAAGGAGCCATAGCATAGTAGGAAGTTCTAGATTTAAAGTAAGAGGGTCTGGGTTCAGATGCTAGCTCTGGCCTGTCATTTCTGTGAATTCAATCACTTAACTATTCTGGGCTTCCTCAGTTTCCTCATCTGTAAAATGAGGAGTTGATTATACTGCTAAAGTCTCTTTTAAGCTTTAAAGCTATTATATCTTAAGTTAGCATTGTGGTTAGTATAGCTCAGTGAATAATTTTTTTTAACATAGTTTGGGATTTGTTGAGATAAATAGGCTATAATATCTATAGAACAGAATCCATTTATCTTTTTAAAAAATGACCAGCTAGAGTATTGCCTTTAGTAGAAAATATTGCTCTTTGGTGATTTAATGAAATGGATTAGACTTACTAACTAATTAACTGCTCTGTGAAATTAAAGATTTTTAAATTAATAGGGAGTCTGTTACATCTCATATTGGTCTCTAGATGAAAATATTTGTGTTTCTTAAGCATATAATAGGATTTTATTACTTTTCTCTGTACCTTCGCCCTTCTGATCCTTGTGGATAACCTTTCCAACTTCCTCTGTGATTAGAGATCCCTAGTTCTCTGTTCAGTCTTTGACCTTAATTTATTAGATTATAGATCCCTGGCCTGTGGCCTCTGATAATACTCTGGATGAGTCCTGCCAGCTGATTTCCTTAGTGCTCTTTAGTCATCTTGCTTGACCTATCAGACATTCTTGCCAGTGAACACTAAACGTTTCACTTTGGATATGGAGCAAAACTTTGATTAATTCAGGTTACCTCGTAACAAAATATTCTAATATAGCCACAAAATGACTGAGGCCTGGGAGCTAAGTTGCTGTAGAGGCAAGAACATGAAATTCTCTCTCACACTCTAATTTTTATTTTGATGAAGGATTATTACCAAGCTAGATTGTAATCCATTTTCCTGTTAGATATACTTCTACCATATGATGCTATTCCTGAAGTTGTTTCTAGCCTTTTTATTGGCTCCACTCAAATCTGCATGCCTACATGGGTTGGCCTTACCTACAGTTTAATCCAAAGATTTTTATATGCTTGGTTATATAATCCCCCCCCCGCCCTGTACCCTGGCACTGCTACCACCCTGGTGTAGGCCCTTATCACTTTATGCCTAGACTATTGCAGTAGTCTGCCAGTTGGTCTCCCTCCCAAGTCTCTCCCCTTTCTAAGCCATCCTTCTGTGAAATGTCAAAGTGATCTTCCTAAAGTAAATTCTAGTGGCTCCCTATCCCCTTTAAGATGAAACATGTCATTTGAAGCTCTTTACAACCTGGCCTCCTTTTTTCTCCTTTCTCCCACCCTTCACCCCCTTTTTCAGTCTTCCTGTACCTTAACTGTATATGTTCTGCTGGAATCTAGTGACACTGACCTCCATGCTGTTTCTTGTATAAGGCATTCCATATCTCTCTGCTGGGTATTTTTACTGATTGTCCTACATGCCTGAAGTTCTCCTACTCTTCATCACAATTTCCTGGCTTCCCTGTCTTTAAAGTCCCAGCTAAAACTTCCCCTTCTACAAGAAGCCTTTCCCAATCATCTTCCTTAATGATTAGTGCCTTTTCCGTGTTGATTAGCTTTGATTCATCCTGTACACACCTTGTTTGTACATACTTGTTTGCATGTTGTCTCCATCGTTAGACTGTGATCTCCTTGAGATCAGGAACTGTTTTTTTTGCCTTTCTTTGTATCCCCAGCACTTGGCACAATGTTTGGCACATAGTAAATGCATAATAAATGCTTATTGACTTGACTTGGAAGAATTACAGAGTTGATTAATTTTAAGTTCCTTATTGTGAACAACCAGTTTGAGGTTTTCCTTTGAAATTAAGGTTTGTATTCAAAAAGAACTCAAACTCATGATCTCTTTCCCAGGCTTATTCAAATAACCCAAATTGTTCTTTTAGAGAACAGAGTGATGTCCACCAAGAACAACAGCAACAAAATTAAAAGCAATATTCAAAAAAGCTTTGAAAGGGTGAAGGGGCGTAGGAACTCTGGACTGGCTGAATTTTACCTGCTGTCATGCTAGTTGATCTCTTTATATATGCAACATACAGATGCAACATACAGATGCAATATAGAGTTAAAAATTCACTGACAGTGTTTTCTTTTTCCATTTCAAATTTTTTTTTTTAATTCTGAGCTTCACAGACACCCCCTCAAAAAAACAACCAACAAACATTTTTTGTGTAGGAAGTAGAACAGAAAATGTGAAAGTGAGAATTTTTATTATATATAATAACTTGAATTTTTTTTAAAGTCTAGAATAAATTGTAAGATGTTATACTTTCAACGTTGTTTTGTTTCTCCGGGTTCTCTTATGAGCTTCCTTCTGTTCTCTTTTAGTGGCAGTATTTTCAGTAGCCACAAAATAGCAGTGTTATTTCATGGCAAGTGCTTCTGTTTTTCTTCTTTGTGGTCATGCCTGTTTGTGTTCCCTTACTCAGAGGATTTATATATTCTTAAGAGTCTGGGCTTTTCTTTCTGCTGCCCTCTAATTGTTAGATAATTTAGGGCATTCTATACCTTAGCATAAAGTTAGTATATTTAAAAGTTTAAAATTTTCGTTTTTTTAATTAATAAAAAACGAATACTTAATATATATTATTTTATTTTATTTTATTTTTTAAAGCAATTGGGGTTAAGTAACTTGCTCAAGGTTACACGGCTAGTCATTATTTATGCGTGGGTGCTCATTTTCTGAGGCCGGATCTGATCTCGGGTCATCCCAACTCCGAGGCCGGCGCTCTTACTCACTGCGCCACCTAGCGGCCCCTTTAGGGCAATTGGGGTTAAGTAACTTGCCCAAGGTTACAAGGCTAGGTTTTTTTGTTTTGTTTTGTGTGGATTAAGTGTTGGAGGCCAGCTCAGAACTCAGGTCCTTCTGACTCCAGGGCCGGCACTCTATTCACTGCGCCACCTAGCCGCCCCTAATATATATTATTTTAATAAAATTTTATGTTCTAATTTAAAAAAGAGAGAAAGAAAGAGGGATGAATGGAATGAGTATCTTGTGCTTGAGCACCTTCATATGTACATATACCATTGTCCTGAGTAAGCCTTGGCTCATGATCATGTTCTCATGATCTGTCTTAAATGAACACACAAAACAAAAACTAAATAAATGAGATGATATTTTACTTAGAAATTCTTAGTTTGATTTTTTTTCTACTAAAGTTAGCAAGCAATAAATGCTTATAATAAGTGCTTACTATGTTCCAGGTACTGAGATAGCTCTGGGGATACAAAGAAAGACAGAAACAGTCCCTGCCTGGTTTTCAGTAGTTAACATTTTTAAGGGGGGAGCCAACATTCAAACAGCAGTGTGTTACAGGTTGTGGGTCTGTGGTCTTCAATAGAAAAAGGGCTTTCGAACTGTGTGATAATGCAAAGCAAGCTGCTGATTACTTTTCTTGTATTTTACCTGCTATATGAAGTTGAAATTCAGGATACATTGGTACTTTGTATATACTCTTCTATTTTTTTATGTAAAAGACCTCCAGTACAGTCAGGAAGGAATGAATTGGTAACTAGAGTGAGGGGAGCATCCATGGGAATAAACTCTAATCTGATAGTTTCTCATTACCTTATTTGAAGTAAAGAAATTACAACATTAAAAACCATTTAACCCAAGACAATTTAGAGAGACATCACAATTCTTTGAAGTAATTTTTTCCTATGCAGTTTCTATTGGATTGGTACTTTACAGTATTAAAACCAGAGGACCCCTAGAAATCATTTAATTAAACATTTCTGGTGCTAGCTATATCATTCCTTTTTTTTTTTCCTGAGCCAATAACCATTTATTAAAGGGACTTGGCCCTCTTTAATGAATAGGCCTTCAGTCTTCCTAATGATTGGAATGTAACGTGCCCTTTCTCCAAGGTCTTGGTTTTATAGTGCTTGACAAGATGTTAGAGACATTCTAAATGATGCAAAGTAAAATACAGGATTTCATTGGTTGACAAACCTCTACATTGACTCTCCAGATGCATATCTTAACTTTTCTTTTTTTTTTTGTCATTTAAAAAAATTTTTTTTAAATCAAATGCTTTATTAACTTCTAGTTTACATCATTCATTTCTGCAGGATTTTGAGTTACAGATTTTCTCCCTATTTTTCCCCCACCTACCACCCCAAAATATCTCCTCCTCCAATCTGCTCTCCCCGATATCTTCTCCCATCTCCCCTCCAACTTTCCAGTAGGGCACGGTAGATCTCTATGCCCCAGTGCCTATATGTCTTATTTCCCAGTTACATATAAAATAATATTAATAATAGTGTATACATATATGTATATATGTTAAACATTTGATCTACCCTTACTGGAAAGATAAGCAATTCAGTATAGGTTGTACATGTGTAGCTATGCAAAACACTTCCATAGTGGATATATTGTGAAACACTGACTACATTTCCCTCCCCCCTATCCCAACTCTGACTTGTTCTCTTCTCTACTTTGATCCTGTCCCTTTTCAAAAGTGGGTGCTTCCAACTTCACCACACCCCCACCTGCCCTCCCTTCCATTATCCTCCCTCTTATCCCCTTCCCCCCAGTCTCCTGTAGGGTGAGATACCCTATTTAGTGTGTATGTCATTCCCTCCCTAAGCCAAATTCAATGAGAATAAGGTCGACCCATTCCCTTTTGCCTTCCTGTTCTTCCCCTCCATTGTAACCATTTTCCCTTGCCTCTTCTATATAAGATAGTTTACACCATTCTGTCTCTCCCCATCTCCTCTCATTATATTCCTCTCTCACCTCTTAATTTCACCTTTTAAGTATCATCCCTTCCTACTAAATTGGTCCTGTGCCCTCTATCTATGTATACCTGTACACATATATACACACATTCATACGCCCATATACCCTCCTATATAGACATATATATGTATGTATACATAAATATATATGTTTATATTCCCTTCAACTATTCTCATACTGAGAAAAGTTTCATAAGTTACAATTATTATTTTTCCATGTAGGGATGTAAATAGTTCAAATTTGATAAGTTCCTTATGATTTCTTTTCCCTGTTTACCATCTTATGTTTCTCTTGCTTCTTGTATCTGAATGTCAGATTTTCTATTCAACTCTATTTTTTTGTCAAGAATACTTGAAAGTCCTCCATTCCATTGAATGACCATATTTTCCCCTGAAACACGATACTAAGTTTTGCTGGGTAGGTGATTCTTGGTTTTAATCCTAGCTCCTTTGACCTGCCTCCAGAATATCATATTCTAAGATCTCTTAATGTAGAAGTTGCTAGATCTTGTGTTATCCTGATTGTGTTTCTGCAATATTCAAGTTGTTTCTTCCTGGCTGCTTGACCTGGGAACTCTGGAATTTGGCTATAATATTCCCAGAAATTTTCTTTTTGGGATCTTTTTAAAGAGCTGATTGATGAATTCTTTCATTTTCTATTTTGCCCTCTTGTTCTAAAATATCAGGGCAATTTTCCTTGAGAATTTCTTGAAGGATGATTTCTAGGTTCTTTTTTTGATCATGGCTTTCAGGTAGTCCAATAATTTTAAAATTATCTCTCCTGGATCTATTTTCCAGGTCAGTGGTTTTCCCAATGAGATATTTCACATTGCCTTCTATTTTTTCATTTGTTTGGATCTGTTTAATAGTATCTTGATTTCTTATAAAGTCACTAGCTTCCATTTACTCCAATCTGATTTTGAAGGTATGATTCTCTTCAGTGAGCTTTTGAGAGTCTTTTTCCATCTGGCAAATTCAGCTTTTTAAGGCATTCTTCTCCTCATTGCCTTTTGGGCCTCTTTTGCCATTTGAGTTAGTCTAGTTTTTAAGGTGTTAATTTTCTTCACAGGTTGTTGACTCTCATTTCATAATTTTCTTGCCTTGTTCTCATTTCTCTTCCCAATTTTTTCTCCACTTCTCTTATTTGATTTTCAAAATCCTTCTTTAGGTCCTCTGTGGCCTGTAACCAGCTCATATTTTTCTTTTTTTTCCTTTTTTTGCTTTTTGGAGGGCTATTGGGGTTAAGCAACTTGCCCAAGGTCACACGGCTAGGTTTTTATTTGTGGGTGCGTTAAGTGTCTGAGGTTGGATCCGAACTCAGGTCCTTCTGACTTCAGGGCCAGCACTCTACTCACTGCACCACCTAGCCGCCCCCCAGCTCATATTTTTCTTGGAAGCTTTTGGTGCAGGAGTTCTGACTTCATTTTCTTCTTCCTGTTCCATGCTTTGATCCTTTTTGTCCCCAAAATAGGAGTGAAAATTTGGGTTGCTGTGTTTACTTTGCTTCCCTCATTTGCTCATGTTGCCATTCAGTTACTTGACTTTTAGGTGTTTTGCCACAGTTGGACTCTGCTACCAGAGAAGGGAGCTTTATACCAAATGCTGGGGTTTTCTCAGCTGCCGAAGGTATTAGTTGGGTGCCCTCTGTGAAGCTTCTACACACTCTGGCAAGCTGGTTGCACACCCCAGGACCTCCACCTTAGACTACCATCCAGATCCAAGCAGGTTAAAGCAAGATCCCTTACCCCTCAGACTGACTGGTCACTTGGTCCTCCTGCAAACTAAAGACCAGGAGCTGAAGCTACCACATGGTGGTGGGTGGCCAGGGCTCTCCTCTGAAGCTTCTTACCCTGGGCTCCCAACTACTGGGTCCCAAAGTCCACACTGCACTGACCTCTCATTTTGTCCTTAGCATCTATGTGTTGATAATTCTCAAAACTGCCACAGCTGCTGGTGATCTGAAGTCCCTCTAGCTGGCGGCTTGTTGTGGCCGCCCTGGGGCTGAGACCTCAGGCTTGCCTGGGGCTGGGCTGGACTCCCAGTACTCTGCACTGGCCTCTTCCTGCCAGCCTGCCTGGCTGTCCTCAGAGGGAGGTTAGCTTCTCTTTGTCATTTTGTGGGTTCTGTAGCTCCAGAGTTTGTTCATAGTCACCTTTTATATGAATTAGAGGAGGTGGAAATGGGAGCCCCAGGGAAGTCCTGTTTCTACTCTGCCATCTTGACTCCACCCTACTTGTTAAAGATGTTAGAAGATAAGAAGGAACAGAAATTCTAAGAAGAATTTTATAGGACCAGTTTATTTTCATAAGTCACTTAAGTGCAGAAATTCATAGCTAGGGGTGGCTAGGTGGCAGGGAGCAGTGAGTAAGAGCGCTGCCCTGGAGTTGGGAGGACCCAGGATTTGTTCTGGCCTCAATACTTAGCACCCACACATAAATAACCTTGAGCAAGTTACTCAACCCCAATTGCTTTAAAAAAAATTCATAGCTAGGATTGCAAAAATAATGTGGGAAAATATGCAGCAGGAGTAAGAAATGATGATCACCAAAAGCTTGTAATCCAAGTTTGGTGTCTTATCATAAATAATTTGTTCAAGAATATGTGTATTGGAAACAGAAAACCACCAAATAACATTACAAAAATGAAAATTGATTGTATTTTAGAAAACTGATGGTTTCTGGTTTGAGTAATTTCTGAATCTGCTGTTTCTGTACAGTCAAACCATTGACTTATTTGCACAAGGATGAAAATCAGTATTAGAAGAAAGAATTATAAAAAATGAGACTAGGCTGCAGTTGAATTAGCTCTAAGAGGACCTAGTTAAACTGCTGACATTCGCAAATAGAAATGGATAAAATAACAGTCATCAGTATAGACTGTTTCACCATTTTATCAGTTGTCATATTGATCTCAGAGGGCTAATAATAATAAGCACATCATTTTCTCCTGAAGCATAAAGTTATGGCAGCCAAAGATAAAAGTGGGTTTAGAATGTAAGCATGATATAAGATCGAGTAGTAGTAGTACCTCATAACACAATTAGAAATAGAAGAAAAAACAGATTTATGGAAAATTTGGTGAGAAACCCAACTAATCCTTATAATTTCTAGGAAATTTAAGGATGAACGTTTCAGGAAGCTGAGTAGACAGAAAAGAAGGGAAAGAGGTAGGTTGAGCTTTCTATAAATTTTCCATCAGTGATAGCAGAGCTACCACATTTTGATTCAATTGCTTGTGTTTTCCCTTGAGGGAGTAGAAATGATACCAAAGAAGACAAAATGTGAAAAGCTGTTGGCTTAGAACATATTTACAGGCCTTCCACACTTGAGGTAACAGGATTTTGGGAGTATTTGGGAGGGGAGCATACCAAATTATCATTGACCTTATTAGGTTTATAGATTTAAAACTGGATGGGGGATTTCAGACGCTATCTGGTTCAAATTTCAGCATTATAGGTTAGGAAACTGTCAACTAGAGATGTTAAATGGTTTGCCCAGCACCTTACAAGTAGTAAGTAAAACCAGGATTCCTATCTACCCAGTTTCTCCTTTCCCTGGTCTCTGAAATGTACCTGGCATTTTCCAGCAATACATCACTAAAATAATAATTGTAATAATAAACTACCTTTGTCTCTTTTAAGGTTTATAATTTTCCTCAGTCACTTTTTGAGATAAATAATGAAGTTTCTATTATACTTTCTATAGATGAATAAACTGAAACAGAGTTCTGTTGAGTTTGATTATCTTGAAAGTTCCTTCCTGTGCTAAAATTCTACAGTTCACTATGACATCCCCTGGGATATACAGCTAGAACATGTTGAAGCCTGGTCTTCAATTCAGGTCGTATTATTTGCAGATTTTTAGTTTATATTCCAATTTTTTCTTCTCTGACTTTCACTACTATTCTCCAGGCTCACCACTATGGCATGCCCTTATTCCTTTCTCCTTTTATGGACTTTGACTATCACATTCTTTACTGCTTATATTTAATTTCGGGTTCTATAATCTTCCACACCCTTTCAACCCATATACACCTTGGTCAATTTGTATCTTTACACTAATCCTTTCAGGGGTTCACAATAAACTGTTGCATATCTAAAACAAGCAAAACTTGTTATATTTTTAAGTATGACAATAACCTCTTAACCAGCATTATCAGGCAATGTGACATTCTATGTGATTATTAATCAGAAGAAGAGAGTGAGAAAAATATAGTTACTATTCCATATGGCTTGTTTCTCACCTCAACATAATCTTTATAAGACTAATCTTCACAGCACAGGGCATCCTTGATACAAGTTTGTGAATGGAACTGCCATACTTGTACAAAGTATTCTTTAGCAGGCTACTACATCTTCCCCCCATTTTCCCCTTGAGGCAATTGGAGTAAACTGACTTGTCCAGGGTCACACAGCTAGTAAGTGTCTGAGGCGGAATTTGAACTCAGGTCTTCCTGACTCCAGGATCAGTGCTTTATCCACTGTGCCTCCTAGTTGCCCCCAGGCTATTACATTTTGATAGCTATACAATTTGAGTGCAGAGTGTGAGACCTCACAGTACTCATTATTTGTGACTACAAACAAAACCAGAGAACTTATTCAGTAAATCTCTGGTTATTAATTCAATTGTAGACATAGCCAAAAGCATTTGTCATTTCCATGAATGGTATGCATTCATTGTCTAAAGGCTCAGGTATTCCTTCTTGACTGCAAAATCTTGTTTGGAGATGATATTGTGCTGACACTATACAACCACCTAAATGAGATAATCACAGATAATCACATATTTTGTCTGACTATCCACATAGGAAAAACCAAGTGGATGAAATGTTCTTAATTGTTCAGGTTATGATATGCAGTTGGATGAGCCAGAGTGTCAGTTCATCAGTACAGACATATCTTAGAAATAAGTAGATAATGAGCTTGGCCCACATTTGGAAGAAGAAAGGTGGATAGATTGGCTCTTCTCTTGGGCAAGTCATAGATTATTCAGTTACAGAAGAATTAAAGTTGAGACATGTGAATGGGACATGTGAATAATCTGCAAATCATTAGCAAGGAAGAACTGTTCAAAAGTAGCATAAAAAATAGCGTCAGAAATCTATAATTGCAAAAGGTGGTTAATCTTTCTTGTAAGAAAAAGAGAAATAACCAGTGGAGAGTGAACCATTATATCTATCTAGGGAATGTCAAGAGATCTAGAAGAAGGCCCTCAGCATCTTGAGTGAACCCCAAGAGGATTCATGATAGTATATTGACTAGCTTGATATACGCTAAGAATGGGTGAGTGTATTATGGTCTGCACTATTGGAGAAGCTATCATAGATCTATCAAAGTATCAAAGTATTGTTCTGGAATCTGTTCCCCTTTAATTTTTTACCCACTGATCCTAGTTATGTTCATTTGGGGCTCATTATTACAATCCTTAATATAATTGAAGGTAGAGATTATATTATTTCCCTAGCTTTCTTCATATTAACCCCCAGTTTTACTCATTGATAGTTCTAGTCTCCTCACCATCCTAGTTACTGTCCTGAATATGTTTCAGATGGTTAGTGTCCTTTTTAAAATGTGGCATCTGGACCTGGACACAATACTGAATTTTACTTTTCTAGGACAGAATACAGCAAGACCAAAGAATAACCAGTTTGACTGTTACATGGGATTTTGATGGGATTATCCTATTCTCCATTAGGAAAAAAGGCTAGTCTTTTTTATCCACACTCAACTCTGTGCCTTCAGGTACCCTCTGTCTCCAGACTCCAATGAAACAATTTTCTTTCTAAAATACTCTTTGTTACCTCAATTTTCTGCCATTCCACTAGGGCTATTTGCTTACTAGTTGCTCTTAAGCATTTCTTCAAGATTTAGTAGACCAGTCCATAGCTGTTGAAAAGTCTGCTTTAATACTTCTATAATTCTGTGATTTCCTTAAATGCTGGAATTCTTTTAGAATATGTAGATTGTATCCTGTCCATGCTTTGATATCTTATGCAGTGTTTGCCAATCTCATGCTATAAAAAGCTGCTAAGTTTTCTTTGGGTTTTTGTAAGTGTTCTGTATTTGTAACTTAAAGTTCTTTGGAGAAAGTAACTTTCAAACAAAAAAGTCATTTGTAGCTGATCTTGTATAATGATTGCTATGGGAAAAATTTGATGTGAAGTGTTAGTTTAAACTATATTGTTGGCTTCCAGAATTATTCTTGAGTGGAGGGAAACTTGGAATGAGTGAAGCACTTGAGATTCCTTCTCATTCCATTCACAAAAGAGGTCAGTCCAGTTGGTGACTGCAATTCCCAATAAGTTTAATCACCTTTCTGTAACCTTTAAAACCTATAATAATTTGGAGACTAGCTCTGGGGGATGAAGTCTGGTGGATGAGAAAAGCCCCTGCTATGACTTTGAATGCAAAGCTTCCCCAAAGTACTAGACTCGTATGTATCTTAGGAAAAGTTGACTAATGTAGAATACCCAGGATGAAGTAAATTTTCTTCTTGAATCTGGGGAATTAGAGATAGACTAACCATTGACATGTTGGTTCCTTGCATTTTTGTTCCTAAAACTTCTTTCAGCAGTATCAGCAACAAAAAAAATGCGTTGTGGACTTCCAGGTTGATTTGAAATACCTACTCTGTTTTCAATTAATTTATTGTTTATAGTAACTAAAATAATAACATGCCTCTGAAATGACATTTATATTTCATATTAGGATTATAATATAGAAAATTTCAGTCTGTCTAAAATTATGAAAAGTATAAACTTATAAAAATCATGAATATTTTATGTAGGGCATTTTGTAAGAAGTAATCTGGCAAGACCAAGCTTACTGTTAAATGCAAGACTTCATATTAAATTTATTTTACAAACTTTTTTTTTTTTTTGCTTTTTTGGAGAAGAGAGGGCAGGGGAATTGTGGTTAAGTGACTTGCTCAAGGTCACACAGCTAGTAAATGTTATGTGTCTGAAACTGGATTTGAACTCAGGTTGTCCTGACTCCAGGGCCAGTGCTCTATTCACTGCACCACCTAGCCACCCCATATAAAAAATATTTTTAAAGAAGTAAGTTACAATTTGGAAGATATTTTAAAATAATATAATAATCACATAAACTTAATTGTGATGTCTTACTTTTTTTTTTAACTTAAACAAATGCTTTATTAACTTCTGGTTTACATCATTCATTTCCATCAGATTATGAGTTACATTTTTCCCCCATTTTTTCCCTACCCACCACCCCAGAATAGCAGTCCCACCAGATATCCCCTCATCCAATCTGCTCTCTCCCATATCTTCTCCCATACCCCTTTCAACTTTGCCATTAGGGCAAGGTGAATCTCTGAGCCCCACTGCCTGGACATCTTATGAAACATTTAATTTTAAAACTCCGATTTTCAGATCCATTCCCTTTCTCCCCTGTCACCCACTCCCTCTGAGAAGATAAGCAATTCAGTATGTGTTGTACATGTATAGCTATGCAAAACATTACCATAGTAGATATATTGTAAAAGACTGCTTATATTTCCCTCCCACCTGTCTCACCTCCCACCTGATCCATTCCCTACTTTGATCCTGTCCCTCTTTGATAGTGGGTACTTCTAACCTCCCCTCTCCCCAGAATGCCCTCCCCTCCATCATCGCCCCTCTCATCCCCCTTTCCCCTACTCAGGAGAGTGAGTGAGGGTAATATATTCCATTTAGTATGTATGTGATTCTCTCCTTGAGCCAATTTCAATGAGACTATGCTTTTGCCTTTTTACCTTCCTGTTCTTCCCCTCCCCTGCAACTACTTCCCCTTGCCTCTTCTACATGAGATGGTTTGCCCTACCCTGTCTCTCTCCATCTCCTCTTGCCACTTTCCTCTCTCACCTCTTGACTTCACCCCTTAAGAATCATCCCTTCCTTGGGGCGGCTAGGTGGCGCAGCGAGCAGAGAGCCAGCCCCAGAGCCAGAAGGACCCGAGCTCGGATCTGGCCCCAGACACCCAACACACAAACAAAAACCCAGCCACGTGAACCTGGGCAAGTCACCCAACCCCAATTGCCCTCCAAAAAAAATAATCATCCCTTCCCATCGAATTCAACCTGTGCCCTCTATCCATGTATACCTGTGAATATATGCCATGTACCCTTCTTCAATTATTTTCATAATGAGAAAGGTTTCATCAAACACAGGTATTGTTTTTCCATGTAGGACTGTAAATAGTCCAACTTTGATAAGTTCCTTTTGATTTCTTTTCCTTGATTGCCTTCTCAAGCATCTCTTGCTTCTTGTGTCTGAATGTCAAATTTTCTATTCAACTCTGGTTTTTTTCCTCAAGAATGCTTGAAAGTCCTCTGTTCCACTGAATGACCATATTTTCCCCTGAAACAAAATACTCAGTTTTGCTGGGTAGGTGACCCTTGGGTTCATTCCCAGTTCTTTTGCCCTCTGGAATATCATATTCCATGCCCTTCGATACCTCAGTGTAGAAGCTGCCAGGTCCTGGGCTATTCTGATTGTGTTTCCACAATATTGAAATTGTTTCTTCCTGGCTGCTTGTAGTATTTTCTCCTTGATCTGGGGATTCTGGAACCTGGCTATAATATTCCTGGGGGTTTTCTTTTGGGGATCTTTTTCAGGAGGTGATCTGTGGATTCTTTCAACCTCTATTTTGCCCTCTGGATCTAAAACATCTGGGCAATTTTCCTTGAGAATTTCTTGAAGGGTGATTTCTAGGTTCTTTCTTTGATTGTGGCTTTCAGGTAGTCCAATAATTTTTAAATTATCTCTCCTGGATCTATTTTCCAGGTCAGTGTTTTTCCCATGAGATATTTCACATTGCCTTCTATTCTTTCATTTGTTTGAATCTGTTTAATAGTATCTTGATTTCTCATAAAGTCACTAGCTTCCATTTGCTCCAGTCTAACTCTGAAGGAATGAATCTCCTCAGTGAGCTTTTGAGATTCTTTTTCCATCTGGCAAATTCGACTTTTTAAGGCATTCTTCTCCTCATTGCCTTTCTGAGCCTCTTTTGCCATTTGAGTTAGTCTATTTTTTAAGGTGTTATTTTCCTCAGTCAGGCTGTTGACTGTCATTTCATACTTTTCTTGCATCTTTTTCATTTCTCTTCCCAAATTTTCCCCCACTTCTCTTATCTGCTTCTTAAGGTCCTCTATGGCCTGTAGCCAGCTTGTATTTTCATTTGGGGCTTTTGGTGCAGGAGTTCTGACCTCACAGTCCTCCTCCATGCTTTGAGCCTCTTTGCCCCTAAAATAGGAGTCCAATGTTGAACTTTTCTGTTTATTTTGTTTTGTTTGCCTAGGCATATTGCCACTTCATTACTTGATTTGGGGGCTTATTGCCACAGTAGGACTCTTCCACCAGACAGGGGAGCTTCCGCCCAAACATGGGGTCTTCACAACTTCCGCCAGTTGTGTGGCCTCTGTAAAGCCTCCACCCACTCTGGCAAGTTGGATACCCACCCCAAACTTCCCCCCCAGACCACAATCCAGATCCAGGCAGTTTAAAGCAAGAGCGATTAACCCCCAGACTGATTGCTGGATCTTCCTACAGTTTGCAGGCCAGGAGCTAGAGCCACTACTGATGCTGCAAAATGGCTTCTGTGCAGCTGTTTCTTCAGCAGCTTTTTGCCCCCAGGGGAGGAAGCCAACACGTTCCCCAAATACTGATCCCAAAGTCCATAGGGCACTAACCTCTCACTTTGTCCTAGGCATATCTGTGCTGATAATTCTGGAATCACCACAGTTGCTGGTGTTCTGGGGTTCCACCAGCTGGCTGAAGGCCTGGCGGCCCTGGGGCTAAAACCTCGGACCTGGGCTGGGCTCTGGTGGGTTGCGCTGTCCGTTCCCAGCGAGCTGTGCTGCCTGTTCTCAGAGCGCTGCACTGGCCGCTCCCTGCAGGGCTGCTGGGCTGTCCTCAGTGGGAGGTTGGCTTCTCTGTGCCATTCTGTGGGTGCTGTGGCTCCAGAAGTTGTTCGGAGCTCCCTTTCACATTGTTTGAAATTTGTGTTGATGTCTTACTTTTTTATTTGAACAAAGATTTATAAAATTTAGCTTACCACTAAACAATTTTAAATTTGGTTCTGTATCATGTTTATTTCAGCACTTTGATTAAAAATGAGAAAATGCTTGTTTATGCAAATATGTGTCAGATGATGGTAGAATAATTAGTTATAATATAAATTATTTAGTTTTCTACTAGTTAATGAAAAGTGCTGCAATAAACAACATGTGCTTAAAGTTCAATAGACATATATTGCTTTTTTTTTTTTAACAGTGTTTACTATCTAAGCTAACCTTCATAAAGAAATAATCCCATCAGAAATTATTTCTCTCAGTGGCAAGGTGGTGCAGCGAGTAAGAGCACCCCGGAGTCGGGAGGACCCTGGATCAGTTCCGGCCTCAGATACTCAATACCCACACACAAAAAAACTGGCTATGTAACCTTGGGCAAGCTACTTAACCCCAGTTGCTTCAAAACAAACAAAAAAAAAAAGAAAGAAAGAAATTACTTCTCTCTTAACCACTTTTACTCTTAAACTCAATTGAATGACCAAACAATGTTACCAATTAGTTCATTTGATAATAACATAGAGAATAAGTTTAAATCAGAAAATACTCTCAGTGCCACCAGAGGCCATAAATCTGGCCATAAAAGATTTATTTCTGTAGAACTTTTGTTTTGGTCTCTGATTATTTCAAGATGGACTATAATGTGCATTCCAGTGATCATAGTTTTTAAATAACCTGACATTTATGCTATAGGAATGCAAACATTTTTAACATTTTGATCACATGATTGCATAATTATAGTGAGGCACAATTACAGATAAGAGGAGGAAATGAGGGACTACTCTGAATTGTATAGAATTCAAGTGAGAGTATGTGCACACTCTAAACATCCCTTGGGAATCTAATTTGTGCCTGAATGTTGAACCCTTATGGAGGTTTGGAAACAAGTTGATGACAGGTTGTGAAACTTCCAGAACATGTTTGTTCAGATGTGGTCCTATTTTGAAGTAATTGCTGCATGAACACCGAAGCTATTGTGTGCTTAATTATAATAGTTTCTAATGGCTGCAGAAACAAACCTATAATGCTTCAAACAACCACATGCTTTTTTTCACAGAGGAAAAATGTATTGGACATGTTATAACTGCTTGTAATAGTAATGTATTTTTGCTTAATGGGAAGATCTTTTCCATCCATTATTAGGCCCATGTGACCTGCTTAAGTCATGTGGAAGCCCAAGTCACATGAGTTTAAGTCACAGGAAGCCTGTGGTAGGAGGAGTTTGCGGAATGGGTGGAGCAGGAAAGGTGGAGCAAAGGCTGGAGGAAGTTGGTCAGAGCAGTTAGAGCTGAGGGAGAAAGAGGAAGCAGGCAGTCAGCTGTGAGTGTTTGTTTGTGGGAAAGCCCTAACAGGGGGAAGGCTTGGGGATGGTGATACCCCCTGCATTGTTATGTGTAAAGATTTTTTTGTTATTATGATGGATTTGGCTTTCTGGTGTTGGGATTTGGCTTTCTGATGTTTGTATAAATGTTTTGATTCTGTCTTCTATGTGGAGAGTATGTTATGTTCTGTAGTTCAGAATACGCTAGCATATATTCGTAGCCACCATATTGGTACAACACTGCTTAAGGCATGTATTAATCCCTTAGACCATCATTGAGAACTCCTAAACAGTTTGTGAATTACTAAATGGGAACCATAGCTATGCTAGATAAATTAATATTTAGGAAATAAAACTGTGTGAATGTATGTGAAATGTGTAAGTATTTGAATTTTTTTGACTGTTGTCTTGATCTTGTATCATCTTTTAAAATATAGTCACTTAGAATGCTATTTACTATGTTATACTGTTTAAGAAGAGTTGTGTATTAGATATTTAAAAAACAAAATTAAATTCAAAACTGATCATTTCTCTTTCATTTAATCACATCAGTGAATAGGTTGTTTTGATGATGAAGACATAGTCAAGATAATACTTTTGATATGGTTGCATCTTATCCTGATAATGGAGACAAAGTACTTTTTATTTACATTGTCAGCTAAAACCTACAAATTGATAGAAAATTTCCTACCACCAAAGGGAAATAAATTTTTCTTTGTTTCTGGTGGAAGTGAGGGTTATTTTAATAGTATTTAATTTAGATTATTTCTGATTTGTGAATCCTTACCCCCCCCCCCCCCACACACACACACTTCTAGGTAATGATTTATTTTCTCGTGTAAATTTAGTTTAAAATTTTTACTGTTATTAACTCAATAGTCAACTTATGCAAAACATTTTGATACACAATGAAAGGGGAACAAACAAAGAGAATAGTGTATGAACTAAACTTTGTTACATAATTTCTTTATGTGTGCTTTTAAATCAAGCAAGATAGCACAAAATTGACCAATTTATTTTCCTTTTTGAATCTCTTGTTTTCATTGTGTTCTACTTGATATTCCTTTCTTGTCTTGTTTTGTTTTTTCCATCCCTCCCACCACCTACAAAATCCACCTGGAGGCCCTTCTTTTAACACCCCAGGTTTTCACAGTGGCTGTATTTGTTATTGAAATTTTTTTATTTTATATATTATTTTTTTTCTATTTTTTTGTTTTTGTTTTTTCTTTTATTTAAACAAATGCTTTATTAACTCCTGTTTTACATCATTCATTTCTGCCAGATTTTGAGTTACAATTTTTTCCCCCGTTTTTCCCCTACCCACTCTCCGAGAATAGCGGTCCCACAAGATATCGCTTCCTCCAATCTACTCTCTCCCATATCTTCTCCCTTACCCCCTTCGACTTTTCCATTAGAGCAAGGTGAATCTCTGTGCCCCGAAGCCTATACATCTTATCTCCCAATTACATGCAAAAGAGTATTGATAATAGTGTTTATATATATTTGAAACATTTAATTTTAAGACCTCGAATTTCAGATCCATTTCCTTCCTCCCTTGTCACCCATTCCCTCTGGGGAGATAAGTAATTCAGTATATGTTGTACATGTCTAGCTATGCAAAACATTACCATAGTAGATATATTGTACAAGGCTGCTTATAATTCCCTCCCACCCATCCCACCCCCCACCTGGTCCATTCCCTACTTGATCCTGTCCCTCTTCTATAATGGGTACTTCCAACCTCCCCTCCCCCCAAGGATGCCCTCCCATCCATCATCCCTCCTCTCATCCCCCTTCCCCCTATTCTGCTGCAGGTTGAGATATCCCATTTAGTATGTATGTCATTCTCTCCCTGAACCAAATTCAATGAGAATGTGGTTTTGCCTTTTTGTCTTCCTATTCTTCCCCTCCTCTGCAGCCACTTCCCCTTGTTTCTTCTACATGAGATAGTTTACCCTACCCTGTCTCTCCCCATCTCCTCTTGCCACTTTCCTCTCTCACCTCATAATTTCATCCCTTGAGTATTCTCCCTTCCCAACAAATTCAACTTATGCCCTCTATCCATTTATAACTGTAACCATATACACACACATTCACATATGTATTCATATGACCACACACCCTTCTTCCATTATTTTCATAGTGAGAAAGATTTCCTCAGTCACAGTTGTTGTTTTTCCATATAGGAATGTAAATAGTTCAACTTTGATAAGTTCCTTTTGATTTCTTTGCCCTGATTACCTTCTCAGGCATCTCTTCCTTCTTGTGTCTGGATGTCAAATTTTCTATTCAATTCTGGTTTTTTCCTCAAGAATGCTTGAAAGTCCTCTATTCCACTGAATGACCATGTTTTCCCCTGAAACAAAATACTCAGTTTTGCTGGGTAGGTGACCCTTGGGTTCATTCCCAGTTCTTTTGCCCTCTGGAATATCATCTTCCATGCCCTTCTATCCCTCAGTGTAGAAGCTGCCAGGTCCTGGGCTATTCTGATTGTGTTTCCACAATATTGAAATTGTTTCTTCCTGGCTGCTTGTAGTATTTTCTCTTTGATCTGGGGATTCTGGAACCTGGCTGTAATATTCCTGGGAGTTTTCTTTTTGGGATCTTTTTCAGGAGGTGATCTGTGGATTCTTTCAACCTCTATTTTGCCCTCTGGATCTAAAACATCAGGGCAATTTTTCTTGAGAATTTCTTGAAGGATGATTTCTAGGTTCTTTCTTTGATCATGGCTTTCAGGTAGTCCAATAATTTTTAAATTATCTCTCCTGGATCTATTTTCCAGGTCAGTGGTTTTTCCCATTCGATATTTCACATTGCCTTCTATTCTTTCATTTGTTTGGATCTGTTTAATAGTATCTTGATTTCTCATAAAGTCACTAGCCTCCATTTGCTCCAGTCTAACTCTGAAGGAACGAATCTCCTCAGTGAGATTTTGAGATTCTTTTTCCATCTGGCAAATTTGACTTTTAAGGCATTCTTCTCCTCATTGCCCTTTTGGGCCTCCTTTGCCATTTGAGTTAGTCTATTTTTTAAGGTGTTGTTTTCCTCAGTCAGGCTGTTGACCCTCATTTCATACTTTTCCTGCATCCTTCTCATTTCTCTTCCCAATTTTTCCTCCACTTCTCTTATTTGCTTCTTAAGGTCCTCTGTGGCCTGTAACCCACTCATATTTTCCTTTGGGGCTTTTGGAGAAGGATTTCTGACCTCACAGTCCTCCTCCTGTTCCCTGCTTCGATCCTCTTTGCCCCCAAAATAGGAGTCTAATGTTTCATTTTTCTGTTTATTTTGTTTCCTTTGCCTTGGCATGATGCCACTTAATTACTTGACTTTTGGGCTTGTTGCCACAGTAGAACTCTGCCACCAGCCAGGGGAGCTTCCATCCCGAACGTGTGGGGGGACAACTTCCTTTTCTGGCAAGCTGGAAACCTGCCCCACGGTCTTTCCCCCAGATTACAGTCCAGATCCAGGGAGGTTAAAGCAAGAGCGATTACCCCCCAAGACTGATCGCTGGATCTCCCTACAGTTCGCAGGCCAGGAGCTGGAACCGCCACTGAAAACTGCAAAATGGCATATCCTCAGCGGCTTCTAGCCCCCAGGGGAGGAAGCCGACACGTTCCCCAAATACTGGTCCCAAAGTCCATAGGGCACTAACCTCACTTTGTCCTAGGCATATTTGTGCTGATAATTCTGGAATCGCCACAGGTGCTGGTGTTCTGGGGTCCCTCCAGGCTGTTGGCCTAGCCGCCCTGGGGTAAAACCGCAGGACCTGGGCTCAGCTCTTGGTCACCGCCAGCTCTCAGAGTGCTACACTAGCCCTTCCTGCAGGGCTGCTGGGCTGTCCTCAGTGGGAGGTTAGTTTCTCTGTGTCGTTCTTTGGGTGCTGGGGCTCCAGAAGTTGTTCAGAGTCCCCTTTTACATAGTTTGGAGGTAATCTGGGGGAAGAGAGCCTTGGAGGTGCTGTTTCTACTATGCCATCTTGGCTCCGCCCCCACAGTGGCTGTATTTGAATATATAAATCAAAGGTTATGTGTAGTTTAATGTTTTTTTTAGGATGTACTTTGAAATTGCTTTTCAGAATGTTTTGTAACAATTCCCATACTCCTTTTAACAGCTGATAATTTTCCTCTTGGCATCTTTGCTCATAGGATGAGAGTATGATAGATTCTCAGTTTTTAAAATGTTTATTTCTCATATTAGTGATTTGGAGCATTTCTTCATATGGTTACTGAGAATTTACATTCCCTTTTTTAGAAATTGCTTATTCATATCCTTTGACCTATGAATAGTTCTTGTTCTTATCTATTTGTATTTGTTCCCCCTTCATATTGTCTGCCAGACCTTTATCAGAGAAATTTGCTGTATTTTCCCCCAAAATACCCTAGTAAGTATTTTTCTCCTAATTTATATTTCTGATATTTCTTGTGGCATATGAGAACCCTCAATCTCAACAGAGAAAATGATAATGAAAATATATAATTTTTAAAGAAAGACAAGTCCAATTGTCTTGTAAAAAACTTAAGGTAATATAATTTATGTTCTTGATTTCAGTCTTTGAACACTTATGAAGAGCTTACTTAGCTGGCATCTTGATTGCTTTACTATTGCATTGTCTCTGGGATTATTCCTCCTAATTCCCTCTGTCTCCACTATGAAAGCTCTAGCTAGTCTCAATTATGCATTGTCAAGTGGCTGCCAGATTTCTGAGAGTATTAAACTTGGCCTGTTGCTGTTGCTAAGCGACTACTTGTGAAATCTTCTTGCTGGGTCTTTATTAGGAACAGAAGTGTAATTGAAATTGAGATTGAAGGAAAGGTTTTTGCCTGTCTTTCTCTACCATTTGAATTTGAATGAGCAGTTAAGTCTTAAACCCCCCCCCCCCCAAAAAAAAAACCCAAAAAAACCAAAAACCCAGACTCAAAAATTAGAAGTAACAATGTATCAGGAAAGTGCCAGCTCTTTATAAAAGCCTCTTTGTTTATATGTAGACTTTTAGGGAAGCAGTAGATTTCAGTGTAATGGTTAGTATAGCTTAAAATAGTCTCTCAGAAGACTCTGTTAGTTTTGTTGAAACCATTCTTCATTAGCTTATCTGTTAAAGTTCTTTGTTTTTATTGGTGTTGTTTTTCCCTCCATCTAAGCATCTTACAGCTGTATCAGGTTTAGTAGATGATTTTTTGTAATCACAATGGCTAAAAAAAATCTGTGTAAATATTAGAAGTATGATGTACAATTATTAATTTGTTTAGGTTAAACTATAGGCAGTATGATTTCCATCTATATACTTAGGCTTTTTCTTCAAGCTGTTTTACTTCATCACTTTTAGCCCATCACCTGTTGTACCCAAAACATGAGCAAGACCCAAGTAACAATTTAGGAGTGAACCCTTTATTGGCGCCATTTTGGCTGATCAGGCCATGTTAGCTGTCTGGGCTCCTTCCCAAAACATACAGTGGCCAACTCAGGCAAAGCCTCAGCTTTTAAAGGGACACCACTGGGCCAACAGTTAGGTACTATGTAAGCATGAACTTGCAGAGGCTAAAATCAGTGATTGGTCAGTACATTTTGAAATTCCTACCAGTACCAAGTTTCCCGGGGAGGAGCTAAACCCAGCAGCCCGCCCACCTCCCTGAAGGAGAGTTGGGGTTGGGGGAGGGGAAAAAATGGGGCCAGGTACAACATACCTTTCCATCAATTTTATAAGCATGTTGCCAAAAATCTTATTTAAAAAATTTTTTTTTTTTTTGTTTTGCTTTTTGGAGGGGAGAAGGCAGGGCAGTCGGGGTTAAGTGACTTGCCTAAGGTCACATGGCTAGTGTTAAGTGTCTGAGGCTGGATTTGAACTCAGGTGTTCCTGACTCCAGGGCCAGTGCTCTATTTACTGTGCCACCTAGCTGCCCCTAAAAATCTTATTATTTTAAAGTTTAAAAGAACTTTAATTTAATATTATGATAGGATAGCTTGTACTTGTGCTTGTGCAAATTGATTTTAAAATAGCTGATTTTATTTTCACAACATTTGAAGGTAGATGCTTTTGTATCCCTGTTTTACATATGAGGAAAGTGAGGCAAACAGATTAAGTATCCAGTGTGACACAACTGATAAATGTCCAGTGCTGGATTTAAACCTCTCTTTTCCTAACTCTAGGTTCAGCACTGTGCCACCTAATTGCCTCAGTCCCATTCAATGCCCTTCAATTTGTGGATGAGGAAATTGATCCCAGAGGTTTAGTAGCTTTTCAAAGACACAGGGGTCTAAGACTAGGACTACAGACCATAAATCCTGCTCTCAGAGTCTATGAAAAGTGTATTATGACCGTGACAATGGAAACCTTGTACTTCCTGTTCTGATGCTTGTATAGTCTTGAAAAATGAAGTGGTTCAGGATTATCTGTCAGACTAATTTGGTGTGTAACCCATTCTGAACTATAAAGTGAAGAAAGATTTAGACAGCAAAAAATGGTAACAATTTTTTGTTTTTGATGTGAAAGATGTTGGAAAGTAATTCATTTTAACTATGGTAGTTAGTATACATAATACTTTAAAATTTTCTTTTTCTTTTTCTTTTTTTAAGAGGGTAATTGGAGTTAAGTAACTTGCCCAAGGTCACACAGCTAGGGGTGTGTGTGTGTGTGTGTGTGTGTGTGTGTGTGTGTGTGTGTGTGTGTTGTGTTAAATGTCTGAGACTGGATCTGAACTCAGGTCCTCCTGACTCCAGGGCTGGCACTCTACTCACTGCGCCACCTAGCTGCCCCTAAAATTTTCTTTTTAAATACAGAAAACAAAGATATTTCCAGAGGTAGCTAATCTTTGATTCAACAAGCATTTATTAAACATTTACTATATGCCAGCCACTGAATTAGGCACCAGGAATACATTAAAATAATCAAATAGACCTGATAGTCCCTTGACTATCCCAGCAGTGATATAGATCATAATCCATCCATTCTGAAGCATTATCTGTAATGGGGATAAGCTAGAAACCTTCCCAGTAAGATCAGGGGGGAAGCAAGGATACCCATTATCACCAGTGTTATTCAGTTTTATACTAGAAATGCTAGTTATAATAGTAAGAGAAGAAAAAGAAATTTAAGGAATTAAAATAGACAATGAAGAAACAAAACTGTCACTCTTTACAGATAATATGGTAGACTTAGAGAATCCTAGAAAATTGACTAAAAACCTAGTTGAAATAATTAACAACTCAGCAACGTTGCAAAATATAAAAATAAGCACAGGTAAATTATGAGCATTTATATATATATAAAACCAACAAAGTCCAGCAGCAAGAAATAGAGAAATTCCACTTAAAATAACTGCAGACTATATAAAATCCTAGGGAGACAACTTGCCAAGACAAACCCAGGAATTACATAAACACAACACTTTTCACAAAAAGAAAATCAGCTGGAGAAATACTAATTGCTCATGGGTAGGCTGAGCCAGTATAAGAAAAATAACAATTCTCTCTAAATTAATTTACTTTTCAGTGTCATACCAATTAGACTACCAAAAAAACTATTTTATAGAGCTAGAAAAAATAACAATTCCTTTGGACTAAAGATCAAGTGTTAATTGAATTCATAGGGTTTTTTTTTTGTCATGTATTTTAGAAATCAACTGATACTAAAAAATATACATGCTATCTTGTGGTGGTCCAATATATTGTTTTATATAAAAAATGGAGCCTCATACTTGAAAAATCTGAGAAGTGCTATTGCTCTAATTCTACCCGCACATCACAGTACAAGTACATAGGATTAAAGAAGTAAAATTACTTTCCCCAAGACACACAAGATAAGTGTGAGGTTTGAACCCAAATCCTCTTAACTCCTGTCCCCTTTCCATTGACACTGTGCTGCCTCAAAATCCAAGGACTGTTAGCCCAGCCACACTCTTCTTGTGTGTATAAGATTATTCTACAAGAGTATCTCCTAGATTTTTGACTAACTGTATGACTCTAATGGCTCACATCTCAGTTTTCTCTATAAAAATGAGGGTTTGAAACTAAAATTTTCTAAGAATCCATAAAAGATGAGTGAGGCTAGTAAGAGAAATGAAAGCAGAAGATAACAGGATATTGTTCTGGATATTGACTATGACATTTTTAACTTTAGATTTTCTTTCAAGAGGTCATGAGTGGATTCCTTTTACTTTCATTTTTGCCCTCTTGTTTTAATAGGCTTTGGACGGTTCTTTTTTTATGATTTTTTGAAGTATAATGTCCAAGTTTTTTGTTAGTTAATGGTTTTCAGAGAGTCTAGTGAATCTTAAATTATATCTCCTTGATTTGTTTTCTGGGCCAGTTGTTTGTGATAGTTGATAACTTTATGTATTCTACTTTTTTGGTAATTTATTGAATCAATTCTGTTTTTTAGACTACAACTCGGAGTGTATTTTCTACTTCCTTTTTTATTTATTTTTTTTCCTTAAGAACCTATAATTTCTTTTTTTGATTTTTTTTTTGTTTCATTTCTTTCTTCCACTCTTAGAGGGCTTATGGACGAGGCTTGGGAGGAAAGGGTTGGTCAGACTGGTAGGGGTGTTGAACCAGGAGTATCCACCACAAGTACCCTTCTAGGTCCTTGGGTGCGCCCTTTTGATTAAGTCCAAGTTTTACAGAACAAAGCCTTTTGTTAAGGGGATTTGTTCTGTGAAGTTTGGATTCAGTCAGAGGGCCATACTTGAGGACCCAGAGAGCCACACATGGCCTTGAGACAGCAGGTTTCCCTCCCTGGGTCAGAGGCTCTACTTATACTTGTGGAGTTACTGTCTTCTTTTTTTATATTGTGGGCTTCTCTTAACCTGTAGTATTTCTTTTTTGTATTCACAATTTTCTTTTGTTTACTCATTTTTAGAACTTCAGTTCCTGAATTCAGACTTTGAACTGTTTCCAGGCCCTGCTTGATCCCACCCCCCCTTTATTTATTTATTTATTTTTAAAGCAATTGGGGTTAAGTAACTTGCCCAAGGTTACATGGGTAGGTTTTTGTTTGTGTGGATTAAGTGTCGGAGGCCGGCTCCGAACTCAGGTCCTTCTGATTCCAGGGCCGGCGCTCTATTCACTGCGCCACCTAGCTCCCCAACTTGATCCCCTTTTGACTGGATTCTAATGTTGCTACCTTGAATTGAGTGACTGGGACCAGACCTCATTCTTTTCCATGATCCCTAGTTGTTGTACAGTAGTGTCCAACTCTTTGTGACACCATTTAGGGTTTTCTTTACAAAATACTGGAGTGGTTTGCCATTTCCTTCTCCAGCTCCAAATGAGGAAACTGAGGCAAACAGGGTTAAGTGATTTGCCCAGGGTCACATAGCTGATAAGTCAAAAGCTAATAAGTAAATCTAGATCATATTTGAACTCAGGAAGATGACTCTTTTTGACTTCAGGTTAGCCACTATGCCACCAGTTGCTCTTGATCCCTAACTTCATTTATTGGTGGCCCAATTCATGTCCTCCATGTCTCTAGCATACTTTTTAATAATATTAGCTATTATTTATTTATCATTTTGTGATTTGCAAAGCAGTTTATATTCATTTACCTCATTTTATTCTCACCACAGCTCTCTGAGGTATTATTTATTTGGTTGTTGTTTTTTACTTGCTAGTTAATTAGTGTCTGAGACCAGATTTGAACTCAGGTCCTCCTGATGTCAGAGTCCATGCTCTATCCACTGCACCAAACTAGCTGCCCTGAGAGGTATTATTTATACTTCAGGTACTCTTATTCTATTTATTTTACATAGAAGGAAATTGGTGTTGAGAAGGCTGCCAGGGGTCACACAGCTAGTAAGTGTCTCATGCAGGGTTTGAACTTAGGTCATCCTCACTCCAGATAGAGCACTCTGTCCTATCTATTACACCATTTCACTGGTCTGAAAAGATATTGACAAGAATTACTCAGTTTGAGTTAGACATAGTCTGCATCAGTGGGTATGATATTTTCCAAAGTATGCTTTTTTTTTCCCAGTTGATAATAGCTTTTATGTCAGTCTACTATTTACAGGTTTATATTGTTTAAAAGTTTTTTTTATCACAGTTATTACTGCCATAGATACAAATGACAGTCTCTCTTGAAAATTTCATAAGCTAGATGCCAATCTCATTCTGAACTCCAAATTCAGAGAGGTTCTTCCTCAGATGACATAGCTTATCCAGTCCAAAGCCTTCCTAGTTTGAAAGTTTAGTAGACTATAAAGTTCTTGAGGACAGGGAGCTAGTTCTTTTCTGCCTTTATATTCCTAATACCAAGAATCTGCCCTGTATACAATAGACACTTAATAATTGTTAGTTCTTAAGTAGGAGCTCTCAGTTTTGTGCTTTATGATACAGATTTTAAAATCCCTTTACCACCTGCATGCCAAGATGTCATTATCTTGTAGTACTTTTTTTTTTTTGAGATAGCTACTCATATTTTTGTTATTAGGTTTGTATACTTTAAAGTAGCATGGTATAAAGAACAAATTATTAAAATTATCACGACATGGTATAGTTAATATTAGCTAGGAAGCTGACCTGGAAGCCAGAAAGGCCTGTGTTCAAGATCCTCTCTGACACTTACTGTCCCTGGGCAAGTAACTTTTTGCTTTGTAGTGCTCAAAGCAGCTCCTTAAGACTCTTTTGGGTACAGAAAAGTTGGTTGTTTGAGAGTTATGTTGTTAGTTTCTTCACTGAAGAGTCTCTTATACTGGTGAAGTTTTAGGACCTGTCCCTACTCTCTCTGTAGAAAGGCACACGTGTGGCCCATGATCTTGGCTGTAGTGTGCTCTAAAGTGAGAAGTGGATTGTTTATCTTAGAAGTGTGTTCACACGAATAAGTCACCATAGAAGTACCAAATACTGCATCACTTTAGTGACTTTATACTTATTTGGAACTAACTTCAAGTAGTAGTAGTAGTAGTAGTAGTAGTAGTAGTAGTAGTAGTAGTAGTAGTAGTAGTAGTAGTAGTAGTAGTAGTGGTAGTAGTTTAATCAAATTTACTATGATGCAGATCAGTAATTCAAAAAACATTTAAATACCTACTTGAGCAGAGTACTCTCCTATGTTAATCTTTTAAGGAAGAAAAACAAGATCCTTTTCTTCATGGAGTTTTAAACACTAAATCCATATTTTTGGATAAATAGCCCAATACCATCTCTCAGGTGGATTAAAGTAGAACAGTTTTGCAAGGTGGCACAGTAGATAGAGGGCTGGACCTGGAGTCAGGGAGATTCATCTCCATGAGTTCAAATCTGAGCTCAGACACTATCTGTGTGACCCTGGGCAAATCACTTAGCCCTGTTTGCTTCAGTTTCCTCATCTGTAAAATGAGCTGGAGAAGGAAAGGGTAAACCACTCCAGTATCTTTGCCAAGATAACCCCAAATGGGGTCACAAATTCAGATACAATTGAACAACAAAAAATACTGATATTAACCTGTGTCCACAATTTGAGGGTCCTCATTCCTATATATTACAGGACCTTTTCTTTAGGTATCATGAACCTTCAGAAGGCAGTGTGTCTTCACCCTCCATTTTCTCTAGCCAGCCTATGTCTCATATTCCAGGAATCTGGTCTTCCTAGGGACCTTCCCTGAAAGCTGAATACTGGAACCAGGGAGCCTCCCCACAGTTCTCAGATGGCATTCCCATTCCACCATTATTTGGCATTAGGAAGAAGAGAGGGTGATATTGCTGACTCTTCAGGTGATGTGCCAAAGATGGTAGCTTGATTTTTTAATTTCAGATTCAATATTTTATGTAAAGTTTTTAGATGAAATCTTCTTTAAAAACCTAGAACCTTACCCCCATCCTCTCTCCTCTCCTTTCCAACTTTTCTGACTCAGGACTATGATATGAGGCCTATTTCAAGATGGGAACGGTGGTTATATTCATGGAGTCTAGAAGCAAAGTCATACTGAAGGCTAATAATAGTCTGTATTTTACCTAGGAAGGGAAGTACTGAAGCCTACTGATTTTAAGGGGAAATGCCTCTGCCCGTTTCTGATGTACTTGAAGATAAAGTTCTACTCTGCAGACTTGAATCTCAAAAGGGCCTTTGTATGAACTTCTCAACCCCACCACCCAAAGAAAGAGTCTTGCTGCTCTGCATGGTTGAAGGAGGACTAACAGGCTGAGGAAAGGGTTAAGGAGTAGGACTTGTTAGACAGAAAGCTGAGGCATTCATTTCCAACAACTAAGTCATAGGTGTAGATGAGGAGGCACGTGTGTTACAATGGCTGTGAAGGGAGACTGGGAAAGGCTTTGTTTCTGGTTTGTAAAATGTTTATCTTGACTCCTGGGACAAGGTCCTAACCTGGTTCTTTGTCTTTTGTCTTTTGATCTTCCTTTGACGTTGCAGGTACATGATAGTAGTGTCTAATTAGTGTAGGTGTTTTCTAGGTGATTGAACATTTTTTAAACTATCGTTTAATTAATTTAGAGCGTTTTTCTATCTAGTTATCATATGCTAAACAAAATTAAACTTCACTAAACAACTAAACCTGTTGGAAAATCAAAATTGTTTGTTTTTTCCTCTCCTCCCTCCCCCCACCCCGGCATTTATTATCATGCCTTTTACATTGGTGCTAAAAATACTCTCTGCTTTTATCTAGTTTCTTTTTTGGCACGTATTTATGGACCATTTATGTTATTCCCTGTTTCATATATATAAATCTTGTAAAGCAAATATATTTTAGTGTTTTTAAAGGGTAATTTGATTTTTACCTCTTTTGTGTTCCCTACCACAATGAATACAGGTGTTAAATTCTTTTTGACTTAACTTTAAGTGACATTGACCATAATTGCTAGATACCTATAGGCATCCAAGTCTTTTATATGATGGCCTCAATACAAAGGTATTATTGTTTTCAAGTATCTGGATAGCTCTAATAGACAATTTTATTAAAAATTTGTCAACAGTAGTTTTTCTGGAACAAGTAGCAGTGCAACCAATATAAAAGGATGATTTTCTCTCTGACTTCCCGAGTGATTTCCTGAGGCGCAGTGCAGCACACCTCATGTCCTCCTGTTCAACTCAAAATATTTTTTATTGATGATTTTTCTTTTTACATCACCAAAATTTCTCCCCAATTTTCCTCCCCTTTGCTTCCCAAAGAGCCATCTCACATAATGTTTTTTAAAGAAAAAACATCAGTAAAACTGATCTTGATTGTAAAAAGTTCTGAAAATAATGTTCAGTGTATTACATGCATGAACCTCTCCCACTTTTGCAGAGGGTGAGTGTGTTTGTGTATCTCTGTGGGTGCATTTGTCTTACATCCTGCTTTGGAGTTATGTTCTTTGTAATTTCACAATATTCACTTGATTTTTTGTGATTCTTTCCACTTTTATTATTCTAGTCATATTGTTTCTTGGTTCCACTTACTTCACTATGTATTAGATAGTGTAAGTCTTTTCATACTTTTTTTTCATACTTCTTTTAGTCATCATATTTATAATTTCTCATAATATTACCTTCATGTACCACAATTTGTTTAGTCATTCCCCGTTGTAGGTGGGATGAAATGAGGCACTTGTTAGTTGTTGAAAAGGTTTATGTTTAACAGGTTTATTCTGCCCTAACATGGCAAGGATATATAATAAGTATACCTTCTCTGAAGTAGACCCTTCTTGTGTCCATCTGGAAATACATCTTATCTGGTCACTCAGTCATTGGGGTATAGCAGTTTGTGTAATCATGGGCACCCACCAAGTCTTGAAAGGCATGGAGCCCATCTACCTTGAACTTCTATTGGCCTTAAGTCATAATGCTATATCAGAGCAGCTGGGTTTGGGGCCAGGTGTAGGCAGGGAGGGTGGAGCTTTACCAGGATAGCCATTAGGGAAATTGGGGTAGAAGGAAGTTATATGGGGAGAAAGTTGTTTTAGAGTAAGGGAAGCTGTATCAGGAAATTGCTATTCTACCACATTCCCCAATAAGTGGGCATTTGCTTTGTTTCCAGTTTTTTGCTGTCTCAAAAAGTGCCGCTTTACATATTTTGTTACTTATGGAAACTCTGTTCTTGTCAATAACATTCTATTTATAAACGTAGAAGTAGAATCTCCATGTCCAAAGGTATGGACATCTTAGTCATTTTATTTGCATAATTTCATATTGCTCTCCTGAATGTTTGTACTCATTCACAGGTCTGCCAGCAATACCCCTAGCCTTGCCTGTCTTTCCACAATCCCTCCAACAATGGCTATTCCCACATTTTGTCATCTTTGCCAGTTTTCAAAATAAGAAGTGAAACCTTAGGTTGTTTGGATTTGCATTACTTTCATTAGTGATTAGAATTCTTTCATATGGTTGCTAATAGTTTGCAATTCATCTTTTGAGAACTTTTGTTCATATCCTTTGTCCACTTATCTAGTGAGGAATTGCTATACACACAGAGAAAAGCACATATATACATATGTTATGTGTGTGTACATGTGTATGTGTGTATGTGTGTTTATTTATTTTGGATATCAAACTTTTATCAGGGAAATTTGATACAAAGATTTTTTTTTCCCATTTGACTGCTTTTCTTCCTGTCCTACATGCATTAATTTTGTTTGTGGATAAACTTTTCAGTTTCATTTGATCATTATGTCTTTTGTAATTATTTATATGTTTTGTTTTATTTTGTTTTTTTTTTTTGTTAAGAAGTAGATATTTTGCCTTTCACAGCTATGAGTAAGAAGTGTATTCCTGTTCAACCCAAGGCCCAGATCATTAACCATTTGTAGTGTCTTTCTCAGATATGTGTATAGATACACACACACACACACACACACACACACACACACAAACATGCAATGTGACTTATCTGTTTGTTGTCAGATCAAAATTTCAACAATAGACAATTTTCATCCTTTTGATTTTTCCTTTGAATATAATTAGGACAAACTCTATAGCATGATTATTTGTCTCATTTTCAGTCACCTCATTCAGGAGTTTAGATCAACAAAACCAGAAGTCCAATCCTTATCCCTATCTTGTTTGCCAACTTGTTGATTGTCTTAAAATCTCAAAGTTCTTTTGATTTATGTTTCTCTTACTATTTAGACCATTTTTTAATATGGTTGTTGATAGTTTCTATTTTTTTTAAACTGCTTTTATTATTTTCTCCACTTAGCTATTGGGGAGTATCATTTGGTCCTAAATATTTGTAATGCGGAGGCACTATAAGATTTCTCATTAAGATCAGGAGTAAAAAATAGGTTTCCTTGAGCCAGCCCTACCAATCCAACTGTTAAAATTTCAGTGTCAGCACTTGTACCTCAGACAAAATTTCATTGTGACCATTAACACCTGAGAAATGGGCAAATGCTACAAATCATCGTTTGATTAGTTGTTTTATTAATTCCTAGACTTAAGAAAATGATGGAAGAAATGTTAATAATGCATATTAAATTTAAAAGTGTGTACTGCACAATTTTCTCCTTGGAGAACTGGTTTTTAAACATTTACCAGGACATTCCAAGATGCTTATTACTACTAGTATTATTTGATATTTGCATGTTAGAAATGCTAACTATAGAGATAAGAAAAGGAAATGGAATTAAGAAATAACTAGTCAAGGAGAAAATGAAATTTTCTTTATTGGAAACAATAAACACCACAGAATATACAGAAAATGGTAACAACTAATAATTTAAAGTCATAGGATAAGATCAGCATTCTTTATGTATTAATAGAATCTAGAAATAGGAATTAGAAAAATTCAGTTAACTACAAAAAGGAGTATCTTACCTACTGATTTACCAAGATGAATTCAGGACTCACAGCAATACAACTTAGAAACAGTCTTTGTCAAAAATAAAGGAATTTGTAAATAATTTGCAAAATAGT
Organism: Gymnobelideus leadbeateri; assembly: GCA_011680675.1. Taxonomy (NCBI): domain Eukaryota; kingdom Metazoa; phylum Chordata; class Mammalia; order Diprotodontia; family Petauridae; genus Gymnobelideus; species Gymnobelideus leadbeateri. The sequence continues at coordinate 302,636 of WOXC01009709.1, read as the reverse complement.
CCTTGTTCTGTATGCTGTAACAGCATAAGAATTATGATACCTAAATTAATTTATATAGTCACATTATTCATAATATTCAAACCATAAAGATTCTACCATTGAGCTAAACAGCATATAGTTATTCAAAATAATTAAGGTCAATGATTTCAACAGAGATAATGAAAAATAGGCAGGGAGAAATAATAGCATAGCTTTATTAAATCATAAATTGTTAAAGTATTTATTTTTGAAATTGTTTGGCATTGGCTAAAAGTCGATCAAAAAGAAAAGTAAATCGATAAGACACAATAGATAAACAAGAAAGAAACGAGTATAGTGTGTCAGTCTTCTGTAATCCCAAGAACACAAAACTTCAGAGGAAAGTTCTGACAAGAAATAGGGCGGGGGGCGGGGTGGCAGTGAGGAGAGTGGACAATTTGGCAGAAAATAGCCTTAGACCAATATTTTACACTGTCTACTCACCAAATTTTTGATGGGATAGAAATCTTAATATAAAAGGTCAGGTCATAAGAGACCATAATGAAACTTCAGGTTTGTGGGATATTGCTTCAGCTAACAGGCTAGAGAAGATCCCTCAGTAAACCCCACAGTAAACATTTTTGATTACCTAAAACTAAAAAGCTTCATTGAATGAACAAAATCAATGCATGTGGAATATAAAGACACTTTTTATATATTTTTTAAAGAATATAAATATTTTTGAGTGAGGAAAATAGTATCACATACATTGGATAAAAATCTCATTTCCTTTTTTGACAGATTTATTAGACATGATCTGTGGGTAGATAAATTCAGATATATAAACAAATTTAAGGAAGGCATTTGAGAATTTCTTTATGCTGTCCTTCTAAAGAAGATAGAAATATATGGGCTAAGTAATATGATAGTAAAGTAGACTCAGAATTTACATGAATATTTATTTTTAGGTCAGTATCAAAGCTCTGGTAGGTTACCCCAGTGATCTGTACTTGCCCTTCTGCTAGTTAATATTTGAAGGCATGACTTGGAGGGAGACTGATGGCTTTTTAGGGAATGAGGGAACAAATTATGCAAAGCTGAGCACAATGGCTAACAAAGATTTTCTGACAAGAACATTGGGCTTAATCAATAATAAACTGAAATAGGGAGAAATGTAGTTTTATAGCTGGTTTCAGAAAATCAACTTTCAGTCAGGGAGGTGTGGAGAGACAGAGGTTTATTCAATTTTTTTTTTCCTTTGAAAGAGAAAAAAAATTAAGTATTTCAGGTTGAGAACTAGATCTGTTTGTTGTAAAGTTTCATAATAGGCTACAATATAAAATAATTAAGCTCAAGGTAACAATACAAAAAAGATTAGTTTATTGAGAGTAGTTAACATTTCACATTTTAGACTAATATTAATTTATAGCTCTACTGATGAAACATGAAGTTTTAACAGTTCTGTTTTATGGACAATTTTTAAACATAATGCCACCTTAGTCATACTCTGGGCATATGTTAATTTGGATAGTTGAAAGGTAAACTTTTGATGGAAGATTTCTTACTTGAAACTTTCCACAGCATTAATATAGTATGCCAAATGTAATTTATGGAATCAAAAAACTTTGCCTCAAAAAATAGGGGGAGAGAATTTATTAAGTATTTATTGTGTGCCAAGCGCTGTGTTAAGATAGAAGTGCTTTACAAATATTACCACACAAATGTCCTCAGAACGCTGTTAGGTAGGAGTTATTATCTGCATTTTACAGTTGAAGAAATAGGGATTGGTAACTTACCCAGGGTCACATAGCTAGGAAATGTCTGAGGCTGGTTTTGAACTTGTCTTCCTTACTCCAGGTGGAGCCCTTTGTCAAATGCCCTCGTTTGGTCCAGATCTTGAAGAAACTCAAAGGTCCAAATTCCCACATGTAATAAGGAGAAGACCTAAGATTTAAATTTAGGTCTTCTTCATATCCCCAGCTTTACATGATGTTGCCATAGATAGGTACAATTAAAAACAACAACAACAAAACTAGTTAATATGCTAAAGTATATTAAGTTAAATAAAAAATTAAACTTAAAATGTTTTATATTCTTAGTACATTTAGAGTAAATTATAAACTCATTGCTTTTATTTCAACAGTTAAATGCATCTTTGATCTAAATGAATCTTTGATTATAAACCTATGCCTATGTGATTCACATCTTCTCATACATCTTCTATAAATATTCTTTCTATCCTTAAAATCTTCTTAAAGGCATTTCAGCATTTTGTACACAGAATGGAAATACTTAATGTAATCATTTTTTTTAACCCTTCACTCCTACTGATCCATCTCCTTTTCAGATAATACATTTTATACATTATATGTATATGTGAATTAATTTGTGATTAAATTTGTGAATTAATTGAAAATGTGCTACCACTAATTTATGCCTACTTTGTCTTTCTCCATTGCCATTGGTTTACTTTAGTTTTAATCATTTGTTCTGTGATTCATTTGTCAAATAGCATCACTGGAAAAAATATTGATGCCAAAAAGACATTTGTTTTATATATGTGACAGGGAGCAGGCTGCTAGTATGGGTTTTTTTGTTTGTTTTTGTTTTTGGCATTTTTCCAGTATTAATAGGTATAGTAAAAACTGTTTTCTTAGAAAATGTTATATTTTAAAATGTTTATATTTTTTTGTTTGGATTTGCCTTACCCTGCATCATTATTGTTTTTTGTAATGTCTATCCTTTTCTCCTTGTTTCTTCCCTAATCTACCTCTGGTTTAAAAATTATAATCCAGACAATTACATGTATAAAATTTTTTGGTAGCAAATATATGAAAAATTTGATTGCAGAAGTTGATTTAAACTGTAGGAACATAGTAGCATGTTTCTATTAATAAAAGTATGACTTGGAACAAATTAAAAGGTGACTAAAGGAATCAAATCATTATAAAATAGTACTTTTGTTTTTAGCTTAACTCTAAAATGTCAGATATTTAGCAAAATATTTGTGTGTGTGGTTATTATGCCCATTTTTGATTGATTGCTATCAGGGTCCAATGTTAGGTAAAATTGCAGTTTTACTGTTGTGAGATTCATTCAGAAAATACAGAAAATAAGCAGTTTAGTTTATTTAGGCACCAAATCAGTTTTCTCTAGACGTGCTTCTGGTTTATGAAACACTAGAAAGGGAAAAAATAGACAACTTTGCTAATGTTAAAAATATGAATTATAAAATGAGAGAGTAGTGGAGACTTTAATGTGATTCTTTAACAAAATGAAAAAATATTTTTAATTTGAATACAGTCTGTTGAAAGTAAAATTTTTTGAACAGCCTAATTGTACCATGAATGTGCTCCCATTCCTCAGTTTTGTTTTAGGAGATAAAAACAGGTAGGTTTTATTTTATTTTTATTTTATTTTATCAAGGTCAAAAATGCTTTCTGCTGCTAGTAGTGCATACATTTTCATACTGGACTGAGGCTTCATAGTAGATTTTTTTTTTTTGCTTTTTTTTTTTTTTTTGGAGGGGGGGATGGCAGGGCAATTGGGGTTAAGTGGGCTTGTCCAAAGTTACACAGCTAGTAACTGTGTAAGTGTCTTGAGTTTGAACTCTGGTCCTCTTGAATCTAAGACTGGTGCTCTACTCACTGCGCACCTAGCCGCCACAGTAGTAGAATTTTTTTTCTTTTTGGAGGGCAATTGGGGTTAAGTAACTTGCCCAAGGTCACATGGCTAGGTCTTTTTTGTTTGTTTGTTTGTGCATGTTAAGTGTCTGAGGCCAGAACCGAACTCAGGTCCTTCTGACTCCAGGGCTGGTGCTCTACTCACTGCGCCACCTAGCCACCCCCAGTAATAGAATTTTTAAGACTTTTGGGAGGCAGAATTTAGTTTCTCTTCCATTTGCTCAGCTACCAACCATTTGATCAGTTGAAAATCCACAATATCTAATGACTATAAGATGACCAAGGTTTCCCTTTTTGGGTGTAACAGATGTAGATTCCTTATGAACTGTGATATTTTAATTCGTTTTTAACAATAGGAAAAAAAACAATTTGGCCTGCTGACCTGATCAGTATATTTAAGAAGGATTTTATGTTCACTTCCTACCTTAGCAGTTCATGTGTATATGAGTGGTTATAATGTTTTTATGGTTTTGGTAAATAATATATGCTACTACTTAGTCGTGAAAGGAATGTAGAAGCAATATATGCTTTAAAAAATATTACTAGCATATGTAACTTTTGAGAAGTTTATAGATTCTCCTTTTTGGTCCAGGAAGCAGTACCTTTGATCTAATATAGTTGTTGATTAATAAACATTTATTAAGCACCTAATAATGTATCAGGCACTATTCTAAGTAGTTGGGGTTCTAAAGAAATACAAAAGACAGTCCTTGTAACTACCTTTGCTTTTATTTTTATTTTCTTATTTTTTTGCTTTTTGGAGGGCTGTTTGGGTTGAGCAACTTGCCCAAAGTCACATGGCTAGTGAGTATGTCAGGTGTCTGAGGCCGGATTTGAACTCAGGTCCTCCTGACTTCAGGGCCATGGTCTATTCATTGTGCCACCTAGCCACCCCAACCTTTGCTTTTATATTTGTGTAACCAGCACTTAGCACGGTGATTGTCATATATTCAGTGCTTTATAAGTGCTTTCTAGCTGGCCATCCCTTCACCCATTTCTTTATCCATTAATTAATTTATTGAAAGACTAACAGGAGTCAGATTCCAGTCAGTCAATAAATATTTATTAAGCATCTACTATTTGCCAGGTACCATGCTAAACATTAGGGATACAAAGAAAGGCAAAAGATAATCCTTGACCTGAAGGAGCTCACAGTTCAATGGAATAGAAAATATGGAAACAGGTATAAACAGGATAAATTGGAGATAATTAACAGAGGGAAGGCACTAGTATCAAGGCTTTCTGTAGAAGGTGAGATTTTAGCTGAAGTAATCAAGGGAAACCCAGAGAGATAAAGAGGGAGAGAATGCTAGTTAGAGGGGACAATCAGTGAAAATACCCATTCTAGGTAATTCCCTAAGATCATAAACTAGAGAAGGTGTCATCATGCTTTGTAGAGGGACTTTCTTCATTCTTATACCATTGAAATTGCAGGCCAAGCCTCATTGTCACTATTTCACAAATAATCTCCGAAGATTTCTTAATGACCTAAGCCTATTTTGAGATAAACTTTCTGATTATAACTTAGCAAACATCATAGTTATAAGGTTTATTTTTAAAATAGGCATGTATTAAATTAACATGTACTGCTGCATGAAAAAGAAAAATGTTCCCCTTGCACCTTTGGAACAAATCTTAAACAAATTTCAAAATAGCTTATAGATAGTTTTATATAGTTACTAGGCATTTGGCTGGGAGGATTATAATTATTATATATTGTTTATGCAGAAGAACAATCAGTCATGAAACCCAGTAGAATTTTTTAAATAGCTTTTAATTCTCTGAAGTCTTTTGTGATCTTCCTAACTGCTAGTGCCTCAAACTACAATATAGTTAGCCGCTTTGTATTTAAACTCATTACATTCTGTAAATATTTATATATGTTTCTTTTGTCTTCCCCATTAAAAGACACCCCTTTCCATCCAAGTAGGGTTTTTTTATTCTTTGTATTTTATTCTCTCCACTCAAATGCCCCTAACTGATAGTAGAACTTTAACAACCATTGATTGGTCTGTTCTAGTATTTAGCTGTTGGTAAAGACATGAAAATTCTTTTTTATAGGCCATTGGGTGTTAAATCCAACCACTGGGGCCCTATCTCAGTAGGGATTATGTTTGTTGGTTTAGGGAACTTGTGGTAAGGAAAACTATTAACTCAGATCTGAAATTCCTAGGGGTACTGAGAATCTTAGTTTCCCAGGTTTATAATGACAGAGGTGAAATCTAAAGCCAAATCGACTTGACTCCCAAGTCAGAAATGGTGAGGTCAAGATTATGTTTCAGGAGTCATACTTTGGCTTTTATTTGTGACTGTTATGAATGGATAAAATATTTTAATAAATCAGTTAGAACAAAAATTAATGGGTAAGATGTATTAAATGGCATCTTGCCAGAACAGTACTTTGCATCTTGCCTAAAAATACTGCAGCTAAGCATTTGACAAATACAACATTCAATGATGTTTTTAAATGTTGTTATTTCAATATTCAGTGATGTTGTTAAATCAGGGAAGATTTAAGGAATTGAGCAGAAGCAGTCATATATGTTATCCCTTGTTTCAGAGTAATGATGGCAATTCTTAGATGTCATCTTCCTAGAAATGGGTATATTTTACTAAAAATACTAACTAAACAGTAGACCACCAGCAAAAGACCGTGTATTTGAAGATTTGACTAAAAAGAAAAATAAAATAAACCCACTGGAATTTTGAACAGGCAAAGCCTCACAAGTGACAATAGTTTTGTCACTTTTGTTTCATGCAAAAAAAGCAGTCACTCACTTTGTGTATGGCAGTTCTTTTTAGCTTTGTTTTTATGAGATACAGTGGTTTCTTATTTCAAGGATTTCCAAAACACTTGTTTTAGTGCAGAGTATACTTAACAACATGTCATGGAGCACTTTTAAGGATGATGGAGGAGATTACAAAATCAAATAATGTTAGACTGAAAAGTTTGCATATCACCTACTATACATTTGGAAAGAGTATTTTCAAGCCTAGTCATTTAAATTGTTAATTATTATATTCAGGAGAATTATTCACCTTCCACATTCTATAATAGCATAAAGATAATTGGGGATAGAAACTTCTATATTAAAAGTAGAATCAGTAAAGCATTTTAATTTCAAAGTTCTTCAACTTTTTTTTTTCTAGACCCTTTTCATGTCTCTAAGATTTTAGGGCTGCTTTGGTCTCATATCAAATTACAGGTATTACCGAAGCAAATGGTAAAATGACACAAAATGACACCACATTTGTACTTTGGAACATTTAATCAAATAATAAGAGATCAATTTCTTATATAATTAGCTAGCCTTTTTTGAAAATCTTATGATACCCTTTTTCTTGAGGCACAGTTCAACTTTGTTTTCACAGGGTCTGATTTCTTGGTTTAGTACTTGCCCTCATATGCTTCCCTTGTTGCTGGGCAGGCTTTGTGGAAACAGTGTCTCATTGGTTTTCACACAGCTACTTTTTAGAGCCAATCAGAGAGTGAGTGAATTTCAGTTCTCTACTAGTACTGAAGTAGGGAAGCATGGAATGATTTATTTTTCCTGTTGAGAGAGTATGTAAGCTAAAGGATATGGCTGTAGCAGGCTCCCTCTGGGGTATGTTTGAAATATTACAAGGTTCATCTGTGTTTGAGGGAGGGAACATGGTTTAAAAATGGGTTAATCTATAAAACACAGAGTTTAAGCTTTAAAAAAAAATGTTCCAGTGGTAAAAAAAAAATACCTTGTATTTATTTTGTAATTTATATATTGAATGGGAAATTGATGTAATAAAGGGAAAATCTCAAACATACATGGAGACTTATTTTGTAATAAAACCATTTTCCTTTATGCTTAGAAGAGGTGATTCAGATCTTTCTGTAATTTTTTCCAAGGGAGTAAGTAGGTCACATTTAAAGTAGTTGCATTTATATGTGTTTACAACAGATTATTTTAAAAGCAAAATCAAGATGCATCTTCACTAGGAATTGGGAATTTTAAACTAATTAGATCTGTTAAATTAGTTTAGCACACAATAAAGCACCACAGAGGAACATAGGAATCTTTTAAAAAACCAGGGTGAAAATTCAAGTTAGCTTATAGTAAAGCAACATTACTGGTAGGTGGACAAAACAAACCCTTTTATATTGAATTTAATATTAATTTTCGTTTGTCCCTTTTTATTTATACATGCTATAATGTTGAGCTTAATTTTTAGGCATACTCATTTTCACACTGTACATGTTTTCTAGAGTAATGTAACCTTGTTCTGGGACTATTGGTTCCCTAGATAGCAATTCATTCCACATCTAGAAAAATTGATTGTCAGTCATTAAACTCAGAATAGTTTTCATTAGCCACACACGACTTATTAAACAATTTTATATTATTTTGTATTATATTTATTGTACTGTGTGCAAATAGTAGACTTGAACTTTGATAAATACTGTATTCTAGATTACTTATATTATGCAAAGAACCACATTGCATCAGTTTGGGTTCTTTGTTTTGTTTAACTCTCCTTCTCTGTGACCTTCTCTTTGTCTGTCTCCTGTTGCCAGGCAGGATTCAGAAAGCTGATTGCTCATTGGCTGACTTGTGAGCAGCTCTTGAACAGCTTCTTAAAATTCTTGAGCTTTTTGAGATGGCCGATTGTAGGCTAATACTTTTTTTTCTTTGTTGTTTCCTTGCAGTGATTTTTTTTTTTAATGGAACAGAGAGAAAATGTAGAGTTTGGTATAGAAAACAGCCTTTTAAAATTTTACTTAAGGAGAAATTTTAGTTTTACCAGTTCATTCTTGGTTATTTTAATACTTTGGTAGAGTGAAAAAGCCTTTCTAATGCTGAAAGATATTTTATTATAGATAAATTATTTCCAGAAAGCTTCTAGAAATTTTCAGCCTCAATATATAATACAGGCAGAGAGAATTGTTAGAAATATTTTAAATTGCTCTATCAAATGATATTTATACATTTCTTTATGTTTCTGTCATAAGAGCAAAAATAGTTAAAGGCACAAGTTGTTTAAACTTTTTGGATATTTACGTCTGGCATTGGGAGCAGTCTTCTGTTCTAAAATGTAAGCATTTTATATCCTGAAAAAAAACTGATGATATGCAAAAACTACATGATGCTGATATTAGTAGCCAAAAGGTGATTTTTCTTATGTAGAATGATTATGATAATAAAGTCACCAGCATGAAAAGGATCCAAAATGATACTTATTTAAAACATTTTAACATTTCGTTTGTTAGTATTTAGCCTACACTGCCTAACTCAGAGAGAGGTGCCACCCTTTTTTGATATGTAGCCTCTCTGAAAATTCCTTTTATTGATGCAAAACAGATTTCCAGAACAAGATAGCTGATTGGCTTGCACAAATATGGCTAAACCGGTCTGAACTGGTTTGCCAGATACTACTTCCTTGTTACTTCGATTTTGTTTTTCATTGCCTTCTGTGCTGTAAAAGATCTGTTAATGGCTGCAGTATGCTCCCTTGTGGGTATGGATGGTAATTCTTTAATTTTCTCTACAATTCAATATAATAATATATTTATAAATCAAATAATAGTTTTGTGATAGAAGTAGTTATTTAATAATAGTTCTTGATTGTGCTTGCTTTTTATTGAATTGTTCTGTGATTTTATAGGGTTCTGGGTATTAAGAAAGTAAGTTCCTATTTCATATTATAATTACCAGGTTAAAAAATTCCTAGAGGATCCTTCCTGTGTATGATATCTTTGTTTTGGTGGCATTATTGTAGATAATAATGTTAATAAGTTAACTCTGTATTTTAAATGGTATGAAGATATATATATATATATACACACACATATATATACACCTATGTTAAGAATATTTACTTTTAGATTAATTGTGCACAGCTATTAGTATATAGTATTTTTGTAATAACTAAAGTGAGAATCATATGCCAAAATGCCTTTTCTTTTCCTATTTGCTTTATTATTGCATGTATTACTTAAAAGAATTTTTGGTCATTCAAAAATCTAGTTGACAAAATTTTAAAATTACAAATTAACTTAGTTTTATATTTCGAGTTGCAAAAACAAGATATCTACCGACATTGATTGTCACTGCCCTCTTGACCCAAGTCCCCTTTGAGCCATTTGCAGCCACTTAGAGTCATTTTTGAAGATGGACTGAATAGGGTCCAGGAGAGTGAAGAATTTTGTGGCTACCCCCACAATATCCTTTTATCCAGTACTCTAAAATTTTTTTGTAAAACAATATTTTTAGAAGTAACCCTCTGTATATAACACGAGTAGCTTTGTCCCCATTTTACAGGTCAGAAAACTGAGGGTCAGAAGAAATGACATGCTAAGGGGCTGTAGAAATTTGAACCCAAACCTAGGTCCCCTGATTTAAAAACCCTTATGCTTTTCACCATACCAAGCTAACTTTCACTTTGTAGTTATCTGACTCAACCATTTCTAGAAGCTTCTGTTCTCTCCCAGGGGCATAAGACCCTTTGGTCTTATGGAGGCCAATTTCATATCCTTTAATGTATGGTGACATGACCCTAGGACTCCAGCTTATGTGTGTAAATCCTTCAGTATAATGCCAGAGACCATGCAAGAAGCTTTTGTTAGCTTCATTGAAGCTGTTCAGTAAGAATGACTCTGGCCTGTTCTTGAAAGTAAGAGATCCCATAGCTTGTGAGGCCCAACTCAGGAGTACAGTTACCTACTTAGCAAGCCCCAGGAAATCCTACAGTCTGCTGGCCACTCTGGCACTCCTTTTCCTTGTGACTTATTTATAAAAATCAAATTTTTGTAAAATTCTTGACTTCCCAGAACATTTATAATCTAGGTGCTAGAAAAGGGGAGAAAGCAGTTGTTGGAGGCTTACCTGAGGTTTTCATTATTTTACTTCTTTGTTTCTTATCTGTGTCTCCACACATAGATGGCTTTTGTTACTGAGGTATATGTATCTCTTAAGACTTATTTTAGTCTTTAGACTTAATTATGGACATCCTAGGGCTATTAGACTTCTCCTTTACCCTGTTTTTCTTAACTAAGCAACAATAAATTGCATAGGGAATCATATGAAGCAGTTAGTAACTTCTGATTTTAGATTGTGATACAAGTAGATTGCTCTCCTTTAAGTACTCTTTTTCTTAATTCCCTGGTATTTGAAGCTGGAGGTAGTATAAATATTTATGTGTATCGAATTGCCAGAGATTTTTTCTTAAATTCCCTAATGTATTCAGTTCAATTCAGCAAGCATTTATTAAACCCTTAACTGTAATAAGAAACAACAACAACAACAAAAACCCAAACAGGTTCCTGAAGGAACTTAGATTTTCTTGCAGTGGAAATTTCATATATATATATATGCACACACACACATATCATGTGTCTCTATGTGTCTGTGTGTACATATATTGATAGAGACTTAAATTTAGAGTTAAGAAAGATTAGAAGTAGGGGCTTCAGTTAGGGAGCTGGGAATGAAATGAGGAAAACTTCAACTACAATGGTAAAAAAAAAATGAGCAGAGAGAAAGAAGAAATGTGAGAGATGATATGAAAATAGAATATGTGAGACTTAATGACTGATTGGTTGTCAGTGAGAGGGAAGGAGCCAAGAGCTAAGGATGATTGGGTGGTGAGGAACTTATTAACTCTAAGGATGGTGGTACCCAAAAGAGGGGAGTTAGGAAGCTCCCAAACTGTCAAGACTCCTTAAGATTTTTTTTTAGTAGTTCTTAGTTTAATTTTTAAAAATTAGTTTGGTATTTTGTTAATTTATATAGTTTTATCCTAATCCTTCATTTCTTTAAAATTTTCAGCCTTGCTGACTAAATATAATTGTGCATAGTATATTCTGACTGTTTTATTTCCTTGTTGTGATTTTACCATGTTTGTTTTTATTAGTAATTTGATTTTCCTACACCCTTTTCATCAGGTTTGCTAAAAGCTTATTAATTTTGTTAGTCTTTATAGAGAACTAGCTTCTAAATTTTGTGATCATTTACTGCATTTTTGTTTTCTAGTTTATTTTTCTCTAATTTTTAAGATCTTTTTTTTTTTGCTGATTTTGGTGCTACTTGGATTTTCTAAAAAGTTAAATAATGCTCTTATTCTCTTTATTCATGTTCTCAGAAATACATTTTTTTCCTTTGAGGACTATTTTTTGCAATTCAAAAACCTTTTATAATTTGTTTCATTTTTATGCTTTTTTACAGTTCTTTTTCCTATGATATGTTCTTTGACTTATTCATTATAGCAAATCATTCTTAAGTCCCCATGTAGGTCTATATCCCTTTTGTTTTAATTTCAGTAACATTGGTAAATAATGTACTTGTTTCTACACTTTTTAAAACATTTACTTACTATTTCTTTGTGCCCTGGCACATGGTTTATTTCTACAAAGGTACTATATAATATTGAAAAATCTTCACAATCTTGAATGCTAACATCCAGAGAATGTCCTTCCTTTTCCAGCTCTAAATTCTCCCAAGTATATTCAATTCTATATTTTCCCTCTGTTAGATTTATCTAGGTCTGAGAAAAGAACATTAAAGACTCCTATATGATTATTAATACTATGTCTTTTAGTGATAAAGATAATTTCCTTTATGATTTTAGATGCTGTACATATTAATTGGGGCTTTAAAAAATTGGTATGGTCATTGTTTATGATTCCTTTAGGTATAAGGAACTCTCCCTATTTTTTTTCTTTTTTCTTCCCCCTTTACTGCCCCCCACCCCCACCCCCAGACTTACTTAGACAAATATATACTTTTATTAGCACATGCAAGTAGTTGGCATAGTAGTCTGGAGGTAAGAGAAAATTGTCCCTCTATCCCTATACCCCTTAATGGAAAGTGCAAGGGATAATCTCAAAGAATCCCACCACATTCAGCATATGAGAAGAAAGAAGAAAAGTTTTATCTCTTGATGCTGTGAATTTTTAATTTTGCTTGTATTAGCACAATTGCAATGCCTGATTTTATGGATTCATCATGCATATGTTTTTTCTTACCTCTTATTTTCATTTTATACATGTCTTTGCTTTTTAGATGTATTCTGGTATACCACATTTTGTTAGGTTTTGTTTTCATATCATTTTGTCGTTTTCTTTCATTTTAATGGATTGTTTAGTCCATTCACATTTTAACATTATGGTCACTAAACTTGTGTTTTTCTCCATTTATGTTGTGATGTTTTGTTTTGGTCCCCAACCACAACCTACTTTAAAAAAATTTATTAAATGAAATTTAAAAAAAATCTTACTTAAGGCCAAATAAAATGAGCATTTCTATGTAGAGAGCAGAACAGAAAAACAGAAATGCATTTACATCCATGAATTTTTACCTCCTACAGTTTTCTTCTCTTTGCAAGGGAGGAAATTTGTACAACAAATTGATAGTGTTTATTTTCAAAGCTGTTTTGGGAAACTTGCATTGCAAAAAGAGAAGCAAACCAACCGACAGCTTGAGATTTCTGCCAATATTATATCGTAATAGATAAGAATATTGTCCTTTTAAAAAATGGTCCACCTAAAAGAACCTTTGTTACCAGAGGATACTTGAATGGAAGCACTACTTCATTAATTCAATTGAATTTTTTTATAAAGTGCCTGGTAATTCTAATTTGACAACTGGGCATAATATAGTGCATCTGTTAATTTGAATGTCTTAACTTGAATGGTTTATTTATAAGCCCTATTTTTAGAAAATTTTGTATAGAATTTTGTAAAAGTTAGAATATCCACTTACTTAGACTATCACTTTTGTTTGGTTCTGTCTTCTACTTCTGGTGAAGTAACAAAAGCATACTTGGATAGGTAACTTGTTTATAATAGGGAATGAATTTAAGTGTTCAGTATTTAAAAAAAAAATACAATCCTTTTTACATTGCTTAAAACAGAACATCTTTATTTATTTATTTATTGTTTTGGAGGGCTATTGGGGTTAAATAAACTTGCCCAAGGTCACACGGCTAGGTTTTAACATCTTTATTTTAAGATCAATCCACAAACACCACTATTTTGTGTTTTATATTTTATAAACATTTAGAAAGTCCTTGTCTGTTATTCTCTTTAAGTTCAAAATAAGGTGTTCAATCATGAGCATTTTGGATTTTATGCCTGCCCCACATTTACTTTAAATTTATAGTGCTTTTGTCCCTGTGGCCTCATCCCTCTTTATCTTGTCTGCTTCAAATAAACAGAATGAAATTTCTGAGATCTTTTCCTCTTAAAATTTTGAGATTTTAGTATTCCATAATTTTATTCTTTTCATAATTTCATGTCCCAGGTTATTGACAGTTTGTTGCCCTGCGTCCACCCATCTTCTTTTTCCCTTCATATCTGGGTACATAAATTACACGTGAATTTTCTTTTTAAATTTTAATTTATACATTTTGATTTTATGTCACCTTTTTTTTCTTACAGTAGTTTTCCACTTTCTCTTACCATCACTTGTAATAAAGAATTTTTTAAAAAGGAAAAAAACACCAGGTTAGCAAACTGAATACCAAATTTGACAGTATATATACTGCCATCGTTCCTCTCCTACCCCATAAAGAAAGGTGGGAAATGAGGTTTAACCTTTTTTTTTCTCAATTTTTCAGTGAAATTTGGTAGATTGAGTTATAGCTATTGAGATAGCATTAAAAGCTATTAAAATAGGTTTTCGTTCAACAAACATCTACTTTATGTAAAACTGTGATAAACACGGAAGGCTATGATTGAGACAAGTAACAGGTGTTTTATAGATGAACATCATCCTATGATCTTGGAAAATAATTCCTAAAACAAAATAGTATTTTCACACTTGAGTAAATTTATTATTTTCCTCTGTGCATGCAATTACAGAACATTTATTCCCAGTCGGCATGTATGATCCTTGTCTATGTTCTCTGATAGATCTCTGATAGTTTTACTAGATGTATTCCTCAGATTTTTTAGTGTTTCATAATTAGTGAAACACAAGTTGTATGTCTTTTTAACTCTCTTACTGCATGACTGACCAACCTCCTTTTCCCATTATATATTTCCTTGATGATCTCCCTTGAAATAACAGCTTATTTTTACAGCTTTTATTTGAAGTTTACCTCTTAATACTAGATTAAAAGTTCTCACTTAGAGGATTTTTAGGGCAAAAATACTCAACCATTTAAGGCAATTTTTACAATTTAAGACTATGATTGTAGTTGGTAGTTCACATTAACCCCCCACACACACACACACACATACACAATCCTAAATCCTTAAAATAAGGACTTTTGTTATGTTTAATCTTATTATATTAATTTTTCTAATTGCTTCTATTATACTTGAGAGGAAATCCTATTATAAACACTATATATAGTTGTTAAATCTAGAGGAGTGACACTGTCAATTTCATAGTTGGAATTGAGGGTGATTTTATAAGCTGGCTATACATTAAAATGATCTCTTCTCATTTGGGATGTTGCCAGTAAATCACAAGATTTAGAATAGAAACAAGGAAGAACATTCATACAAATTCTGCCTACAACATTCTGTAACTTCTTTGACATTGCCTTTGCTTGAAGAATTCCAGTGATGCCTTCAACACATATGATAAGCTATTGAACTTTTAGATAGTTTTATTAGAAACTTTACTTTGTGTATAGCCAAAAATTTCTACTCTGCAGCTTTTACTCATTAGTCTCATTTTTGCTGTGTAGCACCAAGCAGAGCAAGACTAAATTCCTGTTTCACAAACTCTTTAAGAGAGACTTGTCAGGGGCGGCTAGGTGGCGCAGTGAATAGAGCGCCGGCCCTGGAATCAGAAGGACCTGAGTTCGCACCTGAGTTCGGAGCCGGCCCTTTGACACCTAATCCACACAAACAAAAACCTAGCCTTGTAACCTTGGGCAAGTTACTTAACCCCAATTGCCCTAAAGGGGCGGCTAGGTGGCCCAGTGAGTAAGAGCGCCGGCCTCCGAGTTGGGATGACCCGAGATCAGATCCGGCCTCAGAAAATGAGCACCCACGCATACATAATGACTAGCCCTGTAACCAGGGAGCAAGTTACTTAACCCCAATTGCTTTAAAAAAAAAAGAGAGACTTGTCATTGCCTCCCAAGGTTTCCAATGTGTTCACATTTCAGTGAGTTACTCCTTAGTGATCCAAATCAGGTCTAGATTATCAGTGTTCTAATGATTAATTATTAAGTCTTCAGCTACTTTTAAAAATTAAACCCTGATTAAATCAAGAATGGTAAAAGTAAAAAATAATAAAAAAATAAAAAAGCTGGGGCGGCTAGATGGCACAGTGAATAGAGCACCGGTCCTGAAGTCAGGAAGACCTGAGTTCAAATCCAGCCTCAGACATTTAACATGGTAGTTGTGTGACTTTGGGCAAGTCACTTAACCCCAATTGCCCTCCAAAAATAAAAATAAATAAATAAAAAAGCTGCTGTAGAGACAATGAACAAGTCCCAGATTAGAATGCCAGGTTTATAATCTGTTTCCTAAAGTCACCATACATTTCTTCTTTCTTGGTAGAAAATCAAGCAAGAAATCAATCATACATCAGTCATTTCACTCTCTGATCTCCTTAGGTCTGTGTATCTTCACCTTTACCCCGGCCATTTTCTGCCCTGCTTCTGCTTTAAGCTGGACCTTCAACCATGCCTAGGAAGTGCTAAAGCACTCTGTTATGAACTTTATGAGCTCATGCATCCTCATCTTTACACTGGCCATTTTCATCCTGCTGCTGACCCTCCAGATCAGACCTTCAGAGACTATTTCTGGGAAGAAGCTAAGACACTCAGATCTGAACTCCCTGGACCCATTTATTCATCCTCATCTTTACTACCCTGACCATTTTCAGATCTGTTGCTATGAAGATTTCCTATCTTCCACCTCTTTAAGTAATTAAATTAACTCAACCATTAGCTTTGTAAACATGTTAGTGGTATGCCCTACAGTTTCATTCATCATCCCTTCCTAGACCAAACACCTTTTCCTGGCCACCAGTAAGGGAATATTCTCTGTCCCTCTTATAATATAAGCTTTTGGACAGGGAACGTCTCACTTATGTATTCGTAGCCCTAGGGCTTAGCATTGTGTTTGATATATATTAAACATTTTAATAAATAAACACTTTTTCATTTATCCCCTTAGTACCTATTGTATGCCAGGCAGTATGCTAGGTACTTCAGAATGGAACAAAAGTTAAATAGTTTCTGATATTAAGGAAGCATGCAAACACAGGTAAAACATATTAGCAGCTCAGGGGGTAGGAAAGGCCTTTTTCTGAGTCTTGGAGGAAATTAGGGATTCTAATAGAGAAGGAGACTGTTCTGAGCATAGAGGAATAGTCAGGCAACAAGCACTACAATATGCCAGGCACTGTGCTAAGTTCTGGGGCTACAAAGAAAGGCAAAAATAAAAGCAAAACAATTCTGCTCTCTAAGAGTATATATTATAATGAGGGAAGCAACATGTAAATATGTACATAGAAGAAAAGGTCAGGTTGTAAAGGTCTTTAAATATCAAATAAAGGATTTTATATTTCATCCTAGAGGCCATAGTCATTGGAGTTTATTTGAAAGAGGGGAGTGGGTGAGAAGAGGGCAGGGAGGTATAATTTGGTCAGAGGTAGGGTAGGGAGACCAAATAGTTGGCTATAATATTCCTATGTATCTTTTTCCATTAATCCCTACATGCTTATTTCATACCATACTTTTTCCCCTCACTATTTCTTGGGTTTCCTTCCTCACAGGAATGTCATCTTGATCTATATTGGCTACATTTGTGATCTCTCTTTCATGGTCTCTTGTTTATCACCCAGAATTTATACAATTGTTTATAGATATCTGAGGCCTTGAAATTTCATCAGTTCCCCTTCTCCTTTGATATTTGTCAGTCATAAGGAAGACATTAAGTGCTTAGAATTAATGGATAGACACTATTTTAGGATCATAGATTTTAGATCTGGAAGAGGCCTTCAAGGCCTTTGAGTCTAACCCCCTCATTTTCTTTTGTATCTGCTTACTGTGGTATTTGGCTTGGTAGCTGGCATATGGCATGTAAGCAGTTTCTTTTTTCTCAGTTTTCTGCTTAAAGGCCTTTTTGGTGAGATTGCAGTTTTTCAGGCAAATTTAAACTGCTTAAGAAATCCACATGCCCTTCTCAGATGCCACCTTCTTTTAACTAACAGATCATTCACAACCTTTTTTCCCCCCTGAAGCCTCTACCTTTAATCAGCAGTAATGATGAACAAATACCACCTGCACTCTTAAAGTGTTCAGATTCATACCCAAGTGTGATGCCTAGCTATAGGAATAGGAATTCCTTCAAGTGTCATCTGTCCTTAGATGAATTACCAGAATTGAGCAAGTAACAGCTATCCATCTGGCTGTTCTTAGGTATGTTTGCATATGTTGGACGCATATATACTAAAGCTATCATCTCTCCTTATTTTTCATCTTTAGCACATAGCTGCTTCATTACCCTGTAGAGCAAACAACTATCACTACTTAAGTCTTTTTTTTTTTTTTTGCTGGCAAGTATTGAAAGTTTCTCATCTAGTAGCATATGTGAGATTCTCCTAATCATTCTCCTTTGGCTGTGGGTAGGGGGGTGACAGTCCCCTCTCTCTGGAAATTTTCCTTAATCTATAACAGAGAGTTCTTGAAGGACAACAGTGGTCATCCTTTTCCCTTATTGCTGTGGCAAGTTTCTTGTTTCAAGACACTCTAATTCCTGGTTGTCATTGCTCATGATATTCCAGATGTGGTCTGGTTGGGAATAATATTTAAATATTTTATATAAATATTTATTTAAATATAATAGTTTAAATAATATTTAAACATATTAAGTCTCTTGTTATGGATCCTGAAATTACATAATTTAATGCAGCCAGAAATTAAATTGATTTTTTTTTTGGTTCTGTGGCACACTTAACATTATTTTGCTACAGTTCTTATTTTGATAGCATGAATTTTTTCAAATGTGATTGATATTTTAGGAAATAATTTGAACATAATTTGTATTTCACATTTTGCTTATGTTCCATTTTTTTTCTGTGAAAAATACCAGATGAATACATAAAAGTGTACTTAACTGAGCAATATAAGAATACACAAAACACACATGCACATGCCTCAGACATCTGTCTACTACCTCAGTTCACCACATAAATTATCTTACAAGGATGTATTTTTCTTTTCTCATGCATTTGTGAACTTTTATATATATATAAAATTATTCATTAAAACATATCTGAGCATCCTTGCTCAAAAACATCAGTTCATGCAAGAGGAAATCTTTAAGTACTGGGGAGAAGTTTGAAATAATAAAGCATTTTAAAAGAAATGAAGAGAGCATTTGATATCTCTCCAACAGCAGGAATAAAGGAATTCACATTGCTAACCATCAGAGACAAACAACCCATGAAAATAAAAGAAACATCCATCACTGGAAATGTTGTTCCCATAATCCCCATGTGCCCTGTAGTTTTTATTGCGTGGTTTTGTATAGTGTGTTGCTTTTAAAAAAATCAAATTTATTGACTTACACAGTAATCAACTTTTTACATCTTTGAAAAATTTTAATACATACCACTTTTTGCTTCAGGCATTTGTTTTACATGATTTGAAATTTAGTTCATAAGATTTTTATGGATTCTTTAATTATTCATCATGAAACATTTATACATTTGATGTTAAACATATCTTTGAACAGTCCATTTCCTGAGTCTAGTTTTCATTATAGCCTATAGTTTTCCATTAAAGTGGACAAGTTTCCAGGCTGTTGAACATGTTTATCGTAATTCTTGGATAAATGTCTTTAAAAATTTTTTTTTAAATAATATTTTATTTCCCCTCAGTTCCATGTAAGGATAATTTTAAACATTCTTTTAAAAAGAATTTGGGGTTCCAAATTTTCTCCCTCCCTTCTCTCCCTTGCCCCAAGATAGTAGGCAGTTAGATGTAGGTTCTACATGTTCAGTCTTGTAAAACATTACCATATTAGTCATGCTGTGAAAGAAGACACAGACACAAAGGGGGAAGAAAACATGAAAAAAGTGCAGAAAATGCAAAATTGCATGCTTTGATTGGCATTCCAACTCCATCAGTTCTTTCTCTCGAGGTAGACAGTATTTTTCTTCAAGAGTCCTTTGAAATTGTCTTGGATCATTGTATTGCTAAGAATAGCTGAGTCATTCATAGTTGCTCATTGTACAGTATTGCTTGTTACCGTGTACAGTGTTCTGTTTCTGCTCACTTCACTTTGTATCAGTTCATCTTAGTCCTTCCAGGTTTTTCTGAAGTCAACCTGCTCATCATTTCTTACAAGACAGTGATATTCCAGTACAGTTATATATTGCAACTTGTTCAGTCATTCCCCAGATGATATTCACCCCCTTAATTTCCAATTCTTTGCCACTACAAAAAGAGCTGCTATAAATATTTTTGTAAAAATAGGTCCTTTACTCCCTTTTTTGATCTCTTTGGGATATAGACCTAGTGGTGATATTGCTGGATCATAGGGTATACACAGTTTGAAAGCCCTCTGGGCCTATATCCAAATTGCTCTCCATAATGATTCTATCAGTTCACAACTCTACCAATGGTGCATTACTGTCCCAATTTTCCTACATCCCCCCCCAACATTTATTATTTTCCCTTTTTAAGAATGCCTGTGTTGATTTATAACAAAACTGACTGTACTGACTTATGTTGAGCTTGCAGTTCACTTAGTCCCCCTCTCTTGAGGTTTTTATTTCTCAAGTGAATTATTTTTTAGCTACTGCTCCTCAAGCCCATATTTGTACCAGCTGAGTTTTTTAAAACATTTGTTCAACTTTTTCTATTTATTTATACTAAACTTAATCTAGAAATATTTAGTCTCTTTTTAGATCATGATTTTGTCATCTAATATATTAGTTCTTTGCAATCTTCCACAAATTACCTAAAAACTCTTACTTAAGAATTTGGATTAAGAGTATCTGGGGGCGGCTAGGTGGTGTAGTGAGTAGAGCGCCGGCCCTGGAGTCAGAAGGACCTGAGTTTGGATCCAGCCTCAGACACTTAACACACACACAAACAAAAAAACCTAGCCGTGTGACCTTGGGCAAGTTACTTAACCCCAATTGCCCTCCAAAAGGCCAAAAAAAAAAAAAAGTATCTGTTTTCAGAAACTGGTCCAGCTGGTTTACTACTGTTTGATGAGTTGTTCTCTACTTGAGTTTTCGTACCTGTAGAAAATGAGGGAACTCTACACAGTACTCAGTTCTCTTTAGCGTCTAAATATATGATCATAGTGTTGGAAAAAAAAAATAGCACCAAAGAGAGTACTGACCCTATAGCACGCCACAAGAAATCTTTTTCTTGGTTGACATCTATCCGTTAACCTTTGCTCTTATTTGATTAATTTTAATACTTTGAATTATTTTTAAATAAATTTAGTCAGAATTCCTCTGCAAGCACTTATTAGTTTTGTAACAGTTGGCAAAGGAAGGGGGCAGTGAACAAGCATTTATTAAATGCCTACTGTGGGCCAGGCCCTGTGTTAAAGTGCTTTACAGATATTATCTCATTTGATTTTCACAACAGCCCTGGGAAGTAGAGGCTATTTTACAGTTGAGGAAACCAAGGCAAAACAGAGGTCTAATGACTTGCCTAGGGTTACACAGCTAGTGCCTGAGACTGCCAGAGTTGAACTCAGTTCTTTCTGATTTCAGGTCCAGGACTCTTACCTATTTTTGCTGGCTCCCTCTTACCTGCTTAGAACCTTAGTTTCTTCATCTAAAAAATAGGTATAGTAGTAATTTTCCACTGTATTTCACAGGATTGCTCTAGTTGAAAGGTTCTCATAAGGATTTTACCATTTTGTGTCATTTCTGTATGTGTAAAATTATAAGAATCACAAAGATTTCTATAACTTCCCTATTTTTCTGTAGTATTTTTATTAAATTTGTAGTAATGTTTTATGTTTCTTATATCATCATAGTTGCTTCAGTGTTCCTTTCACTCCCCTTCCCAGAGAGCCATCCTCTATAATAAATATTTAAAAAAGAGAAAAGAAAACAGTACAACTGATCAAATACATTGACAAAGTCCAAAAACATGTGCAGTATGTAATACCTGTGAACCTCCTACCTCCTGAAGGTGTGCGTTGAAGATGTCATCTTGTATTCATTCAAGTCATGTGTGATCTTTATAATTTTGTTCCATCTTTTTTGTGGGGGGGGAGGGTATTGGTATATGTGGTTCTTCATTCATTCATTTACTTACTTATTTTTGCTTTTTGGAGAGCAATTGGGGTTAAGTGACTTGCCCAAGGTCACGTGGCTAGTTTTTTTGTGTGTGTTAAGTGTCTGAGGCTGGATTTGAACTCAGGTCCTTCTGACTCCAGGGCCAGTGCTCTCTATTCACTGTGCCACCTAGCCACCCCTGGTTCTTCATTTATATTGTAATTATTGTGTATGCTGTTTTGTTTTAACTCTTCATGAGTTCATACAGACCTTTCCATGCTTTATTGTATTTATCACACATTTCTTATAGCACAATAATATTCCATTTTATCCACGTGCCACCATTTATTTATTCATTTCCCAATCATTGGGCCTCTTGTTTTGTTTCTATTTCTTTGCTGTCACAAAAAGTTAAGCTATAAATATTTTGGTGTGTGTATATAGGGATTTCACTAACTTCATAAGTTTCATAAATCTTAGGATAATGTTTATCCTACTTAATTGGAACAAAGATCTAAAATGCTAGTTTTTCTAAAAATATTTTATTGAAACATTATTTGGAAGCACATAACCTAATAAAGAACTACTTCTTTAATCATTTGTCTAAAATTGCTAAGATAAAACATTATCTACTCCAAGAAGATACTTTTAACTCTCCTGGCATCAATCAATCTACAAAAAATTAGATGGGCGGGGGGGGGGAAGTAAAAGTGAGTAGTTAATTGTACAGGAAAAGTTTTCATTTTATTTTAAAGGGTTAGGAGAAAATACTGGTAAGGGTTAAAAGTCAGTAAATAATGTAAATGTAAATATTCAGTACATTTTTTCTGATTTGCTTAGCAACTAATGGGAAATTTTAACTTTCATAATGTAAATATTAGCCTTGCTAATTATTTTTGAATTGTTTTAAATGATCATATAGAATGTGGAAGAATATATGTCTTCGCTTCTAATCTTGAAAATCTTTAATGTTAGTTTTTTAAAAATTAACTAGACATGGCACTGGACTTGAAGTCAGAAGTGACCTGTCTTCAAATCCTACTTTTTGTAACTCATTGCCTCTGTGACTTTGGACAAACCATAAACTCTAGCCTCAGTTTCCAATTGGGATGATACATTAACTACATTTTTCCTGTTTTTTTTTTTATGAGTTTCTGTGCTTTGCAAACCTTCAAGTGTTAAATAAAAGTCAGGTATTAGAGCTTACTATTACTACTTAAAGGCAAAACTAGCAAAGACAGTGTAAAATTCTAGTGTAGCATAGTATATACTGATAATGGTATTTAGGGAACATTCATGAAGAGTGATGGGCTTGAGCAAGCATTGAAGTATTTTTCAAACTAGACTAAAGTTTTCTGTAAATTTCTTTACTGAGGCCAGTGATCACTTTTGTATTGTCTGTACATGGTTTATAAAAAATATTTTTTGTGTATGAAATTGCTTATTCATATAATTTACTCAATATTCATATATTCTTTTTTTTTAGATTCAAAATGGAAAGTACAGAAGAACCTCAGAAAAAAGTCTTTAAAGCCCGAAAAACAATGAGAGTGAGTGATCGTCAGCAACTTGAGGTAGTATACAAAGTCAAAGAAGAGCTACTAAAAACTGATGTCAAACTGTTAAATGGCAAACATGAAAATGGCGATTCTGACCTAAATTCACCATTAGATAATACTGACTGTATAGATGGTAAGGAGGTCAATGGCATAGATGATGTTTGTTTGGAACTTGACGAAAGAAAATCTGAACTAAAGGAACCCTCCCCTAATTTCTTAAATATTGATGTAAGAGAAGAGGATGAAGATTCAAGTCTAAAATGTGAAACAGCATCTCCTAAAAATGTAATTTATGAACCAGAAAAAGACACTGTTCCTGAAGCTGATAACATAGTTCCTAATAGCAATAAAGATGATGATGATATCCTTGAAAAAAATAGCACAGATGATGAAAATTTGGACCAAAGAGAGAAAGAGAACCCACTTGAAGACAAAACTATAATTAGTGATAATATTGAAATTGAGGAAGATAAGCCGGAAACAAATAATGTACCTATTAGTTCTGAACTTCCTACTGAAGATGAAAAAACTATGGATGAAAATCCTGTTATAGAGTCAGCTTTTGAAGAAGCAGCAATATCTAGCAGTATGGAAATAGAAAAAGATGCAAAGAGTGAAGATGACAAATCTCCAGGTCTTCCAGAAACCACTGATGAAAACGTTCAAGATGATAAAAATGAGAAAATTTTAGACAACACAGACTCTATGGAGACAGATGAAATTATTCCCATTTTAGAAAAGCTGGCTCCTGCTGAAGATGAACTTAGTTTTTCTAAAACTTCTCTCATTCCACTTGAAGAGACAAACCCAGATTTGGGAGAAAAATTGGAGAATTCTCTAGGTTCTCCATCCAAACAAGAGAGTAGTGAGAGTTTGCCTAAAGAAGCTTTTTTGGTACTCTCTGATGAAGAGGAAGCTTCTGGTGAAAAAGATGTTGAAGTTGTCTTGCCAAATGAATCAAGTTCTCCAGGTTAGAGTGTTTGGGTTTAAGTTTTATGTCAATATTCTTCATTACATATAGATTGGATAATATTTCTTGTATTATTTAGATTTTAGTCAATTTTCACTGGCTACTTCAAGGCCTAATTTGTTATTTGTAAGTTGTGAAATGTCTCTTAGACTTAGGCAGTTGAAAACATGGAATGGGAACTTCATGTCACTTCTTAAATTAAAGATATTGGGAGTCATCCACTGGGAACTGATACTTAAAATAATTTTTGTAGGTGACATGCACAGAAGAACAGATTAGAGGCCTGAGCACAAAACCTTGAGAAATGCACACATTTGGCAAAGAGCCAGAAAAGGAGTTAGTTTAGAGTTAGGAGGAAATGGAATAGACTCACAAAATCAAAGGGAGAGAGAAAACCTTAGGGGTAGATAACTTATGAGAGGTCAAAGAAAAGGAGCACAATAAAATAGCTTTTAATTTGGCTTGTCATGTGGTTTCCTTTTCTCTAAAAACTTCATCAGTATTATATATTTAATAAAATATATTTGAGTATGAGTATTGATTATTTTAAAACTTCTTCCTATATTTGTTCTTATATCCTTTTAGTAAGAAAAGAGGGAAATTTTGAAAAGATTTCCTTTGCTTTACTTTGAAGTCACAGTTGTATTAGCACCGCAAAGAATTTTTTAGAGCAAAACATGCTTTAAAAAATTTTGCCCAGGAGTAGCTTAAATTAAGGAACTGCAGTCTGTTTTCCTCACATTTAGATAGCAGTAACTAGTAACCCTGTCAGGAATGCCTCTTCTTATATCTTCCCTCCATTTATTTCTCTTCCTTTTTCTATGTTATCTGGGTAGCCATTGTAGAGCTGTTGATTTATAGTAATGAACTAAGAGTCAGAAACTTTTTAGTAAACTTTTCTAACTTTTATGTGAAATTTAAAAACCTTTCTGACCTCTCAGTTTCATTATTATAAAAGTAGAGGTAAAAATATTTGGACTGCTTAAGGGTTTGGTGTGGAGAAAACTCAGATGGATTTCTGATCTCAGTGATTTGGGTATTCTCTGCTGAGATTTAGATTTTCATTTTCATGCCTTCCCATCCTATGGGACTCTTCTCAATATCCTCCTGTAAGTTTGCCAGAAGGCATTCACCTACTATGTTGGAGACCTTCCTTAATTTCTCTTTAAATTATTCAGACAGCAATAGAGCTATCCCCCATCTTGTGATCATGTGACCATTCATCTTTATTCATTTCCCTGTTGACCCCTTTTACTACTTTTGTTAGAAATTTTTTGTTGGTTTTATTTTGTAGTATGCTCACACCCACCAGGCACTTCTGTAGTGTGGGAAAAGCTTTTTAAAAGCCCTATAATGTAAGATGTTACTATTTAATCACCTGAAATTTGTCTCTTCCTCAAATCATCTCTCTCAAGTTACTGTGGCCCTGTGGATTCTTAGAAGAAATAGATTTCAATCCCCATTTTTAACAATTGACGGTGGGGAAATTCATTTAAGCAGGTTGAGTTTCATTTTCCTTATCTGTAAGAATAAAAATACCCTGCTTCACAAGGTTTCTATAGAGAAAGATCTTTTAAACTTTAAGGTACTATGTAAATGTGAGATATTGCTGAAGAATAATCAGTAAACATTGAACAAATACTTGAGGGCTTTCTGTTTGCACAGATAGATCTATATATTACTCTGAGGGGTACAAAGTACTGTGGTCTCTTCCTTAAAATCGACCTGATAAGGGAGACAAAGATTATTATAGATGAAAAGTGTGTTAAGAATATTACAGTCTTATCTTAAAATGCCACATACTGTCCTTCGCCTCAAAAACCCAGTCTAGGACCCAGAACTCAGATACTTTATCTTTTGTTGCTGGGATCTCTTCTATACAAAGGACCATTAACCCCAAGCCCAGTGTCTTTCTTAATACTTGAAAAAGAACTAAGTACCCTCTACCATTCACAGGATTCAAGGATATGAAACCAGTTAAAATGGTACTTATCTCATATGCAGTCTTTCATCTCTTATTCTTCCATTCCAAATGATATATAATCCCTGATTGCCTAAGCACAAACAGTCCCCCACTCCTCTGCTACCTGCTACCACTTCTATTTTCTGATCCTCATCCACCTGAGCCCTTCCATATCCCAATCCAGCTCTATTCAGTTTTTCTCTTATGCTCTCTGGAATTTCTATGCTATTGTTAACAAACTTCCTTTCATCTTAGACAATTTTCTTCCCTGCTTCTTCCATCCTCTGGCACCCACAAGAAATTTACCTTCTTCCAGAAAACACTGTATCCCTGACATAGATTTACAATACTGATTGTACATTCTCATACAACTCCTTTAAGATTCATTCTCTTTAGATTTATCACCCAATCCAGATCCTGATGTCAGTTGTCTCCAAACCCCTCCCAGATTGCCATCATTTTTCCTTCTTTCTCAAGGTGTTCAGTACCTCACTTTTCACTTCATCTCCTGCCCTTATACTAGGTGATTTTCACTTTTATACATTGAGGTTACCTCAACTCCCTGTCCTACCAATCCTACACCAGTACCTGTGACCTATTACTTTACTGTACCTCAGTCACAAGGGAGGATCATACCCTTATTCTCAACATTGTCTACAGGTGTTCCTGTTCCCATGATTAAGGGCTTTGAATTTCCTCTATCCCACTATTACTCACCACAATTCTTTTGTCTTTCCCTGTGCTTTACTCCTAGTTAACTTATTCTTCATCCTTGCCATGCCCTTCAGTCCTTCTAGCTTCTTTCAGTTGTAGTTGATTCTATTAACTCTTGCTTTCTTCCCAGTCTTTAGTTACACTAAATTATCTTAAATCTCTTGTCCCCTTGTTCTGTTACTGGTCCTATCTTGCAAAATGCCCATCCCATATTATTCCTACCACCTACCTTCTCTGCTTCTACTCCATACTAAAAAGGTGCAAGAGGATGTCACTAAACCCTTGATGAATATTTGTTGTCTAATCTCACCTAGGCAAGGCAAATCCTTTTATTGCACCTTTACTGATTCTCTATCCCATTCTCCTCATCTAGTTCCAAATATTTTGTACTAGTTGAGCCTCCCATATCACATTTGCCTTTATCCTACCTTCTCCCCAGAAGATCGCTGGCCTCTATTGAGAAAAAGGGGATGCTTACTATAGCCTCTGTCTTTTATTGTATTCTACCTCTCAGAATCCTTGATATCATCCCTCATTTCCTCTGCCTTTACCCTAGTCTATGATGAAGAGATAGTCTTTTTTTCCATGGCCATACTTCCCACTGCTACTCTTGATCTCATCCACCCAATCTCTAAGAGAGATTGCACCTGTTTTCACACCTTCTCTTGTCTGCACACTGTGCCTCCAGTTTCTCTTCTTACTCATTCCTTGTTCCCTTTAGTCTTGTGATAATCTTACCACTCTTCTGAAACTGTTCTCTGCTGAGGGACACATAGTCTGTTTTGTTTTGTTTTGTTTTGCTAAAGAATAAATAGCTACATTTAAGGCATTTTACATAAATTATCTCATTTGATCCTTCACAATCCTGTGAAGTAGGTGCCCTTAGTATATGCCAATTTTAAAGATGAAGAAACTGAGACTGAGATGTTAATCTTCCTGATTTCTACCCATTATGCTACCTAAATGCAAATCCTTTGGTTCATTTTCTCAGTCATCCTTAACTGCTTTGTGACATGAAACTTGGTTCATTATCTTTTTTCTCCTAGAGACTGTCTTCTCTAGATTTTTGTTACAGTGATTCTCTTGTTTGGTCTTTTCTTTTCAATCTTTATTGGATCCTGATCCATATCTTTCCCCCTAATGGTATTAAACTCAGTCATTGGGCTTCTTTTCTTTCTTTATCGTTCTCTTTTTTCTCTTTTCTTTTTTTCTCTTTCTGAGCTTCTGCTAGAGTGCAAGGGCCATCTTTTGCCTCTCTTTGTATCCCTAGCACTTAGATCATAGAAGGCCCTTAATAAATGTTTATTGACTGACTGTCTTTGTGTTTGTCTGTCTGTCTTGATTTATTATATTAAATACCTATTATACCAGGCATTGTGCTAGATCCTGAGGATATAGAGACAAAAATGAAGCAGTCTATACAAAATAAATATATATTTTGGGTGGGGAGAGTTCAGGGGATACCCAATAAGTAAACTCCTTATACCAACACAGTTCAAAAACTAATATCAATAAAGATTGCTACCTGATCTTCATTTTGCCTAAAGGTACTTAAAAGTTAAGAGAGTTTACTAGAGTCACATAGCCAGTATGTGTTGGAAATGAAGCTTGAACTATTTATTTTTTGAGTAAGTTTAGACCCTGTACTTTAGGAAAATCCCCTTCTAAGCTCTTAGGTAGAAAGATAGAACTTTTGAATCTTTTGTCTGAACTCGTAAGTGATAGTTTTATGTGGCAAAAATAGAGCTGAATCAGAAGTAACTTCTACTATGGTATGGTGCAGTGTGTACTACTGAACAAGCAGCTTGATATTGAGTTCATTATGAATTCTGCCAGCCTGCCTACCTGTGGAATCACTGACTGCTATCTTTGTAACCATGGGTGCAATTTTCTTAATTTCTCTGGACTTCAGGTTTCTAATCTATAAAATAAGAGGGTTGTACTAAATGACTTCCTTTTAATCTTTGATCCTGTGATAATTAGAAAGTAGGCTATAGGTCTGTCACTAAATAGTAGTATGAGCATATGCAAGTCACTTAACCTCTCCTGCCCTCAGTTATAAAATGAAGGGATAAATTAAATTATTGCTAAAAGTTATTGAACTCTAAACAGTTATTACTATGTTAGTGTTTGAATCATCTATAGCAGGCCTGCACAACTTGCTACTTAGTGCGCTTGGGCTGCTTGCCAGCCAAAGAATTTCCTCTACGTTTTTCTGCAGGCTGCCTGAGATCCTTTGGCATGCCATAGGGCCGCAAGTCATGCAGGGCCTCATCTATAGTATAATTACAGCAATGGGGAACCTGTTACCCTCAGGCCACATGTGGCCCTCAAGTGGAACCCTTTGACTGAATCCAAACTTCACAGAACAGATCCCGTTAATCATTTTTGGATTTGTTCTGGGAAGTTGGGATGCAGTCCAAGGTCTGTACTTGAGGACCTAGAGTGCCACGTATGACCTCAAGGCCATAGGTTCTCCACCCTTGGTGTATAGTACATAATACTTCTTAGATCTGAGTGTCAGCTGAGGGAGATCTTTTCAGCCAACTTATTGTTGCTATGAAAACATGAAAGTTGAACCCTTTCAGTAAAACTCGCTTTTCTAAAAGCACCTTCAGTTTGTAAGCAGCCTTTTTGCCAACTATTTGGAACTTAAAGAAGTGAATTTATTAATGTTACAATAGCTTTTTCATATTTAAGTTATTAAAGGTTAATGCATCAGTAACTTAAGTTTTCTGTGTAAACTGTATTTTAAGAAAGTCTATATGTAGCTAAACTTCGTGGTATAAAGATATAATCCCAACTACCAGGAAGGTTGAGGCTGGCCAGTCTCTTGAAGTTAGGAGATCAGACCTATAGTAAGCTATTCTGATCAGGTGTCCCCAGTACATTCAGCTTTAATATGGTGAACCTCCTAGAGTGGGCCACCTACCAAGTTGTCAGTAATCTGTGACGGAATCAGCCTGTGAGTGGCCTCTACACTTTCATCCTGAGCAAGATAGGGAGATGGAGACCCAATCTTGAAAGAAAAAACGGAGTAAAGAAGGGAAAAGTCTATATTTCAGTTTTAAGATGCATAGAAAATTTGACAGCAACTTTCTTAGGGCAGTTTTAGCAGTCATCCTTCCTGTTTCTTCTTGTTTTAGTCTTCTAAAGTTGAAGTTGACTTTTGTGATTTTAATAATTTTTAATTATCATGATTTTTAAAAATAGGATTATAATGAATTACTTTGAACTTATGCATGTAAAACTTACTTTTGTTTTTTTTTAACAGCAGAAACAGAGACAAAAGAAAAGGATTCACAATTAGAAGAAGAAAAGGAATCTCAAAAAGAAGAAGAAAGGCCTGGAAAAAGTATGCCATGTGCTAACAAAAGCATTAACTCACTCTCACAGATGTCTTAAAAATGGAAGATATAGCAATAGCAATTCATTTTCTATTGTAGTAACAGGATGATCCTCTTTGCACTTCTTAACTACTACTTCTCTGTCTCCTTTCTATTACCAGATTAATATTTAGAAATTTTTTCTTTATTTTTACTACGTAATAAGGAATGATACAGTTTTTATACTCTAAAGCAGTAGAGAAGATAATTCCTTATAGGAAGCAATAAATGCAAAGCATAAAAAGCAAAGATAAAGCAAATAAATGAGTATTCATTTTATTTTGTGCTTCCAGATGAACTGTTGTCACGGAGAAAACGGTCCAAATCAGAAGATATGGATAATGTGCAATCTAAACGTCGTCGATATTTGGGGGAAGAGTACGAAGCAGAATTCCAAGTAAAGATTACAGCAAGAGGAGACATTAACCAGAAGCTCCAGAAGGTATGATAATAAACAACTACATACACATCAGAGATTTGAATGGAAAGCTTTGAGTTATTTAGTTAGTATTCTAGGTCTTTGTAAAAAATTATGCTATAATATGCTAATTAATATAGAAGTAATAAATGCTAAGTAATCATTAAAACTTTTATGTTAAAAGTTTGTGTTTATGTTTTACTACAGAAAATGAAACACTATTTAAAGATTACATTTTACATTGATTCCATATACTATTAATGCCCTAGATAATTAAGTAATATTGTTTCTAAATTTCCTTCTTTCACAGATACATGATCATATAATATTCTATACAGTAAAAAAAAAAAAACAAGGGGCGGCTAAGTGGTGCAGTGAGTAGAGCGTCGACCCTGAAGTCAGAAGGACCTGAGTTCGGTTCCAGCCTCAGACACTTCACGCACACACAAAACAAAAACCTAGCTGTGTGACCTTGGGCAAGTTACTTAACCCCAATTGCCCTCCAAAAAGCAAAAAAACAAAAACAAAACCCTCAAAACCATAACTCTTTTTTGTTCTCTTTCCTTTAGTTTTGAGCTATAAGGGCCCTCCCTTTATTTTAGTTTTTAAAGTAGGTAAGGATTAAAAGATAATAATTTCAATGATTTTCATTCATTTCTTTTTCTGTCCTGCCCCCCCCAAATGATTTGAGCTCTAATATACTTTAAGGGCCCCCCAAATGATTTGAGCTTTAATATACTTTAAGGGAGAGGAAGGCTTACTCAACAATTGATTACAAAGTTTAGGTTGGAATCTACTAAGTATTTGTAGGTTTAAGATCTGATCATTATCCCCTAAAGGTTGGTGTCCTAGTTAATAGTCAGTAAACATTTATTGAGCTCCTACAATGTGCTATGTACTGTGCTAAATGCTGAGGCTACAGATAAGAAAAGAGAAAGACAAACCCTCCTTCAAGTTTGCAATCTTTGGGGGAAAACTAAACATAGAAGGAAGCAGTGAATGGAGGGGTAGAGAGACAAAAGAGACCTTTCAAAGTAGGGCAGCCTGCTGAGAAATGAGGAAATATCTGAGCTAGGCTTTTTCCTTAAATGGAGATTTAGAGTTCATGCTCCTGCCCCCACCCCCCTCCAGTCAGACACATGTTTTAGACACCTATTCTTATGCATTACTTTTCTTTTCCCCCTTCTCTCTTGAATTATACCAAAATTAAAGTAACAGGTACTGGGGATAAAAAGAAAAACAAAAAAAATCTTTAAGGAGCCCACAGTCTAATGTGTGAGAAAACATAAAAACAGCTCTGTATCACGAAGATAAATTAGAAATAATGGAAGGGAAACACTCACATATTTTAACATACATGAAAGACAAATTTTACCATGTCCATATTTCAAGGAATAGATCATTCTGTGATGCTTAATGTGTTAGGAAGATAGATGAAAGGAATAGAAAGATAAGGGGAATCTTCTAGAGCAATAATATCAAACTCAAATAGAAACGGGGAGCATTAAACTGTATATAAGGATTTCTACAGGGCTGTATATTAACTTTCAAAATTACATATTAGTATCATATATGTTTTATTGTATTTTTATTTTACATTTTAATCTGGTTTGGGCAACACTCAAAGACTATTGAAGGACTTCATGTTTGTTATGTCTGGGTGATTGTTTGCAATTTCCTCCCTTTCTTTCCTCTATGTTTGTTTGCTATGACTTCTCTATTCTTAATCTAGACTATAAATAACAATACCTACTTTTGTTGTAGTATTTTTTATATTTCCTGGTGTGCCTTCATGAAACTGAGGTGTAGGAATTTGAAGTTAGAGTGAGATGCTAAACCTGCAATTTAATCATCTTGGGAAATTCCCTTCAGAGATACAGATTAGCAACTCCTTTGTAATTGATCAACTTAAATAACTGCCTGTTTTGAGAAGAGAGTAACATACCCGTGGTCACATAGCCTTATTGTTTCAGAAATAGGCCATGAACACAAGTCTTACTTGTACTGGTCTTGTCATTTATTCACAAACCACACTGCCTTTCTAGTATTACGACCTTTTTCTGTCTCTTGAGGATATTGAGATTCTCTGAGGGCTAAATAAATTTGTGTAAGTTCTCAAGCTATATAGAGATACTTAGCATTACATGGAATTTTAGAGGAAGTAACTTAGAACCATCAAACGAGTCCAACTTCTTTTCTTAGATCAGGGAACCTAGATTCAGAGAAGTATAATGTGACTTTCTTATAGTTAAACATTTTATTGGTAGCAAAGTTGGTACTGGAGGAGAAAAAACCCAAATTCTTAACTACTAACCTTCTGTTCTTTCTGTGAGCAAGCTGATTTTGGCTTAGAGAAAAGGATGTCACCTAATATCTATAGAATATTAATAATTAAATAATGGCCTTCATTATTATTAAGGAATTTCCCAGAGCAGATTATAAAAAATTGATGTTCCCACTAATAATATATTCCTCCAGGTATTTCTTTTTTTTTTTAAATTCATGTTTTCTAAAAACAACATAGCCATTTCTTTTTTATGTTTATACTTCCAGTGAGTTTTTCCCTGTAGGAAATATAATTAAGTAAAACTAATCAAATGAGCAACTACATCTAATTTAATATCATAGACAGTGTTTGGCACCCCTGGTCTCCTGTTTCTTCAGAGAGGGAAGGGATGTGTTTTATCCTGTTCTCCAAAATTAGCTAATTATATTTTCCCAGGGATGGTTTCTTATATGATCAAGTCAAATAACATTTTTCTTCTACATTGGTAGATCTGGGCATGTTTGACTAAGGTGAGATAATATGCAGGAAAAAATGAGCTGATGACTAGAGAAACAAGTGAGGGCAATAAAGTTATAGAAAAAGAATATATTCAGAAATGCATATTCAATGTTATGAATTAAATATCAGAAATGGCCATTTTGGTGAAAATTTACACATTTTTTGTGATTACTTGAGGTTCTTTTCGAAGAGCCTGCAAGTGACAGATAAATAGTTTCGTGTATCACAGATATTAAATTATTTTAAAGACAGAATTAATTAACTTTAATACTTTAAGTCAGCACTTCAATAGATCTAGGATCTCAACTGTAGAGTGGGGGTTGATAGAAGTAAGATGTGAAAGTACATTCAACAAGACTTGGCAATTTGCTCCTCCATTGAGAGACTTTACCCAGTGTGTCAGAAGCCTTCCATTAGGTCTCTTTAAATTTTTGAGTAACAATATAATACTTAATATATTCCTCTCTTAACCTTATCTGCCCTACATAACTGTAATATACTCCTCTTTCATATTATATGTTCCTGGATAATATTCCTTATGCCACTTTTCCCGCATAAGCCATTGTTGCAAATGCAGCTCAGTCTATTAACATTTTGTTCCTACAACTTTTATATCATAATATTTTAGAGTTCTAAGATTCATAACCCTATAGAATCAGCAGAACATTTTCTGTTGTAAAAAGAAATGAGGTTTTGTTCTAGGTACAACTTAAATTTCAGTCTTTGAAATTAGTTGACAAATTTGTCAAACTTTCACCATTATGGATATAATGCCTAGTACTTAATAGCCT
Source organism: Gymnobelideus leadbeateri (assembly GCA_011680675.1). Lineage (NCBI taxonomy): Eukaryota > Metazoa > Chordata > Mammalia > Diprotodontia > Petauridae > Gymnobelideus > Gymnobelideus leadbeateri. The sequence goes on along the minus strand of WOXC01009709.1, from coordinate 268,218 downwards.
GTACTTTCTGATATGATAACACTGTTTTATATACATTAGGTTGTACAGCGGCTATTAGAAGAAAAACTTAATGCTCTGCAGTGTGCTGTGTTTGATAAGACCTTGGCAGACCTGAAAACGCGTGTGGAAAAGATTGAATGTAATAAGAGGCATAAAACTGTTCTTACTGAATTGCAGGTATGTATGCAAACTTAAATTTTCTCTGCAGCATTATAAAAGGAAGAACTTTTCCCTCATCATAATGTATAATTATAAAATTTCATACCTGAAAGGAACCTACTCTATAAATAAACTCCTTCACATTACAAACTCTGAAGAGGATAGCTACTTGGAGACAGGAGATGGGAGGCAGTTGAAAAAAGGAATATAAATTGTGAAGGTGATTTGAAGGGCACTGGAATTTGGAAGAAGGCCAGAGATTGAAATTTGAGAGGACTTGGGCAGAAGTTGAAGGGAAAAGGCTTTAGCTAAAGGAGATATTTTCAGGCTAAATATTAGAATTTTAGGAGAAGGAAGTGAAGGATCCAAAGAAAATTTGAATAAGAAGGAGAGGGACTTAAACCGAAGAAGCAAGAAGAGAAAGTTGTTGTTTGGCTAGATAATGTTTAAGAAGTTTAGGGAGAAAAAAGAAAAGAATTTGAGCTTACTGTGAAGCTGTTAGAAGTGTTAAAAGATGATGTAGAACTATTAATGGGATGGAGAAAGCCAAATCTGTAATAATGCCCTCTAGCAGTATGCCACAACACTGTGGGAGAACTACTAAAATAATCACTGAGAATCTCACTTTTGGTACAAGGGGAAATTGTTAGAACTTGCATCGAGGATGTGATATTTGTATTTCTTTCATGGCCGGGCACCATTCCTATATTCAAAGAACAGGTTTTCAGTTCCTTTAAGAAAAGTTGAAGAAAAAGCACTGTCATTGCCTCACCACCATCTGGGTCATGGATCATGGACTTCTTTGAGCCATTCTTGTGAAACCTCCATACTCCTCAGAATGATGTTTTTAAATGCATGAAATAAAATATATAAAATTATAAAAGAAACATTATACTGAAATAAAGTTATCAAAATATTTTTTAACGTTCCCAGACCTCAGGTTAAAACCCCCTGATCTGGATTATAAGAGACAAGGTAATTAGTGTTTTTGTTGTTTTTTTTTAAACCACAAGAAGGGTTTTCCTGTTAATAACCAAAGGCAGATTTTATTCTTGACCTGTATTGGGAGTATGGAGTAGGCCAGAATTTATACAGTGGGGGAACAGAAAAAGAGCCACGTGGAGGTAAGAATATAATTTGGGACTCTTCATGAAAAAAGAAAGGAGCTATATTCCCTAAAGGGAGCAGCAGCAGCTTTTCCTCCCAAAAGTGATCGTGTAAATCCATAGGTGCTGTCAGGTGAAAGTTGATAGAAGTGACAAAGAGGAAGAGAAGAGTAGTGGTTGTGTTGACTCCTGGCTGAGGCTGCTGTTGGAGAGGACTGCTGTTCTCCTGGGAATGTGTTTCCAGCTGACAGAGGTCTTTGCAATACTTGTCAAAAAGAATGATTGCTATTAGGTTCTGATGACCTACATTGTGGCAAAGAATGTTCCCAAGGAAATCATAGCAAGCATTCCCAAAGATGTTCAAAGTTTAGGGCAAGAAGCTGAATGAGTACGATAAGGGTACATGTGTGGTATTTTTAGCCCTGATGCCTATGGGAGGAAAGGGAATGAAGAAAAGAAGCACATTTGGGAAGTGAACAGCTAGCTAGGAAGATGGCACCTGAGAATGGTGCTAGCTTAAAGTAATGGAGCATACCTAATGATACCTTGCCTGAGATGGATGGATTTGTTTTTCTTGACTATGCTAATTTGTTTACAAGGATTGCATTTTTTTTCACTTTTTATTTGAAGGGGAGGGGATTTGGAAGTGATAAGGAACCTAACAAAGGTATTGTGTACCAAAAGAAATAAAAAGAAAGTTATTGAGGTATCTAATAAAATGCTCAGGATAAAGTCCAAGAAAATTTGGAGGGATATAGACAAGCAGGACAGCTTTAAAAGGGAAATTTATTATATGCTATTTAAAAAAGTAATCTATAAGTGATAGACATTTGATATTTCCCATATATGAGTCTCTTTTTTTCTATTCTGCTTTATATATAAAATTGTTCTTTTTGGAGGACTAAACTTATTTGTTAAATTCAAAATAAACAAAATTGTAAAGTTAAGATTTTTTTTTCTTGCCTAGAGTCTTATAAATCTTTTAAGAGCTTTAAACTGAAAATTAAGGAAAGCAAAGAGAAAGCTGCTTGTGTGTCGTTGCTAAAGTAGATACCACAGAGAGTTGTAACAAGGAGAGAGACAAAATCCAAGAAAGGAACCAGTAACAAAAAATCATAGCCCCGGATGGTTATATTACAAGTATTCAGGAAGGAGGGACTCAGGTTCCAATGAATTTTTATAAGTCAACAACATTATAAAAAAAGACAACTTAGAAAGACTTAAGAAATCAGATTGATGTAATGACCAACCATGTCTCCAGAGGACCTAGGAGAAAGAATATTTTCCATGACCTGACAGAGAGTTGTTAGACTTAAAGTGCAAAAAGAAACACATTTTTTCTTTTTTCTTTTTTTCAATTAACAAGTTTTCTCTATCCTACTAAGAAAGGAAAAGAAAAAAAGAAACCCTTATAACAAATAAGTATAGTTAAGCAAAACAAATTCCCATATTGACCATATCCAAAAATAAGTGCCTTGTTTTGCACATTAGTCCATTGCCTCCCCATTAGGAACTAACATTCTTTTTTTTTTTTTTTTTGCTTTTTGGAGGGCAATTGGGGTTAAGTAACTTGCCCAAGGTTACACAGCTAGGTTTTTGTTTGTGTGTGTTAATGTGTGAGGCCGGATTCAAACTCAGGTCCTTCTAACTCCAGGGCCAGCGCTCTACTCACTGCACTACCTAGCTGCCCCCAGGAGCTAACATTCTTCATCATTTGTTCTCTGGAATCATGATTGCTCAGTGCATTGATAGAGTTCTTATGTCTTTCATAATTACGTTAAATTTTAAAAAGAAAAGGAAGAGTTGAAAACTAAAATCTTGACTTTAGTCATATACATATTTTGTTAGAAAAATTTTGGATGTATATTATCTAGAAAAAAAAGTAACAGTGACAAGAAGCCAACCTGATTTTATCAAGAATATTTTTTTTATACAAACCTTATTTTCTTTTTTATCAAAATTTCTAATGTGATTCTTGGTCCCACGTTGTTTAACTGTCAGGTACTACAATAGCTGTTTAATCAAAGCTGCAAGTGACTAAGCTGGAGGAGAGAGAGAATGCACTGAACAACAGATTGAAGGTTCAAAAAAGATCTTGACTGGCCAGAATGCTAGGGAAAATTGAGTAAGATGTAATTTAATAGGGATAAACATAAACTCCTATGGTTTTACTTGAAAAGAAAAATCATCACAATTAAAGATGTTCAGCTTGAATAGAAAGCAGTTTATTTGAAAACGATTTTGTATTTTAGTGAACTGTTAGCTTGAGTATAAAATTAGTTCAAGTATAAAATAAGATATGGAACTAAGGAAGCTAATGAAATCTTTAGTTGCTTTAAGGGCAACATAGTTTCAAGCAATATGGAGGTGCTTTACTCTGCCCTATTCAGTGTTCATCTGTAGCATTTTTTCAGTTTTGGGGTCCACATTTTGGGAAAGACATTGAGCTACCAGCAAATAATAAGAGGACAACCAGGATGATGAATACCTTTGAATTTTTGCCACATAAGGAATGATTAAAGGAACCCTGCAGATTATTGTCTTGGTGAAGAACATACTTGGAGTGGGGAGGAAATTCGTATTATCAGGTATTTGAAGAGTTGTCACCTAGATGAGAGGGATTAAAACTTTTTCTATTTGGTCCTATAGCATTTTAATAATAGCACTGGGAGTAAATTGTGGGGGGAAATTTAGGCTTGGAACAAGGAAAATATTCCTAACAATCAGGAGTGCTTAACCATTTTAAGTGTGTCATGAACTTTTTGGCCTTTTGATGATCCCTTGGACTTTTTCTCCAGATACAAAGTTTTTAAATGCATAAAATAAAATGCTAGGGTTACAAAAGAAGTAAAAAAAATGAGTCTTAAGGTTGTTGTTGTTTATGTAATTCACTGATTCCAGGTTAATAACTTCAGGCTTAAAACAGAGCTGGATAACCATTGTAGTTCTATTGGACAGTGAATAGTTTTAGGAATTTATTGAATTAGATAGCCACCATGCCTCTTTCAGTTCTCTGGTTCTGTGAACTTGGTGTACTTGAAAGGATATGTAATTTGCTCCCGGTCACAAAACTGATTGGTAGTAAAATTAAAACTGGAACCCATGTTTCCTACTATGTCTGTGGCTCTTTTTGTTTATATTACTGAACAATATTAAAAGTAAGACTTTGATATTAATGAAATGATTTTATTGTTTCTGGTTCCTCTAACCCTTTGGTTAATTTTAGAACAAATTCTCCTTTGGATAATTTTAGAACAAATTCTTTGCTTAGTATATCATATCTTATTATAATGTTGTGATAATCTCCATAGTACGAATAATGTTTAGTGTTTTTAAATCATGAGATCATAAATTTTGGTGCTAGAAGGGAATTTGAAGATCATGTTGTCCATCCCCTCTCTTATATCTCTCTTCCCATTTTTTAGATGGAGAAGCTCAAATATAAAATGATTTCTCCCCCCCCTTCCCCCCAGTCATGTAGGTATCAGCTAGCAAATCCAATTTTGAAATATATGTATTTTGACTTAAGATGTAATCTCCTTTCCACTACACCATGTTCCCTGTGAATTAGTAATTTTCCCAAGGTTATATAACTAGTAAGTCACAAACAGATGGTTTCAGTATACGTTTTCTGATCCAAAATCTAGTTCTTTTTCCATCAAGTGTGCTACACACAGTCCATTGACTATCTAAGAATTAAATCATCGCTTTGATGTAGAAAAGGACAGTGTATCTTTTTGAATGAGACATAAATCTACAAGAAGCTAAATTTATAAAATAAATGTTTGGGGGCAACTACGTGGCTTAGTGGGTAGAGCACTCAACCTGAAGTCAAGAAAACCTGAATTCAAATGTGGCCACAGATACTCATTAGCTATGTGACCCTGGACAAATCACTTAGCTTCTTTTTTCCTTAATCCACTGAAGAAGGAAATAGCAAACTACTCCAGTATTCTTGCCAAAAAAACTCCATGTAGAAGTCATGAAGAGTCAACAATATTTATTTTAAAGGGATTTTTTTTCATTTTGAAGTAGAATTTGTTACAAGTTTCCTATTTAAAATAGAAGTCCTTAATTAATCTTAAAAATAATTTTAATTTCCATATACAATAAATTAAGGAGGCAGATTGACTTCTAAAATTTGTAGAAATTAGAGTTCTAGTTCCACTAAAAGTCATCCTCAACCCCTCACTTTGCATATCCTTTGATGATAATATTTCCCATATTTGTGTTCTCAACCATTAGGAGTCTGTAATTATGGAATTAGGTTTGCTTTTTTTTCTTATTATTTTTGCTTATGGAATTATATATAGATCTTAAGAGAGGGAGAGAGAGAACATTTATTAAGTTCTAACTGTGTGCCAAGCCTTGTACTAAGCATTAAGCATAGATACAAGTAAGGAAGATGGTATCCCACATTAATAGTTTAATTCTTTCAAGTTGTCTATAGTTTCCTATCGACATTTTTTGTTAATGTTGGGAAAAAATATAGACAAACTTTGGAAAGAAAGGTTATATAAGTAGATGCCAGAAAAATGTATAGATAGCAGATAAAAGTTTTAATTCATTACTTTTCCCACTGTTGCCCCCTACGTGTATTTTATATAGAAGTAGGGAAAAATAGATTTCATCATAAGAAATATTATCTGGGAATCATCTAACCCCTATTTCTCATTGAATAAATGAGAAGAATGAGGTCCACAGAGGTAAACGACTTGTCTAACATCAGATACTTGGTTAAGGGAATAATTGTTGTTATAACCCAGGACTCCACTCCCAGGTCATTTCTGGAATCCTTTCGGATAAAGAGATTAGTCATAAGAAGTTATCAAAACTGAGGTAGCAGTGTTGTCCTTCTGGCATTAAAACTTTAGTTTGTTTTGGGATTGACTTCAGCTAAGACAGTTTTGCTTTAAAAAGGCCATCATTATTTTAATTTGTAGTTAGAATATAATTGTTAATGATAGAGCAATATCACAAAGAATAGATACATTTTAGAATAAAGGTATTTTGCTTTTTTCTTCTACCTTCATTTATATCCAAAATTACCAGTATTTTGATAGCATGCATCTTAACTAGTAAAACCTTTGTCAGGAACATAATTCTCTGTACATTGGATTAAAATTGCTGTTTCAGATTCTCTTACTCTTAAAAAGTAAAACTTTTTGTTTGTTACAACAACATATATTTAGCATTTGTTTGGTGCTGGTTGGTGGCTTGGGTGGGAGTGATACAGAGGGAATACAAAGTTCAAATAAAGCCCAGTTTCTGCTCTTAAGCACCACCATCCATTAAGAGAGAAAGAACTACATAAATAACTATATTGTTTAAGATTACAAGATAATTATGTTAGGCAGTTAAAATAGAAAATGTTACTTATAAGAAGTAATGCTTTTTTTTCCCCACTTAACAAAAGTATTTTTTTCTTCCTCTTATTTCCTGCCTTCTTTCCCCGCACCATTGGAGGAAAAAGAAAGAACACTTGTAATGAATTTGCATAGTCAAAAAGTCAAACAAGACAAATATTTTCATTGATGTCCTAAAAAGTATGTCTTCCTCTATACATGGAGCACATTACCTCTCAGGAGAGTAGATAATAGATGGTGCATAGAGATTCATCATCTGACCTTTGGGTATATGGTTGGTCATTTTGTTGATGAAAAGTTCTAAAGTCAGTTATATATCTTGACAATGTGACTTGTTTTCCTAGTTTGTTCATTTCAGTCAGTCAGTCAACTTGCATTTACTCTGCAGCTGCTCTGTCCTAGGCAATGTGCTAAGTACTGGGGGCACAACAAAGGAAAACAATAGTCTCTGCTCTGAAGGAATGCGTTGTCTAATGGAGACAACCTGTAAACAATTCTGTACAAACAAGAAATATATAGCAAAAAATTAGGGCACTAAGATTAAAGAGAACTGGGAAAGCCTTTCTGTAGAAGGTGAAATTTTAGCTGAAACCTGAAGGAAGCCAAGGAGGCAGGAGATAGAGATGAGGAGGGAGAGCATTCTAGGTTTGAGGGACAGCCAGCAAAAATGGTCAGAGTCTGGAGACAGTGTGTTTTATGTGGGAGAACAACAAGGAGGTCAGTGTTACTGGATGACCTTCTGCATCAGTTCATAAAAATCTTCCAGGGTTTCTCTTAAATCATCCCATTAATAATCTCTTATGGAGTAGATATGGAGTATCTTAATTTGCTCAGCTATTACCCAAATGATAGGTCTCTCCCCCCCCAGTTTCCAGTTCTTTGCCATCACTAAAGCTGCTATAAATAGTTTTGTACATGAGTCTTTTCCCCTCTTTGTTTGATAGCTTTGAGGTATCAAAAGTTGAAGTATTGTTAGGTCAGAAAATTAATGACTTTGGGGGCACATTTCTCAGTTGTTTTCCATTGCAGCTGTACCAATTTACAACCTCCACTAGTAGCATATTAGTGTGCAAGTTGTCCTACTTCCCTTCCAAGATTTGTCATTTTCCTTTTTTGTTATTTTTGCCCATCTGATAGCCATGAGATGGAACCTTAGAAAGTTTTAATTTGTGTTTCTTCAGTAGTGGTTTGGAGCATTTTTTCATATGGTTGCTGATCTTGGATTTCTTCCTTTGAAAAGTACTGGTTCATGAATTTTGGCCATTTATAAATTGGGGAATTTTTTTTTCCAGATGGAGGTAGAGTAATTAGAATTTTTGCTTCTTGAAAGTAATCTGTCTCACTTTTATATTTGCCTATCACCTGGCAGTGTCTGGCACCTAGCAAGTTCTTAATAAATGTTTGATTAATTAGATTAATTACAAAGAGGATGTGGGAGTTCACTAGCAATATCAAAAGGGAGCAAATTGTGTGAGAGACAATGGGGGCCAGAGAAGTTCCTGTGTGAAAGATTGTGTTCAGGTAAGACCGATGATTGGGAGGTAGTAAATGGTAAAAGGAAGACTTGGGGGGAAACCAAAAGTAGGATGGAAGAAGGAGTATGATCTCTGATTGTGATAAATAGGGTGATAATATAACTAGCAGTAGTGAAGAAAGCTTTATTTTTTTTGTTTTGCTTCTTTTTCTTTTGTCAAGAAGAATGACCTTTGCACAGGAAATGACAGAACAAAAATAGGAATTAGAGATTTAATACCTAAGATAAGTAAGGAGATTATAAGAGTGTACCAATTTGCTCAGATTAACTAATCCTTGTGTAAAGAATTGCCGGTTGTGATTGAGCCACAGTCAGTACTATTTCAGAGATGTGAAAATTAGAAGAGGTCAAATGGCCCAATTTTCATAAAGTGAAAGACAACAGTTTGTCATCCATAGGCCAGTAGGCTTGACTTCAGTTTCTGGGAAACTTCTAGGATGCATCATAAAGGAGATGGTTATTGAAAATGTAGTAAAGGAAATGGTGATTCCCAAGAGCTGGCATGACTTCAACCAGAAGAGATCATGCTAGACAAACCTTTCCTTCTTTCTTTCTTTCTTTCTTTCTTTCTTTCTTTCTTTCTTTCTTTCTTTCTTTCTTTCTTTCTTCCTTCCTTCCTTCCTTCCTTCCTTCCTTCCTTCCTTCCTTCCTTCCTTCCTTCCTTCCTTTCTTTCACAGGGTCACTAAACTGGTAGATGAGGGGAATTCTGTGGATATAGTTTACTTAAATTTTAAAATGCAAAGGATTTGATAAAGTATCATATGACCATTCTTAAGGGAGAAGATAGTAGTGATGTGAACTAGATAAAAATAATATAATTAGGTGGTGTCAGAACTGTTTAGATGCCAAAAATCAAAGAATAGTCATTGTGGCAAGATGTGTCCAGTGCAGGGCCCTTGGGATCTGTGTTAGGCCCTGTGGTTTTGGTTTTGGTTTTCTAATTTATTAATGATTTAAAGACACATATAGTATGCTCATCAAATTTGCAAAATAATAAAAAGCAGGGAGGGATTATTTAACACAGAATCCAAAAAGATCTTCATGGCCTACACTAGAGAATTGGGCAAAATCTTTTAAGATGAAATTTAAAATGTAAAGCTTTTGCTTTAGTTAAAAAAAATCAACTTTTTGATACAGAATATGGAGAATCATGGTTAGAGAGCAATTTGAAAAAGATTTGAAGGTTTTGGTGGACTATAAGCTTACTATGAATTGGCACTACGGTGTGTTGGCCAAAAATGCTGAGGAAATCTCTGATTTCGGTAAGAGTATAATTTCCAGAAGTGAGTTGATAGTTTCTCTGTACTTTCTCCTGGTCAGACCACATTTTAAATACTGTGTTCAGATCTGGGTGCCACAATTTATAAAAGGGTATTGATAACAGAATACATAGGCAGCCAACTAGGATGATAAAGGGACCTTGAGTTTGTGTCCTATTAGGATTGGTTGAAATAACTGAGGCTGTTTATTCTAGAAAAGAGAAGCCTCAGCCAGGATAGATAGCTATCTTTAGTTTCTTGAAGGGTTGTAATGTAGAAGAGAGATTAAACATTTTCTTTTTTGCAGAACTAGAGCATTGGGTGGAAATTGGAGTGAGACCATTTTAAATATGATTTTGGGGAAACTTCCCTTATAATTATAGTTGGCCAAAAATGGAACGGGCTGCCTTCAGAGATGGTAGGTTGCCCCATTGAAGGTCTTCAGGCAGAGGCTGGATTCTAATCAGGTGTGTTATAGTATAAGGTTATTTGGGAGTATAGGTTGGACTAAGATGACTACTTATTGTGATTTTTGTGAGGCAGTACCTGTAGAGTTTAGAAAAAAGTTGAAGTAACATGGAAGGTCAAACATTGCTTCCCAGTTCAAGAAGAAACCACATTACATACATAGCAGTATTATCACAAAATTTGTGTAGTTTTAGAAAAAGTGTCACCTAAATATAATTTCATTAATTATTTTTAGTTGAGAATTCTTTTAACTAAAGTATTATTTGGCAAAGTAGCACCTAAGTTATAGTGGCTAGGGAGTAAATCTCAAAGAAGAGTAATATTAACTTATTTTTTTCCTTTAGTGGCAGAAGTATATTCCATTAAGTCATACACTTAAGTGCTTCTGGTTTTATATCACTCTTTTAAACAGTATTTACTGAGGTAATAATCTTAGGTAAGTGGTGCTTTTATTGAATGGTAGTCAGTGAAGTTCCCTTACTAGTTACTTTGTAAGTAAATAAGGCCCACACTGACTCTTGTAAAGTAGGAAGTAGAAAAATTCGTATTTTCCAGATGAGGAAACAGGCATAGAATGATTAACTTGAGTATAATTGCATGACTATTAAGTAGTAGACCAGGCTGTGACGCTACATCTAGCTTTCATTTCATAATGTCATCTTGCCTTTAATTGTTGAGGCACTTAAAGTTAACAAAAGGAACATTATTTAACCAAGTAAAAAGTTGATAGATTATATGAGGGCAATAATTTTTTTTTTAAAGCAATTGGGGTTAAGTAACTTGCTCAAGGTTACATAGCTAGTCATTATTTATGCTTGGTTGCTCATTTTCTGAGGCCGGATCTGATCTCGGGTCATCCCAACTCCGAGGCCGACTCTCTTACTCACTGCGCCACCTAGCCGCCCCTTTAGGGCAATTGGGGTTAAGTAACTTGCCCAAGGTTACAGGGCTAGGTTTTTGTTTGTGTGGATTAAGTGTTGGAGGCCGGCTCTGAACTCAGGTCCTTCTGATTCCAGGGCCGGCACTCTATTTACTGCGCCACCTAGCCGCCCCTGAGGGCAATAATTTTTAATTAACAGAGTGGACAGCATTTCTTTTGTTTTCTGTTTTCTCTAGGCAAACAACCTTTCCGCAAGAAAATATAAAATACATAAAATCATCATTACTTAGTAGTATATCATTAATATACTATATATTTAGTATAGTATGCTCATATTTTATGCAACCTTGTCTCCCCCAAAAATCATCTCTTTGGGGATTCTATTGAGTTCTATTACACCATATTTATGGTGTAATAGAACTCAGTAGATTTAATTAAGTGCTTTGCCAGAGGACCAGATCTGCATAATTTTTTTTTATTTATCAGTTTGTTTCCACAACCTCTAAGTGACTAAATTTTAGCAATAGTTTCTTAAGTTGATGAAGTTCACCTTTAAAGGAAGGAATTTTAATAACTAGATATAGTTTTCTGAATTAATAAATAATGAAACTTCTAGAATTGATCAAGTAGAGAACAAATTTTGTTTCATTAATTTTTAATGAATGGATTTCTGAAAGAAATAAATGTGATCTATTAGGTGGGAAAGTGAGATGCATTATAGGCTTGCCTCCATATACACATAAGTATATATTAAAGTATGTACAAAGTAATTTTGAGGGGTTGGTGGAGGAATACTAACAGTTGGAGAGGGAAGGGAAGGAATACTGGGGTTAGGAATGTGAATTATACATATAGCAAGTCACATCTTTACTGTATGAATGGTACTAAGATGTAGAGGAAAAGAGGGAGAGTAGGCAGTATGTATGGTACAGTGGAAAGAGCACTGGATTTGTAGTTAAGAATACCTGGATTGAGATCCTACCTTTACCAGTTACCCCATTGAACTTGGGCAGATGACTTCTCTTCCTTGAGCTTTATCTGTAAAATGATGTGGTTGGTCTTCTAAAGTCCCTTCTCGTTCTAAATCTATGATCCTGAGTTTGAATCCTACCTCAGATATTTATTAGTTTTGTGCTCCTATAACTTGAAACCCCACATTATTTAGGACTTTAAATGTCTAGGAAATCACTTTGTATTTTGTTAGGAGCAACAGGAAGCCACACACCCACTAACCTCTTGAACAGTGGGGTCACATTATCAGACCTATGCCTTAGGAAGGATTATTTTGATAGCTATGTAGGTGCTAGATTGGAATGGGGAAAACCTGAATACAGAGATCAGTTATCAGGATGAGGGTGATGATGATAGCCAGTCTTTATAGAGTGCTTCGAGTTTTGCAAAGTTCTTTACCAATATGATCTTATTTTATCCTCATAACAACCCTGAGAGGTAGCTATTATCCTCATTTTCCAGATGAGGAAACTGAGGCAGACTGTGGTTAAATGACTTGCCTAAAGTCACACAATTAATGTTGGAAGCAGGGCTGGCACTCACATCTTCACTGACTCCAAAACCAGCACTCATGTATTCTATACCATGGTTGTTGGGGAATAGTGGTATGAGCCTGAATTATGATAGTTTCCATGTGAGTAGAGTCAGAGGGATGAACCTAAGAGACTGTAGTTAGAAAGTATAAGTTCTTTGCAACTAGATTAAAGAATGGATTGAAATGTTTTCCCCATTTATTTCTGTTATTTCTACAAAGTTATTCCTACATTAAAAGTATTCCCTCAAATATAATAAAAAATCACATTTGAGGAATCTGAAACGTTATCTTTAGAATAATTTCATTTCTGTTATGTGCATTTAATTGAATTTTCATAGCCTTTGTAGGAAAATTAATCAAATGAGCAATCAGTCCATTTAATCTAATTCAGTTAAGCAATTTTTATGTATTAACAGGTTCAGGTACTTTTTTGTTTCTACTGATAAGTTGCAGCTTAGGATCTTCCCCCACTAGGTTTTAAAACAAAACAAACTAGCTTCTTTTTACCCAAAAATTGAGAAGGTAAATTTGTTGGGGCTTGGTATTTGTGTATGATATTTTCCTTTTAATTTTTTTAATTTTTTAATTTTAATTTTTAAATTTTTAATTTTTAATTTGTGTATGATATTTTCCTTTTAATTTTTAATTTTTTAAATTTTAATTATTTTTTAAATTTTTTAATTTAATTTTAATTTAATTTTCCTTTTAATATCTAGCTTAATTAAAAATCTTCTCTTTAGTGAATAATTTTACCTTGAAGGTGTAAGTGAGTAACCAAACTGAAGGATTTGAATTTAAGTCAGACAAATGCAGGAAAGAGACCACTAAACTAATGATTTCTTTGGATATTTCAAAGTTGGGTACACTTTGAATAAGTGATAGGATGAAGCAATGCGTAACTATAATGTTATTTTCACATAAAATTTGTTTCAACAATAATATAACTTCCATTATTTTCCCTTTGTATTTTTAAGTTATGTAGTTGAATGAAAAAAAAATGTATAATCATATTGGCACTATAATGACCACCACAGCAAACCCATAGGAAATCAATATTTGAGAAAGCTTAAAGAAAATTTTTGTCATAATTTCCTGTTTACTTTTTTCTTGACACTGTGCTATCATTTGTGCGCTAGCTCTTGGAGATATGTAAAATGTAAACCTCAAAGTCTACATGCTTCTTTAAATACTAGTTGTTAACTTCTTTTTAACCTTCAATTGAATGTCATAATGCAAACTATTTTCAGTTTTATTATTGTTTTCTTTAGGCTAAAATAGCCAGGTTGACCAAACGCTTCGGAGCAGCCAAAGAGGACCTTAAGAAAAGACAAGAAGTAAGAATTAGTATTTATAAATTAATATTGTGAACTAAATGGTAATTTTTTATTTTAGGAAATGGTGGGCTTAATGGGAAATTTTATTTTTCTAACGGTCTTAAAATCAACCCCTACCATCCTTTTTATACATTTATCCCCCTCTGACAAGCTCTATCTCTCTTTCAGAAATTTGAATCCTTTTTTATACTTTAGTTCTCTTTTTTTTGTTCATCTTGGTAACCTGCTTCATAGTTCATACCAATAACCATAACCAGTAATTCTCTTTAGTGCTTTTCTGTGTTTTTCAGATGTTTTTGTCTCTATTTAAATCAATTGCTTTGGATTTTACTTCACTGTATTATTCTCTCTGATTTTGCACTTTTTAGTCCTTCATTGTGCTCACTTTTTCCTTCCTTCTGGATTCACTGCAATGTCTTTATCATCTCTATTATACTAAGATTAAGGTCTTAGAAAGTTACCACAAGGCTTTATAGCCATACAACACTAGTGTCATATGTTTCACTCTGTATCCTTTTACTTCATTGTGTTTTTTCTCCTCCTTTAATGTTTGGTTTAAGAGGTACTCTTCTTGGCTGTCCTAATGTCTGTCTTAGGTACTCCTTTGATATCTATTTTTAAGAAATTTCCCCTTTATTTTCTCTTTCATATTTGTCTTCCCAGATAGGTTATGTATCCTGAAATTCCTCCATTACCCATTATTTACAACCTCACTTAGGAAGAAGTTCGTTTATTCTCTTGGCTATTAGTAAGCAAATATTGACTATAACATATAGTTCTCAATGTAATGTTCCATCATCAACCTACAATCAATTACTATATACTAATTATTTCTAATCCACTATTTTCAACTGAAAAAGTAAGCACTTTTATATGTCTTTTAATTGTTTCCCATTGTACCTGTTTTCTTTATTTCTTTTTCCTGTCAAATTTTTAAAAATTGGTGTCCTTTGTTTTAACAACACATTTGTTTCTCAGTATGTACCTCTCTGCTCTATTCAGCAAGCCTTCCCTTCTAACAAATTTTTAAAAGAAAAGTTTGGTGAAATCAAATTTTGGTATACATGAGACCTATTCTGTCTTTGGAATATATGCCTAGTAGTAGAGGAGGACCTCCAGATCAGAGAATTCGAACATTTTAGTTACTTTCTAAGCATAATTCTGAATTGCTTTCCAGAATGTTTGGATCAATTCATACTTCAAATTAGTTTATAATGGTGCATTTTAAATAGTACATTTATTTACCTGTCTATCCTGGCTCCTTCAACATTTATTATTATTTCCATCTTTTATCACTTTCGGCAACTTGCTGAACATGTGGTGAATGAAACTTTAGAATTATACTAATTTAGTTTTCTCTATCAGTGATTTGGAGCAGGCTTTTAAAAAATTGTTAATAATTTGTTGGTGCCATTAATCCATTTTTCTGTTTTTAAACCTATTCCCAGTAGGTTTGATGATTACTGTTGTATGAAATAATTTTAAGTCTGAAAGTGCTATTAACTTCTTCCTTCTTTCCTACTTTAAAAAATTGTTTTCCTTGATATTCCAGCTCTTTTGTTCTTCCTTATGAAATTTGCTGTTGTTTTCTCTAGGCCTATAAAATAATTCTTTGATAGTTTGGAAATAAATTATGGTGAAATATGATTATCAGCTTAAAAAAAAACAAGTTCATGGAAACTAAGTTAAAAACCTGTTATAAACCTTGTTATATATTCAGTCACCATGTCTTCTATATTAAGTCATTTTTTTATAGCTTTCATCCCTACTGCTTCTTATCACATTAACACCCTCAGGAGTTCTATTAATGGTCTTTTCTTTAATGACTCATTATTAGGCATTTAAGTTATTGTCAAGAAGTTCGTCTAGAGACTTAAATAACCACCTATGGGAAGTAGCCAAATAAGATAATACTTGGAAGAAGGGCAACCTATGAAGTTTGCTAAATGTCAGTATTACTAAGCCCTTTCCATTATTATAGATTATTATTAACTGTATATTAGCAGCCAGCCCAGTTGAGCTTTCTGAACAACAAAAATGACCAAGGTTTAATGACCCAAGGTTCATTGAAATATGCCTGTGTAAAAACACATTCAAATTTGATTCAAGATCTTTTCAAAGTCTCATACTCAGATATATCTTTAAGCTTTTCCTACATTGGAAAGGATTTACTTAATAGGGCTTATGTTATTCAAGCCTTTTCCTCCCCAAAAAAGAACTATGAGACTGTGGAACATTTTAATTGTTTTTATTAGGAAAACAAAACAAAAAACGAAATTAGAACTATCTTACTCGACACTTTCTTCTCTCCTCCCAGTTCACAATGTTTACATTTCTCAATGGCCTTACTTACGGTGATGGTGATGGCCTTTCTCTTAGACCTGCAGTTGAGCAGTATTGCCTTTTTTAATTTTTTTTAAGAAAATTAGCTTTGTTTGACTACCATGGCTGCTCTGTTTGGCTTTGGTGCAAGTGCCTAAGTAAGTAGAGAATGCTTGCCCTTTTTGTACTGTTATTTTATGAGGCTTATGCTTTCTATACTTCTTGTGGTTAAGATTTTAGAGACATTTGCTATTTCAGCTAAGAGAGTTAGAGAAAAATATGTAAATATAGAGTCTCACCGCATATTTATATTATCTATATTTATAGAGATTTAAATTTTTATATTGGTTTTCATTAATGATTTTGGTTCTTTTATTTAAATTCAGAAATTAAACAAGTGAGATATTTGTAAAGTACTTAGCACAGTACATGGTATATAGTAAGTGCTTAATAAATGCTAGTTCCCTTCTTTAAGTTCCTACTTTGTGGTAGCTAGGTGGTGCAATGGATGGTGTGCTGGGCCCAGAGTCAGGAAGACCTAAGTTTAAATCTCACCTTCAAACAGTTACTAATCATGTGACCCTAGACAAGTCACATAACTTGTTTTGCCCCTTTCCTAAGATGTAAAAACAAAACAAAACAAAAAACACCTACTTCCCAGGGTTGTTGTGAGGATCAAATCAGATAATATTTGTAAATATTTGTATAGAGCTTAGCATAGTGCCTGGCACATAGTAGACATTTATTCCCTTCCCTTCCCCCGTTCTATGCCTAACTGTAGGGAAGATGTAAAATCCAAATAAGACTTGGTCCCTGCCTATTTGCAGCCTTTTGTTCCATGGTAGGGGGACACGATGTACAAATAATTATAATTTTTTAAATGTACATAATATGACCATGGAACTTGTGGAATTTCCCTTATAATAGACTTTAATTTCTTGTATTACATCTGTTGTGTTCAGGTCTATTTTCTATTTGATTTTAAGAAAGGGAGAATAGTTTAATTCACTATGTACAAAGATGCTTTTTTTTTTTAAGGATATTTTTTTTCAGCCACCTTTCACTCATTGTTAGTTGTTTGGTGATTAATTAGTCAATAAGTATTTTCTGAGTTCCTTACTATATGCCACAAACTGCCGGGCTTCAAATAGACAAAGACAAAATAAAACAATTCCTCCTCTTGAGTTTACATTGTAATAGAGAAGACAGCATTGTATTTTGTTTTGTATATGCCTCTCTGTTGTGTTTGTGTTTGTGTGGTGTGTGTGTGTGTGTGTGTGTGTGTGTGTGTGTGTGTGTGTGTGTGTGTGTGTGTGAGAGACCAAGAATGGGCTCATGCATTAGGAGGCTTTTCAGCTGAGTTTTGAACTATATAGAGATTTTGTTGTTGTTCACTTGTTTTAGTTATATCCAACTACTCATGACCCAGTTAGAGGTTTTCTTGGCAAAGATATTGAGGTGGTTCAGGAGATAGACCAGTTTCTCCCTCAGCTCATTTTGTAGATGAAGAAACTGAGGCAAACAGAGCTAAGTGATTTGGCCAGGGTAACCTAGTGGCTAAGTATATTGAACTTGGGTCATCCTGACTCCAGGCCTGGTGCTGTATTCACTACATCACCTAGCTACCCAAATAAAATACACACAAGGAAGTTAAATGCAAGTTAGTTAGGGAAGCAGGCACTAGTGGTTGGGGGAACTTAGGAAAGTATTTATGTGAAATGTGGTATTCTAACAGAATCATCTTTCTTGACTGACTGATTATACTTATAGACCTGATAGGAACCTAAGCCTTTTTTCTCTCTTTTTCTATATTCTCTTTTCCTCTCCTGAAAATATAACTGTGCCTATTTCTTGAAGCAGAAATAGTGTCCACTACTATGGATATGTTTAGAATGATTTCTCTTCACATTGACTTTTTGTATGGTACTCAAGTTCACTTCTTTCTTTTCTTTAGCCTTTTGTACTGACTTTGTAGTTTTTATTAAAACCCCATATACCCACTTTCCAAAGCTCCTAAAAATTAATGCCCAAAGAGTCATTTTAGTACCTACTTTCTGTATAATGCTGTGAAATGTGCTTGACAAGAAGATGGAAAAAAAGACATCTTCTCTCCCCTCAGAGGTCTTCATATCTAGTTGTAAAGACATAGTAAACAAATAAACAAAAGCATATTAAACTAAAAACTATATACCAATGCTTACTTAAATACCCCAAAGTATTTTTGATTACTTTGTATGTATTCTTTTATCAACATTGATCTTATCTCTTCAATCAGTAGTAGTAGACTCTTCTCATGAAATTTTTTAGCAATAAAAGAAAATAAACTTAATCACTAAACATTCACCTTGATGATATTACTAAATTTTACAGAACTCAGGGGGAAAGGGGTGGTGTGGAGCCAAGATGAAGGAATAGAGAAGGATTCAGCCAAGCTCTCCCAGCATTCCCTTCCAAAGAACTTTAAAATCCCTCAAATCAAATTCTGGAGTCATAGAGCCAACAAAAGATAAAAGTGAGGAAACTTGGGAGTTCAGAAAAAGAAATCTGTGACATGGGGGTGGAGGCTAGCCCAGAACCCACATGGATTAACCACCATAGTGAGATTAAATGGTGGCAACAAAAGAAGAAGCAACTTCAGGAGCTCTCAAGCCAGAGATGGTAAGGGGGCCTGATAACCAGCCAGAGATTACCAGGTACTCCTGTTTTAACACTGGATTCAGGACCAGACACTTTTTGGCAACTACTCTGCCAGTTTTCACTTCTTAGTCACAGTTCAAGGGCAGAATAGAGCACTTTTCAGTCAAGAGGGAGTGGAAGTCCTAAGGGGTATTATTACTTCCAGCTCCAAGAGATAAGGGGCCCCGAAGAATAGTTATTAATTGCTATTACTAGTTGAGGGTGGAAGTGCAGACCAAGATAGCAGTGACTATGCCTCTCCCCAAATTGCACTACTTGGGCAACACCAAAACCTTCCATATCCCCAGAACTAGCTATGGAAACAACAATGTGAAAAAAGCCTGAAGCTTGAAACACAGTCCCTCCCTCCCCTCACACTAGGAACAGAACCCAATATTAACATAAAGTTTCAAATCAAGAAATAGGGTAGAAAAATGATTAAAAGCTACTGTGGTGACAGAGAAGATCAAGACACAAACTTAGAAGGTGAAACGTAAAGGCAATTATAAGCAAAGCCTTAAATTAAGAAATGTGAATTGGGCATAAGCCCACTAAAAATTCCTGGAAGAACTAATTTTCAAAATAAGAATGGTAGAGGAAAATATAGATAAAGACGAAAGGAAGAAAATAATGAAAAGATAATAGCTTGGTAAAAGAGGTGCAAAAAATATTAAAGAACCTTAAAAAATAGAATTGGCCAAATGGAAAAAGGAGGCACAAAAAGTCACTGAAGAAAGTAGGTCCTCAAAAATTAGAACTGGGCAACTGAAAGCTATTGACTCCATGAGACATCAAGAAACAATAAAACAAAGTCAAAAGAATGAAAAAAAGAAGAAAATTTAAAATATAATTGGAAAAACAATTGACCTAGAAAAAATTTGAGGAGAGATAAATTAAGAATTCTTAGATTACCTGAAAGCCATAATCAAAGAAAGAACCTAGATATCATATTTCAAGAAATTCTTGTGAAAAACTTATTCAATATAAAACTAGAGAATAAAATAGAAATGGAAAAAAAATCCACCATTTACCACTTGAAAGAGATCCCCAAAATCTCTTTTTCTAGTTAAATTTCAGAGCTCCCAGGTCTTCAACCAGCCAGAAAGAAACCATTCAAATGCCATGAAGTCATAGTCAGAATCACAACATTTAGCAGCTACCACCTTAAAGGAGTAGAGGGCTTGGAATATGATATTCTGGAAGGCAAAAGAGCTAAGATTACAACCAAGAATAACCTACTCTGCAAAATCAACTATAATTTTTTCAAATTAAAAAAAGGGTACTTAATGAAATAGAAGACTTTTCACATATTCCTGGTGAAAAGGCCAGAACTATATAGAAGATTTGACTTTCAGACATACGGCTTGAGAAACATGAAGTAAACGTGAAAGAGAAATCATAATGGAATCAACAAGGATAACTTTACCATTCTATATGGGAAGATACCTATATCTTATGAGATTTTTATCACCAAGGTAGAAGGATTCTATATAGAATGTGGGTGTGGCAATGAATCAGTTATGTTGGAATGCTGTTTAAAAAAACAAAACAAAACTGGGTAATCAGGGAAGAAAAATCCTCTAGGAGAAGGGGAAGGGAGAGGAGGAATGGAGAAAATTATCTCTTATAAAAGAGGTGTTGAAGGAAGACCTTATACAGCAGAAGGCAAAATGGTAGAAGCAGTTAAACCTCACATCTAAATTGGTTCAAAAAGTGAAAAAATACATAAATACTCAGTTGGTAATCGAAATCTATTTTTACCCAACAGGGAAGTAAGTGGGGATGAGAATAAAAGGAAAGGATGGAGGGGTTGATAAAGGGAGGGCAGATAAAAGAAGGAATTGGCCAGAAGCAAAACAGATTTTAGAGAAGGGACAAGATAAAAAGACATAAATATAAACAGAAGAAAATGGGATGGAGGGAAATACACAATTAGTAATCATAACTGTTAATGTGAATGGGATGAACTCACCCATAAAATGGAAGTGGATAGCATAACAAATAGAAACCAAAATCAAACACTGTTGTTTACAAAGAAAGACTTGAAACAGAAAGATAATAGTTAAAATAAGGGGCTGGAGCAAAATCTGTTAGGCTTCAGAGAAAATAAAAAAGGGGTGACAGTCATGATTTTAGACAAAGAAAAAACAAAAATAGACAATTAAAAGAGATAATCAAGGAAACTATATCTTGCTAAAAGGAATCATAGACAACAAAGTAATATCAGTACTAAACATAAGCACCAAATAGCATAGCATCTAAATTCTTAAAAGGAAGAGATGGGGGACCTCAGTTTTCCTTCAGAGAACTACATAAATCTAACTATAAAGAATTCAAGAAGATGAATAGAAAAGCTAAAATATGATAGACCTGTAGGTGACACCTTTACAAAAAACGACCAGGAATATAAACCTGACAGTCAAATGCTGAAAAGAAGAAATATTAAACTTACCTTTTTCAGAACATAATGCAATAAAAATTACATTTAATAAATAGCTATAGAGGGGGCAGCTAGGTGGTACAATGAATAGAGCACCAGCCCTGGAGTCTAGGAGGACCTGAGTTCAAATGTGTCCTCAGACACTTAACACAAAAACTAGCTGTGCGACCTTGGGCAAGTCACTTAACCCCAATTGCCTTCCCCTCCCCCCAAAAAGGGCAATAAATAAATAGCTATATAAGCATAGATTAAAAACTAATTGGTAACTAAATAATCCTAAAAAATAAGTGAGTCAGAGAACAAGTCATGCAAACAATAATGTTATTAAAGACTGACACCAATGAGAAACATTCCAAAATTTGTGGCATATAGTCAAAGCAGTACTTTAGGGGGAAGTTTATGTTTCTAAATTCACATATCAATCCAGAAAAATAAAGATAGATCAGTGAATTGGACATGAAACTAAAAATACAAGAAAAAAAGGACAATTTTAAAAATCCCAACTAAGCACCAAAATTGGAAATTCTGAAAGTCAAGGAGAAATTAATAAAATTATAAGTAAAAAATTTTTTTTGAATAAAACTGGGAACTGGTTTAATGAAAAAAAAAAATGAAATAGATGAACCATTGGTTAATTTGGTTCAAACAAACAAACAAACAAACAAATTGCTATTACCAAAAATGAAATGGGTGAATACTACCAATGAAGATCAAATTAAAGCAATTGTTAGAAGTTATTTTGGCCAATTTTATATCAATAAAAATAGATGGATATTTACAGATAGAACCCTTAACCCTATCTTAGAAAAAGAAATTACGATATAAGCCATTAATGAGCTCCCCAAGAATAAGTCTGCAGTACCAGGTGAATTCTAGCAAACATTTAAGGAACATTTAATTCCAATACTATAAATTCCAAAACTAACTGAAAAAGTAGATAAGGAAGGAGTCAAATTTACTTTATGACACAAATATGGTTTGGGTACTTAAGCCAGGAAAAGAAAAAAGAAAAAGACCAATTCCCTTGATGAGTATATCAGTACAAAAATTTTGAAGTACTAAGCAAAGAGATTACAGCAATATTTCTCAGAAATCATACATTTTGACTAGTAGGACTTAAACCAGGCATGCAAGGCTGGTTCACTATTAGGAAAACTATCAGCATAATTGACCTTATCAATAAGAAAATTCATATGATTTTATCAATTGATTAGAAAAAGCCTTTTGACAAAATATAATACCCTTCAATCATATTAAAAATACTTAAGAAGTATAGAAATTGATGCAGCCTTTCTTAAAATAATGCATAATATGTATGTAAAACCAAAATCAAACATTATCTTTAACAAGGATAAACTTGAAGCCTTTCCATTGAGATCAGGGGTGAAGTAAAAACGTCCATTATCACCACTGTTATTCAGTATTATACTATAAATGCTAAGTATAGCAATAAGACCAGAAAAAAGAAATTGAAGGAATAAAAGTAGGCAGTGAGGAAATAAAACTCACTCTTAGCAGATCATATGATGGTATACTTGGAGAACCCCAGAAAATAAATTTTAAAACTTTTAAAACAATTAGCAACTTCAACAAAGTTTCAGGATAGAAACACATAAATCATCAATGTTTATATAAACTACCAGCAAAACAAAGCAGGAAGAGATGGAAAGAGAAATTGCATTTCCAAACTGCGAACAATATAAAATACTTGGGACTCTACTTCCTGGAGCAAACCCAGAAATTATATGACACAATTTCAAAACGCTTTTCACATTAATACAGATCTGAACAATTGGAAAAATACTAATTGCTTATGGGTAGGCCAAGCAAATATTATAAAAATTATAATACTTTTCAGTGTCATACCAGTTAAATGACCAAATATTTAATAAAGCTAGAAAAAAATAGTAACATTCTTCTGGAAGAACAAAAGGTCAAGAATATCAAGAGAATTAAGTTTTTCTAGGATGTTTAGCAATTAGTTTTAAAACTGTATTACAAAATGATAATCATGAAAACAATCTGTTACTAGCTAAGAAATAGAGTAGTAAATCAGTGGGATAGATTAGGTACGCAGTAGAAGACCATCGTAATGTCATTGTTGTTATTTAGTAGTTCAGTTGTGTTTGACTCTTCATGACCCCATGGACCATAGTACCCCAATAGTGTACGTGGGATTTTCTTGGCAGAGATGCTGGAGTGGTATGCCATTGCCTTCTTCAGTGGATTAAGACAAATAGAAGTTAAGTAAGTGACCACTGGTAAGTAAATTACACAGCTACTAAATAGCTGAGACCAGATTTGAACTCAGAACTTCTTGACTCCAGGCCCAGGACTCTTATCCACTGAACTACCCAGCTGCCTCCACATATAATCTCCAGCAGCTACTACTGTAATTCAGGTACTCATCTTTCTGATGTAGGCAGTTGCAGGAGCTCTTTAATCACTTTCCCTGTCTTAGGTCTCTTCCATTATTTAACCAATCCTTCAAACAGCTATCAGAGTTCTATCTCTTAAAGTTCAGATCCAACCCTGTACTGAAATTATTCAAGAAACTCCAATTTAACTAAAGGATCAAAACCAGAATTCTATTTGGCATTTAAAATCCTTCAGAAAATGGCTCCAGAATACTTTTTTAGGCTTTCTTTCACACACTATCTAATCCAAACAAGCTTGTTGCTTTTTTTTTTTTTTAATATCAAATACCACAATATTATCTCTCATCTTAGGCTGTCCCCTAAGCCTGGAATTCAGTCCCCAATTCTCTCTTAGAATTCCTAGCTTCCTTCAACCATAGCTTAAACATTGCCTTCAAAGCTTTTCCAGTTCTATCAAGCTGCTATTAAATCCTTCCCCATATTACCTTGCATTTGTCTTGTTTATTTCACTTATGAATATTTTGCCTCCTCAGATTAAATATAAGCTCCTTTAGTGTAGGTACTGTTTTATTCTTATCGTTTTTATGTCTAGAGTCTGAAACACACCAGTAATCTAATAAATGTTTGTTGACTGATTTAACATGAAAAAGGGCCCTCCCATATTGGGTGGTCCAGATCTCACTAGCTAATATTGTATCACAGGATTGATAAGAATGAATGAATTGGGATCTGTGTCATTAGAGGGAACATCTATATCAGTAAATAGAATAATTGATGAAATTCATAGGTCTGTAACTATTTGGCTTGGGCTGGGAGCGGTGGTAATCAGGGTTCAGTGACTTGCCCAGAGTGAAACAACTAGTGAGTGTATGAGCCTGGATTTGAAATCAGATTCTCCCGACTCCAAGGCCATTTTCTCTATCCATGCATTATTTTCAACTTGATTTTAAGTGACCAGTTTTTTTAGGGATCAGACACCCTTTTGAGTCCTTTTTAACATTAGAAGAAATTTGTAGATTATCCTATTTAATAATTGTACTACTAGTACCTGTTCATTCAGAAATTGAAGTAGAGGAAATGCTGTGAATCTTTTCATCATTTTTATTAAAACAGTATGAAAAGCAGTGGCTTCCTTTAAGTCTCAACTAAAAACCCACATTTTACAGAATGCCTTTCCTAACCACTCTTAATTCTAATGCCGTCCCCATTTATTATTTCCCATTTATTCTGTATATAGTCTGTGTTTGTTGCTTGTTGTCTCCCCTATTAAACTGTGAGATCCCTAGGGCAGGGGCTGTCTTTTGCCTCTTTTTGCATGCCTAGTGCTTAACACAGTGCCTGGCACATGGTAAGAACTTAATAACAACTTATTGATTAATTGATTGACCTGGGTTAAAGTCCTCTAAGGAGGTCATTTAGCCTTGCAGAGCAAATGTTTCTCTGCTTTGGAAACTCTTCATTGAGTTCCATGCATCAATGGAATCACAGGTTCAAAAGAAATCATATCTACATACATTTGAAAAATAAGTCAAATTTATTAGAAATGTTTTTAACATCCTATATATGATGGGTTTATTTATTATTCTGAATTATATTGCATTTCTTTTGGAGTTAAATAGAGATCAGAATTAAAATTTTTAGTCCACATGTGGATTTGAATTTACTTTATGATCATTTTGTGGCCCTAGAGGCATTATATACTTTATATGTATGTCTTGTTTCTGTAAGACCATGTTCCTTTTTTGTTGCTCCTTTTTTAAAATTCCCATTTTATTTTGCGTAGGAATTAGTACAGTGGTATTATTTATTGAAACTTGTAAATAATAACTCCATAAGAAAAATGTAGCAAGTGGTAATTGGTATGGTATAAAATCATTTACAAATGACTTTATGTTCTTGGTTCATAACTGAGTCATTTTCGGATATTCTCTCCATTGTGGAAATTGAGAGGCTACAGTATATCATGGTGTATAGAGAGCTAGAGAGCTGATCTGGAAGCCAGGAAGACCTGAATTCGGATGCTGTCTAACACAAATTTGTTGTGTGTTACTACACAAGTCATGTTACCTGTCAGTGCTCTAGGTGACTTTTTTAAGATTATAAATTTCAGAAAAGTTCCAACCTTCCTTGGTAGAAGAACTCTCCTCACTCAAAAGTTACATATACTAGTGAAACCCCAGGGCCAGGCCTTATCTCAGTTCTTCTCACTATCCCATTGTGTTGGTTCCTTTACATGGGCTAAATTCAGTAGGAAATTGTGATAGTTCATATTGATTTTTTTCCTTGTTCCATTTCCTGTTTTTCAGCTTAGTTGGAGGTTTTGTAATTGTGTTTTGTATCTTTTTATCTTTATCTGTTTTGTTATCATTTTTGTTCAACAGCATGGATTTATTTCTATAATACATATCTTTCCATTATTATGTTCCAATCATGACTCTTATCCTATTCTTTCTCAGTGATTCGTAATAATACTCATTCTTGTATAAGATTTCTAGTTTGCTTATTGCCTGTGATATAATGATCTTTTTGTGAACATTTGAGGCCATAGATTTTCTTACTGTCCCTTCCCTTTTTGATATTTTCTTCTTATGATTTCTGCATCTCTACGGTTCTTCCTGTTTCAAATCTGCCATTCTTGTTGGCTTAGGTGTTGTGTATCTTAGCAATTTTCCTTTTGCAGTTTCTGTTTAAATTTTGTAATATTTGTAAATTTTGTAATTAGTTTACAGGTTTACTTTCCCTTTAAAATATACATACATATATATATTTATATATAGGCATTTTTTTGGTGTGGTTTATACCTCAGAGTACCATTTTCTTAAGTAGCTGTTAACTTCACAGATCTACCCTGATAGCAGTTGTTTTTAGCCCCGTTTTGGCACTTTTTTCTTCTCTTCCTCTTCCCTTTACCACCATGATAATTAGCCATGGGAGGTGATTGTCTAATTTGCTAAGTGTGGAGATTCCTTTCCACATCTTGATAAACCGTATAACTTGCTTTTCTCCATGTCATGGTGCAATCTACCCATTTTAGTAGAGTGTTACAGAGTCCCAGCAGTGGAGGGGACTTCATAGATTTGCCATTCCAACCTATTCTTTTTCAGAAAACTGTTCTACAAACTTCTACAGCAAGAAGTCATTTAACCTTTATCTAAAAACTTCCATTGAAGTGGGGAACTTGAGGCATCTTGAGGCAACCCATTCCACTTTTAGAAAGCAAAACTTGTTAGGAAGTTTTCCTTTACATCTATCTTAATTAAATCTGCCTCTCTGCAGCTTATGGTTACTACCATTGCTCAGTTATACCATTGGGCCAAAGCAGATCAAGACTAATCTTCCTGTTACTTGATAACCCTTCAAATGCTTGAAGATAACTATCATTCTTTCTTAGTACTTGAAAATTGGGAAAGTCAAATTGATTTTGTTTTGTTACTGATTTTATTCTGTATCACTGAATCACTGACATTTTTGTAACTTCCTAAGTTTCATTTGTCTTGGAGTTAAGTTTGGAAATTCAGCTTTTCTGTAAATCACTTATCATCTCTGAGCGAAGTTTGGAAGTGCAGTTCTCCTGCTAATCACTGTTCTATTCTTGCCTTAAACCTTTAAAAATACAAATTGTAATGCCACGCACAGAAGCTTTCCAGAAAAATGCTACTGTGAACAGCTTTTAAGGGTCTGATTACTCAGTATAGTGATCACTCTATTTATTCCATAATAAATCAAAGCAAAACATCCACAGGAAATCAAGGTACAGCATTCACAATATTACAACTTATCACAGAAAATCACAATATAATCTTAAAGTACAATAGTCCAAGTCTTCTACTCATGGGGCAACTGTTAACTCAGTCACTTATCAGTAACAATCATATAATGGTTACAATATAATATTCACAACATAGTCTCAAAGTAAAATAGCCACTCTTAAGTTAACTCAGTCACTTATCAGTAGTTTGAAAGTACCTGGTCAAAGTCTTCCACTCATGGGGCAAAGTCTTAATTAACTCAATCAGTACCTTATCGGTAATAATATCTCAGAAAGTACAATCGGTCACTTAATTCAGCAAAGTCCTACTAAGTATCATACACAAAACCCTCTACCCCTTAAGTCACTAGTAAACTATAATTCCATAATTACTCAGTACCCAGGGAGAGGTCTTTTCATCTTGACTTGGGGTCTGTTCTCAGATTCCCTGGATCCCCTTCCATATTCCCAGATTCTACCTGGATTCCCCAGACTGTCACCTGGGTTCAATGGCAGATAGCTCCCAGTTCCTTGACTAGCTCTCTGGGTAGGTCCTGCTCTACCCTGAAGTTCACAGGGTCTCGTCCATGTCAGATCTCTCACCATTACCACTCCAAGGAATTCAAGGCTCAACCAAGCCGTAAACAAAGTCCCAGTCATACTTCAGTCACCTGGGCTCCTTGGCTCCAGAGTTCCTGGGCTCCTGGCTCCAGGCTCTGGGCTCCTGTTCAGAAGAAGCTCCACCACCACAAGTTTTCAGGACTCAGTTCTCCATTCTTCCATAACTGTTCTGCCACCAGATCTCAGTCTCAAGGAAATTGTGACTGTGCCTCTTTGGGGCTTTTCTTATATACACATTATTACCTACTTTCTTCAGCAAGCCCCTTCCTGTTATATCAGTAACGGGAGACAGGAATCTTGATCAGTTGCTAAGTGCTAAGTACCTGCTACTTTTGCCAACACAAAGGGATTTTCAAATTCAAAATTACCATTACACAAATAGATACCAGGGAGTCAGGAGTCTGGTCTGTTATTCAGGGTAAGTAATCTGGTCCACTATCATTAAACAGCCCTTGTAGGTGGATTCCAACAATAAACTTTTTTTTTTCTTTTCTTTTTGGAGAAGGGAAGGCAGGGCAATTGGGGTTAAGTAATTGTCCAAGGTCACATGGCCAGTAAAACATGTCAAGTGTTGGATATCATATTTGAACTCAGGTCCTTCTGACTCCAGGGCCATATTCACTGTGCCACCTAGCTGCCCCACAATGAACATTTATTAACTACAGGATCTAAGGAAGGGCTTGTTGCTTAGCCACTTGTTCTCAATTTCCAGCCAGTCATATTGTTCCTCATGTCTATGATGCTGTACACTTTGTAACCAATCATACTGTTTTATCTGTGATTCTGCCTTCTATTTTGGATATTCTTTTCTTTTGGGTATAAAAGAGAGCAGTCCCTCTCATTTGGGGTCTTAACTTTTCTAAGAAGACTGAGACCCTGTTTATTAGCAAATTTGCACTTCGTCAATAAATGGATTGTGTTAAACTGTGTCTCCATTTACCTTGATTTTTTACCTAGATTCTAGATCAGTTTTGATGGAGTAAGAGTAAAACCAAGTTGAAATGAGTATATATAGAAACATGTTGACAACATATATGAAGTTCTTGTTTGTTATATTTATTGTGTGAGACATGAAAACTTTTATGATTTTATATTTTTCTTTCCAGAATCCACCAAATCCACCTGTGTCACCAGGCAAGTCATCTGCGAATGAAGTTGTCAGCATTAATAACTTAACTTATAGGTGAGAACTAAAAGCATTATTCATAATATTGACATTTACAGGAAAACCAAATTTGAATAGGGAAGACATGAAATTTAATCATATATAATGTATACTGAATTAATCTTTTATGTTTAGAGATACTATTAGAGAACTATTTTCAATTTCTTTCCTGCTAAAATTTAATATTTTCCTTTTTTTTTTTGGTTTGCATTTTGGAGGGAGGAAGGTAGGGCAATTGCAGTTAAGTGACTTGCCCAAGGTCACATGGCTAGTTTTTGTTTTTTCCCCTGAAAATCATTGTAAAAAGAATTTGTGATAAAAGAATATTATTTTCAGTAGCTTAGAGATGATTGGGAAAACTTTTTTTGGTAGATTGTTTTTTGAAGCTGCTTAGTCTTTGCCTTCACATTGAAACTGATCAATCGAGTAGAAGAATAATCATCCCCTAACTTTTTTGGTCACATTGTTTGGAATTAGTTAATATCTCCATGGTTGTCTACATTTCTGTCTCAGTGTTTCCTGTCTTAACTACAAAACCAAGTTTCGGCACCTTTTTGATACTTTTACCTTTTTATTATTGTTTATATCTGTTCTATATGTACTTTTGAAAATGTTGATGTTACCATTTATTCTATAGAAATGCTGGCACAGTGAGACAGATGCTAGAGTCTAAGAGAAACATAGGGGAAAGCACGCCATCACCTTTTCAAGCCCCTGTCAATGCAGGTAACAAAGCTTCCCTCACCAAAGTAAGAATGCATGTTAGTGTTTTAGGATCTATGTGTTTGCCTGTTTTCTTTTTAAGCATTTACAAGTGGCCGCGAAACTGAAAGGGAATGTGTACATTTGTCTGCATTAGAGCACCAAGTAAAATTATGCTGTTGGCAGCAGCACCGTGAGGCAGTCGTCTGGAGATCCTAGTTGAGTAAATCTCAGATTGGGCCTCGCTTTGGCTTAGTTTTATGTTGTAGGTGAATGTCTAAATGTTTTACACATGTGCTGATTACATTGGCATCAAAAATTCCAAGCATTTAAATGGAATGTATAATAGCTGGGAAGTATAGAAATCTAGAAAAACTATTGAACTCCAATAATTTTGCTGATTCTTTTGCTTTGCTTCGGGTTTTGGTCACGTTTTTATCTCCACACCCACGGTTCAGTTCATCTGCCACATTCATGTTAATCTGCGTTTATTCTTTTTGGTCCAGGTCATTCTGGTTAGGATTGGACTGATCAGGCTATGCATTTATTAACTATCTCTCCTTGCTAACTCAGGAAAAAATTTTTTGGTATTCAAATCATTTCTACCATGACCTCATCATATTGGTTAATGGTAATAGTAATCTTTGAAATAAATTTCTTACTGTTGGTGGCTTTTGAATTATATCTTAGGTTTACATATTGCTTTTTATAAATATCTATGAATCATTATTAGTTCTTCATTGTTTATTTTTTCTAGTAGACTGCTCAGAAGTTAATTAGATCTTGGCATTGTGTCCAACAGAATAGGCTTTTATTACTCAAAAAACATTTCTTTGCATGTTAATTATCAGTTTTAACTCTCTTTGTACTAATGAATGCAATAATTTTATTCAAAAATTATTCTGAATATTCAATTATTTTAAGTCTAGATGTGGTTTATAAAAGTTTTTATGCTATCTGCAAGTTAACCTAATATTTTAAGGTTTATACTACTTTAACCCAGTTGGTAACTAAAAATGCCAGTGACTCATTGGAATTCATAATAATCTTCTCTCTATTTATAGTATCTTCAGCCAGCCTTGCCACCCCTCAGACAGTGGTCAGTGGTCAACCTAAATCTCAAACTCCAGTAACCTCTGGTTCCTTGACGGCATCAGTTCTTCCTGCACCAGCTACAGCTCCAGTAGTTGCTTCTACCCAGGTGTCTAGTGGAAACTCGCAACCCACAATATCTTTACAGTCTTTGCCAGTGATCTTACATGTACCTGTTGCAGTATCCTCCCAGCCTCAACTCTTACAGGGCCACACAGGGACTTTGGTCACTAATCAACAGCCTGGCAATGTTGAATTTATTTCTGTGCAAAGTCAGTCTACAATTAGTGGTCTTACCAAAAATCCAGTGCCCTTGCCATCAACAAACCCCACTAAACCAAATAACAACCCATCTATACCCAGTCCTAGTATTCAGAGGAACTCTCCAGCCAGTGCTGCAACATTAGGAACAACTCTTGCGGTACAGGCTGTTTCAGCAGCACACCCTATTGCACAAGCCACAAGGACTTCTTTACCTGCAGTAGGTACTTCAGGACTGTATAATCCAGCCAGCAATCGAAGTTCCATACAGATGAAAATTCCACTTGCTACATTTGGTACTACTACTTCTGCTGCTGAGCCTAGCAGTACCCCAGTTCCATCTAGAGTTGGTAAGTTATCATGGGTTTTAGGTTAGTGATGGCAGTGAGGGAAATAGACTTTGGAAAATAAAATTTTATTTCAGTGACTAGGCTAGAGTTTCTAGCCACTTGCATAAAGAAACAGGTTAAATAGAATTCCCTTAGAATCAATTTATCCTTCACATCTATAAATGGGGCGGGATGGGGGAGGGGGCAGGAGGAAGATGACCTGTGAGTTTTACTGGGGGGTAAGGAGAGGCTAAAAATTGTGTACTATGAGGTTGTTTTTGTTTTTGTTTTTAAAGTAATAATATACCTTCCATGCGTATCAAACAAGTTAGTTTAACTTTTTTCAAAAATTATTCTGGAACAAATATCTTACATGAAGGAGAAATAATCCTTTTAGGAGGAGGAATAATCCCAAGTCCCTACCCATGTGGATTTGAGCTTTCAGATTCTGTATTCCTCATCTGCATTTCCCTTGATGTCTCCGAGTAGGTTATTCTAAAACCTTAATTAGTGTTTATAGTACAGTTGAGGTGTTTGTGGGATTTGGTAGGAGAAGAACAAGAGGAAGACACAAAGAAATGAGCTAGTATTTATATGCATACATATGTAAAATATTTATGTCTGAAATCTTTAAAATCCACCTATATATGTCTCAAGAAGTCACATTCTTGCTTTAATCTTAATGTTTAAATGTTGTTTCTGATCTCACTTCTGCTTAAACTGTTTTCAAAAGACAGAGATGTCAAGCAGCAGATTCCAAGTTTGTAAAATGTCCCAGTTACCAAATAGATTCTAAATTAAAAGATACCTTTTGAAAATGATAAAATATTGAGCGTTATGTCATAGTCAACTTTCTTTTAGTAACTATATCTTGAGTGTATGTATGTATATGTGACCTGACCTATTCAGTAACTTACTCCTTAACAGCTTTTAAGCATTGATAACCATTATTTTGTAGTAATGATGAATACACAAACTGGAGTAG
Organism: Gymnobelideus leadbeateri; assembly: GCA_011680675.1. Lineage (NCBI taxonomy): Eukaryota > Metazoa > Chordata > Mammalia > Diprotodontia > Petauridae > Gymnobelideus > Gymnobelideus leadbeateri. Next base: position 235,846 of record WOXC01009709.1, on the reverse strand, counting down.
AGATCATGATGTTTCAAGGTCCAAACGCTAGTTTAATCACAATTTAATTTTGTCAGCCAAGAATCCTCATCAGCTCAATTAGTGCATAAAGTTAGTCAAAGAGTGTGTGCCACTCCGTGTATATAAATCTATGATAATTCATTGTAAAAAGATTAAAAATCTTAAAAGCAAAGACATTGTTGAGCTTTCATTTTCAGCTAAAAACAAAAAGAGCTAACTTACTGTTCTATAAAGTATGTGAAGGCAAGTGTAGGAATTCTCATTTCAGGGTTCAAAAGGTTCACTTTTATGATGAAACATCCCTATCTTGTGAACCTTTTCAATATTGCTAGCATATTTACAAATATAGTCATAAATGGGTTTGATTGTTAATGCCTGTTAGTAGAGTATAAGTTCTTTAAATTTACAGTAATTGTCCTATGTAAACAGATCCATATTCCAGGATATCTTTAATCTTGATGATACTTCATATATGTATGTGTACTTTGATATGTGTGTTATTCCAAGCATAAGCATATGTAACATTCTAAAAAGATATCTCTGAATCATCAAAGAAAAATTAAATTGTGTCCATTCAATTTTATTTTCACGGATCTTAATATATTTAAATTCTTTGCAATCAGTGATCTATATATAGTGTATCTTTTAGTATTATTAAGCAGAACACAGGACCAACCAAGATGCCCTGTTCTCCAACTATGTAATCATGCAGCCAAGCATGATTTCTTGGACATTTTTCTCAATATCAGGATGGCAGGGTGTGATATTGGCATCCAGCATTCATTGATTGTTACTACCAAATGAAATGTACTTTAGGATTGAGAACTATAGATCTTATTTAATCTTCACAATAACCTTGTATCTAGACATTATTATCCTTATTTTACAGGTGAGGAAATCACAATTCAGAGAAATTAAATGACATGCCCATGATGACAAATCAGAAGTTGAGCTGAGATATTTGTTCGCTACCAGTATAGTAGTCTTTCTGCTATTGCTTCATAAGTCAGACCAGGGTGTTCTGATGGAATCTCCTTAAGTACCTGTATTCATCTGAGATTGTTGAATTCATCTTTAAGAGAACCCTCAGTTAATAAAAGAAAATACTTATAGAATGTATTCTTTAATTGGGCTAATTCATTCTCTGTTTAGAAATATTTTGGAAATTTTTTTAAAAAGGAAAATTTCTATTCCCCTTAGTGGCTCATTTTTCCTTTTTCCAAAAGGACTGTGGAATAAAGAAAGAAAAAGATGCAGATAAAATTGGCTGTAGTATCCATTAGTTTTACTTTCTTCTGTGACTTGGCCATCATAACTCTTTTCAAGGAAACTTGAGAATATATTACCTCTTATGGTAGTTGTCAAAATTTGCATTATTTTTTCTGGTTATTATTTTATTAATAGAGTATGGCAAAACCATCCCCCAAATAGCTTTGATTAACTGATGTAGTTGTTGGTCACTCTTCACTATGTAATTTCACAAAAATTGCTTTTTTGTGAGGCAGAGTGATAGAGTTTCACTGATTTAGGAAACTCCTGTTGGGGAAATCACTATTAATACAGATCTCTAACTACTCTGCAACTTGACTTGCCTTGCATACTTAGGAGTCATGACCCAACTGGGGTCATACAAGCAGTCTGTGACTGAGGTAGAACCTGAACCTAGGAATTATTTTAGTTACTTTCAGAAACTTAAGCAGTTGTGTGTTCAGTTATCTTGTTATATAGTAATTAAACTAAATTAAAGAACCAAAGTCACCACTTTGAAATATTGAGAAATGCAGTTCAGTTATGAATTTTGAGAAACATTAAAGTAATTTCATACCATAAGAATGATTCATTTGATTAGCAGTTTGTCATTATTTAAATTGACTTTGATTTTATCAGCTCCACCCCAGGGGAATAAAATTTAATGTATTTTTTAAGAGGATTTCCTTATTTTCTGTGAAGTATTCTAACTGTTGGAATGTTGTGTGCAACTCTAATTGAAAGGAAAATTAATTTTAATTTCTTAGAGAACCAGACCAACAAAACCACAGATGCTTCTGTGAATAAGAGAACAACCGAGAACACACCACAGGTACGATTATTCTTCATCATAAAGTCTTACTTAAAATCCACAGTGATATCATCTCAATTATTCTCTCATGATTTTTTTAACCAGCTAGTTTTCACAACTGTTCATTCAAATGCTTTTCAGCTATACCGTCATCAGAAAATCTCTTAAATGGTTGACAAGAAGTACGTAGTCTGGCACTGTTACTAATGTTTTCCATTATAGATAATACTTGTTTTGGTGTATTGCCTAATCTCGTCTTTGATTGTACGTATGAATTCTTAGAACAGTCTGATTGAGTACCATGTTGCACTACTAAGAATTCTTTGGTAAAGGAAAAAATACTTGCTTTTTATCATCCTTCTATAAATAATTCTTTTCTTGATAAATTATAGCTTTTTAATCATTAGTCAGTCTTCATCAGAGCATCTGCTATAACTTAAAAGAAAAGTCATTAAATTTGACAAAACTCATGAACCTTCTGCCTTGTTCCCTAAGTAAAAACCCGACATGGGATCCCTCTCTGTCTTTCCTAGTCTTCCTGTAAAGTTATTGTATAACATGTGTCTAGATCACATAACATTCTGCAGTTCTCATCGAGTATGGCTTATATTATGTTTTACATACACATACATCTCCTACTTGTACATCATAGATCTTATCCATACTGAAAAACATATACAACTAAAAATACAAAAATTCTTTAGTATTCTAGAAAGGAAATACTGGCAAATGTATTTGAAAAATTAGGACAGCAGTCATATATAATGACATTCAGTCTTAATTATATTCATTTTTAGGGATAAATTAGAGCATACTTTATTTTATGAGTTTTTTTTAATATACAAAATGTCATCTAGTGAACATATATTGCTTTGTAGTAGAACCACATAACCAAAGTAGTTTTATGATTAGTTTATTTCACATTTCTCTTTCTCCACTTCAGTTTACAAGTCAAAAATTTTCTACTATCATGTGACCTTGACTTTATAGAATTTCAACCAAAAACACGACATGACATTTTATGAATCTGTTTACATATACAAACCATAATTAGAAAAAATGGATATATATTTACCAATTCTATAGTCTATGTTACATGCTATTAAAAAGGAAAGATTTGGATGGGGCCAGTGTGGGGAAAGATATCAGACTTTTCTTGAAGATTCCTAGATTATAGCTTCATGTAAAATAGATGTTTAAGTAGAAATGCAGTATAGATAAAGTATAGAATATTTTGAAGTTATTTTCAGGGATTTTAAATAACATTTTTACAAGATTAATATATACTTAGAATTTCATGTTCAATCCCATAGCATTGTTAATGAACATGCTAAACAATATTTTCAAGACTAAAAATAATATAATTATGGAGAGAAATTTTAAAATAAAAAAATAAAAAAATGTTTAAAACAGTAATAATAATGAAAAGCTGTATAGTACTTTCAGTCTCTGTTATATTAAAAGTTTTAATACATCGGTTACATATTAAATGAAAAGAAACTGTTATTAATGTTTTTGATAGTTCTTTATAACTATAAAACTTAAAATTTAATGCCACCTACTTTATTTCATATATGAGACTCAGAATCTCATTTTTCACTTACTGCCTAACATCATTCAGAATTAAAAGTAGCTTGCTTTGTGCTTTATTTGTGTGGCATATGCAGTGTCACAACTTTGATCAGTTGTTTTGAAAGCCAGGTGAAACAGGAAGAAATTTCTTCAAAAGGAAATGAGAGAGCAAATCAATCTTAACTTCTCTTTGGAGATGTCATCTTTTACTTGGAGAAAAAGGATGTGCCAAAAAATATTAGAAAAAGAAAAGACTAGCTAGGTATATAAAAGCAGTAGCTGATCAAAAATGGCAAATATCCTAGCTTTGAACTAGTTCCAATAACAGTACTGAATATACATTGGAAATAATGTAATAAATTTTTACATGGTGGTTAGAATCAGCACCTTAAGATACTATACATGGCCTGATGAAACACAGAATTTGGCAGTACAAATACTGTATTGGTCTGTACTCTGAATATATAATATATGTAGGGAAAAGATTAAATATATCCTTATCTACCCATGGCTACTGTGTATTTGAGTGAAATATTGTGTGGAATCATTAGGACTCAGTTCATAGCTTGCTTGCAGTAGCCAACAAGGTTTGGTTTGATTTGCAGTTGCATTTTGCGAAATTATGGAGAGAAATTTTAAAGAACTTTGTTCTATATTCATTTGTTGAGGGCAAAAAATAGACATAGATATACCATCATCAGAAAATCTAAGAAAGGAAGAAATTCAGAAACTCCTCAGAAAAAATGGGCAAAATGATTAGTGTTTAATATTCTAGAGAATCTACGTTGTCCTGTTTTCTCATTATATCTTTTTTCTCTGCATATACTTGTTCTTTCCATTTCTTTTTCTTGTCTTATTGTTATATCTAGCATTTCTAATACAATTTTGAATAGTAATGGTGGTAATAAATATGTTTGCTTTCACATTGATGTTATTGGAAAGGCCTCTCTAGTATCCCTTAACACATAGTGCTGGCTCTTGGTTTTAGGATAGATGTTACTTACCATTTTAAGGAAAGTTTTCTTTACTGTGCTTTCTAATGTTTTTAACAGTAATAGTTGTATTTTGTCAAAAGCTACAATGAACAACAGTATTCTTTAAAGAGGAAGGAAATAACATTTTGCTTTGTTACTCAGCATAGATTTATTTTACAAAAAGAAGACCAATAATGTAACTCTTTGTTATTATATGCAAGAATCTACAGTATCTAAATTGAGGAAAATGACCTTTCTTTGGTTTCTATAAAATTCTGTAAAATTTTCTACAAAATTCTATAAAATGAAGAAAGAAAAAGAGATGAAGAAGTAGAAGGAAAAGGAAGAGCCAAATCCCACTCTGGTACAGGTGCTTTGACCTACTCCATTTCCTACCTCAGCAGATTTGTCCCTCCTTAGGCAACCCTGGTGGCCTCCTGCTTGAGTTGGAGAGATGTACCAGTCTTAACTTTTCTCGTGTCTAAATTATAGACACATATCACCACACCTTTTTGTAGCATATTTTTTCCTAGAAAATCACAAATGCACATTGCATATCTAGAGAAGGTTATTTTAAAATATTTAAGATATTTTTAAAATCCCTAGAACACTATGATTAAGGATCCATTTATTCTTAGTTATAAGCCTGTATATCATTTACCTCCTGGAATGTCATATTCTAAGCTCTATACCCCATTATTGTGACTGATGTTGTGTGATGCTCACCATGATTCCTCATTACTTGAATTCTTTATTTTTGGTTGCTTGAAGTGTATATAGTTTCCTTTACCATAGAGCTCTGGATTTTTGCTATACTATTCCTGGAGGTTTTATTTGATTGGAAGATTGGTGGATTCTTTCAATTCTACTTTGCTATCAGGTTCTAAGAGATGTAGGCACTTTTAGGATTTCTCAAACATATCTAGGCTATTTTTGTTCTTGACTTTCAAATTGTCTAATGATTCTTAAATTACTTCTCTTTGATCTGTTTTACAGTTCAGTTTTGTTTTTCTATGGGATGCTTCACATTTTCTTCATTTTTTCAGTCTTTTAACTTTTTATTATTAGTGTCTCATGGAGTCATTAGAGTCTGTTGTTCTAATTTTCAAGCAAGTTGTCATCTTTCTTTATTAAAATCATACAGAAACTAAGGATTAAAATTAAATACCTAAAACATGGTATTATATAATACCAAGCTAGCACCATCATTCATAACCGATCTTGAAAATGTATATAAGCTTTCCAAAATATAGATGTAGGCATATTAAAGCTAAAGTTCAAAATTAGGATTACATTAAGCATGTAAACATGCTTACATGTCTGTAAATTTTATGAACTCTTAGGTCTGTAAAGAAATAGATATACAAACTTTGTCTTACAGATAAGGAACATAATGGAGGGGAGGGGAGTGGTGGTCTTGTGATAACCTAATCACTTCAGAGAGGTTTAGTGACTAATGTGGAAGGTTGATATCAGAGCTATAAATAGAACCAAGGACTTTTCGGTTTTGAATATATGTACTTACTAGGTTCTCTCTCTTAAATCTTTAGATTAAAAAAAAAAAGCAAAGCTCAGTTATTATTGGGAATTTTGCAGCTTTGAAAGATTTTTCTCCCAGAAGTAGGTTGCTAACCAGCTAATTATTTTGCTGGTGAGGAATCTAAATTGCCTATTTATCTCTCATCACCAGCCCTCTTTGAGAGATTTCACAAGTAGTAAGATCTCATTCTGAGTCCACTAATTGGGGATTTGTGGTAACTTAGGGCCGGGTGGAAGATAATCTTAGGGAACTATATTAAATTGCATACTAAGTAACTAATTACAAATCATAGTTATTTAATTCACTAAAGAATATTAGAACACCTTTACTGGGGATATGTCCTGGAAATACTTTTAGTTATTAAAGTAAGTAATAAAATCTATATTTTAACAAACATTCCATTCTTACTATTTTTTTTTTAATGCAATTGTGGGGTTAAGTAACTTGCCCAAGGTTACAAAATGGCCAGTTTTTCTTGTGATGATGTTAAGTATCTGAGGCCGGAACCCATCCCAGGTCTTCCCAACTCTGGGGCTGGTGCTCTTACTCACTGCGCCACCTAGCTGTCCCCCATTCTTACTTTTCAGAAAATTAGACTAGCCTTTTCCTGAAAATCATAGAAAGTTAGTGAGTATACACCTTACTGATTTAAATATGGATAAAGCTGTTGTAAAACCTCTAGTGATAAATGTCCACATTTGTTTCATGATGACAACTTGATAAATTGTGTAGTTCACATGGGAACCTTGCAAAATGTATTTGCTCAGAACTTCATTTAATCACATGAAGAGTTATATAATTCTGGTTCCCTACAGAATCATTTTTTTCATACTGTGATCTACTTTTTCTAGAAGACTATAAAGTGTTTAGGACTTTGTTTTCTATTTCTGAGATTCTTGATAAACACACGTTTGAGATTACATTAAAACATTTGAAATGAAAACTTGCAACTATGGAGAGCAAAAGATTAAAATGACTGAGGAAACAACAGTTCACTTTTCTGAGCATAATGATTTATTAAGTAGTGTATGATACCAGTTGCCCAACACATTTGGACTGGGCCTTCCTCAGCTTTGACACTGGATCGTGAATACAGGTGGAAGCAGACTTTTATACATTAAAACCACTTAATCAACTAAGACCAATTAATTAAATGAAAACAATTAACCAGGATGCAAAATTAGGTAATCATTTCTAATTGGAGGACAGATTAGGAATTTGCAAGTTGAGAGGGGAGAGCAGACAGATACATTTCTTTGAAATCAGAAGAAGAGAGTTTCCACTTCCCCCAGATGTCTATAATTAAATCAAAAGAACAAGGAAACACTAACTCATTAACCATTACAGGGCCAGTTTTCACACAAGACATACGGGTTGCTAGAGACCTCTAACTGTGAGAAAACTTTCATCAGTCTTTGGATTTGACTGGATTTCTGGTCAGCATAACCAAGTTCCTTAGCTGAGCATCCCTAAGCAGTAGGTAGAAGTGGTCCAGCTTCCCAACCATAGAGGGCTGGGTTCAAACAACACTAAGATTTTCTCTCACTTCCCACAATTAAAGAAAGATTTACTCACAAGACAGAAATTGGACTAGACCCATCATTGAATAGAGAGGGAACTGAGCTAGCCGCAAAATTGAGTCCCAAGATAGATTCAGTTGTGGTTTACTCAGTAAGTTCCTCTCATAGTTAATCAGTATTTTAGGTATTTTTAATGGATGTTTTTTTTCTGAAAGTTTTCTTTTTCTTTTTTTTTTAATTTTAACAAATGCTTTATTAACTTCTGGTTTACATCATTCATTTCAGCCAGATTTTGAGTTACAAATTTTCCCCTACACAGCACCCCAGAATTGCTAGCAGTCCCACAAGATATCCCCTCATCCAATCTGCTTTCTCCCATATCCCCTTCGACTTTGCCATTAGGGCAAGGTGAATCTCTGTGCCCCAATGCCTGTACATCTCATCTCCCAATTACATGCAAAATAGCATTAATAATAGTACTTATATTCATCTGCAACATCAAATTTCAGATCCATTCCCTTCCTCCCTTGTCACCTACTCCCTCTGGGAAGACAAGCAACTCAGTATGTGTTGTACATGTATAGCTATGCAAAACATTACCCTACTAGATATATTGTAAAAGACTGCCTATATTTCCCTCCCACCCCCTACCTGGTCCAAAACCCACTCTGATCCTGTCCCTCTTCGCAAGTAGGTGCTTCCAATGTCCGCTCCCTCCAGAATGCCCTCCCATCCATCATCCCCCCCCTCATCCCCCTTCCCCCCAATCTCCTGCAGGGTGAGACATCCCATTTAGTATGTATGTCATTCTCTCCCTGAGCCAAATTCAATGAGAATATGGTTTTGCCTTTTTGCCTTCCTGTTCTTCCCCTCCCCTGCAACCACTTTCCCCTGCCTCTTCTACATGAGATAGTTTACCCTACCCTGTCTCTCCCCATCTCCTCTTGCAACTTTCCTCTTTCACCCCTTAAGTATCATCCCTTCCCACCAAATTCAACCTGTGCCCTCTATCCATTTATACCTGTAAACATGTACACACAGATTCACATATGTATTCATATGCCCATGTACCCTTTTTCAATTATTTTCATACTAAGGAAGGTTTCATCAGTCACAATTATTGTTTTTCCATGTAGGAATGTAAATGGTTCAACGTTGATAAGTTCCTTTTGATTTCTTTTCCCTGATTACCTTCTCAAGCATCTCTTGCTTCTTGTGTCTGGATGTCAAATTTTCTATTCAATTCTGGTTTTTTCCTCAAGAATGCTTGAAACTCCTCTATTCCACTGAATGACCATATTTTCCCCTGAACCAAGATACTCAGTTTTGCTGGGTAGGTGATTCTTGGTTTTAATCCCAGCTCTTTTGACCTCTAGAATATGATATTCCATGCCCTTCAATCTCTCAGTGTAGAAGCTGCCAGGTCCTGTGCTATTCTGATTGTGTTTCCACAATATTGAAATTGTTTCTTCCTGGCTGCTTGTAGTATTTTCTCCTTGATCTGGGGATTCTGGAACCTGGCTATAATATTCCTGGGAGTTTTCTTTTTGGGATCTTTTTCAGGAGGTGATCTGTGGATTCTTTCAAGCTCTATTTCCCCCTCTGGATCTAAAACATCAGGGCAATTTTCCTTGAGAATTTCTTGAAGGATGGTTTCTAGATCCTTTCTTTGATCATGCCTTTCAGGTAGTCTAATAATTTTTAAATTGTCTCTCCTGGATCTATTTTCCAGGTCAGTGGTTTTTCCCATGTGATATTTCACATTGCCTTCTAATCTTTCGTTTGTTTGGATCTGCTTAACAGCATCCTGATTTCTCATAAAGTCACTATCTTCCATTTGCTCCAGTCTAACTCTGAAGGAATGAATCTCCTCAGTGAGCTTTTGAGATTCTTTTTCCATCTGGCAAATTTGGGTTTTTAAGGCATTCTTCTCCTCATTGCCCTTTTGAGCCTCCTTTGCCATTTGAGTTAGTCTATTTTTTAAGGTGTTATTTTCCTCAGTCAGGCTGTTGACTCTCATTTCATACTTTTCCTGCATCCTTCTCATTTCTCTTCCCAATTTTTCCTCCAGTTCTCTTAATTTGGTTTTTAAAATCCTTCTTAAGGTACTCTTTGGCCTGTAACCCGCTCATATTTTCATTTGGGGCTTTTGGTGCAGGATTTCTGACCTCACAGACCTCCTCCTGTTCCATGCTTTGATCCTCTTTGCCCCCAAAATAGGAGTCTCATGTTGCATTTTTTTGTTTATTTTGTTTCCTTTGCCTAGGCGTGTTGCTTGCTTTTTGTTGCCACAGTAGGACTCTGCCACCAGACAGCGGAGCTTCCATCCCAAACATTGGGGTCTTCACAACTTCCGGAGGTTGGGTGGCCTCTGTAAAGCCTCCACACGCTCTGGCAAGTTGGATACCCACCCCAGATCTCCCCTCCAGACCACAGTCCAGATCCAGGCAGTTTAAAGCAAGAGAGATTAACCCCCAGACTGATTGCTGGATCTCCCCACAGTTCGCAGACCAGGAGCTGAAGCTGCAAAATGGCTTCTGTGCTGAGGCTCTTCAGCCGCTTCTTGCCCCCAGGGGAAGAAGCCTACGCATTCCCCAAGTACTGGTCCCAAAGTCCGTAGGGCACTAACCTCTCATTTTGTCCTAGGCATATCTGTGTTGATAATTCTGGAATCATCACAGCTGCCGGTGTTCTGGGGTCCCTCCAGCAGGCTGCTGGCCTTGCCGCTCTGGGGCTAAAACCATGGCTCAAGTGGGCCTGGGCTCAGCTCCCAGAGTGTTGCAGTGTGCTTCGCTGGCCGTTCCCTGCAGGACTGCTGGGCTGTCCTCAGCGGGAGGTTAGCTTCTCTGTGTCATTTTGTGGGTGCTGGAGCTCCAGAAGTTGTTCAGAGTCCACCTTTTACATTGTTTGGAAGTGGTGTGGGGCAGAGCACCTTGGAAGTGCTGTTTCTACTCCGCCATCTTGGCTCTGCCCTCTGAAAGTTTTCTTAGCTTGAAAACAAAGAATCCTTTTCAGAAATTGTTATGTCTTCGGTTAGCAAGAGATGCTATTTGTTTTGTTTGAAGTTTGATTTTTCATTATTTTCTTGGCATTCTTGTATATAGAGTTGTTTAATTGAATTGTGCTATTGGAAGAGTGGAGGATTGTATTAAAATTATTCTTAGGAATCTTCATCTTAAGATGATGGTGGGGATTGCTGTTGAATGAGTGTCTATATATTCATGTGAATCTACCCCCTTCTAACCAATATCCTTAACTTATGATTTGCAGAGATTTTAAAATCAATCACTTTGTTAACACTAGTTCCTCTGACTTTTCCCCTCTTCCTTTACAGAAATTATCTGGCCCACCAAGGAGTGAAATTAATTTTGGGACAGGAAAATAACATTCAAGTTATAGTTATCAGTATATTAAAATGAATCGGTGATAAATTTTGAACCTGAAGAAAACTTCCTGAGTTAAATTCCATTAGAATATAAATGACTGTAATTATCCCAGAATTGCCACAGAGTGAATTTTTGGGTGTTTCAGGGAAAACATGAAATGTCACTAGCTTTCCTTATGAATAAGATTTTGAAGAATTGAGATACTGTATATTGTTAATTCACTCTTCCATCCTTTTTTTTTTTTCCAAATAGGACATTCATAATAAGCACAATAACAGTATATTTCTGTGTGGTTCATACATTTAGCCTCATTAATTTATCTTTTCTCAGATTACCAACCCATGTTTCATAAAAATGATCTTCAGTGCCCTACCTTACCTTAAACATCTTTTAAAGGTGTATTATTAATTTAAAGGTCTGGATGCTACCTACTACTCCTTACTCCTCAGTGCCTCATCACAGTTTCCTCCACCTTCCATTTAGTAACTAATCTAGACTTTTCCAACTCCCCTCCCTTTTTTGCTTCAGCCCAGTATTCCCTTTCCCCCCTTTCCTCTTCTTTCATGTCTCCCCAGTTGCCTTTGCAAAATGCAGAAGTTTTGTCTTTCAGAGTGGAAAAGCCACAGGCAGTGATTCAGGAGGTGTCATTGATCTCACTTTGGATGATGAAGAAGTTGGTACTTCACAAGGTAAAGCAAAGAAGTTGCATTTTCTAATGAGTGTTTCACTTCAATAATGAACTCTTTTGGTTCAATAATGTCTCTTTTGGTAGCTCTTGAACATCTTTCATTTCAAAATTTTATATAACGAATGTGTTTTTATTGGTGTTCTTAAAACCATTTGCCCAAAACTGTTCTGATTTTTGGCTTTTTGGCCACTTCCGCGTTAGTTATAAAAATGTTGTATTGTAAATGAGTTAACTTATGTGTGCTACCATAAAAATTGACTATACAAATGTACATTAGCAGTTTACATTTTTAAAAATACCTTTTTATCTTTAGCTTCTCAGGATTACGAGGTCTTGTAATGTATCAGCATCTACTTACTCTTCATTTTTTTTTTAAAGACTTACTTATTCGTCAGTTTAGATGTTCATTGGATACTAATTGTTCAAAAGAGAAAACTTGTTTTTGCTGATTTTTCTTAAATGCAATTGCTTCTTAAATGCAGTTTTGTTCTCTGATGAAAGAATAGAAATCCCTGTTATAATGTATGAGGTTTAAATTGTTATTTAAATTTTGATGATATTTTAGAGGTGGCAAGTTAAATTATGTGTTATTTAAAAATTCATGAGGCCAGAGCTTAACGAACAAAACTTAATGAATGTAATAGGTAGGAAGAATATCATGATAAAACACAGCTAGGGGCACTTTTATAGCACGTTGTCCAATCTGGAAACTTCTTTTCCATTTGACAGATGTGTACATATAAATATTCACCTAACAGCTGTGGCTGGTAAAAGATAAAGTGACTGAGGAAACAAAGGTTTAACTCTTCTTAGCATAATGATTTATTAAGCAGTGCATACCAATTGCCCAACAAATTGGGACCAGACCTTCCTCAGCCTTGGCACTGGATCCTGAATACAGGGGAAGGCAGACTTTTATACATTAAAACCACTTAATCAACTAAGACCAGTTAATTAAGAGAAAATTAACTAGGGTACAAAATTAGGTAATCATTTCTAATTGGATCAAAGATTAGGGATTTTATAAGTTGGGAGAGCAAACAGGTGCAATTCTCTGAAATCAGAAAAACAGAGTTCCCACTCCCCCAAATGTCTATAATTAATCAAAGGAACAGGGAAATACTAACTCATTAACCATTACAGGGCCAGTTTTCACAAAAGACATATGGGTTGCTGGAGAGGTCAAATGGTGAGAAAACTGCTTTCATCAGTCTTTTCGTTTAACTGGATTTCTGGTCAGCATAACCAAGGCCCTTAGTTAAGTATCCTTAAGCAGCAGATAGAAGTGTATGCCTAAAGAAAACCTGTAACTTCATACTCAAACTTTTCCAGTGTCCTCTAGCATCATTATGTAAAGATTGGACATTCAAAATCATTTACTATTCATTATTACTACCTATACTTAGCAAATTTCCATTGCCTGTTACTCTCCCTATTCTTGAGTTACTTAATCATTGGCTACCTACAAATAAACTTTACTTAAGCCCACATCCCATTCACTCATCTTTATCTTCCTTAACCCTACCCCCAACCATATCCCACCTTAGATCTCTCCATCTCTTCCACTGTGCCTTCTAGAATTCCTGCTTCAGAATTAATAAACTTCCTTTCCTTCTGAACCTCTTTCATCTACTCACCTTCTCTTGTTACTCTTTTCATCTGCTTGTACTCACTGAGACTGCTTTCCCCATGTGACATTGCATCCCTGGTCTTCTTCTTTTCTCTCACACTTCACCTCCCTTCAGTATATTGGACTTGGAAGTTCAGAATACCCCTCGCTCCCCACTGCTACTTTGAGACCTTCCTTCTCCAGACTTCTTATTCCTGTTATCCTTTTAAGTTTATACTATTTAAAATTTTCACCCAATTTTGATGTGTAGCCCCTTGTCTATGATATCTGATATGCTGGACTGATGTGTATTGACCCCCATGTTATTCTTTCTCCTTTCTCAAATAGTTCAGTGCCTTATCTTTCATTCCTTCTGAATTCTTTCCTTACACTAGGGGACTTTGGCATACAGATTGATGCTTCCTCAGAAACCCTCTTAACTTCTCAGTTCATCAATCCCTGCAGATCCCATGGCCTTCACTCTACCTAGGGGCAACTAAGTAGCCCACTGGATAGCATACTGGGCCTGGAGTCAGGAAAAACTGAGTTCAGGGCTGACCTTAGGCAGTTACTAATTATTGTTACACTGGGCAAGTAACCTGTTTGCCTCAGTTTCTTCAACTGTAAAATTGGGAAAATAATAGCATCTACCTCACAAGAGTTATTGTGAGAATCAAATGAGATAATATTTGTAAAGCAACTAAGCACAGTGCCTGAACATACTGGGAACTTAATAAATGCTTCCTCCCTCCCTCATTCCTTTCCTCCCTTCTCAGTTACACACAGGGGTAGTAGTACTCTGGTTTTATCATTCATTACCTATTAATGTTTCATTTAATTGATCAAAAATTGATATTCCACTGTCTGACCCCAACCTCCTATTATTCCAGCTCTCCCTAGGCCTTACCTCTCTTAAACCTATTTTCCCCCCTCATTGTAACCTCTTAATCCCTCCAGATTTCTCAGGCATTTATCTCTACTCTGACTTTACTTCCCTCCCCACCCCCCCTTCCCAAGCTCAACTATCTCATTACTGCTTGTTACTTGTCAAACTCCATCCTTGCATCACTCCTTTCCCTCTGTCTTCTGTTGTGAATGTGGAGTGCTGTCCAACAGAGCTGGAGGAATTTACAGAATTAAACTGACTGGGTAACACTGCAGATATAGGTTAGCTGTCCAAGTAGGCCTTCACTGCAGAAGTGTAACTCTTTTCTTTCTCTTTCCAACTTCTTTTTATCTCAGAATTCCTTAACATCATACCGTCTTCACTCCTTCCTCCTTTTCTCTATTTTCTGATAATGAGGTAGACCACATGTTCCCAAAATGGGTGATACTGCCCCCAGGGGGATGCTGGGATGAACCAGGAGGGCAGTAGTAGCATCAGGTACTATTGGGGTGGGGGGAGCATTGAATAAAAATAAGGGGACAGTGGAAGCATGAGGAAAGACAAGGAGATAAGAACATTTTGAAAAACTGTTCATACATGTTTCATCTGTTATGTAACACAGCTAAAGTCATAGTGATTACGTTATTTTCCCAATAAACACACAAACTGCAAAGTTATAACTAATCAGTGGTCAAGTCCTCTGACAAGTCTTAACAAGTAAGTATTGGCAGGCAAGCATGTCACACATTGTTGGGAAGTCCAGCATGTGTCAGCAGGAATGTGTGTGTGTAATAACTTGTTTACAGTGTTATTATATGGTTACATTGATGCAGTATTACATCATTGAAATTTCAGTGCAGGAGAAAACCCACGAATTTACAACAAATGATTAATTTAAGTTGTCACTTTTTTTTAAAAAAAAAACTTTATTTTATTGAAATGATGCAAATTTCAGAAAAAAAAAAACAAACCCAACCCAGTATGTTAAAGATTTCCAGGGGGGCACTGAGTAATTTTTTTTTAAGCAGTGGTAGGCCAAATAAATTTGGGAACCTCTGAGGCAGACCTTCTTGCCTAAGCTAGCTTGTCTACATGTAACCTTGATCTCATTGCCTCTTGTCTTCTCCAGGAGACTGCAGCCTTAGTCATCTACTATCTCTCTCAAATCTTTCAACTTCTTCCCTTTCTTCACATTTCTGTTGAAGGCAATGTTTTTCCTTTAGTGTCCCTCACCTTACATATCCGTTCACTTGCCAAATCTTGCCCTCACCTCAATTCTGACCTCTTGCAGCAGTTGGGATAATACTTTTTGGTCTTTCTGCCTTAGCTCCCTCCCTGTTCCAGTTCATCCTCCTCTCTACAGCTGCCCAAGTGATTTTCAAGTGCAGTTCTGCTCCCTCCTAGTACTTTTAAAATCCTATATAAACTCTTCTGTTTGATAACCTGCCCCACCGTTATCTGTGTGATTGACCTGTTTGTCCATTACACCAGTTCTCACACTCCATAGTATCTCTCCCAGTTGAATATTAGCACTTTGAGGATAGGGTTTGTTTCACTTTTTGTATTTGTATGCCCAGCGTATTAGATACCTGCATGCTTGCTTCCTAATAGTTTGATACTCTCCCTCTTATAAACTGGGTTTAGTACAGTATTAGAATCAATCAACTGATTAATGAAATTTTTTAGAATAACTTGACTTTAGTAACATGCCCTGGTTTCAACTTCATGAAAATTTCTTTTTTTTTTTTTTTTACGTTTTGGAGTGGGGAAGGTAGGGCAATTGGGGTTAAGTGACTTGCCCAAGATCACATGGCTAGTTTTTGTGTTAAGTGTCTGAGGCCGGATTTGAACTCAGGCCCTCCTGACTCCAGGGCCTGTGTACTGTGCCACCTAGTCGCTCCAACTTGATGAAAATTTCAAGAAAGTATGAGTGTTTTTGAGAGAATGCAAACTGAATTTGTCCTGGGAATCTGTCAGCTACTATGGTTTCACCAGTCAGTAGTGTTTGCATTTGTAACTTTGGGATTTGTAATAGGGAAAAGCGTTTATTTTAAAACAACTACAAACACTTGATTAAATTTTATGCACTTGGAAAGAGCAGATGATTTTGGAAATCCCTTCATTTCAAATCATACCACATAGCTGGTACCATATTTAGTTATAAGCTTATATGCCCTTCTTTCTGGGGCAGACAGATGATGACATGGATGGTGTACTGGAAGAGTTGGCTACCTCATTACAGGTATGTACCTTTAGAAGATAATTGATAAAGAAAATCAGAGCCAGTGCCAATTAATGGTAAACCTATGATGAGAACATTGCAGGGGTTGCAGCATTCAGTTCTGTTTAATTCAATACATTTATCATCTGTTGGGCATGTAGGATGCAAGGATAGAAACAAAAACAACTTCTGCCCCCAAAGAACTTAATTATTCTACTAGAGGATATAAAGTATACAGAGATAAATAAGAGACAAGCACTACCAATTGAGAGCAAATGGGATTAGTAAAAGTTTTATGTAGGAGGTGGCATCTGAACTTGACCCTTAAAGGAAAGTTAAGTTTTATGAGACATAAGGTAGAAGCATTGCATTCTAGGTATGTGGCATAATGTGCAAAGATATGGAGGTAGGAGATGAAATGTTGAGTTTGGGAAATATCTAATAGACCAGACTAGCAGAGCATTTTAAGGGGGAATAAAATAAAATGTCTGGAAATATAAACTGGAGCCACATTGTGGAGTGTGTTAAAAGTCTAGGCTGAAGAGTTTGTGTGTAGAGAAAATATGGAGCCACTGATGATCTTGAATAGAAACTGAGGTTATCAAACCTATGCCTTCACGTGTTCCTTTTAGCAGCTAGTTAGAGAATATGTTGGAAAATGGAGATACTGTTAGGAGGGACAAAAAGTTTTCGCAGTAGTCTAAGTAAGAGATTATAAGGGCCAGATAGAATATGTAGAAGTGAGAGATGTGTAGATAGAATTGGTAAGATTTAGCATCTGCTTCTGAACTCCAGGACCCTTGGAGAAGCTGTTAGCAACTGGAAATTTCATTTTGTTTGTTAGACATATTTAATTCAAAGTAAAGTTATTGTAGTCTTCAAAATAGTTTTGATTCTTGGCTTTAGACTAAAGAGATAGAATTCACTCTTAAACCTAAATGGAATTGTAGATTTTATTGTTTTAATGACATCACAGCCCAGTTTTCAGTTAAATGGAAGTGGTAACATAGTTAATACTTTCCTGCTTGTGATTTAAAAGTAATTGTTGGGAAATTAATTATTATATTCTCATTACCTGAAAAAGAGAAATTACTTAATCTTTGACCCTGCCTTCTAGTTTTCTGACATTGAATAATCTTTCATTAACAGATCCAAAAAAACTAAATCATACACCTGTATCAGCGATGAGTCAATCTGCTCAGCCTCTTCCTCGTCCATTACAACCCTTACAGCCGGCCCCTTTGCAGCAGGCTGGGGTGCCAACAAGTGGACCATCCCAAACGACCATACATCTCCTACCTACAGGTATTATGTGCTTAGTAACTTTACTAAATTTTAATTGGATGAAATAAAATCTTGCGGGGTGGGGGGGGGGATGTTGTTTGTTTTTAGGGAATTTGAAATCATCTTGGAGAGGGATGTAATCTATGGGGAATAAACAGAAAGTTGATAAGAATGAGGTACTCAGTATTGCATTTGATTAAAATTTATCTTTTGGGAAGTAATAGAGCTTTGATTCATCATAAATGTACAAATCTTTATGAACCAAGTACCTCATTCTTATAGCTAGAGGTAAAGGTAGCTAACAGAACTGTATGCATGCCCCGCCAAGTCTGTACGTTTTTTTTTTTTTCTGGTACTTAATGAATCAAAAAGTTTCTCTGCCAAACATAGGTCTGAAGAAGTTCTAGGTATAACTAGAACATGCCAGATATTTTTTTTTAAGTTTATATGAATATGTAATCTACTATCCTCATGTTGAACTGTTCTTAATGCTTTACCTTCCCCAGAGGAGGTATTCACTAATGCCAAACATACTCCATCTCAAGAAACCTTTAACTTAACTCAAGATTTTGAGATCTTTACCTCCCTACCCAGAACTGAATGAAAGCTAGACAAGAAGGGAACTTTTCCTTTGTGATCCTGCTACTACAGATTGTGTGCTAACATGAGAGGTTTTTTTGTTTTGTTTTGTTTTGGTTTTTTTGCTTTTTTTTGGAGGGCAATTGGGGTTAAGTAACTTGCCCAAGGTCACACGGCTAGGTTTTTGTTTGTGTGCATTAAGTGTCTGAGGCCAGATCTGAACTCAGGTCCTTCTGACTCCAGGGCCGACACTCTACTCACTGCGCCACCTAGCAGCCCCTATGAGGGTTTTTTTTTTTTTTTTGAGTTTTTGTCACCTTTAATATTTTTTGTTTTTCATTAGCTTCATTCCCAAATATATCTTCCCTAACCTCCCCTTAACAACAGAAATAAAGAAAAAGAATAAAAAGAGGAATGAAAAAGCACTTAAGTAAAGCTAAACAACATATCAAATAAATCTTGTCTATTGAGTATTTGGTACCCATAGTTATTACCACAGCTCTGCAAATAGAGAATGGAGGTTCATTTTCTGTAAGTTTACTTTCATTTGTAGTCATCAGCACCAACACATAGAATATAACTTTTTTTTTGCTTTTTGGAGGTCAATTGGGGTTAAGTGACTTGCCCAAGGTCACCTGGCTAGTTTTTGTATTAAGTGTCTGAGACTGAATTTGAACTCAGGTCCTCCTGACTCCAGGGCCTGTGCTCTATTCTCTGAGCCACCTAACCATCCTGAGAATTTAACTTTTAAAACAGTTTCTTCTGTTACATACTTGATTACAAATGAAATGACTTCTACCACTGTTTCAGTATAATCCCTCAAATAGTGACTTATTAGACCATAACATTAACTTGTGAAAATGTGAATGTTATAATGTATACTAAATTACTTACTGAAAAATCAAATCATCTGTTAGTTATTCCTGACAATTC
Organism: Gymnobelideus leadbeateri; assembly: GCA_011680675.1. Lineage (NCBI taxonomy): Eukaryota > Metazoa > Chordata > Mammalia > Diprotodontia > Petauridae > Gymnobelideus > Gymnobelideus leadbeateri. The sequence continues at coordinate 216,595 of WOXC01009709.1, read as the reverse complement.
TAAATTGTCAAGTTTTTATGAAGTAAGTTATATTTAATGTCTGTATTTACTTTTGTCAGGCAAGAGAATGATTTCTTAAGTTCAGTTGTAGTTCAGTGTTTTTGTTTTGCGTTTAAGTACTACAGTATGTTTAAATGGTATGATAATTATTCAACCATGAATGTGGGCAAGGACCTTGTGCTTGTTACCTTTATGTCTCTTCTTTTGCCATCACAGTGTTTTACAAAAGCAATAGGTGCCTGCCCATGTAACTGCTTTAATAAAGAGTTTAATGAATGATTATTTATCTTCACATAACAGGTTCTGCTGAAATCGTGAAAATTCTGGGGTTTCTTACTAACAGCTGTTAGCCACTTTCTTTTTCATTATCTGTCAGTTTTTATTGAATTAAAGCTTTTTGGGGGACTGTTTTAATCCCTCTTTTGCTATTGGAGTGACTTATAATCAGGGAGCAACATAGTGAAAAGGTAGAAGAAAGAGGGATGTTATTAGTGAGAATAAAAGATTCAGTGGAACTGTCATTGAAAGAGTGGAATGGAGAAGAAAGAGAGAGGTTAAAGAAGAGAGAGAAGGGTATAGTTGCTAAGTGTCTCACGCTTTGGGATGAAAATCTACTTGTTCAAAATTAAAGGTAAGCTAGGGTAACAAAGAGAAAGGAATTCAAACTATCATTTTATAAACTTGGTTAGTGGAGGGATCAAGACTTCTAGTTATTGAGTCTTTGATGAAGAGCTCATAGCCTAAATCTTAACAAGGTAGGAAACAAGCCTTCATTGACCACCCCCCTCCCCCATAGAGTTATTGGTGCAGTTATTGAATGGGGGTTGCTGTCTTTTATTTTTTTCCCAAATATTGAAGCTATTTCCCTTGTCCTTTTACATTATCCTGTGTTTTTCCTTCTTCTGAAATAGAGAATAGGGAAAATTGGAATTTCTCTGTAACCTTAATATATGACCCAGCAGCATAAGATATGATATAAAGGTATTTCATGAATTTTGATTAACGTGGACATTCTTGCATTTATGTGCCTTGTTTAAGTATTTGACATTTATCTATGCTCTCATTTTAATGCTGTCAGGTTTTCATACCAAGAATGTTGACTTTTATTCTGTTTGTACAACATAAAAAAGCTGTCTTCATTTAATAGTAAAACCTTTTTTTGTTTTTTGCATGCTTGCTAATGTCTTTTTTACCATTTCCTGTCAGCTCCAACCACCGTGAATGTAACACACCGGCCAGTGACTCAGGCTACTACAAGACTTCCTGTTCCAAGAGTTCCTACTAATCACCAAGTGGTTTATACCACTCTTCCTGCACCACCAGCCCAAGCTCCAGTAAGAGGAGCAGTTTTGCAGAACACTGCTGTACCTATACGACAGGTCAACCCTCCAAATGGTAAGGGACACTATTTAAAATGGTTATAGATACTTAACCAATATTTAGGAAAGAATACCATGTTTAGAAATGAAACAGCAAAATTACCTCCAGTTTTATTTTTAAAGACCAATAAAATTACATTTTCATTTCAACAGGGAACTAAACTACAGGAAATTTGGTCTTTTACATTATTTGCATGCTTGTTTTTCAGTCAGTTTTGGATTAACTGATTTGTTAATTCAACCCCAAAACTAACATTTAAGTGTCCATTATTTATCCTAAAAATATACTTGTTCATACCTGACTCTGCTGGCACAGATCATTCTTGCTAAAAGTGAGTATCTTTTCTTTCTCCACATTCAGAAAAGAAGTTGTACAGTTGTGGTGGGTAGAGGGAAGTCTCTGATAAAATGTGAGATGTTCTCCAGTCTCAGGAGAGGAATAGTAAATGAAAAGGAAGGAGATATAGAAAAAGACTTAAGTAGCTGTATTAACATTTTAAGACTTAATTGATTCCCAGGGTGGGAAAAAAAGAAACAAGAAGCAGATATCTCAGGTTCCCTAAGCAAAGGTTTGGGATTGTTTCACGAGTTTAGGCTTTTTCTAACTAAATATTAAAGAAATTCTCCTTACACTTTTCATGTCTTCCTCCCCTTTTCTCCATATTTTTGTTTTGCATTGGATAGGAAATGAAGTGTCATGTATTTCTAATTCTCTGGTGAGACATTGTTTTAGAATTAAAACTTTGTTTTAGAAACAAAAAATCATAGAACCTCAGACTGGAAGGGACTTCATAGACCCATCTACTCATACCTGTACAAGAATCTATCCCTGCTATAATGTTCCTGGCTGCATTTCTTTAAAAAACTTCCTAATACAGTCTGCTCTATTTTTTAGCTCACTCTGTTAGTCAGTTTTTTCTTATATCAAGACTAATATGCCCCTCTGCAACTTCTGCCCATCACTTCTTCCATTTTGTGGTCATCTGTTGAACAAATCTAATCCATCTTTCCTGTGACAGTACTTCAGATACTTGAAGACAACTCTTAACATCTCCCCCTAAATCTTCTGTTGTCCATCCAGGTTTCCTTCCTCTGGATGCTCTATACATTTATAGCTAATGTTCTTTATCAAGTGGGATGCACACAACTAAACAAACTACTTAAAGTAAGCCAGACCAGGGCACAACAGTATACTCACTTGCCTAGTCTTGGCTACTTTTACTCTCTTAATAGAGCCCAAGATTACATTATCTTGGCTGCAATATCACATTATTCACTTACTGAAATTGTGGGTCCAATAAAACTCTTAAGGACAAACTTTTCTAAGTATACCTTCCCAATCATGTATTTGTAAAGTTAGTTGTTGAAATTCAGGCTTAAGAGTTTGCATTTATCCTTATGAAGTTTCATTTAATTTGTTCTTATGTCCTTTTGGGTCTTTACTTTGTTAAAGCATATTTATAAATTCCTTACAACTTTATGCCATCTGAACATTTGAGAAGCATGCCACAGATGACTTTATCCAGGTGCAGTGTTTTACAACTGGTTTTTAAAAAATCAGCTTACAAGATGGGAAGCTATGTAGCAAACCATCCAGAAAGATTTGAAACTCTTAATGGACTCAGTATTCAGTCAGGTTCTCAGTATGACTCAGCTGTGTGATATGACATCTAGGAAAGCTTCTGTGCTCTTTGACCACATTAAGAGAAATATATTTGCCTAGGACTAGGGAGATGATAGTCCTGCTCTCCTCTGCCCTGGTCACAGCGCACCTCGAGCAGGATTTCTTAACTATTTTTGTGTAATAGACCTCTTTGGCAGTATGATGAATTTCACAGATCCCAGGTTAAGATTCTCTCACCTGGAGTGTTATATCAGATCTAGGGAGTTGTTCAGTTGTTCAGTCATGTATGATTCTTTGTGATCCCATGGACCATAGCATGCTAGGCTCTTCTGTCCTCCACTATCTCTTGGTGTCTGGCCCAAGTTCATGTTTGTGGTTTCCATAAAACTGTTCATCCTATTCTCTGCAGTTACTGTTTTTCTTTTGCCTTCAGTCTTCCCTTATATTAGGCTCTTTTCCAGTGAGTCTTGTCTTCTCATTATGAGGCCAAAATATTTAAGTTCAGCTTCACTATTTAACCTTCCAGTGAATAACCTGAATTAATTTCTTTTATGTATTGAGACTGATTTGATTTACTTGCTGTCCAAGGGACTCTCAAAAATTTTCTCCAGCAACTACAATTTGAAAGTGTCAATTCTGTAGCACTCAGCTTTCCATATAGTCCAACTCTCGTAGCCATACATTGCTGTTGGAAAAACCTTAACTTTGACTAGTCTGGCCCTTTGTCAGCAAAAGTGATGTTTGTTTTTTAGTATGCTGTCCAGATTTGTTTTCCTTCCTAGGAACAAGTGCCTTGTAATTTCATGGTTGCAGTTGTTCTGCAGTGATCTTTGAGTCCAGAAATCTAAAATCTGATAGAGCTGTCATTCTTCTTCCTCCATTTCCCAGAAAGTGATGGGACCAGTTGCCAAGATCTTAGGCTTCAAGCCAGCTTTTATACTCTCCCCTTTCATCCTCACCAAGAGGCTCTTAACTGTTCTTCACTCTCTACTATCAGCATGGCATCATCTACATATCTGAGACTGAGAATATTTCTCTAGGGAACCTTAATTCCAGTTTTTGATTCATCCAGCCTGGCATTTGCATGGATGGACTCTGCATATAAGATATGAGGTGACAATATACACTCCTTTTCCAATCTTAAACCGATCAATTGTTTCTTTCATGTTTAGTTCTTACTGTTGCTTCTTGGCCTGTATATAGGTTCCTCGGGAGAAAAGTAGGATGATCTGGGAACTGCATTTGGTCCATTCACCTTTCTAGGCTTTTCCTTGACCTGTAAAATGAGTGAGTTGGAATTTGTGGTCTCTAAGGCTCCTTCTGGCTCTAAATCTTTTAGCTCCTAAGTATTTGAAAAAACTTCCCCATGGAAGAGGAATTGGATTTGTTCTTGGCCCCAGAGGGCAAAACAAACTAGAAATGGCTGGAAATTGTAAAAAGACAGGTTTAAGCTTGATGTGAGAAAAACTTACTAGTAGAGCTATTCAGAAGTGAAATGGACTACTTTATAAGGTCGTGCCTTCCCTCTCACTACAGGTTTTTAAGTAAAAGCTGGATGGCCACTAAGCAGATATGATGTGGAAAGACTCTTTTTCAAGTTTAGGTTTAATTACAGGGACTCTGAAGTTCCTTTTAACTCTCAAGATTCTGTAAATATGTAAGGAATCAAAACATTCTCAGCCTTATTCTTTTCTCTGACTTTTTTTTTTTTAAGCAATTGGGGTTAAGTAACTTGCTCAAGGTTACACGGCCAGTCCTTATTTATGTGTGGGCGCTCATTTTCTGAGGCGGTTTTGATCCCGGGTCATCCTGACTCTGAGGCCAGCACTCTTACTCACTGCGCCACCTAGCCCTGCCCCCTTTTATCTGACTTTTAAAAAATATTTGATGAATTAAAATTTAGTATGATTCACTGCCTTCACATTTGTTAAATTCTTTAATCAAAGTTCCACTGAAATTAGAATAGATGGGTGATTATGTACTTTTTCTTTCTTTTGGTAGGGGTCACAGTGCGAGTGCCTCAAGCAGCTACATACGTTGTAAATAATGGACTAACCCTTGGATCAGCAGGGCCCCAGCTAACAGTGCACCACCGACCCCCACAGGTGCATCCTGTAAGTAATTTCTTGGCATTATTAGACTGTTAACTATAAAAATGATAAGTTTAACTGTACAAAGCATTTGATTCTTAGACCTCGTTATATTGAAGCATACTGTGCCTCACATCTAGTTATAATTTATTAGGACTTTTTTTTCTAATGGGCATTGAACTATGTAGATCATGGAGGCTGATTTTGATAATCTGGCTTTACTGTCTGAGGAGAAAATCCAATCAGTATTGAAAATGAAATACTTTTGAGTGACACAGAGAAGCTTAACATTCTGTAGGATGCCATTCTCATCTTCTACCCACAAACCCTAAGAATTTAATTACGCCTTGACAGTTTTTTTTTTAATGCCACCAAATTGAATTTAGTTCTTCACTGATTACTTTAGGATATAGAAAGCCATTTGTTCTTTCACATTTGTCCCATTATTTGGAAATAGCCCGACTCCTCTTTAGTTTCTGATAATTTGTATTTAAAGAATTTACTATTATATATTATTTAGAGAATTTATTACTAGTACTACCTATTGGGTAGCTAGGTGGAAGAGCTGAATAGCCACATTGATACAGTAAAGAAGAGTTTATCAGGCGTTATTAAATGGGGGCAGCTAGGTGGTACAGTGAATAAAGCACCACCCCAGGAGTCAGGACACCTGAGATCAAATGTGGCCTCAGACACTTGACATGTTAACTAGCTGCATGACCCTGGGCAAATCACTTAAGCCCAATTACCCAGCTTCCCCCCCTCTAAAAAGCAAAAAAATAAAAAGGTAATTATTAAATACCTACTATATTCCAGGCATTATGCTAGGCACTAGGGACATAAATACAAATAATAAAATGATCTATTCACAATGAACTTAAATTCTAATATGAGAGAAAAGTACCTATGTTAAGTGTATACAGAGTAAATATAAAGAGAATAAATACAAGACAGTTTGGGGAGAAGACACTAACCTAGCAGAAGAGAGGGTCAAGAAAGGCTTCATGTAGAAGTTGATGCTTGAACTGTGTCTTAAATGAAGAGAAAAAACTAGAGTTTATAGAGTAGGGGGCAAGCAACTTGTTAAGATTCTGGGCTTAAGGAAAATCACATTGGTAGTTGCATGGAAAATTAACTAGAGTTGGAGAGAGATGTAAAAAAGCATAATTCAATTAAGAGGTTCTTGCAGTAAGCTAGACTAAGTAATGAGGGCTTGGACTAATGTATTTCAGCTGTGAGAGACATTTTTTTTGATAATTGAGTGGATATATGGGGTGAGGGGGAGTGAGGAATTAAGATGGCATCTAGGTTAATACCTTGAGGACTGGAAGAGTGTTGGTGCCTTTAACAGGAAATAGGGAAGTTTGTAGAGCATTTGGAAGGAAAGATCTGTGAGTTGTTGCTTGAAGATCATAATTAAACCCAGTGGAGCATATGAGTAACTGTGTATATATAGGATAAATTAAAGCTAATCAACAAAGGGAAGGCACTAGCATTAAGTGGGATCAGGAAAAGCTTCTTACAGAAGAAGAGATTTTAGATGGGACTTGATGAATTCCAGGCATGGGAGATAGTCGGGGAAGATGCCCAGTCAGGATATGGAGTGCCTTGTGTGTACACTTCATAGAGGAGTAAGGTTTAGAAAGACTTAAAAGGGAACAAGGGGCAATATTATGAAGCCTTTAAAAACAGAGCATTTTATATTTGATCCTGGAAAGCCACTAGAGTTTATGGGGGTGAGGGACAGGGGAAGAAGTAGTTACATTGATCAGACCAGTACTTTTTAGGAAGATCACTTTGACAGCTGAGTGGATTGTAGTCGGGAGAGACTTGAGGCAGGCAGACCCAGCAGCTGACTATTGCAGTAACCTAGGCATGAGGTGATGAGGGCCAGCACCAGGGTGGTATCACTGTTAAAGGGGAGAAGGAGTTGTTTATGAGAGATCATAGAAGGGCAGAATTGATAAGACTTGATAACTGATAGTGAAGGGATGGGGGAGACTTGGGCATGTTTGAATGCAATAGATAAGGAACAGTTGGAGATTCCAAAGGGAGAAGATATGGGGATTGAGGTTACAACCTGCAGGAGAAAACAAGAAGAAATGGACCAAGTGAGTATATAGAGGAATTGACCTTGGCAGGAAGGCTGTCTCACTGCCTGAGACTGGGTAAAAGAGGAGAGAGTGAGGGATGATTTCAAAGGGTTTGGGGATAAGAGAAAGAAAAGGGGGGAGTTCACACAGGCTGGTTTCAATATGCTCAGTAAATTATCAGGTGGGAACCTCAGCTAAGAGACAGCAGGGAACAAGAATGTATAGGAAACTATAAAGGAGAGAAGAGATGATTTGAAAAATACTTTTCCTGCTGCAGTGAAGACCCTGCTGAAGTTGGATAACATGACTTTATAAGTATCCAGTTAGTACAATTGTGTATCCTCTTCCATCTCTCTTTTGTAGAGTTTTTGAATCTGAGAATGATTCCTGATCCTGCATATGCACTACCTACAGAAATTATGTTTGATTCCCCTTAATTCCTTCATCATTCCTATATGGCACAGTGGTATGAAATCTATGATCTGTGGAGCTGTACTCCAGATTCAGTGGTCCTAAGCTTAGGGAGATGAGTGAATTGTTCAGGGTCACTTCGTAAGTATTAGAGGTGGAATTAGAATCCTAGGTTACTTGGATCTTTGAATCTAGAGTAGGGCTCCACAGATAATTTCAAATCATCTGTGAATTTAGATGGGAAAAAAAATCTTTATTTTATTACAGCTGTTTTCCTTCATCATGATTCCTGTGTATTTTTATGCTTTGAAAAGATTATTTTGATAAGGGATTCATAAGTTGCACTTAGACTTCCCAGAGTGGTTCATGTCACAAAAACAGATTATCCCTTGCTCTAAACATCTTTCTGCTGCATAATGCTACCTAAAGGAAATAATGTTTCAGGAAAAAGGAATGAGACATGCCAAAGATTTGTTTATACTCCACAGAAACCTCAATAACTCAGTCCCTAACTATTTAATGAGTTATCTTAGCAATAAGAAATGGGAAATGGACATCAGAAATGACATCAATACTGATGACAATATTTTTACATAATACTTAGCTGTTCCTTTGCTCCAATAGGAATGCCAAAAGCACCCTAGTCAGCAGACATTTGACTTATTTTTACAGGAAGAGAGAGGTCGTGGTCAAAAGCAATATAAATAGAAACATTGGAGGGTAAAACCAGTTTTAAAAAACTTGACAAGAGATTCAAATAAACAAAGTCATCCCAAAAGCATTTAAGGATGAAAATGGAAGGGCACCTGATAGAAGGAAAAATGTGAAAAGTTCTATTAAGATTTACCATTAATTGGCAAAGAATTGGAAATTAAAGGGGTGCCCATCAATTGTGGAATGGCTGAACAAGTTGTGGTATATGCATGTAATATGGAATACTATTGTGGAGAAACGAGGAGCAGAAGGACTTCATATTTACCTGGAGAGGCTTATATGAACTGATGCTGATTGAGAAGAGTAGAGCCAGGAGAAATTTGTACACAATTACATACACAACGTATGTGTGATGACCAACTTTAGACTGCACCCTTCTCAGCAATCCAGGGTTATAAGTCAACCCCAAAAGTCTTATGATGGAGAAAGATGTCTACATCCAGAGAAAGAATTGAGTTTGAATCTAGATTGAAGCAAACTACCTGCTCTTTTTCTTGTTTGGTTTTGTTTCCTCTTTCCCATTGTTCATTCCATCTGAAAGAATCCTTCTTTATAACCTGACTAATGTGTGAAAGTATTTGCAGATCTTATACTTGATTGTTTGCTACCTTGGGGGGGGAGGGAGAGAAATTTGAAACTCAAGGAATTATGGAAATGAATCTTGTAAACTAAAAGTAAACAAATTAATAAAGACCAAAAAAATTAAAAAAAGAAAAGATTTACCATTAACAACCTTTTTTCACCATGAAAGGTAGTGGGACTATTCCACTTGGATCCTAACAGTCCTGGATATGCTTTTAGAAGAGGCAAAAAATGACACAGAAAAGAATATAAATAGGAAGAGCACCCCATTGTGCTTATCATTTGTTGATTAAGCGTTGTATTCATTAGAGCAAAATGCTTCTTCAGAGATTATTTCCTAATAATATGCCTCTCATCCACACATCCAAACAATCAAATATTCCTAAAAATCATAATAGAACCATATTCAAGAACTATGATTATAAAGATTATACAAGGCATAAAACAGGAAGATGTATGCCTGCTGAAGGAGTTCACTGTTGAGATGAGATTCAGTACAAAGTCCAAGTAGAAGAGAGTTTCTCTGTGTTTGTTAAGATCTTCTAGTTGCTGTGGTTTTGAATGACAATGTGCTGTTTGTATCAAGTCCCTGAATATTATAGAGACTCACAGAAGAAATTTGTAAGAACTTAAGTGATAAAAAATTTCTGTTTCTCAGTTGTGATAATGCATTTGGAAGGAAAACATTGGTTTTCTATTAGTATGTATGTCTGAGATAGACATAACAGATGGACAATGGATTGGACCCAGAGTTGACCAGGAAGAAAAGAACAGATGGATTGTCTTTGGCAAATTGCAACAGTTCTAAAACTTCTCATGGAAGTAGAAGTCCAGCTTTTTTAATGATAACATTCTAACAGTGAGTAGGCTATCAACTATAACTGATGAGAAACCTCAAAGAAGAACAGGAATAAAAGTTATTATTGAAGAAATGTATAATAGAAAAGAAGACAAGATAGGTTATGTAGGCAAGATGTTGATGGACAGAGTGCTCTCCTGATAGCTTTGCAGCATCAGGAAAAAGCAAAGAAAACCACAAGCATGTTGAACCTTTTGTTTTAGATTTATGGAAAGATATGGACAAGAATTTCACAGGAAAGCCAGGCTTGCATTGTGATCTACATTGTTTGAGAAAATTCCCAAATTTGATGGGATCAAAAGTCCAGCAGAGAGCTAAAGACTTGAAATCTCCATTTTAAAAAAAATATTGTACTGTTAGTAATATTAAATATCAATATAATCAAATTCATAAATTGTCGTAACTTTTGAACCACTTCTGTGAGGTTGCCATCAATTTTCTCATTTATTTTCATTCCTTATCTCTTGTGTAATAATTATGTACTCAGTTCTTTCGATTCTGCTTTAAATTTTAAGTCTTTTCCTATTTCTCTTTCTACTTCATACTTGTTAATTATCATAGTATTCCATATCCATTCATTTTTAAAACAATGAAATATTGCCTTATTGTTTTCTAAGAATTTCCAGCAGCGTGTCTCTTAGTGGCTTGTTTCCTGCAACAATGAACCAATTAGTAGTTTATCTATAAAGTAGTTGAGACAACTAGACATTTCTACTGGTGGCAGCAATAATATTGGGCATAAAATTTTGTGGACTAGGCCCCCAAATTCAGAACTTTAGAAGTACTCCTAAAAATTCAGTGACAAAACCTGTTTACCATGAAAGGAGACTACCAGTATTCTGAGAGATGAAATGGCTGAGTCTTGAAAAATAACAATAATAAATTTAAATAACTCAGGGGACAATAGAAAAATATATTAGGAATAAGTAGACTGTAAGTTATCAATGATGATGTTTATAATAAGTGGAGAAAAAGACTAATCAAATATATTTATGACTTGAAAAAATATTGTCTGTTCTTTAAATTAGAATGATAGAGAAAAAAAGAATGCTAATACTGGTATCTTTGACATACAAAACAGAGAAAAGCATCTAGCTTATTGGGTAAACAGGGAATCAATATCGTGAAGGATTATAAGGGTCAAGGAGAGGGATTGTGATCTCTGTAAGTGGAGGGAGTAGCAATACTGATGTTTTAAATAATTCAAAATATCAGAATAAGGCATACTTGTATTGAAGTGTGTAACATAATTAGTTTGCTCATTTGTAAAATGAGTAAGTTTCAGGGTAACTAGGTGGCACAATGAATAGGGCACCAGCCCTAGTATCAGGAGGACCTGAGTTCAAATGTGGCCTCATACACTTAACATTTACTAGCCGTGTGACCCTGGGCAAGTCACTTAGCCCCAATTGCCCTTCCTTCCCCCCTCCAAAAAGGAAAAAGAAATGGCATCTTGAAGCCCAGTGATGTTAAGTGACTTGCCTGAGATCGCTACTATGTCAGAGGCAGTATTTTAGCCCAGGTCTTCTGACTCCATAGCAAATGTTCTTTCTGCTGTAATAATGCTGCTTCTAAGGTGAGACCAGATAGAACATATTAGACTGGTTGTTCTCTAAGCTCCATTCCAGCTCTGAAAATATGAACCTGAGTCCTTTCTTTGGTTATTGCAACTCTAATCTCGTCTCCTACTTCCTTTTGTATTTTAGGAGCCATCTCGCCCTGTGCACCCAGCACCCCTACCAGAAGCCCCTCAACCACAACGTCTGCCCCCAGAAGCTGCCAGTACCTCCCTTCCTCAGAAGCCACACTTGAAATTAGCTCGGGTACAAAGCCAGAATGGCATTGTGCTCTCATGGAGTGTCCTGGAAGTGGACCGTAGCTGTGCCAGCGTAGATAGCTACCACCTCTATGCTTACCATGAGGATCCCAGTGCCACAATGCCATCACAGTGGAAGAAAATTGGGGAGGTAAAAGCACTTCCTCTGCCAATGGCATGTACTCTTACTCAGTTTGTATCTGGCAGCAAATACTACTTTGCTGTCCGAGCCAAGGACATTTATGGACGTTTTGGACCTTTCTGTGATCCGCAGTCAACGGATGTGATCTCTTCCCAGAGCAGTTAAACACTCGGAGCCTTTACATCTGTCTCTCTTTTAAGAGTTCCTTTTTTTTTTTTTTGGTCCTGTTTTTAATCTTGTGCATGATATTCACTGTAAAATCCACATTCTGCAAGATTTCTTGGACAGATGTGTGTAATACACTACATACATTTATATCCAGAAGTAAAATAAACTCTCAGTCCACAAAGCAAGAACTATTTTCCTGGACATTTCAAGCTTCAGGATTTTGAAATATAATTGTGCACCTTCCTTTTAGCATTGAGATTTGGGGGACGTTTTGTGTTTGTAAGTGTGAGAGAATGTGTGCGTGTGTGTGTGTGTGTGTGTGTGTGTGTGTGTGTGTGTGTGTGTGTGTGTGTGTTTGATTCACTGCAGCAGTTTCTCCTCTTTCCATCCTCAGATTTACCTCTGTTCCAGTATAGAGTGTAAAGATCAAGGAGAAAAGCGGCATGAATAGTTAGGATTTTGCTCCTTACTGAGGGTGGGTTCATACTTTGCACTACACAACTGAAGCTAAATATAACCCAAAGAAACAACCCAACAAAAGCACACGCGGACTCATTTTCTAGTAGGCCAATTCAAACAGAGAGATCTCTTCATATTTTTCCTCACTTAGGTCCCTTTCCTAGTCTCTGCTTAAGGTTTGACTGGGGAATAAAAAAGAACATTTTTCTTCTGACCTACTCAATCTCTACACTAAGGATATGTTCTCAAAATGCAGATATTAATGAAGAAGAGGACATTATTTCTGGTCAGTTTTAGTGAAAAAACATAGTAAAGATAAAAAGACTCTCCTGCTTAAATCTGAGAACATGCTCTCTACGCCATTTAATATCTGCTTAACTAACAATTGCCCTCTGCCCTTCCCATATTTTCTTTTAAATTTATTTTGTGCCTTAAAGATTAACTGTAAAAAACAAACATGGCCATATCTCCATTATTGCTGTTTACTTTTTTTCCCTTTAAAATTTTCATTTTATATCTTCATTTTCCCCCTAACTTCAAAACATAATTTTTTATTCTATGAGAAAGTTTTGGGGTTAGGGGAAACAAAACCTTAGGCTTTTTTATGATTCTTGCCCCATGGTATCATTAGGTCTACTCAAAATTCATGAATAAGCTATCTGTCTTCCCCTCTCCCTCATAATATATCCAGAATTTTGGTTGTTACTACCAATTTAGCTGACTGCATGCAGTGTTGTGGACTGAAATTTTATTAGGTTTTATTTTAAAAGCATCATCCTTCAGATATCTTTTGGCATCAACATTGCCTGCTTGCAGCAGTGGTTAATAAGGCAATTCTAGCTTATCATTACCATAAATTTTTAATATTCTCTTAGTTTTAGAGTACCAAAATCATTTCCAATAACTGAGACCCAAGGCAACGTTAGCATTATAAACTTGTTAAACTTACTGTCTCAATGGTTTGGAGCAACCCGTGTGCTATTTTAAAATAAATCATGTAGAGAATGGTTCACATCTTTTCTCACATCATTCTTATTGACCTGTTCTGAGCAGTCATGAAAATAAAGACTTTTTTATCTTTTGATGGTGCCAAGGTAACAGTTAGACCTGCCCTCATAAAATTTTACCTACACTTTGGTCAGAATTGAAGGTGTATCTTTCTGTGTTGTTTTTTTAATTAAACTCCCAGGAATCATAATTTAGCTCCAAGGGATTCAGCCTTAGATTGTGATTTTTTTTTTTAATGTTAATTATTATTGGTATTCAACAGGTATTGGGAATAGATATGTTGATGGGGATGGGAGAGTTGGAATAAGTTGAAAGAGGTAGGAGAGGGTTATAAAAGACTTATGACGTCTGTGAAATAACTTTCTAAATTTGCTATATTGGTGGCTTTATTCCTGCCATCTCATTTTCAAAAATCTAATTCTGAGATTTATAACTTTTCTAAGCATAGGAGGGAGCTAACTTTGCTCTTTTCCTGTCCTTTTTTTGTATATCTTTGATGGTTTGTAGTTGGGCCTGTAAGGAAATTATCTTCTGAGAGAGTTCACACTTCAGATTAATGTAATCTGTTGGTGTGAACATTATAGGCTTGGTGATGAACAAAGCCTTTCTGACTACTGATTGCCAATAATGTAATGCTCTGATGCCTTCCTTTCATTTTCAAGGAATAAGACTAAATGAGAATTAGGGTTGTAATAAAGCCAATTGGTTCTTTTATTGTTTTTATAGTGAGTATGTGTAGAGCCAGTTCTTGCCAACTATGGGCCTTGTAGTCATTCTAGAAAGTTTTTTAAGGGCAACAGTAAAACAATTGCTAATGTCACACCACAGAACATTGGGAAAGAAATTTCATCTGAAAAAGATGTCCTATTTTATATATGTATATAAACACATACATATTTTTACATATATATGTATATATATACATATATATATATATAATTGTAACAATCAAAAAGAGTTGCTTACGTTTTTATGATGATTCCTGACTACAGCATGCCCATCTTTGACAGTGTTCTTTATTGGCTTGTTTTATGGTTATGTGATGCCCAACTATTTGCTGACTTTGCTAGAAAAAAATACATTGCCTGGAGTGATCAGTATGACTTTACATTCATCAGCACTACTATTTATGATAGAAGCCTTCCTAATACAAATACATAGACGTTAGGTAGCAAAGCCAAGCATATGAAATAGATTTCTTTATTTAGCCTGTTTTCCCATTATGTGTTTTGTCAAAGGAAAATAATTGGAAATCTCAAATAGTAATCCTGAAAATTACTTTGTAAAAATTTGTTTCCCCTAATAAAATAGAGCAGAAATAATACTCTGAGCTTTTTCTTGTTCCAAAGAGTGGAAGGAAAGTTGCAAAGAGAATTGCAATATCTTGGAGACAGCAAATTATGGACTTAGTCCTTCTGTAGAACAATATTCAATATGTGTAATTTTATTGTTTTAGTTATTAATGTTCTGATTACAAGTGTTTAGACATAACCAGTGGATTAATAGTACATTTAAGTCTATTAACTGCAGCCATCCCTCAAACTAGTACCCCTATGGGGTCTGTAGGCAGCAGCTGATGGAATGTGCAAAAGGGTTCAAGGCTAAAACTTAAAGCACTTCTTATTCTTGGCTAGTCTCACTTTGAGAGTTTGGGCTTTTGATATTATTTTAGGGAAAAGCTGAGATCACACATGACTAGAAGTAGCCACTTTGAACAGTTGTGCTCTGGTTAAGAGTTACACTCCATGATACCTCTTTACTCCATGGTACATTTTCACAGAGTATTATAAGCTGGATTTTCACATTATGGGAATTCAAGCTTGCTACATTTTTAGTATGACAATATCTCCCTAGTGTTGCCCGGTTGGAAATCTTGAGAATTTTAAGGATTTTAACTTGAAGTGTAGTAAAAGTCTAGTTGGCTTTTGAAGTGGCAGTGCTGTTTGTTTGTTTGTTTTTTAATTTTGTGCTTTGTCAGATTAATGGTTCACCCTGTTTTAAGTGTGATTATTCCTTTCAAAAATTTTGTTCTTGCCAGTAAATGTGTAAATGGAACACGGACTCCACCTATTCATAAATATAACTTTAACCCTCCTCCATTTCTTAATATGAAGAATACTGTGATACTTTCCCCAAAACTTGTTTATGGTGGAGTTGTAGCATATAGTTTCCTCTTTATTGGAAGCTGACTGTTCACTGGGAGTGACTCTTTCTTTTCCTTACGCATTTTTTCCCTTATTATGATAGCTGGTAATAAGTACCTCTGAAGAAACCAAGGAACTTGAGATAATTTGCAGTCTTAGGGTACCTGTGTCCTTTATGCAAAGCTGCTCCAAAAGGGGCTTGATTGCTTTATTCAATTTCCTCAGTTCGATTTTAAGTGTTAGCTTAGGTTTGGGTTTTTAATTTCTGCAATTTACAATGGAAAAGGCAAATTATAGCAAGTCCTACCTACTACTATTTGTGTAATGTTAGTAGTACTGCATGATCTTTATAATGTGCTCATCATCTTTGGTCTCTGAACGTTTTCCAGTACTGTACAAAATTGAGAGAAAAAAAAGTAATGCCTGTGGTATCCTTCATCTTCTCTGTACACTGTGAGCTTTACACAGAGTTATTGCAAACCTCCAAGTGTTCTCTTCCCAGTTTCCCTTCTCCATGGGCCATTTCTATCACTATCCTGTGATTTCTCATTATGATGCAGATCTGTGTGTGAACCTAGTTTTGCTCTAATTCCCAGAATAACCATGTCCCAGTATTAGATAGATAATTGCAAATAACACTATCCAAACGCAAGCTATGAACCTGCCTTCCTAAGTATTTACATTTAGGAAACTGTAAAGTCTTTTTTATCTTTTCGTGGGGTGTTGGGGTAAATACAAGTGTTGGCAACTTAAAGGAGTTCAGATGAGGTTGTTAGTATGACAGCCATGTTAATCAATATTCATCCCCTTGAGCCAGCAGATGGGGAGTCTAAGTGCTACAAAAATGAACTCAAGAACAGAAATAAAATGTTTTGTCTTCTCGTTCTCAAATTATTTTGTCATTATCATGTTAAAATCAGTTTCTCCTTGTTTCTCTTTTTGTTGTGTATGTAGGCTGAATACTCACTTTTTATATTTAAATGCTGTCTGGTTTTAAAGAGTTTTGTTTGTAAATAAAGTTTCTGGGCTACCATCCTACATTTGGGGATCCAGGCTTTAGTAATTTATCAGCCATTTAAAAATTAAATATAAGAATAAATACTTTGTAGGAAACTTGGAGCCTGATTTTTTTTCTTTTTCTTTTTTGCAGCTGAAGGTGTAAATAATATAAGATAATGTAGGACCTACCCAAAGCCCACTGTAAATTGGGCTACTGCAAGCTGTCCCTATTTTTATTAGGTTTGGGGATTTTTTGTTTTGTTTTGTTTTTGTATGTTTGATAGATTAGTGTCTGTACAAGTGTTATCTGTAGTGGGGTTTTGTCCAACAAGCCTGAAATTTATACTTTGAAATAAACTACTGGGTTTTTAACATTGAGTCCTCTGTGATTGGTTTTGGTTGTCCTGGGTCGTTGTGTTGTTTGCTTTTGAAAATAATCGCTTTCTAAGGATCATATTTGTTCAGTACACTGTGCCCTGCCTCCATTCTTTACTGCTACAAGTAGCCCCGTAAGTGCCTTTCATCCACTACATAACTTGATAATTTGAGAATTGATGCCCTACTTCAGCCTTTAAGGAGAAATTTATAATAAAGAAAAGACCAAAATAGTACAGACTGACCACCAGAAAGAAACCTAGCTGATAGCTCACACAACCTCTTGATACATGGGGAATTCTCTTTTACCCAACAATTCATTTGCTAGAAATTTGTTCATGACAAATAGAGCTAGTGTCTGAATTTCAAATATGTTTCTAGAAAGTTTGTGTGATTGGACAAATTTTAGTCAACAAGCTGACTTTGGTGATCATTCTTTAATGGATCCTTGATCTTGTGTGATGCTTGTCCCTGTCCCCGACAGGCTGGGTAGTATATAGAAGAACCATATATTCTAAGTAAAGAGAGGCCTGGGCTCAGATCCCATTAGTTGTATGGTCATGGATCTTGGACCCACTTCAGCTTCTTTTTCTGTAGAGTAGACTGATATATCTTTGCATTTAGTTAATTTGATTATTATGATAGGATCTCTAGCTTGGGATTACTTTCCTTTGATTTTAACTAGGATCCACTAACAGGTGAAACACTTCACCTTCTTTAAAGAGCTTTAGTTTGATTTTCCATAGAGTCCATGCCCTCGAGGCCTTTCCCTAGCTTCATCTTGTAAGTTAAGGACACCAGTGTGTGGTCCTATTGTCTTGTCCCCAGCTAGACACTGTGGTGCAGTGGAAAGGGCTGGTTCCAGTGTCAAGGAAAAGAGCTGGATACAAATGTTTCCTCTAATGCTTACTAACACCGGTGAGACACTTGGTCTCCTAAGGCCTTAGTTTCCTCCTCTGTAAAATGAAGAAGTTGGACGAGATGTCCTCTGAGATGCCTCCTAGCCCCACATCTGTGCTCCTCCAAATCTCCCTTTCCAGGCCCCTGTGTGTGCCCTTGTAGGTCATTATCTCCCATGGAAGTCACACTTGGCAACATGTTGTAGTCTAGATAAGCCCACCTTGCAGCATTACACTGACATTTTGTTTACTTGTAATTCTGATTATTCCTGGATCATTTGCATCCATAGAGTGAAATTAGAAAAATATTGGTGTTAAAGAGAGGGCCTTTTGTGACAATGAGCAGCTTGGGATTATTACATGTATCATATAATTTCTTAAATGTGATCCAGCCTAACCCCTCAATTCTGAACCCAGCTCATTGTCCAACTGTTAACACTTGTTAAAGATAAATATATGCATACAGACATGTAGGGATAGGGACTGGACCTGTGTTGTGTGTATACTGTGTGTATTCATACATACCCATACAAACAGATGTGGATGGGATTGGACCTGTGACATGTGCATGTACTGTGTATATGTATTTATGTCTAGATACACGTGCGTACCTATGTACACTGTGCACATAAATACGTGTCAAGGTGGTTTTACTATCTGTCCATATACATATGTGTATGAACCCATTTACATGATACACACATCTGCAAAGGGATCACTTCAAGTCCTGGCTTCCTCTGACATATACTGGCTATACAATTCTGCATCCATCAGTGATCTAGGACAGAGGTGTCCCAGACCAGGTTAAATGTAATTAAGTAATATTTAACAAAATAAAAATACAATAGAACATCAATGGTCTTAATTAGTGGTTCCCTAAATCAACATGTGCTTGAAAGAATCCTTCCTTACAGTTTAGTGAGCCCCTTTTCTATTTGAGTTTGATACCATTGATCTAGGCAACTGTCTTAAGACTGTTACAGAGAAGGTGCTGACTACAGCACAATCATGGATCCCTAAATCAGGTTTTTCTGTAGATAGATACATGGATACATAATCAGCGGACCATCCAAAATTATATCATGGCCATTTTTTCCATATGGATGGCCAAATCTATCTCTTACATTGACACAGATTTATTTCACTGAGGTGACTTTGTACCTTGGGACAATTCTGTTTATTGAGCTAATTGGCACTTGTCAGTAGAACACTTGCAGAACCTCACCATCACTCTCCTTTTTAGGGATTCTTCAAAGGAAACTTTTTTTCTTTTCTTTTTCTTTTCTTCCTTTTTGGAGGGCAATTGGGGGTAAGTAACTTGCCCAAGGTCACACGGCTAGGTTTTTGTTTGTGTGTGCATTAAGTGTCTGAGGCTGCATCTGAACTCAGGTCCTTCTGACTCCAGGGCCGGCGCTCTACTCACTGCGCCACCTAGCCGCCCCTCAAAGGAAATTTTCTATAACAGCATACTCCTCCCCATCTTACAGTTCACTTGATCTTAACTATTGTTTATAGTGGAATCTTTATATTGGTTATACCTTTTGTCAGTAATGTGACCATAAGGATCTGGGCTGGTGTAGAAAATCATCTCCAAATGGCTACCTCTGTTCCTTTTTTGTAATTTCATCAAATCTATGCTCAATGCATGGATAGACCATGAATGCACATAAATTAATGCTCCTGCTACTTCTCTCTGGTTATTCCAATGTATAAGGATTGTTTGAGTGGCAAGAGATGGGCGAAGCTGGTAAAATTCCAAGTCTTTTCTTTATGCTTAGTATAGGCCATGACAATCACCACAAGTTCAGTGAACAACCTGACACAAGTCTAAAACAGTAGCTGTGGAACCATCTCTGGGGTAATCTATTCGACAGCCAGCATCTAGGAATACATGGGTTCCTAACTGTAATGGGAGTGAATACATCTATTTTGCCTTATACAGAAGACTAATAAGGTTCAGTGCTGCCCTCATCACCTCCACAGAGACCTAATCTTCCTCTATTTCCCCTCCCCTTCCTGATCATGTAATCTTTCCCTACCTACACTGACAGCCCACTTTGATTCCTTACAGTTAGATGAAGAGGGTAGAGTACTGGACTTGGTTGAGACCTGTGTTCAAAGCCTCCTGCACACAGTATATACTAGCTGTAGGATCATTCTGTTTTCCTCATCTGTAAATGTGCATAATGGACACCGACATCACTGGATTAATGTAGGGATTTGACGAGATAGCATATAAAGTGCCATAAAAGTGTGAGGCATTGTCATCAAATAGTAGTAACCCAAGGTTCTAAAAAGTCATGCCAATGGAGTGAAAATTCAGGCAGGTCCCACCACGCTGAAAAAGTTCCAGATAATCAAAACATTTATTAAGCTCCCACCATGTGCTGGGCATCATGCTAAATCCTGGGGATACTTGCAGACTTTTTGTATAAAAGACAAAAGACAGTCTCTGCCCTCAAGGAGCTTACAATTTAATGTGCAAACAAATATATACAAAGCAAACTTTATACAGGATAAATACAATAATTTGCAGAGGAAAGCCACCAGAATTAAGAGGATTTGGGGAAAGCTTTTTGTATAGTAGTCAGATTGTAGAAGGAAGAGCATTCGTAGGAGACAGCCAGAGAAAATGCCTAGAGATCATAGATGGAGTGTCTTGTTTGTGGAAAAGCCATGAGACCAGTGCCAGTGGATTAAAGAGTACGTGTCAGGGGGTAAGGTGTAAGATTGTCAAGGTAGGGGGAAGCTAGGCTATGAAGAGCTTTGAATGCCAAACAGAGCATTTCAGATTTGATCCAGGAGGCCATAGGGAGCCACTTGAGTTTATTGAGTAGGGGATGGGGGTGACATGATCTGACCTGCACTTTTGGAAAACCACTTTAGTGATTAAATGGAGGATGGATTGGATTAGAGAGAGACTTGAGGCAGGCAGACCCACCTGCATTGTAAAAGTCCAGATGTAAAGCGATGAGGACCTGCACTAGAGGGGTGGCAACATCAGAGGAGAGAAGGAGGCATATTCAAGAGATGCTGCAAAGGTGAAATCAACAGGCCTTGGCAAAACATGGAATATGGGGGTGAGAGCTCATGAAGAATCCATGATGACTACTAGGTTGTAAGCCTGAGGAACTGGGAGGGTGGTGTTGCCCTCTAGAGGATGAGAAGAAGAGGGGAGGGTTTATATAGAGGGGAGGAAAATAATAATGATTTCTGTTTTGGATATATTCAGTTTAAGAAGTCTACTCAACATCCAGTTTGAGATGTATAAAAGGCAGTTGGAGATGTGAGATTGGAGGTGAGCAGAGAAATTGGGGCAGGAGAAGGTACATTTGAGAATAATCAGCATAGAAATGGTAATTAAATCTATGGGGGCTGGTAAGACCACAGTAAGTTTGAATGGAAGAAGAAGAGGAGAGAGCCCAGGATAGAACCTTGAGGGACACCTATATTTAGAGGGCATGATCTGGAGGGGTAGTCAGCAAAGGAGATGAAGAAGGAACCACCACGTAGATAAGTGGAAACCTAGGTGAGTGGTATTCCGAAAACCTAAAGAGAAGAGAGGATCAAGGAGAAGAGAGTGATCAACAGTGTCAAAGGCAGTAGAGAGAGCAAGGAGAATGAGCATTGAGAGAAGACCGTTGGGTTTTTGTCCAGGTATTAGCCTCACCAAGTTCAGAGAAGCTTGTTACCAACCAGCTTGGCTGTAGGGTTATTGGGGGGCACTTTCAGGAGAGTAGTAGGAAGATACAGTAGGCATTGCATAAATACTTGTTGGTTCATTAATTTGAATTCAAAGACCATCCCCAGAGGACTGGCAATCTGTCTTTGTGGAAGAAATATGAAATCACTAATTATCAAGGTGTAAATAAAAATAATTCTAAGTTCCTAAACTATATCCTGAACAAAACATTGTGTATATATTATATATATACATATATATATATACATATATATGTGCACACGTGTGTGTATGTATGTATGTATGTATATATAGTATAAAAATGTGCATACCCTTTGACCCAGCAATACCACTTCTACAGCTGTATCCAAAGAGATCATAAAAATTGGAAAAGGACCCACATGTACAAAAATATTGATAGCAGCTCTCTTTGTGGTGACCAAGAACTGGAATTTGAGGAGATGCCCATCAATTGAGGAATGGCAGAACAAGTTATGGTATATGAATGTAATGGAATACTATTGTGCTGTAAGAAATGATGAACAGGGGTGGCTAGGTGGCACAGTGAATAGAGCACTGGCCCTAGAGTCAGGAGGACCTGAGTTCAAATCCTACCTGAGATACCTAACACAAAAATTAGCTGTGTGACCTTGGGCAAGTCACTTAACCCTAATTGCCCTACCTCCCCCCTCCAAAAAAAAGCAAAAAAAAAATGATGAACAGGCGGACTTCAGAAAATCCTAGAAAGACTTATATGAACTGATGCTGAGTGAGGGGAGTAGAACCAGGAGAACACTGTACACAGTAACAGCCACAGTCTGTGATGACTGATTTTGATAGACTTAGCTCTTCTCAGCACAGACTGGCAGAGAAGTCCTCAGGGGACTGAATCATTGGCAGCTGTGGCGGTATCTAGACTTCTCAACCCATAGACACCAAAAAGAAAGTAGCATTGATGTTTCTGTAAGCCTATGGGATAAGGGCTTGAAACAAAAGTAAGCTAATGGGAAGAGTTTTCTGTAGAGTTTTGGGTTTGTTTTTACAAAACAGAGTGGAGGCTTCTTGTTCTTCAATTGTTTCAGTTGTGGCCAACTCTCCATGACTCCATTGCTGAGGGTAGAGTTGGGAGAGCTGGTTCAGGTTTTTGGAAGAATTCAATCAGACCTTTTCTTTAGCCAATGAGAGCTTTATTGAAAAGACACAAAAGCATGCGGGCCTGAGACCTAGCAGCCTATAGAATGGTGGTGTAATTTTTACAGTTTCTAATGGGGGTTGGAGTTTTAGGGACAGGATGAGGAAGATGGATGGCACAAGATAAGGAAGACTGGGGAAATTTTATGACCTAGGATGAGGGAAGAAAAGGAATTCCATGGTCCAGGACAAGGGGGAAGATTTATGGCATTTCAAGATAAGGGAAGAGACTTTAGGGCACCTTCAGGTTAGAGAACAAACTAGGGGCTTCACAAAGTATTAGAAAAGTATCCCTTAATATTATCTTTAACCCTTAGGGCACCTTTGTATCCACATCACCATCTTGGAGTTTTCTTGGTAGAGTTACTGGAGTGGTTTGTCATTTCCTTCTCCAGCTCATTTTACAGATGAGGAAATTGAGACAAATAGGGTTAAGTGACTTGCCCAGGGTCACATAGCTAGTACGTGTCTGAGGCTAGATTTGAACTAAGGTTCTCCTGACTCCAGGGCCAGGATTCTATTCACTGTGCCACCTTGCTGCCTGTCTACTCTATAATGCCTCTGAAAGACATCTCCTTTAGTTACTGTCTCCCTTGGCACCTTCTGCCACCCCTTGGGTACTTCACACACAGTATTCAAACAAGCCATCTACACCGTTTCAAGTTAAACACACAAGTGAGGTGAGAGATCAAACTAAAATGAAATATATCCAGGAAGCCCTTCAGCTCAGATACCAGGTGGCATCCAGCTAAGTGGACGGTGTGGGTGGAGAGGAATAAGAACATGGAGGGGAAGAGAAAAGCCATGACAGAGGACAAAGCTCCTGGGGGCTTAATGCTTCTCTTAAGCAGAAGCTGCCAACCTTTAATACTCTGTACTTATATACAAGCTGTTGTCTGTGTGAGCTTAGAAGCTCTTATGGGAGGCTTATCCAAAGATGAAAAGGCTTGATTTCCAATAACCCCCAACCTCCTTTTTTGGAGAGCCCCACACACATATTTTGGGTTCACTTAACTTTGATTTTTTTAGTACTAATATTTTTAGGGTTTTGTTTTTGTTTTTGTTTGTACTATTATGAAGTCCTGACCTCAATTTCATTGCCCCAACCTTTTTTTTTAAAGGGATCCATTGGAGAAATATGAGGGTGTTTTATGTACTGCATGGGCCTGGTGAAGAAATGTCTGTTCAGACATTAATGTGGGTTACTGTTTGTATTTCAGTGATTCCCTGGAGAAATGTATTATAGTAATGCCCTCTATTCTGTAAGGGTGTATAGGGTTCTCATGGAGGACTATCACCCCTGATGTGAGGCTTCAGGACTGCTCATCCACCTTTGGGGTCCACCTGATTCACCAAATTCTCACCTGTGGCTCCAAGAAGCTGTAGTGTGCACAGTGGCTACTCCTTGGTAAACCATCTTGGCAGACTGGCTAATCCAGGGTGAGGGTAACCAACAGGCCTCAAACCTGTTGGTGAGTTAGGGAAATGTCTATCTTCAGTCTTTACCCAAAAGGTAAAGACTTTTCCCACTGGAATGGGTGGGGGAGGACACTTTGTTCCAATGGTCATGAAGGTGACTGAAGCAGGAGATGTGAAACACTTAGAATTTGGTCAGGAATCAAAGATGCCAAGGCTGTCCTGCATCGTGGACCATTAGGAGTCACCTTGACTTTTGTTCTGCCCTGGACTGCAGTGACTCAGAAAAGGAGGAAGGGAGGCAGCTAGGCAGCACAGTGAATAGAGCACCATCCCTGAAGTCAGGAGGACCTTAGTTCAAATCTAGCCTCAGACACTTAACACTTACTAGCTGTGTGACCTTGGCCAAGTTCCCCGACCCCAAATGCCCTGCTTTCCCCCCTCCAAAAAGACTAAAAAAAAAAAAAAACCAAAACCCAAACTACCCTATTTGAACTTGGTTGAAACTCTAGTGTAAAACTCACAGGGGACACTGAAGGGGACAATGTGTGAGTGTTTCCAGGTCCCCAGAGACCTGGAGTGTTGGGGCCCCTTTAAGACTCTACCCGAACTCTGAGAACCCACGGAAAACTCAGGCAAAGGACAGAGCAACTCAAGCAGGGTGGAGGCACCTGGGCGTTTATTCTCCCCTGTGATTTTGGGGTATTGATTGAGTATGCGCTGCTAACAGGGGAGCACTCCCCTGCTATGAGAGGCTTGTTACTGCTGAGGCACATGGGAGAAGAGAGTCGGGGGAGGGGAAAGGAGCTAAAAGGAGGGAGGCAAGGTGAAAAGGGAGGAGAGAGAGATGAGGTGATTGTAAACGACAAAAGATTAAATGGCAAGACATTACATCTTGGTGTCAGGACTCCTTTGTCTATTCTCGGAGGAGCAGGCTCCCCCTGAGGGGTTCGTGGGGGCGAGCCCGGGTCGTTGGGGCGACCAGAGTGACCAGAGCTGTGGTGGCAGCTGGAGAGAGGGTTGTAGAGGCAGCCCGGGTCGTTGGGGTGACCAAAGTGACCAGACTGCAGGGACAGCTGGAGAAGGGCTTGTGGAGGCAAGCCGGGTCGGAGGGGCGACAGGAATCGCGGAAGGCGATTGGAGTGCCTTAGAGGTGGCAGGAGAGGAGAGTTGGACATAAGCCCTGTAAGGCGGGCCCTAACACTGGAGAAATACACCGACTTGCCTAAAACACCCCAGCTTGATTAACTGGGATGGCAAAAACTTAACTGAAGGGAGAATTTTGCAGAAGTGATCAGGAAAACCCTCTTCACCCAATTTATGAGATTACAGGTATCATGAGATTACAGGACCTTCATCCAACTAGACTTTGCATTCTCCTTCCCTTCCTCCACCCCACCCCTAGGCTCTGCATCAGCTAAGGTGACTCACAGCAGAAGCACAGGACAACCCTAGCCTGTACTTCCCTAGACAAGCTTGAGGCTGGAGTTCTCTTTCTTACTCTGTCCTCCTTTCCCTCTTTTTCTTTCTTTCTTTCTTTCTTTCTTTCTTTCTTTCTTTCTTTCTTTCTTTCTTCCCTCACTTCTTCACTTTTTTAAGGTTGGAGTTTCTTAAATTTCCAAATTCTAACTCGTTTTTCCTACTTTTCCATTTCCTTTTCTAAACAAAAGTTGTCTTTATTTAAAAAAAAAAAGAAAAAAATCTTTCTTTTCTCTGAAGGGATTTTCCCTCCCCTTCTCAACCAAACTTCAGGAAAAAGTAAACTCCCCCCTTACTTTCACATTCTCACCACAGGAGTGTGCTGGTAAATATTGAACAACTGGTTCTGGGAGGGAGGGGAAGGTAATGTATACACAACAGTTTTTTTTTTTTTTAAGAATTTCTTTCTAATGTTCATCTTTTAAAATTTTGAGTTCCAGATTCTCCCCGTTCCATCCTTCTCCTACCCATTAAGAAGACAAGCATTATGGTTTTAATCATACACATAAAGTCAGCAAAACATTTCCACATTAACCATGATGCAAAGAAAAACAAAAAGCAAAGATAGTAAATACAGTGGGAAAAATATGTTCAATCTGCACTCAGAGTTCATCAGTTCTCTCTCTGGAGGTAGATAGCATTTTTCTTCATGAGTCCTTTGAAATTATCTTGGATCATTGTATTGCTTAAAGTAGCTAAGTTACAGCTGAACATCATTACAAAATGCTGTTACTGTGTACAATGTTCTCCTAGTTTTGTTCACTTCACTTTGCATCAGTTCATTTAAGTCTTCCAAGGTTTTTCTGAAACTATCTCACTACTCATATTTTATAGTACAATAGTATTCTATTACAGTTATATATCGCAACTTGTTTGACCATTCCCCAATTTATGGGCATCCCTCAATTTCCAATTCTTTGCCACCACAAAAAGAGCTGCTATAAATATTTTTGTATATATAGGTCCTCCCCCCTCCCCTTTTAAAAAAAAATCTCTTTGGGATACAGATCTAGTGGTGGTATTTCTGGATTAAAGGGTATGCACAGTTTTATAGCACTTTGGGCATAGTTCCAAATTGTTCTCCAGAATGGTTGACCAGTTCATAACTCCATTAGTGTCCCTATTTTTTCACAAACCCATCAGTATTTATCATTTTCTTTTTTCTATATGTAAGCCAATCTGGTATGAGATAGTACCTGAAAATTGTTTTAATGTGCATTTCTCTAATTAATAGTGATCTAGAGTATTTTTTCCTGTGACTATTGATAGTTTTGATTTAGGAAATGAGGTCTTTATCAGAGAAACTTTTTGTAAATTTTTTCCCTCCAGTTTCCTGCTTTGCTTCCAATTTTGACTGCATTGGTTTTGTTTGTGCAAAGTATTTTTTAGTTTCATGTAATCAAAATAATCCATTTTCTTTCTATGATCCCCTCTCACTTGTTTGGTCATAAACTCTTCCTTATTTATAGATCTGACAGGCAAATTTTTCCACGCTCCCCTAATTTATTTATATCACCCTTCATGTCTATAATACTGATCCATTTTGACTTTATCTTGGCATACAGTTTAAGATGTTGGTCTATGTCTAGTTTTTTTCCAAATTGCTTTCCAGTTTTCCATGCAATTTTCATCAAATGCTGAGTTCTTATGCTTGGATCTTTGTATTTATAAAATACTACATTACTATGATTATTTACTAATGTCTGTGGTGTACTTAATCTATCCTATTTCTTAGCTAGTACCAGATTGTTTGCGTGATTATCCCTTTGTAATATAGTTTAAAATCTGGTACTTCTAGACCACTTTCCTTCACATTTTTTTTCATTGATTAACATGATATTCTTGATGTTTTGTTCTTACAAATAATTTATTTTCTAGCTCCATAAAACAATTTTTGGTAGTTTGATTGATATAGCATTGCACAAGTAAGTTAATTTAGGTAGAATTGCCATTTTTATTATATTGGCTTGGCCTAAACTTGAGCAATTTTTATTGCATTATGGTACAAAAAGGACACAGTTAGCATTTTTGCTTTTCTGCATTTATTTGTGAGGTTTTTATGCCCTAAAACATGGTGAATTATTATTATTATTGTTGTTGTTGTTGTTGTTATTTTGCTTTTTGGAGGGCAATTGGGGTTAAGTGACTCGCCCAAGGTCACATAGCTAGTTTTTGTGTTAAGTGTCTGAGGCTGGATTTGAACTCAGGTCCTCCTGACTCCAGGGTCAGAGCTCTATTCACTGCGCCACCTAGCTGCCCCAACATGGTGAACTTTTAAGGTGCCATGTACCACAGAGAAAAAAGTCATACTCTTTTCTGTTCCCATTCAATTTTTTTTCAGAGGTCTATGATGTCTGACTTTCCTAAAATTCTATTTATTTCCTTCTTTCTTATTTAGTTTGTAGTTTAAATTTATCTGTCTCTCATAGGGGAAAGTTAAGGTCCCTCACTAGAATAGTTTCACTGCCTATTTCCTCCTATAACTCATTTAACTTTTCCTTTAAGAATCTGAATGCATTTAAATATTTTTTTAAACAAATGCTTTATTAACTTCTGTTTTACATCATTCATTTCCGCCAGATTTTGGGTTACAATCATTTTCCCCCTGTTATTCCCCTACCCAACCTCCCAGAATAGCAGTCCCACAAGATATCGCTTCCTCCAATCTGCTCTCTCCCATACCTTCTCCCATACCCCCTTCGACTTTTCCATTAGAGGAAGGTGAATCTTTGTGTCCCAATGCCTGCACATCTTATCTCCCAATTATAAGCAAAAGAGTATTAATAATAGTATTTATATATATTTGAAACATTTAATGTTAAGACCTCGAATTTCAGATCCATTTCCTTCCTCCCTTGTCACCCATTCCCTCTGGGGAGATAAGTAATTCAGTATATGTTGTACATGTCTAGCTATGCAAAACATTATCATAGTAGATATATTGTACAAGGCTGCTTATAATTCCCTCCCACTCATCCCACCCCCCACCTGGTCCATTCCCTACATGATCCTGTCCCTCTTCTATAGTGGGTACTTCCAACCTCCCCTCCCCCCAAGGATGCCCTCCCATCCATCATCCCTCCTCTCATCCCCCTTCCCCCTATTCTGCTGCAGGTTGAGATATCCCATTTAGTATGTATGTCATTCTCTCCCTGAACCAAATTCAATGAGAATGTGGTTTTGCCTTTTTTGCCTTCCTATTCTCCCCCTCCCTTGCAACCACTTCCCCTTGCTTCTTCTACATGAGGTAGTTTACCCTACCCTGTCTCTCCCCATCTCCTCTTGCCACTTTCCTCTCTCACCTCATAATTTCATCCCTTGAGTATTCTCCCTTCCCAACAAATTCAACCTATGCCCTCTATCCATATATAACTGTAACCATATACACACACATTCACATATGTATTCATATGACCACACACCCTTCTTCCATTATTTTCATAGTGAGAAAGATATCATCAGTCACAGTTATTGCTTTTCCATATAGGAATGTAAATAGTTCAACTTTGATAAGTTCCTTTTGATTTCTTTTCCCTGATTACCTTCTCAGGCATCTCTTCCTTCTTGTGTCTGGATGTCAGATTTTCTATTCAATTCTGGTTCTTTCCTCAAGAATGCTTGAAAGTCCTCTATTCCACTGAATGACCATATTTTCCCCTGAAACAAAATACTCAGTTTTGCTGGGTAGGTGACCCTTGGGTTCATTCCCAGTTCTTTTGCCCTCTGGAATATCATATTCCATGCCCTTCGATCCCTCAGTGTAGAAGCTGCCAGGTCCTGGGCTATTCTGATTGTATTTCCACAATATTGAAATTGTTTCTTCCTGGCTGCTTGTAGTATTTTCTCCTTGATCTGGGGATTCTGGAACCTGGCTATGATATTCCTGGGAGTTTTCTTTTTGGGATCTTTTTAAGGAGGTGATCTGTGGATTCTTTCAACCTCTATTTTGCCCTCTGGATCTAAAACATCAGGGCAGTTTTCCTTGAGAATTTCTTGAAGGGTGATTTCTAGGTTCTTTCTTTGATCATGGCTTTCAGGTAGTCCAATAATTTTTAAATTGTCTCTCCTGGATCTATTTTCCAGGTCAGTGGTTTTCCCATGAGATATTTCACATTGCCTTCTAATCTTTCATTTGTTTGGATATGCTTAACAGCATCTTGATTTCTCATAAAGTCATTAGCTTCCATTTGCTCCAGTCTAACTCTGAAGGAATGAATCTCCTCATTGAACTATTGAGATTCTTTTTCCATCTGGCAAATTCGACTTTTTAAGGCATTCTTCTCCTCATTGCCCTTTTGGTCCTCCTTTGCCATTTGAGTTAGTCTATTTTTTAAGGTGTTGTTTTCCTCAGTCAGGCTGTTGACCCTCATTTCATACTTTTCCTGCATCCTTCTCATTTCTCTTTCCAATTTTTCCTCCACTTCTCTTATTTGATTTTTAAAGTCCTTCTTAAGGTCCTCTATGGCCTGCAACCCGCTCATGTTTTCCCCTGGGGCTTTTGGAGCAGGACTTCTGACCTCACAGTCCTTTTCCCGCTCTATGCCCCCAAAATAGGAGTCTAGGGTTGCATTTTTCTGTTTCCTTTGCCTTGGCATGTTGCCACTTAATTGCTTGACTTTTGGGCTTGTTGCCACACTATGGCTTTAAGGCCAGATAGAGGAATTTTCGTCCCAAACGTGTGGGGGGCAACTTCCGTTTCTGGCAAGCTGTAAACCCACCCACGACTTCCACCCTAGATCAAAATCCAGATCCAGGGAGGTTAAAGCAAGAGCGATTACCCCCCAAGACTGATAGCTGGATCTCCCTACAATTCGCAGGCCAGGAGCTGGAGCTGCCTCTGAAAACTACAAAATGGCGTGTCTCCTCAGAGGCTTCTAGCCCCCAGGGGAGGGAGCCGACGCATTCCCCAAATACTGGTCCCAAAGTCCATAGGACACTAACCTCTTACTTTGTCCTAGGCATGTCTATGTTGATAATTCTGGAGTCGACACAGCTGCTGGTGTTCTGGAGTCTCTCCAGCCAGCTGCTGGCCCTGCCGCCCTGGGGCTAAAACCTCGGCTTACCGGGACCTGGGCTCCACTCGGCTCGGCTCCCCATGCTCTGCCCGCTGCCGGCTCCCAAACCGCTGAGCTGGTCCTTCCTGCAGGGCTGCTGGGCTGTCCTCAGCAGGAGGTTAGCTTCTCTGTGTCGTTCTGTGGGTGCTGGGGCTCCAGAAGTTGTTCAGAGTCCCCTTTTACATAGTTTGGGGGGAATCTGGGGGCAGAGTGGCTTGGATGAGCTGTTTCTACTCCGCCATCTTGGCTCTGCCCCCCATTTAAATATTTTTAAAAGAATTTGAATGGTACAGACATTTAGTATTGATATTACTTCATTGTTTATGGTACCTTTTAGTAAGATGTAATTTCCCTGATTATCCCTTTTAATTAGGTCTAATTTTATTCAGCCTTTTGCTTTGTCTGAAATTATGATTGCTATTCCTGCTTGTTTTTACTTTGGCTGAACCATACAAGATTTGCTCCAGAACTTTATTTTATCTATGTGTCTTCTGTTTTAAGTGTGTTTCTTGTAAACACCATATTGTTGCATTCTGGTTTCTAATCCATTCTACTATCCATTTCTGTTTCAGGAGTGAGTTCATCCCATTCACACTTACAATTATAATTACTAACTACATTTCCCTCCAATCTATTTTCTTTTGTTTATCCTTCTCTCTTTTTATCTTGTCTCTCCTAAAAAGTCTGTTTTGCTCCTGACTATTGCCTCCCTTAATCTGCCCTCCCTTTTACCCCTCCTCTCCCTTTTGTCTTATGTCCTCCTTCTACTTCCCTGTTGGGTAAGATAGAATTCTATACCCAACAGTGTGTGTGTGTGTGTGTGTGTGTGTGTGTGTGTGTGTGTGTGTGTGTGTGTGTGTATTCTTCCTTCTTTGAACCACTTCCCATGAGAGTGAGGTTCAAACATTGCCTACCACCTCTCCCCAGTTTCCCTTCCATTGTAAAAACTCCTCTTTTATGTTAGAACACATCCCTGTTCTTCTTTCCCTCTTTTCCCATTGCATCCCTTTTTCTGACCCCTTTATTTGGTTTTTTAGAACATCCCAACATAATCACTCCTATGCCATCTGACTGTGTAAAGTCCTTTTAATTACCTTAATAATAATAGAATACTTGGGAGTTACATGTGTTATCTTCCCATAGATGAATGTAAACAGTTTAACCTCATTGATTCCCTTATGATTTCTCTTTGATGTTTACCTCTTTGTTTTTCCTGAGTCTTATTTTGAAAGTCAAATTTTCTATTCATCTCTGGTCTTTTTATCAGACTTGCTTGAAAACTCATTTATTTCATTAAATATCTTTTTCTCTCCCCAAGGATTATATTCAGTTTTGCTGGGTAAGTTATTCTTGGTTGTAATCCTAACTTTTTGCCCTCTGTAATATAAAATTCCAAGCCCTTTGCTCATTTAATATGGTAGCTATTAAATCTTCTGTAATCCTGACTGCAGCTCCATGATATTTAAATGGTTTCTTTCTGGATGCTTGAAGCATTTTCTCTTTGACCTGAGAGCTCTGGAATTTTATTATAATATTCCTGGGAGTTTTGACTTTAGGATCATTTTTAGAAGATTATTGGCATATTTTTCAATTTCTATTTTACCCCCTGGTTCTAGAATATTAAGGCAGTTTTACTTTAAAATTTCTTGAAATATGATGTCTAGGCTCTTTCTTTGATCATAGCTTTCAGGTAGTCCAATAATTCTTAAATTGTCTCTCCTGGTTATATTTTCCAGGGTCAGTTGTTTTTCCAATGAGACATTTCACTTTTTCTGATATCATTTTATCCTTTTGACTTTGTTTTATTTTCTTGTTGTCTCACGGAGTCATTAATTTCTACTTGGCAATTCTAATTTTTAAGGAATTATTTTCATTGAACTTTTGTACCTCTTTTCCTGTTTGATCAATCTGCTTTTTAAGGTGTTATTTTCTTTAGTATTTCTGTGCTTCTTTTACTAAGCTGTTAATAATTGTCTTTTCATAATTTTCTTGCATTACACTCATTCCTCCCTCCCCCAATTTTTCCTCTGCCACTCTAATTGATTAAAAAAAAAATTTAACCTTTCCAGGAATTCTTTTTGGACTTGTGTCCAATTAAAATTTTTGTTGTTACTTATAGCCATTTTTACATTATTGTCTTCTGAATTTTTGTCTTGACCTTCCCTGTCACTATAGTAGCTTTTTATAGTCAGGTTTTTGTTGTTGTTTGCTCATTTTTCCAGCTCATTTCTTGACTTTGAACTTTATGCTAAAGTTGGGTTCTGTTCCAGGGTGTTTTGAGTACTATTGTTTTAAGAGTTAGTTGTTTGTTTGTTTTTGCTTTTTGGAGGGCAATTGGAGTTAACTGACTTTCCCAAGATCACACAGCTAGTTTTTGTGTTAAGTGTCTGAGGCCAGATTTGAACTCAGGTACTCCTGACTACAGGGCTGGTACTCTATTCACTGCACCACCAAGCCGCCCCTAAGTTCTAAGGATTTGGAAGTTTGAGGTACTTCCTAGGTGGTGAGGTATGGTCTAGGTTGAAATGTGATGACTGCTTTCTTAGTCTGTGCTCTGCTCCTTACCTAGGAAGAGCCCCTACTGTTGCAGCCACCTCTAAGGCCAACGGAGCTGATGGTGCTGCCTTGTGTTCTCTGGGCTGGCCTTTACCTTCGTGTCACTGACCTCTTCTACTGACCTCCTAAGTTGTTTTGGGCTGGAAAAATGTCTCATCCTGACCTTTTGTGGGCTCTACTGCTCCAGAATTTGATTAAAGGTATAATTTTAAAGTTGTTTCAAGGGGAATGTTGGGAGAGCTTGGTTTTCTCTACTTGCTATCATGGTTCCAATACACTATACAGTTTAATCTACATTATTAACATTTTTCCATCACTTTGGATGGTAATTCTAAAGCTCCTCCAGTGGACAAGTGCCTCCAGTTCCTGGAGGTCTGTTTTCCCCCCTACCTCTACGAATGCTTCTTTTCTGGATACTCTTCACCACTCTCAGTGCAAACATCTTAATTTGGAGGTTCAATACCTCTACCCTAGATCATTATAATAGCCTATTAATTGGTCTTCCTCATTCTAATCTCTCTCTTCTTCAATGCATCCTTCTTGTTTTTCCATATTTGTTTTCCTAAGATACCATTCAGATCATACCATTGCTATTCTCAAAACCCCTCAAGGGCCCCCACATTGTCTATCAACTTCTGAACTTCCGAGAAAATATAAGCAGAGAAATAAAGACAAACAGGGCTCTGACTACCTGAATTGGCTATACACTTTAAATATATCCCTGGATTGAGAGAGCCTTTACCTCTGAGCAGCTGGGGAGCTCTAAACATATGGTCACTCAGAATCTAGACCGGGGAATCACAAATTCCTTCTCATAAGCAAGCTCCCAAAGCAAAATACCAACTCAGAGTATATATACACTTCTCAGAGCCAGGAGGCATCACTCAGTGCCTAATTAGAAATTAGTAAGAGGTGTGAAAACCTTTGGGCAAGCAAATCTCCCCTAAGCAAGCTTCCCTTAATGGGTCCCACCATGTGGCCTAGTAATGGGCAGGGAAGACTTTAAATCCCATTAATATTATAGGTGGACCAGGGAGGGTCTAAGGAAAGCTTCCCTCTCTCTTACTGGAAGGCCCACAACATTTTCTGCCTCTCTGGACACCAGGAGAGAGATGACTCCTCTGTTCAGGCCTCTCAAGCCTGAGTTCTTGACAAGTTCTTAACAAGAAACAGTCACCTGCTCTGAAAGGACTTTCCATCATTCATTTCCAAAAAACAGGTTTCTCTAAGTTCCTCATGAGCTGGTACATGAGTTGGCAGAGTATATTTCTCTTGCACCTAGGACTGGGCTCTCATTGACCAATCTTCTCATAACACTTAGACACTCTCAATGCTTTTCAGCCTTATCTTCACCTGTTCTGTTTCTGGTGGGCAAATCTTCCACCCCAGCCAAACCAGGCTACTCATGATGCCTTCTTGCTTTTGCATTTGTGGTTGTGCAGTTGTATCCAACTCTGTGACCATAGCACACCAACACTGTCCCATGGCAAGGATACTCCAGAGGCAAACAGGAACTGAGTGAGCTCACACAGCTAGTAAGTGTCTTATGTCTTATGTTTTCCTGACATGAGTTCATGTCCAGGTCCAGAGCTCTCTCCAATGAGTCATCTACCTGCCTCTCTGCTTTTGCTCCCCTTTCTTCTCTGCCAGTCTACTTTTTATTCAAGCCCCAGCCACCTTCTTAATGACCTCAGAGATAACACTCCCTACTCTGAACTCTTAGAGCACTTATTAAATGTATGACTTAATTTTGCTTACTATATAGCACCTTATATCATTGGTGATCTTTTCATGTGTCCTATTTCCCTATATGGATTTGAAATCCCTGAAGGGATCAGGACTCTTCCCTTTTTATATCTAGCACTTAGTACTATCTGGATGAGACTCCCAATTCACATCACTGTTGTAGCTAATTATGAGAGCAACAAGCAAGGAAAGTGAAAATGAACTTGTTTTATTTGTAAGGATATGAAAAAATATATTTATATGTATTAAAAAAAATCCTTTAGTTCCTTCACTCCCTCCTTCTGATATGCTTTCCCCATCTTTTCTTTTTTATTTTGTAAAACTCACAAAATTTAAGAACAGGTTTCATGGTGACAAAATCAAAGTTGTAGGCTTCTGGCAGGCCCTGGTGGACAGTCTGGTTGAATAGTTTCCACTGGAAAACAGGAAGGCCATCATCCACTGTAGGACCATTGATGGCATGGGCTGTGAACCGGGATGCCAAAAACACATCTGCTACCTACAAGGAACAAAATGGGAATATTTGTAAAAATCATCTGGAAAAATGCTAAACAACATGTATACCCATCTTCATTTCTAAACTGAAAAGGGGAGAGAGAAGGAAACTGCCTATGTATACCCACCAAGCAAAACAAAACAAAATACACTATAGATACAACACAGGAAGGTTAATAGCAGTTGAGATCCAAAAATTCAGAGGAAAACTAGACTAAGAAAGAAGACCGCAGTAAAACCCATAATTCAGATATTTATATAGAAACTATAAAGTACCATGAAGCAAGGAAAACTAGAGATTTTCATTAAATAAGGAAATTTGGCTGTGTGTGTGTGTGTGTGTGTGTGTGTGTGTGTGTGTGTGTGTGTGTGTGTGTGTCACTGAAACTTTCTGGGATGGGACTCATGATTGGACCATGGCTCCAGAAGGAAGATAGAGAAACAGAGTAGGTTAAGATAGACTCCTACAAGCAATTGTGGGATAGTGGCTAGTAGTGAAAAGCATTTTGAGGCAGAAATAATAGTATCAACAGAGTGTAATGCAGACCACTGGAATCAAAATAGATGAGGTTTTAGGGAAACAGATTACAAGACAGTCAAAGAGACGTAATAATGATGAGGGCTTCAGTGATCTAGATCTCTGCTGGAGTTCTCTCTTTATCCAAAGCAAATCAGCTCACCATTTCCTGACTCTCCTTAAAGATAATTTTATCCTTCAAAGGGTGAATGAATTAATAAAGACTACTGATTTTTCTGGATTTGATTTTTGCCAATAGGGTTGAAATTATGGAAATCTTGGAGCAAAACACCCTTTTGCCTTAGAATTTGTATTAGAGAAGGGGAGGAAAATGAAGCATAAATTGACTTTTATCTTAGATTTTGGAAAACCATATATAATATTTATTAGTTTTTTGCCTGAAACTGATTCATTTCCCTCACCCACAACATGGGATAAGTCTAGATGTCTTCACTTTCCTATCTTCCCTCCAGAAAAGGAAACAAAGATGTCCCTGGGACCTGATTAGTCTGACTTTCCTAAGGCAGCTTTCTGGTTCACATGGTGCCTAGGCCTCTCAGACTCTGGATTTCTGAAGAACATGTACGTCATGATGTTCTTCACTGTGTCCTGCCCTATTGACCTGATGCATTCCAATAAGGAGGCAAGGGGGAGCTCAGAAGCTCACTGCCATCGTATCCTTGTTGCATCATGTTAGGGCAAAGTAAACCTCTTTAATAACTGTTCAATGATCTGAGAGTGTCTCATTTTGTCTCAACAGTGAACCTGAATCGAAAGGGTGCTGACATTAGAGCTACCTCCAAGATGACAGACAAAAAGAGTTATTGGGTTTTGTGCTTGTTTTGTTTTTATTAAGTTCTTAACTATGTGTCCCAGGCACTATACTGAGCACTAGGGAAACAAAACCAAGCAAACAAGGGAGTCCCTACCCTCAAGGAACTTACTTTTTTTTTTTTTTTGAGGGCAATTGGGGTTAAGTAACTTGCCCAAGGTCACACGGCTAGGTTTTTTTTTGTTTGTTTGTTTGTTTGTTTGTTTGTGTGTGTTAAGTGTCTGAGGCCGGATCTGAACTCGGGTCCTTCTGACATCAGGGCCGGCGCTTGCTTACTTTCTAATGGGTAAAGACATACATAATGGAAACTAGAAGGGGGAGTGAGGAATAGACACATGGGAAGGAAGATGCCTGCACGGAGCAAGGCTGCTGGTGAGGAAAAGTGTGAGGGGTGGAGCCTGGAGTGATGTGAGCATGGACTGAGCACCTCAAAAAGCATTAAGTATTTATGAGAGACAGAGACAGAGAGAGACAGAAGACAGAAGACGGGGGGGGGGGGGCGAAGAAAAGGAGGAGAGGGAGAGAGAGAGAGAGAGAGAGAGAGAGAGAGAGAGAAAGAGAGAGAGAGAGAGAGGAGACAGAGACAGAGAGACACAGAGAGAGGAGACAGAGACACAGAGACAGAGAGAGAGAGAAGAGAGAGAGGAGAGAGACAGAGACAGAGAAGAGAGGAAAGAGACAGAGACAGAGAAGAGAGACAGAGAGAGGAGAGAGAGGGAGACAGAGAGAGGAGAGAGAGACAAGAGAGAGAAGAGAGAGAGGAGAAAGAGACAGAGAGAGAAGAGAGACAGAGACAAAG
Source organism: Gymnobelideus leadbeateri (assembly GCA_011680675.1). Classification (NCBI taxonomy): domain Eukaryota; kingdom Metazoa; phylum Chordata; class Mammalia; order Diprotodontia; family Petauridae; genus Gymnobelideus; species Gymnobelideus leadbeateri. Next base: position 179,066 of record WOXC01009709.1, on the reverse strand, counting down.
AAACAAAGAGAGACAGAGAGAAGAGAGACACAGAGACACAGAGAGACAGAGAGAGAGAAGGGGGAGAGAGAGAGAAGACAGAAAGAGAGAGAAAGAGAAGAGAGACAGACAGAGAGAGAGAGAAGAGAGGAGAGAGATGGAGAGAGAGACAGAGAGACGGAGATAGAGAGACAGAAGGAGAGAGAGAGAAGAGAGAGAGACAGAGAAGATACCCAAAAATGAAGTTTCCTCTATTATTAGAATTGTCATCCTCTCCCTCTCCCTCTCCCTCCCTCCCTCCCTCCCTCCCTCTCTCTCTCTCTCTCTCTCTCTCTCTCTCTCTCTCACATACACACACACACACACACATTAGCTGCAGCAATGCTTAGTGGTAATTGATTAATGTCTCTGGCAGAAACTGATTAAATACAAAAAAGTAATGCATTTTTCTTCCATATTAAAACTGCACCATGTTTCTCATTCCAATGGGCTAGTGGATAGAGCACCAGGCCTGAGGTCAGGAAGACCTGAATTCAAATCCGGTTTCAGAGGCTTACTAGCCCGGGCAAATCACTTAACCTTATTTGCCTCAGTTTCCTCATCTGTAAAGCAAGCTGGAGAAGGAAAAGGCAAACCACTCCAGTATCTTTGCCAAGAAAACCCCAAAGGGGATCAAGAAGAATCAGAAATGAATGAAATGACTGAACACCACCAACAAAACTCAGATTCCAACACCTGACAGAAGCTAGCCAGGACTGCCTCCCTTGGGGAGGGGGGGAATATTTTATTTAATGACCAACTAAATTAGAAGTAAGGATCCTTTTGAAAACCTTAAGGAGCGTTTTGTTTGTATGTTTGAGTACTACTGCCCGTTAATCCTGCCTACTCATGTTGTCTCACAGAATCTGACAATTTAAGAGGAAAATCAAGTTGGTCAGACAGAATAAAAGTATTTATATATTTTTCTATTTATGTCCCTATGTGTAGCCACCATATGCATTATATCAAGCAACAGCTAGTTGGCACCATCGTGCACAGAGAGCTGGGCCTGGAGTCAGGGAGACCAGAGTTTAAATTTGACCTTAGACATTTATTGAGACTTTCATCCTGCCACTGAACTACCATGACTCTGGAAGAGAGAGTGAGGCTGACTCTGTGCAACTCTGCCTCACTTAAATCTAACGTGTGCACAAATCAAGACATCACCTTGTGACATCACTGGTCCTCTCCAAAAATGAAGGACAAACAACAACAACAAACCCTAGGCAAGTCACTTAACCTCTACCTGCCTCAGTTTCTTCAACTGTGAAATGGGGATAAAAACTGCTGCCTCTCAGGGTTGTTGTGTAGATCAAATAAGGTGATATTTGTAAAAGTGCTTCATAGAGTGCAGGCACAGTATATAGTAGGCACTATATAAATGCTTATTTCTCCCTTTCCCTCCCTCTTTACAATATAAGGTTAAATCTATGCCAGTATGAGTTATTTCTATAATGTTATTTCATCTACCCTGTCCAGGAATAAGCAAATTTTAGTCACATTGGCTCTTCATTCTTCTCTTAAGCACTGAAAAGCAGACCAGGCCTGAGACCACTGGCAGCGGTTAGCAGGCAGAAGCTTAAGTGTCCTTGACTCCCCTGGGAGTTCCACGAATGAACCTTGGGGCTCTCTGAACGGGGTAAACAGGCCCAGCATGCAAATGCCAAGTCTGGTCTTCTTCCCATCCTAGCTATCACTGCCTTATCTAGAAATCGACTTGCTCTGTGTTGAGGCATACCTTAGAATGGTCACGAGAGTAAGACAGTCGACAAACAGCTGGCCAGGACTTGGAAAAGTTCAGGAAGGCAGCAATTAGTCTTTCAGGTATCCTGCCATGCAGGCTAGTCAAATGTCGATGACTAGAATCAAGTTCCTTTGGTCATTTTTTTCTCTTAAAATAAGTTATAAATTTAATAAAATGTATAATATATATTTTATTAAACGTATAGCTTATTTTATAGGACTCCATTATTTAGTGATTCAAGAATATGGAATAAAATTATCCCTTTTCCCCATAGGACCTAGAGTTTCTTTTGCTCATTAATTTTCTGTAAGATGAGGTATAATAGATTACATTGGCCTTCGAGTAAGAAGCCCTGGGTCCTAGCCCAGGTCTTTTGATGCAAGAAGTTCAATGCTTTTTACATTCTATGGCTAGAAATTTACTTTTATCAGTGTCCTACCACTTTGAGGGACATTGAGATCGAAGGCCAGATTCCCTAGATGGGTGAAGACTGAAACAGGTTTCTGTGGATCAGCAAGCTTTGAGAACAGATTCACCACTATTCAGGGTAGGTTCTGATAGAATAGCCAATGGAGAGGAATCAGAGGAGCCTTTAGAGCAGAACACAGCGTATAGGGATAGCTTTATTTCAGAAAAGGAGAGCATTTCATACATATCTACTATATATCTTATACAAGAGGAAATGGCATATCAGGTGAAAATTATCAAATGAAGATCCATATATACGCACAAACACACACATACATAAATATATACATGCATATAAAAATAAACTGTATATATTATATTCATGTGTATATATTATATATGTATTTATATGTTTACACACATACAGACATACATACATGGGTATGTGTACATATGGGACTATTAAGTACTGCCATGGATAAAGTGCCAGACTTGTAATCAGTAAGTCTTCTTCCTGAATTCAAATCTGGCCTCAGACACTAGCTGTGTGACCCTGCACAAGTCACTTAACCCTATTTGCCTCAGTTTCCTCATCTGTAAAATGAGGGGGAGAAGGAAACAGTAAACCATTGTAGTATCTTTGCCAAGAAAATCCCAAATGGGGTCAAGAAGAGTCAGACATAACTAAAAACTATTGAAAATTCTCTCTACATACATACATACATGTACACACGTGTGTGAGTGTTTATGTTCCTGACTATTCAATGTGGCTCATGAAATCTGACAATTAATGAGAAAGGTCAATTCTGTCCATGTTTATGCATGTTTCTATTTAAGTCTATATCTGTAGCTGCTGCCTGTGTTCTAGAGGTGGTTCAGTGGGTAGTATATGAGGCTTCACACGTACACATGCATGCACATATGTACATCATTCAGACCTAGTATAATCAATCGATTTTTGGTTGCTTGAGTTAAAGGTTGCCAGCAACAGCATGTATTTTTGTATTATGTATGTATATCTATTTTTTTTTCAGTAAAAAAGGGAGCAAGCCTAGCAGAAATGAAAAAAGTTTTAAAAGGTTTTTTTGTTGTTGTTTTTATCTCCTCTTAGTGACTAAAAAAAATGGGAGAGTGGGGAAAAACCTCTGGGGCAGTTTTGCAGCTTTTAGTTTGGATTTGAGAGTCCCTCCCTGAAAATGCTTCCCTTTTTCTATTCAGTTTGAAGAACTCTTAGAAAACTAAATTGTAGGGAAAGGAGGTTATTGTTGAATCATTTCAGTCATGTTGAACTCTGTGACCCCATTTGGGGTTTTCTTTTTTTTTTTTAAAGCAATTGGAGTTAAGTAACTTGCTCAAGGTTACACGGCTAGTCATTATTTATGTGTGGGTGCTCATTTTCTGAGGCCGGATTCGATCTCGGGTCATCCCAACTCCGAGGCCGGCGCTCTTACTCACTGTGCCACCTGGCCGCCCCAATTTGGGGTTTTCTTGACAAAGATGTTGGAGTAGTTTGCCATGTCCTTCTCCAGCTCATTTTACAGATGAGGAAACTAAGGCAAACACAGTTAAGTGACTTGCCCAGGGCCACACAGCTAGTGAGGGACTGAGGTCACATTTGAACTCAAGTTCTCCTGACTCCAGGGTTAGTGCTATATCTACAGTGCCACTTAGCTGCCCCAGGAAAAGCAGGTACCTCAAGGCTGAAGCAAATACAATTCTTTTGAGAAAAAAATAATACTTTTTTTTATGCAGGAAGAGCTTGATTTGCCTGACCAGAGTGTGCTAAGCTGAATGATTTGGCAGAATAAAATTGCTTAGGAAGCTAAAAGCAAATTCACCTAAAAGGCATTAGAGAGAAACAAAAGATTAGGTCCAACCATGCTGCTTCAGGTTCTTAAGTAACAAACCAGCTTGGAACATGTGGCAGAAAGAGAGACTTTACCTGCAAACCTGAAAGTTTCCTTTCTAATCATCCAATAGTAAAGATTCTGGAATGAATTTGAGAAATTTTGCAAAAAGTATAAGCCATGAGAAACTGAAAAGAAAGTTAGTAATTTAACTTAAGTGTACCAAAAAGAAAATGAAATTGGAAATACATATAAAGACCAACATACTGTGACTCACAACAGAATTACTTTGGGTTAAAGAAGTCCCTTGGACAGCCAGTAGTTAAAAAAAATAATTCGGATTACTCAGGACAAATAGTGAAGCAGAAGCTTAAATGCTTGTGGCTACATAATGAGAAGTCAGGACTCACTGGAAAAGATATTGATGTTAGGAAAGGTTGAAGGCAAAAGAAGAAGGGGACAGTAGAGGATGAAATGGATAGATAGTGTCATTGAAGCAATGAATGAGCTTGGACAGACTTTGGGAGATAACGAAGGACAGAAGGGCCTGGTGTTTTATTGGTCTCATGAAGGGTTGGACACAATTGAACGACTGAGCAATAACAAAAATCAGAGTTAGAAAAGAAGGTGGGGGAGTGGGGATCAGAAGAAATTAAAGGTGGTTTAAACTAGGGCAGTGTAATCTAGAAGCTAAATTCTAAAAATATTTTTAATTTTTCAGAAAATATCTACATGGTTCAGTGGATAGAACACTGGCCCCTGGAATCAGGAAGACCTCTGTTCAAATCCAGCCATAGATACTTACTGTGTCACCCTGGGGCAAATTACATAACTTTTGCCTTAGTTTCCTCATCTATAAAATGGGCATAGTAATAGCAACTACCTCCCAGTGTTTTGCAAGTAAAGTGCTAGCTACAAAACAAGGCAGTTTTCATGAATCTGTTTTCCCAGAGACATGTCTATTTTTGTATTATGGCAGTAATCATAACCTTAGCACCACATATATGCCAGGCTAAAGCCCATGGTGCTGACGGAACAGAAACGTGAGCATTTCTCCTGAGGCACTTTACCTTTGTGTCATAACAACCTGCTGGCTGAGGTTCTGTTGAACTCAGGTCCCCCCGGCAGCAGATGGTATTACAAGGATCTCCTTTGCTGTACGGATCATTCTTATAATCTAAGAAAACAAAAAAAAATGGGATTGAGAAGGTAAAAGGAGTAAGATGTGTCATTATCCACAGTTGGCTCTCTGGGCCCATTCCAAGGGAAAGAGACCGGAGAAATCAGAAAGCAGCTGAGAAGAACATATCGTCTCTCACAATATTTTCATGTTTCGAAAACAAATAATGATACCTTGGCCGTTTTGTTTCAAGGAACAGAGAATAGGCAATGGCAAGTACCAGATGATATGTTCAACCAACTCACAGTCTTGGAACTAGTCATGTGAAGCCATTTTAAGATGTCTCTAGAGTACCCAGAATTCCAGGTACTCTGCAGACATCTTAAGATGCTTCCACAGTTTTGAAAAGATTAAAAACTACCATCTAAGGGTGGCTAGGTGGTCCAGTGAATAGAGCACCAGCCCTAGAGTCAGGAGGACCTGAGTTCAAAACTGCCCTCAGACACTTAACACAAAACTAGCCATGTGACCTTGGGCAAGTCACTTATTGCCCTACCTTGCCCTCTCAAAAAAACAAAACAAAACAAAACACAATATGGCATCTTGGTGATTCTGTTCCAAGAAATAGAGAATGGGCAATCCTTTGCCTCTATAAATAATCACTTATACCATCCATCTGACCCAACATAACTGCCTGCCCATATTTATTTCCAGATGAAGAAAAGAATCAGTGCTGTACCTTTGCTGAATATCCTTTCCATACTATTGTTAAGTAAACTTCTTTCTGATAAATGTTGAATGGTCTACAAGTGTCTTGTTTCTTTATAATCCCCCAAATAAACTACTGAACCAGCATAGGTCAGTCCCAACCCATAAGATGGTGATTGTCTTTGTGGAGGTGGAGCAGAGGAAAACTTATGGGAGCTGAGTGGATTGAGGAACTGGGAGGTATGGATATTTAAGGAACATCAACATGTACATTGACGTGCACCCAGTTATAGGGGAAGAGGGACATTATGAACACACACTAAGTGTAGGAGTGAATGTGATGGAGGAGCCAATGATTATACCAAGCATGTGAACTTTGAGGATTTGAAAAGATAGTAATGCCATCAACAGAAATAAAGGAGTTCAGAAAAGGGTCATGTTTGGAGAGGAAAAAAATGACTTCTGTTTGATATTTAGTAAGTTTGAGAGGTCCATAGTATATCTAGTTTGAGATATACAAGAGGCAGTTAGTGCCGTGGGACTGAGGCTCATGAGAGACTAGGTCTGGATAAGTAGATCTAGGAGTCATCTGCATAACTGATGTGATAATTAAATAGAAAGGTGAGTTGCTGGGGTCACCAAGAATGAATGCAGAGGGATTTAATAGATAGAGCTTTGGACTTGCAGTCAGGAAGACCTGTGTTCAAATCTCACCTGAGACAGTAGCTATGAACCTTGGGCAACCTCAGCAGTCTCAATTTCCTCATTTGTTGGACTCAGTGCCCCTCTAGTTCTAATTCTATCATCTTATGGTCATATGAGTATAGGGAGAGAAGAGGGCACAGGGCAGATTGATTCTTAGGGGACACACACAGTTAAAAGACATATTGTGAATGAAGACCAAGATTAACATAAAAAAAAAAAACAGAGAAGAGACAGTATCTAGGAGTAGAAGGTGGTCAATAAGATCAAATGCTACAGAGAGATGAAGATGATAAAAATTGGAAAAAAAATGATTTTTTGTAAATCCATTTCGTTTTCTTGGGAAAGAAAATGTGTTAGTGAAAAGGTAACTGAACATATCCTATAGGTTTTTTTCCTGTTTAAATATCTTTTTTTTTGTTTAAATACCTTTTAAAGGGGCAGCTAGGTGGTGCAGTGAATAGGGCACCAGCCCTGGAGTCAGGAGGACCCAAGTTCAAATATGACCTCAGACACTTACTAGTTGTGTGACCTTGGGCAGGTCATTTAACCCCAATTGCCCTGCCTTCTCCCTTCCAAAAAAAAAAAGAACTCTAAATACCTTTTAAAATTATTTTTTAAAGTCTCACAACCTCTGAAATGTCTGTCCTCTTTTAAAAAAGTGTGAAATTTCACTTGTCTCAAGTGGATTAGGTATTGTGCTGCCCATACCCTGGATGAAGTGCTGCATCAAAGTCTTCTATAAGGAATGTATAATTTAAGGACAGTTCTTATGTCTTACAGGTAGGAGAATGAAAGGGTTTGGAAATAAGGTTCTTAAGAGAAGGGTATTACATACTGTTATATCGCATGATCTTCTTCATGGATTCTATATCAGTCACTTTTCCCTGATCCCGGCGGAAGATTTTGGCTCTTGGAGCAAGGTCATAAGAATAACTCAAGCCAAATTTCTGAACCATCTTTGGGTAGCCACTCAGATTGTAAATCCTCTTATGAAAAGGAACGTTGTAGGATGGCCAATATCCTGAGTATAGGCAGAATTGAAATTGAAAATGGGGAGAAGAGTTGGAGGGAAGAAGAGAGAGAGAAAGAAGTTATTTGTTGTAATTCACTTCAATAATGGGAAAAGTTACAATGAAATTATACTGGGACACAAATTGGTACTTCAATAGGCCCTTCTTCTTGGACCATGTCTGACAGTATATGTACTATTATGCAACCATAGTATCCATCTTTCTTCTTTTCTAGAAAGAGTCCGTTTAATCTGTACCCCTCAGGAATTAAGATCATTACATTAATCTAAATCCTGATGATCAACCAAAGATCCTAAAGCACTTTATAGACTAGGAAATAAATATCTGAGGCCACACTATAATATCGCAATAATATTCACAATATGGTGGAATCCCCCAAAGACAGATGGCTTTGAATGCCCCTTTGATGGAATTTAGGTACCAATGTATCCCCCCCCCAAAAAAAGGGTTATCCAATGGTATAGCCACAAAATATAGCATTCTAATCCCTTAGAGTCTTAAAGTTTTCCTAACCTCAGGTGGTATCTGGTAATGGGAGTCAAACCCAGTTATGTTGCCAAAGCTGACAGAAAAAGAAAGGACCTGGTTCTAAGCAAAACCAATGTGATGGTTGAGATGGGATAGGAAGTGACATCATGAGCAGGCACTTAACTTATTTGGAAAGGAAAGAGTATCTTGGAGGCTGGTAGGTAATAACCATTGGGATCTGGATTGGGTGATAAATTTGGAGTGAAGATTCAAGAAAGAAAGGTTACTAAGTGATGGCAGTAGAGGAAGAGTTTGGAAGTGGCAACAGGCAGCAAGGAGTATTCTAACTGGCCTACCAGGGAAGGGGAAAAGGGTATGAGAAATAGAAATGATGGCCAGGGACTCAATGTCTTCCAAGTGGAGTCAGGTCCTAGTAAGTGCCAAAAGACAGAAGGTACATGAAAGGAAGAGGTCTAAAATGAAAGGCAGTTAGATCTAGAATAAATATAGTCTAATATAATCTAATCATAGGTTAAATATAGGTGTTTGCTAATTATAGACTTAATAGAGATCCAGAATAAATGTAGTCTAATGCAATCTAATTATAGGCTAAATATAGATATTTGCTAATTATAGACTAAATAGAGATCCAGAATAAATATAATATAATATAATTATAGACGAAATAAAGATCCAGAAAACATAGTGGAAGGGATGGGCAGATGTTGAGTGGGACACTGTGGGAATAGAGTTGGGATGGGAACAAGGGAGGGAACAGCAACATTAGGCTGGGAGGTTCAGTATCACTAATAAGTGTAAAAGAAAGGGGTGGGAGTAGGATCAACACAGGGAAAGGGAGGCTTACAGTAGCAGATGACTAAGGAATAATTTTTCAATCAATCTACTCCATAAAACTCTCAGATTTAGATACTAATTTCCATAATTCCCCTGAATTTTTCATTTGTTTCATTTGACATATGGGGAAACTAAGAACCAGTGAGGTTTTAAGTGACTTATTCAGCAATATTAGAGGACAGGATAATTTTAAAGGGGTGTGAAAAATTATGAATGACTAATTACAAGGTCTCAATCTTTAATTGCAGCAATGCAATGCAGATCTCAGCACAGAACAATCAGTTTATGATAGCCTAGTCTGATTTTTTCTGGTCTGACTAATAAAAGTAGATCTCTGGTGAGTACATACCTTTCCTGAGAACGTCAGTTTGGTCTGAGAATTCCACAAGCATGGGGATTTGCTCCACAACGAAGAGTGTTTCATTGGCAAGACTGTCATTTAACTTCACTTTTTTCAGATCAAGGATCATGTACTGGTTGTTATAAGTGCCTGAAAGGGGGAAAACATGGAGGAGTGACTTAGGTCTGCTATCCTGAAACAAAAGATATGCATACTAAAGAAAAATAGTCTTGACTGGAAGTTCTTTTACTTACCAGAGTTGTATCTTGAAAAGATATTTGCCCACCTCTTGCCACCATCTGCCATCATGTTGGCAATACGGACCCTTTGCCAGGCCAAAAGAGATTCTGGCACCACCTGTTTTAGCAAGGTATAGTTAAATACAGTGTTGGTGGTCTGCAACATGACCAAACCACTGCTGAGAATATAAAAATCATCCAAAGATTCCAAAAAACCTAGAGAAAAATAAACGGTACAGAATCATTTTTATTTTGCCAGATTGTATGGTCATAAAATACTCCAAAAAAAGTTAAATGTCAGTTACTTAATGTTAACTATATTCAGGGGTATGCTGGAACCAGCCTGAGCAAGCTTGAGTGAGATTATTGAATTTTCAGTTTAAGCACTTACACTACAGAAATTGGCAAATTTTATAAATCAGGGCTTGATTTATTATTCTGTTGTTGTCCAAATTTGAGAAAACGATGGAGAAAGTGTTAGTAATACAAACTGAACTTAAAAGTGTGACGTTTATACATTCCCACCCCCCTCCAAAGCTGGTTGTTAAACATTTACAAATATAGCCCTGGATGAATAGATCTGGTGGGTTTAGTGGATGGATGTGTAGGTCTGCCCTTTCCCTTTTGCCCTTGACAGACCTATTGTCAGTTATTTGGCACAGGTAGCAGAGTGACACTACAGTCAGTGAGAGGCTGGCATGTGAGCAAGTCATAGAAAGTTTGGGGAATCAGATTTCTTAGGTTTTCAGCAGCATAGTCTGAGTCTCTTTGCCAATAATGATGTGGAGTGTTAAGGAGACAAGATAAGAACTAAGAGCTAAGATGTAAGCTACCAACTCAGTTTGTAGGGATCATTACTGTTGAGAAGAACTCCAGAATGCCAGGGCCTGTTAGCTATCATGGAATGCAGAGGAAAGGTGAGCAGGGAAAGGGAAACAGACCTTTGTTCTCTCACTGACTCTGCTTTCCTGTATAAACTCTAAAGTCTGTCTATGATAAGGGTCCAGGATACATCCCTCCCCTTCCAAAATTACTTCCCATGACCTGAAGGTAATCATTCAAAGTTGTAGGAGGACACCAGAAGACTATGGGGATGAGGGTTCTAGGCAAAAATGACTTCTTTATTTCTTTTCCATTTTTCTCTATGTAGTAAACTTAGTGACCACAAAACACTTGATCTGAATCTAATGAACATTAGTTATGAATAAGAAAGAGAAGATTCCAGATTTGGAACGATGAGGTAGCAAGCCATAGGTCTTTCATATTTTAATAATCTTTTTTTCTTAGAACTACCTTCTTATTTTTTAAAAATTTATTTATTTTAAGTTTTCAACATTTATTTCCATAAGATTTTGAGTTTCAAATTTTTTCTTCCTCCCTCTCTTCCCCCCTCCCCAAGATGGTGTGCAATCTGATATAGGCTCTACATATTCATTAATATTAAACATATTTTCACATTAGTCATGATGTAAAGAAGATTAGAACTAATGGGAGGAACCATGAGAAAGAAGAAACAAAACAAAACAACAAGAGAAAAGGAGGGCAAATAGTATGCTTCCATCCACATTCAAACTCCAAGGTTCTTTCTCTGGATGTGGATAGCATTTTCCATTGTGAATCCTTTGGAGTTGTCTTGGATCCTTACGTTGCTGAGAAGGGCTAAGTCTATCAAAGTCGGTCATCACACACTGTGGCTGTTACTGTGTACAATGTTCTCCTGGTTCTGCTCACTTCACTCAGCATCAGTTCATGTAAGTCTTTCCAGGTTTTTCTGAAGTTTGCCTGCTCATCATTTCTCAAAGCACAACAGTATTCCATTTCATTCATATACCACAATTTGTTCAGCAATTTCCTCAATTGATGGGCATCCCCTCAATTTCCAATTCTTGGCCATTACAAAAAGAGCTGCTATAAACATTTTTTGCACATGTGGGTCATTTTCCTGTTTTTATGATCTCTTTGGGATACATATTTTAATGATCTTGAGCAATATTTTATGTCTATTCCTAGACTAAAATTTAGAACTGCTTGGTTCCTTTGTTGCATCGACAGCAACAGGAACAAGAATATATGAATGCCCTCTAGTGGCCAGTGCAAATATTACAGCCTTTTATTTCAGCAAGGTCTTTCGCAGGTGGTTTGACAATGCTGATGGGACCACTGGGCTGGTGACTGTAGTATATCACCATCTGGTGGATAGATTTCAAATTACAGTATCTCCTTTGTTCAATTGCTTTCTATGTAGACTTAAGGGTGGCATATGAGCTGGCATTATGGCCATACCTCAAATGTGGAAAGGATTCAGTTATTGATGCAGAAGATTCCCAGATGTATTTATCCAGCCCTAGGCTCTCAGCTGGCTGCAAGTCTCAGATTTCCAATGGCCTATTGAACATTCATTTAATGCTCTAGAATTGGATATCCTCTAGATAGCTTAATCTCAACATACCCAAACCCGAACTCATCGTCTTTCACCACAAACCCTTCCCTCTTCCTAATTACTTTAGAGGATACTACCATCTTCCCAGACACCAAACTCATAACCTGGGCATTATCTTCAACGTCTCACCTCCGTACCCAACCTATTGCCAAGTCTTATCAACTCCATCTTCTTTACATCTCCTATATGTGTCTCTTTTTTTCCTCTGTATATGCCCCTCTCTCCTCCAGCACTGCCAATTTCCTAGTTCAGACCCTCTTTACCTTATGCCTAAATTTTTGCAGTTGTCTCATGGTTGGTCTCCCTGCCTCAAATCTCTCCCCAGCATAACCCATCCTTTATTCAGCTGACAAAGTGGGCTTCCTAAAGTGCAGGTTTGACCATGCCACCCCTCTATTCAATATATTATGGTGGTTCCCAACTACTTCTAGGATGAAATGTTAACTATAGAATAAAATACAAGATCCTCTGTTTGATTCTGTTGGTAGAGTTGTAAACTGGTCTAGCCATTATGGAATATAATTTAGATTACATTTAAAATGCTATTAAAATGTCCATATTAGTAAATCAACAAGGACTTACTAAGTACCTAGAGGCAAATGTAGTACATCAGCAAGACTCTGGAATCAAAGAAGCTTCCTAGATCTGCCCCTCATTACCCATGGGATCTAGCCAAGTCACTTAACCTCTATGGGACTCAGTTTTCTCCTCTATAAAATGAGGTAGGAAGGGAAAGGGTGGACTACATGGATGTAGTAAATTACCTTCCAGTTCTAAATCTATGGTCCTATGTGCCAGGTATGATGTTGGGTGTTGGCAAGGCAAAGACAGAGCAAAATAGTCCCTGCCTTCAAGGAGTTTATATTCTATTGGGAGAGACAACATGAACATATAGTTATTTACAAAATAAATGTTATATACAAAATCAATTCTAGATAATTTTGAGAGGGAAGAGTTTAGTAGCTGTGGGGTCACACAGAAGGTGATACTTGACCTGAGTTTTCAAAGAAATTAGGCATTCTAAGAGGAAGAGTGAAAAGGAAGTGCATTCTGGACATGGGAGACAGGTGGTGCAAAGTCACAGAGGCAGGAGATAGTGTTGTTTATGAGGAACGGTAAGAAGGCAGTACAGACCTTCTTATAGAGTCCACTATAGAATCTGTGAAGACAAACATGCAAAGGTAGGTTGAGACCAGATTGCTTATTGCCATATTATTCCTCAGTATTGCCATACTGAGGAATTGATATTTGATCCTAATGATAATAGGAAGCCATTGGAGTTTACTGAGTAGGAGAATGAGAGAATCAGGCATGTGTATTGGAAAAAGCTGTGCTCTGGATGGGTTGAGGAGCAGAATGGCTTGAAGCAATGAGCTCAATTAGGAGGCTGGTGCAATAGTCAGGGCAAAAGGTAATGAGGGCCTTAACAAGGGTAGTGATAATATGAGTGGAGGGAAGAAGATGAATGTGAAATGTGTGGTGGAGGGCAGATTGACAAGACTTGGCAACTGACTCAAATGTATGATGAGGAAGAGTGAAGAGTTGAGGGCAACTCCAAATTAGAGATTTGGGAAAGAGGGAACTTCCAAAGAGGGGTTGGTTTGACTTCTCTCTGGGACAGGTTGAGATGCCTATGAGACAACCAGGTCAAAATGTCTAATGGGGGGTGGCTAGGTGGCACAGTGAATAAAGCACCAGCCCTGGAGTCAGTAGGACCTGAGTTCAAATTTGGCCTCAGACACTTAACACTTACTAGCCTTGTGACCTTGGGCAAGTCACTTAACCCCAACTGCCCTTCCTTCCCCCCTCCAAAAAAAGAACAAAATGTCTAATAAGCAGATGTGAGGTTAAACCTCAGGAGAAAGTCACCTCTAATGAGATGATAACCATATGAGAGATGACGAACTCACCAAATGAGCCTGTAGAGATAAGAGAGCTCTACATATGGAATACAGAGTATTCCATGGGGTACCTCCTCCAGTTAAGGGGGGATATGGATATCTGTTGATCTAGGCATATACCCCAAGGAGTTCAGAGACAGAAAGAAAAGGTGCCATATATACTAAAACAGTCATTCATTTACATTTTTTTGGTGGTATCAAGGAAACTGGAAACAAATTAGGCCTTCATCAGTGGGGGAAAATGTGGTTTATGAATATTATAGAATATTCTTGAGAAAGGACAACAATGAAGAACTGATACAGTATGAGGGAAGCAGAACTGGGAAAACAATAGACACAATTAAGACAAAGATGTTAATGGAAAAAAACCCCAACAAAATAAAACTGAGCACTGTAATTATAGTGATGAAACTGACTCTTCCCTGGAGAAGAGTCCAGGGTATATTCGATGCTGTATTTGAGACATGCAGACAAAGTATTTCAACATGGTCCCTAGCCTCAAGGAACTGGCAAGCTAGTTGGGGGGCCAAAAACAAAAAGACATGAACCAATGAGAAGCAGCATGTGTAGGGGACAGAGCTAGGGTCATGAAGATTTAGGTTTCAGACCTGCCTATGACACAGACTAGTTCTATGACCCTGGATAAGAAATTTGTCTCAGTGCCTGAGGAACTCTCCAAGATTGGAACAGGAGTTACTGATTTGCATTGGTTAAGGGATTTTTCCACACAGGATGTTGCCCACATTGATAAAATCACAGATTTATTACATTCTTCCCTCCCACGCCTGGATGTATGAAAGGGCCTATGCTAGGTATTCGTGAGTAGCAATTTTTGTACTTGGGGCAGCACAAGCTACATCTAGGTTAAATGGCATAGAATATTAAAAGGCTCTCAAGTTCCTGGGCTGCTGGAAGATCATTATAGGATGGGACTGGCCCAGGGAAGGATTCATTTGAGGTTAGGAAGGGGGCCATTTGTTAACTTCCTCTTTTAACTTCTTACTTACTAGGTGCTAACCTCAGTTCTTTCTCTGTGGAAGGGGTACTGGTGTTTTCAGTGCTCTAGGGCAAAGCCCTGACAGCCCTACCCTAGTTATAAGCTTTGGTTTTAAGCACTTCTAAGTACACTAAATGCTTCAAAGACAGAAACAAAACCATATCCTCCAAAAGCTTATATTTACTAGGGAAATACAACATTATACTGATAAGCAAAAGATAAGGAAAGGAATAGGGTGGCAAGGTGGCCCAGTGAATAGAGCACTGGCCCTGAAGTCAGGAGGATCTGAGTTCAAATCTGACCTCAGACATTTAGCACTAGCTGTGTGACCTTGGGCAAGTCACTTAACCCCAATTGCTCTCCGAAAAGACCAAAAAAAAAAAAAAAAGGTAAGGAAAGGAATGAAGGAGGCTAGGGAGAGACCAGAGGGCTATGGGGAAATCTGAGAAAGACTCTTACCAGCTGGAAAAAATGAGGAGGAAGCACTTAAGTTGAACCTTGAAGCTTCTCTAACTAAGGTTCTTTGAAGGCAAAGACTACATCTTGTTCTTCTGTGGCAGCATGAATGAATGGCAATTGAAAAAAATTTATTAAACTAGAGCCAGGAAGACGTGAGTTCAAAATCCTGCCTCTGACATTTACTAGCTGTGTGACCCTGTCACTTAACTTCTGTTTGCCTCAGTTTCCTTAACTGTAAAATGGGGATAATAACAGCACCTACCTCTGTAGGGTTGTTGTGAGGCTCAAATGAGTTAATCTTTGCAAATTACTTACTACAGTGCCTGGCATACAGCAAGCACTATATAAATGTTGTTGTTGCTATTATTATTTTTATTGTGCCAAGCATGGGAGTTACAAATACATTCTAAGAGTTACAAAATACAAAAAACATTCTAATAGATGGCACCAAGAGGGGAATGTGTTTGAGAAGTTGTAGGGGTAGTGAGGAGATCCACAGGAGAGCTGATCCCTTCTAGGAACAATGACTACATAAAGTATCACAGTTACATTGTACACTGTTGAAAAGACAGAATTATGGGAGCTGACTCTTAAAAGAGATTTTGTTTTAGTAGACCCGTGATTTCATTGCCATAAGGAACTATTGAGGAAGAAAATCTCTCAATGAAGATTTTGCACTCACTCTACAACTTAGGGTGTAACCTTAGTACAGTTTTATGCATGTCAGATGGTTACATATATAAATATTATAATAAACAGTGGTGGTATTTGTTGTGATCTGCCCACAGCTCCTTTTTTTCTTTTTTCTTTTTTTTTTTTTGCTTTTTGGAGGGCAATTGGGGTTAAGTAACTTGCCCAAGGTCACACGGCTAGGTTTTTTTGTTTGTGTGTGCATTAAGTGTCTGAGGCTGGATCCGAACTCAGGTCCTTCTGACTCCATGGCCGATGCTCTACTCACTGAGCCACCTAGCCACCCCATGCCCACAGCTCCTACTCTACAAAAGAAATACAACAAATATAGCACTTTATCTGGAAAAGTCCTGAAGTTTATGGAAATGCAAAGCATGCAGATTGTGAGTTATGAAGTGACATAGTTTTCTCTCTTCTTGCTGTGTCTCACAGACAAAATTGTACATAAACAAACTCAGAATCTGTGTCATGCTCAAATTTTTCCCTAGAACATGAATTGCATTGGAACAACTTCACATTTTCCAAACAAGTGTTGCAGCAGGACTGACAGAACTATATTGTCTCTGGCCTCTCTGCAAGGGAGCTGGTGGATACAGGCTGTATTCTCCCCCTATTACCATTTCTGTGTAGACCATGGACTCTATTAGGTGAACTTAGGCTTGGTCCTATGGCACATTTTTTACATTCTCCTTTCTTGAGAAGAAGACCAAACATCATGTTCAAGATGGATGTGACTAAATTTGGATGTGACCTTGTGGTCTGAAGACCTTGGGGGTCAAATAAATGGAACTGGCTGTCAGCAAGGGAAACTTCAGAGAAGCCAAGCACTGACAAAGGGCTTTGCCCAAGTCTGGACAGTTTTATCAGCAGAGGAATACTGGGAGTTGTTTGGACAGCTCAGAGCCAAGGTGAAATGCAAAATGCCTAATCTCAGAAAATGCTTTTGAAACTGGGGATGAAATTTAAATTTCAGCCTGCCAAGATATTTTAACAGTAGTTATAAATTAAGCAAATGAATGCTGTTCTAAGTTGTATCATTTTGTGCTTACAAGTCTTTTGTGATTTAGCATTTCTTTTGTGGGAAGAAATAACTAACTGTCCCAACCTGATTCCAATTATACTTGGAGTATCTTTTTTCTCCTCAACTTGGGGAAGAGGCAAGTTCAAGTCAATAACCTCAGCTTTAAATAATTTGTTCTCAAGGTACTGGGGTAGGGGGCTAAAGAGTAGAGGAATGCAACAACCTAACTCTTCTCTTATCTCCCCCTCTCCCCAAGAATGAACCTAGTCTGGACCTCATGCCAGATGAACCCCTTAAAGAGAGGGAGTGGGCATAGCGAGGGAGAAGGAGGTGCCTGGCCCCTTAGGACCAACAATATTTCTTTAATATTACATACCCATACATATTAAAGGCAATATGGTCTCACCAAACTACAAAAACACTTAACTAGCATATGCCATATCTGAACTATATATGAGTAATGGGGCAAGTGAATTTGATGGTAATTGAAGAAAGTGAGTCATCAGGAGGTACGTATTCTGACAGGGTGGGGCTCAGGGAAATCATCTTACACCCAGTTAGTCATCAATAGTTTGGAAGGGGAGATGGGATTTTTGGAGCTATTTGAAAGAAGGAAGGAGAGATCATTATAGATGAGATGAGAGGGTATAGTGTTCTAAATAGGGTGTGGGTTTGAGAGAAGGCTGGGAAGCAGCCATGCCTTTTCTAGCAAGAAGATTGTGATAAAATTTGCCAGAAATAAATGGATTGAGTTGGCTAGTAGATATGGTTTGATACGGAACTTTTTACTTGTGACATGTAGATATACATATTATAGCCACAAAGTCTTAACATCAAATGTATGGAGTAAAGTCAGTGAAACATGTTAACTGAATAATATTCAATTCCATAAATTAAAAAAAACATTCTTATTGAGTGCCTACTAATTTCAGGACATGTGCAACAGGGGATGCAAAAGTGAATAAGATGTGGCCCTGTCCTTTAAAGGGCTTAAATCTGGTAGGAGAAATGAGCCAAGTCCACAAATTGTGGGAGAGAGAGGGAGAGGAAACAAGGTGTGGGATGGATTCAGGAAGCAGGGTAAGGTGGAGCTCAGAATTCATAGTAGGAGAGTTATGAGTATTTATATCAATTTAGATATTTCTTCAATATGTAGTTGGATTGTAATTAAATTACTAAGTTAAGATATACATACTTACACTCATATAAATTCATCTATGTATATATCTATAGATGAAATCAGTTTGTTAAAATACACACGTACATAAAGACATTGGTGTAGAAATGTGTGTACGTGTAGATACATTTGCACATGTGTATTACACACACTTGTATGCACAAGTTTACGTATAAGTTCTAACACACTGATTTAACCTATACACATATATGTACTTATATGCACATATGTATGTCTATACATGTTTCAGCCCAAACCACCCCATACTACAATTATTATCATCAACCCATACCAACCCCTACTTGAAATTGATCAACCCATCAATTTAGTAATATTTTAGATTAGAAAACACAGACAGACAAACACAAGTGAGGGAGTTGTGGCCGATGTCTTGGAGACTTCTTGTATTGCCACAGATCATCTTCCCTCCTTTCAGAAAAAGAAGACCCAAGCAGCAAAAATAATTACCACAACTGAAACTGCTGTTCATTCATTCTTATTATCCTAAGGCAGGAAGGATTTAGCAAGAAGGGCTTTGCCCATTTGCAATAAGATGACCCGGGCAGTGCCCAGGGGTGCTGGGACTCTTTTCAAGTACCAGTTGTTTGCACGCATATTGTCTGAAATGTGTAGATGCATCCAAGAAAAAACTAGATTGAGCTGAGTGAAATCTGAGATTCATGGGAATCATTATTCCTGGAATGCTGTAATTCAGTGAACATTTTCCAAATAATGTTTCAACATCTGTGGTTCTAGCCACTTCCCTGAACAAGAAAAACTCCCAGGAACTTCCAGCAAGTCTCATAGTTAGATTTTTAAGGGTTGTCCATTATAGAAATGTCCTCTGCTCACATAAATCAGCAGTTCATCCTTCTTAGCTGTTTTTTACTAGTATGCAGAAATGAAAAATGTCTGACCATAGAATCTCCATCTATGGTAAATATAGTTACATGAACACACACACATACACACATATGTACATACATACCCATCTATACAGACTCAAACCCTGTGGAATACATGCAGAGCTACCTTGTCTGCTTATGGGTGATTTGCTGGCTCAGAAATGAAAGACATGGGCACTTTGGAATAATGAAGGAATCCTTTTATTGATCCTTCAGCCCCAGGACTGTGGCAGGAAAGGGGTGTGTGTGTGTGTGTGTGTGTGTGTGTGTGTGTGTGTGTGTGAGAGAGAGAGAGAGAGAGAGAGAGAGAGAGAGAGCAGCAAACTGAGCAAACGGTAGCTAAGAGGTATTAGATAGACATGAACATATAGACATAGGTATATTTATAGCTATATCTGCATAGATGAAATCAAGATAAAGACAATAACATATTGAAATATTGTGGTAAATATAGAGATATATTTATCTCTATAAAGAGATATATAAAGATAAAAACTAAAATTTATAAGAAGCTGTTAAAAATATCCAACTATAATTCAAAGTAGATCCCCTGATTGTTTTAATTGTGAACTGTTTTCCTTTGTCACAAGGCAGAGTTCAGTCTGGAAGGGCGCAGAAATTGACTAATTAAAAGAAAAAAGATCTCAATAAAATATATTGTAGAAAAATCTAAAATGCTAATGTTCACTAATAATCAAAGAAATACAAATTAAAATAATTTTGAGATATAATGCACATCCAATTAGCAAAACTGATTAAAGTGGCAATTCACTGCTGGTACAATTGTGGAGAAATAGATAAGTTCATACCTTGCAGGTAGAATTGCAAACTCCTAGAATCTTTTAAGAAAGCAATCTGATAGTATACTACAGAAGTTACAAAAATAATAATTTTCTTTGACCCAATCATTATATTTCTAAAGATGTGTCCTAAAAAAGAAATATAATGTTATAATATAGTGTTATAAAAAAGAAATAATTGTATAATACTGTAAATAAACAAAATGTGAATAGAGGAATAGCCAAATAAACTGTGGCATGTTAAAATAATGGCTACTATAATGTAATTTAGATTGATGAGTATGAGAAACAGACTTTATGAACTAATTCAAAGTAAAACAAACAGAACTAGAACAATAGAATAAATATTGACTATTAACATATATACGAGAAAACATGTAGAATTGATGGACAAAGAAAACTCATGAGTATTGATACTCACCAGGTGTTTGGACAATCTCCATGTTGAAATTCCATTTAAAAAAATTATAGAGTTGCAAAGGATTCCAAAGGAGGATACTGAGCCCAATCCATTCCTGAACATTATACCTAAGATCACAGCTTTTGTGACTGCCATATCATATCATATCATTTAGTTACTAAATTTACAATCCTCTAAAGCCCTTGGATTGTGTGTGTATATGTATATGTATATGGGCAAATCTATTATCTAGCTTGTACTTCTGAAGTTGGCATTTAGAACTCAAGTATATGCCTTACCTTTATTCTAATTAAATTTCACCTTACTAACTAGCCCAATATTTTATCCTGGTCAAGATTTTTTTGACCTGGACTATGTAGTCCAATGTGTTAGTTAACCTATGCAATCTATACCTTCATCCAAGTCATTAATGAAGATGTTAAGTAGCATAGAGATAAGCACAGACTTCAGGGGGATGGCCTTCCACATTGACACCAACCCATGAAAAACTACACTTTAGGTCTAGTCATTCAGTCGTTTCTAAGTCCACCTACTTGTACTATGTGCCTAGCCCCCATTTTACTATCTTGTACATTTTGACAGACTTTGTCAAATATTTTGCTATCACCCAGGTACACTATATCCACAGCATTCTCTTCCTTGACTAGCCAGTTTAGTGATTCTGTCAAAAGCAGGAAATAAAGTTAGTGTGGCAAACCAGTTTTTGATGAAGGCGATTCTTTGTGATCACTGCTTCCTTGCCTAGATGTTCCTAACCTAGATCTTTGATTCAAAGTTCTAAATATGTCCTAGAGTTTGGCTATGAATAGAATCCAAGCTTCCTTGTTTGCAGATGTCTATCTCTTCCTTTTTTGAAAGCAGTGACAGCACCTGTTCTTTTCCCAGACTTGCGGCATCTTTCTTGGTCTCCGAGATCTCCTTTTATCTCATATTTTAAATTCCTATTATTCATTTACATTTTTGGAATTTAAATATATGTAAAGTACCTTTGACTGGTTTGGTTGAGAGTTAAAGTTATGTATATTATAAATAATTTATTTTTAAAAATAAATTGCTAAAATAGGAACTTTTTTTTTGCTTTTTTTTAGAGGGCAATTGGGGTTAAGTAACTTGCCCAAGGTCACACGGCTAGGTTTTTATTTGTGTGTGCGTTAAGTGTCTGAGGCCGGATCCGAACTCAGGTCCTTCTGACTCCAGTGCCGACACTCTACTCACTGCGCCACCTAGCCACCCCTAAAATAGGAACTTCTAATATGGGGCAGTATTCTCCCGCAAAAGTCAAAATAAAGCCCATTGTTTAGAGTATTAAAAGAAGTTCCCAGTCCTCCACCAGGATGGCACCTGTTGAAACTTTTCATCTGGCAATGGCTTCTCCCTTCTTTCTACTGCAAAGTTCCTCCATTCCTCAAACTGCCTAGACATTTTCCTTCCCTAGACAGCTTTCATCTGCTAAAAACTATGATATGTCTGTTTTTACTCATTCAGTAGACTTTCTCTTCCAATTTGCCCTCAGTTCTCCCATGGTTTCTGAATTCCAGATAAATTGATGAATGAACCATGAGTCCTGACTTAACCAAGGCAAAGTTCAAGAATCTGAACTGATGGCAGTCCCTCTCTATTAGGTGTCTTCCACTTGGGAAACAGAAAAGCTATAAAATGTCTCTAAATATATGTTCCAATTGGTGCTACCTACACTGCCATTCCTATGCCTTGACAGTTCCTGGTGAAGACATTACCTTCTCCAGCTGGCACAAAAATAAAAACCTTCTATTGGTCCACATTTTAAGGACTGGGATCTAATGTTCACACATATAAGTGAATGCACCAGCTCCAAACTGGATTCCTATGTATAGGCAGCCCTGTCATTTATTGTTCCTACATTCCTTAGTAATCCAAAAATTTATTTAAAAAGTTCAACTCATTCTAAGTTGTATTATCAGATCCATCCTTTCCAAGGTCATCCTACTCTGGGTACTCATTCCTGTAGACAAATCCCAGAAAAGAATTCGGAGACATCATTCACTGGGGTCAACTTGATCCTATAAAAAGTGAGGTATATCTCGCATATTTTAGTTATCCACAAGGTGGCACTTTCCTTGACCCAGGAGTCACTTTGGTGTGGTGCAGCCTTCCAAAAGGTGGCAGTATCCTCCACTGGCCACCAAAGGATGCTTATCCTGAAAATGCTTAGACTATTTTTTTTACCATAACTCTACCCCACTCCACCCTACCCCACAACATATATACATCTTTTTTGGCCAAGTTTGGATTTCAAACTAGGACGTGATATGAAATATTGCTTATAATAATAGATATTAAAATATTAATAATTAAAATTATAATATAATATATTATATATAATATATAACATATAATATATATAATATAATATGTAATATAAATAATTAAAATAATAAAATAAATATTAAAAGAGTATATATATGACTTTAGCTACTACCCAACATCTAGAATCTTTTTCTTAGTTGAACTATATCCTCCCTCTTCTCCTCTCTCCTCCTCTGACATTTCCATAGAGCACAAGTATTCAACATACTGTGACAAAAAGGGGAGGAGAGAGGAATAGCAAAAAGTAAAGAAAAACTGTTAAGCATTTGTAAAGGAGCCCTCTTTTTCCAACCATCTCTGGAAACTTTAGGATGCTGGCAGATACATCCACAGCCACCTGCTCCCATGGGATACAGAAAAGATAAAGGAAAGGGTTGCATGTCTTGGATCCCTCTTGGGAAAAGGGATAACAAATGGGAAGCCAGAGAAGTAGAGGATTCCAGTGATAGAGAACTGATTTCCTCTCCACCTTGCCTATTCTCAATAGTCATCAGTCCCTGCCTCTGGACTTGTCTCTGCCATACTCATTTCTACCAACCAAGTCTCTAAGTGAATTTAGGGAATGTTGGCTATGGTCTCCTTTCAGCCTCTTTTGACTCACTGATGGAGTCCCAAACTATGGCAGAGAGGGTGACCATAGTCTGGTCATCTCCCATTCCAAAGCCAGCTGCCATTCCTTCACAAGACAAGCAGCCATGCTAGCTCCAAAGGCAATTGCCACATGCCCTAATTACCTATATATTGAGTATAAAGTCCTTAATCTCAAGGTCTCATACATGTCACAGCAGCTTCCCACTGCTGGAAGACTCAGAGTAAAGAAAGAAAACGGACCCCCAAACTTGTGTGCCTGTACACTGATTTCACCAACGTCCTATTCTTTCTCTGTAGTAGAGATGATCTAAGGCAAGGGTGGAGAACCTGCAGCCTCAAGGCCAAATGTGACCCTCTAGGTCCTCAAGTGTGGCCCTTTGACTGAATCCAAACTTCAAAGAACAGTTCTCTATCCATCTGCCTCAGTTTCCTCATCTGTAAAATGGATATAATAATAGAACTTAACTCATGGGCTTGTTGTGAAAATCAAATGAAATAAAATTTGTAAAGTGCTTTATAAGCCTCAAAGCACTATATAAATGTTATATATCATTATTAATACATGGAAAATACAGAAGAAAAAGAGCCATTTCTCTAATAGACAATTGATCAAAGGATATGAACGGGCAGTTTTCAAGAAAAGAAATGCAAATCACTCCTTTTGTGGTGGCAAAGAATTGGAAATTTAGAGGATGCCCATCAACTGGGGAATGGTTGAACAAGCTGTGGCATATGAATGTAATGGTATACTATTGTTCTGTAAAAAATGATGAGCAAGCAGATTTCAGAAAAACCTGGAAAGGCATACATGAACTGATGCTGAGTGAAGTGAGCAGAACCAGGAGAAAGAACACTGTACACAGGAACAGGCACACTTGGATGACCAACTTTGATAGACTTAGTTCTCAGCAATACAATGATATAAGACAATTCCAAAAGACTCAAGACAGAAAATGCTATCCACAGCTAGAGAAATAACTATAGAGTCTGAATGTAGATCGAAGCATTCTATTTCCTTTCTTGCAGTTTTTTCCCTTTTATTCTGATTCTTCTTTCACAACATGACTAATGTGGAAATATGCTTAATGTGATTGTATATGTATAGCTTATATCCTGCATGCACCTTGGGGAGGCAGCAGCAAAGGAAGGGGGAAAATCTTGTAAAAGTGAATGTTGAAAACTAAAAATAAATAATTTTTTAAAAAAGAAATGCAAATTATCAAAACATATGGAAGATTGCTTAAATTCATTATTAATGCATGAATTAAAACAAGTGAATTTTAACCTCATACTCATCAAATTGTCAAAGATGACAAAAGATAAAAAATGATGCATATTGGAGGATCTGTCGGAAGAAATGAACACTAATGCCTTACTGGTCAAGGTATGAATTGGACCAATCAATTATTTGGAACTATACTGGAAAAAATCATTAAAATATTTGTATCTTTTTACCCAGTCATAGAGGTAAAGGTTCCATATATGCAAAAACATTTATAGAAGAACTTTTTGTCACAGCAAAGAACTGGAAGCAAAGCAAGTGTCCATCAATTGGGGAATGGATAAACAATTTGTGGCATATAAATATAAATATTGTACCATAAGAAATAATAAATATTAAGAATTCAGAGAAACTTGTGAAGATTTATATGAAATGATGTGGAGTGAAGTAAGCAAAGCCAGGAAAATGCAGAGTACAATGACCACAATAATGTAAAAGAAAACAATATTGAAAGACATTAGATCTGCCATCAAAGCAATCACCAATCTTTTATTACAAGGACTATTTATGAAACATGCTTCCCACCTCTTGGCAGAAAGGTGTTAAACCCTAGGTTTAGAATGAGGCATTTGTTATCAGACATGGTCAAAATGCTGGTTTCTTTTTCTTAAACTCATCGTTATGTGGGTGGGTTCTATTGAATCTGTATAAGTGTGGTGGAAGGGTATGGGGGAAGGGGGAACATTTATTGAAAAAATAACAGCAATATAAAGAAAGGATCAAAACAGAATTAATTTTAAAGCTTAATTTATTAATTAGCTTCAAGCTAATTTCCTATTTTGACATGCTTACTAGATGCAGATCAGAGGAATGCTTTAAATATGGTCTTACAAAGATTTTAACAAAACATTTAATAAGGTCTCATATGATTTTTGTGGGCAAAATAAAGAGATGGAAAGAGGCTGATAAATGAGTGGGAGGTGATGAAATAGAGTCAATAGGTATAGACTTATACTAGGAATTTGGCTTTGAAAGGGAAAAGATTTAGGCTGATAGCTTGACAGAATGGAAGGGTCAAATAAAGGCCTTTTTAGTATGAGAGAAAGAAGGTGAGCCAGAAGAACAGAGCACTGAGGAACAAAAGTCCAGTTGGGTTATTATTGTCTGTGATGCCATGAATGAGAGAGGCAACAAGAACAAAGAAGTGTTGACAAACCTGTATTCCAATCCTACTTGTGACACATACTGGCTATGCGACGAAGGGCAAGGGACTTAACCTATCAGTACTCCAGAGAGCTCTTCCAGATTATAAGTTACAGATCAGGTTCAGACCTGATTTTTTTCTAGGAAGTTTTCATTTTGGAAATTCCTGATACCAAAGAAATCTAGTCCCCTAAGACCCTCTCAAAAAAGGAAGGAAGGAAGAAAGAAAGAAAGAAAGAAAGAAAGAAAGAAAGAAAGAAAGGAAGGAAGGAAGGAAAAGGAAGGAAGGAAGGAAGGGAAAGAAAGGAAGGAAGGAAGAAAAAGAAAGAGAAAGAAAGAAAGAAGGAAGAAAAGAAAAGGTAATAAGATAATAGTTATTGGTGTGACTATTATACAAAAAGCTGAGGCTCCTGCAATTGATCCTAACTCCTAGGGTTTGGTCCTCTTGAATGTTTGCAGCTCAGAGCTCTGAGACCTCAAGGCCTTTGTCGGAGTCTCAGGAGAGAATATTAGGGACCTGGGATCCTCCTCTAAACAGAGCTGCCTTTGGCTGCCATCTCTCACTGCTTGCTAAGTAAATGAAATATTTGTAGCCACCGAGGCTCTCAATCTTAGTGTCATCATCTGCACCTCAATTCTCTTTCACACCCCCACCTCCAGTAGCCAATCTGTTGCCAAGTCCTATCACTTCTACCTTCATACCATCTTTCCTTATATGTCCCCTTCTGTCCTTTGACACTACCACCATCCTGACCCAGGCTCTCATCACCTCCTGCTTGTACTATTAAAATAGCCTTCTGGTTCGTTTGCCTACCTCGAATCTCTTCCCCTTATCCTCTACTCAGCTGTCAAATTGATCATGGCATCATGTCACTCCATTATTCAATAAACCCCTGTGGCTCCCTATTACCTCTGGAATCACATATAAAATCCTCTAAAAAAAAACCCTCGATAACTTGGCCCCTTCTCACCTTTCCAGTTATCTTACACCTTCTCTCCACCATGTACCTACTTTATGACCCAGTATCATTGGTCTCCTTTATGTTCCTCACAGACACTCCAACTCCTGAACTTGGAGCATTTTCCCTGTCTGTGTTCCTGGCTTCCTTCACATCTCAGTTAAAATCTCATCTTTTACAAGAAGTTTTTTTCAGTCCCCCTTAATGTTAGTAATTGACTTCTGCTGATTATTTCCAATTTATCTGGTACATATTTTGTTTAAAGTTGGTTATATGTTGGTTCCCCTATCAGATTATGAGTTCCTTGAGAAAAAGGACATATTTTTTTACTTTTAGTTGTATGCCATCACTTAACATAGAGCTTGGCACACAGTAGGCTTGTTGGTTGACTATGGTGCTTTTTAGAATTATTTAGTCTTCTGCTGTGACAATATATTTATGCAGTTGAACTGCATTTTGGTCACTGGTGTCAATATTATTTCTGGTGTCCATTTCCCATTGCTTAGTACTTGCGTAATTGTTCATTGCATATTTTTCTCATTGTTATTTTTGTTTTTGATTAGTTCTGATCTTTGCCCTGACAAGTTGGAGGCCTAACTCTACACAAATAGCTGATTCAGGGATAACTCCATGGGTGTGCTGGTAAATGTTTAATAATCAGTTCTCCAGAAAAAAAAAGAAATGTCTGCCTTAGACAGTTTAAAGCTTAATCTTCATTATTAATATTTTCTCTATCGCTTTCTTAAGTCTAGGAAATTAAGAAAATAATAAATCAAACCCTGATTTGTAGCATTTGCCAGTTTTTGAGAAGTAATTGATGACACTGAAAATTTCACAGTCATCTGTCAGTAGCTAGTTCAAGCTGGTTCCAACACAGCCCTAGATAACTCCCATTTCAGTAAAAAACATTTTCTTAACTACTTAAAGTCTATTTCACTTGCTATGATGCTTTTTTGGTGTTTATTATACCCAGTAAATACAAATTCTTTCCTCCAAATGAACTGTTCTGGATGCAAAGTGAAGTCTACAAATCTTTGGCTTCCACAAAGTCTTACTCTGATGCCACATGTGCAAAGTGACCCACATTTATTTTTTTTTCTTTCTGAGGGGGGAAGGCAAGGCAATTGAGTTTAAGTGACTTGCCCAAGGTCACATAGCTAGTAAGTGTGTCAAGTGCCTGAGGCTGGATTTGAACTCAGGTCCTCCTGACTCCAGGGTCAGTGTTAACCACCCCATGACCCATATTTCTTGAAGGCTATATAAACTAGAGCATTAGCTCTCACAGTTCCTACCATGTTGGCAAGGCTTTGAATATGGCCTAGGGGATATACTGGGTTTTCTTTCCAACACAAGCAGGTTTGTGAACACAAGCAATTGTGATGACATCTTTTGGCTGTTGCAACCCATGAAACAAAGAAAAATACAAAATGGCCCTCAATCCTAGGTGACCCCTTTCTGCTTCTTCAGCGATGGTATTATATGGGGAAGAGGGTGCAAAGAATAATATTTTTAAGCATCTATGAACTTTAACTTGATTTTTGATATTCCAAATATGAGTTCTTTGTCAAATGAAATGATCCTTGCTGGAGGAGGTCAATTATATCAAACTTGATATTCTTGCTATAAGCAAAACCGGAAGACAGAAAGATGTTGCAATTACTGGGAAGGATGAAGGGTGAATACTTCTTGGGGAGGCAAACACAAGAGGCAGCAGAATGTTTTAGGGAATGTCCAAACACAGCAAGAAGAATCACTTCATAGGATATTTAATATTGTAGTTTTGGCAAATATTTGCAAAAAGGCAAACTTGAAAACAAGTGCAGCTTAAGTACAACATCAGTTACTGTGGAGGAGGAGGCGGAGAAATTCTACAAATAACTACAGAAGCCCTTCCAAATTGAACCAGCATACCCTGGGATAGTCACTGGTTTCAATGCAAAAGTCGGAAAAGGTGAGTATTATGAGAAATGTACAGAAATACATGGCTTAGGATGGATGTAAAGGTGGAAAATTTTTGCAAGCACACAGTAAGTTTACCTAAAGCTTAAAAAAAACCAAAAAACAAACCCAGCATTGAAACTGAAAGTTCCTTGGGGTCAGAGACTTTCCTTTTTGTCCTTGTATCCCTAGAGCCTAAGGGACAGCTAGATGGTGCAGTAGATAAAATACTAGCCCTGGGGTCAGGAAGACCTGAGCTTAAATCTGGCTTAGACATTTACTAGCTGTGTGACCCTGGGCAAGTCACTCTTTGCCTAAGTTTCTCATCTGTAAAATGAGCTGGAGAAGGAAATAGCAAACCACTTTGGTATCTTTGCCAAGAAAACCCCAAGTGGGATCATGGAGGGCTGCACACAGCTGAAACAATTCACCAATAATGAATCCCTAGAGCCCCCTGCATTGTCTGATAGGCAGCAGATGGTTAATAAATGTTTGCTGGTTGACTGATGGATTCTTTGAGTTTTCATTTTGGAACTATTCCTGACAGTCTTCATCTGAATTCAATATACAACACTTTTCTCTTTCCAATATCAACAAGTTCAAATTCTATCATTTTTGCACCAATGTGATTGCTATAAATGCAAAATGAGTATCATGATTTTTAAACATTAGATTCCTCCTTCATGTGGAAGACTTTGGAAAATATTTTTCTCTATAGTAAAAATATTAATTCAGAGAATCGGCTGGAAAGGTTCTTATTGCATCATCGAGTCCAATTCCCTCCATTTAAAGATGTTATGCCTCTACTGTGAGCTTTACTGCAGAGGCATCAGACTGGGAAATGACTCTTCCAGAATTCACCAGTTTGACAAAGTCTTTTTGAACTGGGCTTTGGAGGCTTCTGTGAAGAGAAAACCAAAAGCTCGTCCATCCTGTTCATGTCATACAGGAGGAAGAGTGATGTAGTTGACTTCCATATTCCTATTTCTCTGCTCCTTCCCTCCTGGACTCCGAGGCCTTGCTATTTATGATGAGGATTGGTAGCTGAAAAGTGACCCTTTATTCCTAGGTGAAAACTGATGGGGTAAATAGGTATATTGTGGAGCAGCTAGACAGAGCTTTGTTTCCTCCTACTTCCCCTACTGACCAATAAAGAGGGCGCAAGCCTGTCCCTCAGTTAAGTTGGTGGACAGTTTCTTTCTGGGCCCTCCTTCCCCTGAGAGAGGTCCAAAGGTTAGAGGATGAAAGCACATTATGGTTCCCATTGCAGACAGTTTAGGTAGCAGTTTCCTTGGGTCAATTTCACACTCACTTGCTCATGATTGGCCAATCTGTTTTCACACTTGATGTAAAGAATATCAGGTGGATGACAGATCCTTGCCTGGGTGTCATTAACGGCCATGTTGGGTAGAGATTTGGAAAGGGGATGTGATGCCTCTGAAGAAAAGGTTGAACCTGCTAGGTGATGCAGTGAATGAAATGCTGGATCTGGACTCAGGAAGACCTCAGTTTGAATCTGGCCTCTGATGCTTACTAGCTCTGTGACAAGTTATTAAATTCTGTGTGCCTCAGTTTTCCTATCTGTAAAATGGGAGTGGTAATAATGACACCTATTTCTCAGAGTTATTGTGAGGATCAAATGAGATAATATTTGTAAAAAGCACTCAGCATATAGTAGGCACTGTATAAATGCTTATTCCCATCTCCCCATTATCTCTACTTCAGCCTGAACCCAAGTCGAGGGATGGAGAGAAAGGAGAAGACACTGGATTTTCCACAAGGAAGAGAGACAAAGAATAATTATACTCCTAGGCAAATACAAGTTCATCATAAGAAGGAGAGTGTCTAATCTGAAGTCATAATTGATACCTAGTCTTAGACCTAATATAGGCAAGTTCTCAAGGCAAATGCAAGCCCAGTCAGCTCATGGAGGGAAATGGGGGTGGTGTTTATACTCCTTTGGACAACTCTGTCACAAGGGAGATTGTTCCCATTCAACCTTCACCAAAATGAGAATTCAGAAAGGTTAAAGTCAGACGGTTCCTAAGTGGCAGGCAGAGTCGGACTGGGAACCTCACTGTCCTAATTTCAGCACACTGCAGTTCCCATCCAGTTGTACTGCTTCAGAGGACATTAATCAGATTACTCATTACTAATTATGATTACTCATACAGGCTTATTTCAATTTCATCAAATATAATTGACTCTAACTCTTTGATTAGTAGTTTCTTTTTCTTTTGTGTCTACAATCCTGTATAATAATTATGACTATTTAGACTGAGGGACTACATGACTCTGAACCATGAAAGATGTTCCCTATTTCATATTTACTAGGCCAGGAAAACTAGATTCATAATATTTTAAAAAGCTTTTCAAGTACTTTTTTGCTCTCACTGCAATAAGCGATTACTGAGCCAAATGACCCAAGCTGACATTTGCAACCAGGAGAACAATAGTTTTCATGCATTTAAAAGCATTAATTTAAATATATGGATGACTTCTTAGGAGCACTGTTAATATAGTTAGAATTTCTATAATACTTGAAAAGACTAAAATAGTATTTCTTTTAAAAAAATCTATAATTTTAACTTTTCATAATTTTAGACAGATCTTGCTCTCTTTTCTTCTCTCCAATAACTTTTTATCAGTGAAACTGATTAAATCTTGTTACCTGGATAACTGCTGAATGAATGACGAGAACTTTTAGTCATTGGATCTTTGATGGAGAAGTCCCAGTGTTTGTATATCCTCAGTGTAGACGCATACACGAACCAACTTGAGTGAGAAAAAATAATGTTCTCGAACCCGGGAAGAACCTGTGGTCAAAGTCACAGCAAATCAAAGAGAAGCCTATAGAGGATGAATCAGATTTTTTTCAACAAAGGGTGTTGCAGGGGTTATAGAGATACAGGAAAAGAGAAGGACACACATCAATGTGTTATTTTCTTGACATTATTTCTTATTTTTCCCTGAGAGACCAAGTAGCAGTCACTATTTATGACATTTGTTAATACAGGGTGTCCCAAAAGTCTTAGTACAGTCTTGAGGTCTTCTTATTTTTTTTGCACTAAGATTTTTGGGACACCCTGCATAGTTTGCTTACAAGGTCCAAAATTAATAATTACTTCAATCAAAAGAAGCATGGCAGGAAATTAAAAATTAAGGCATGAATAGATATCTATCCTTTCCTTTTTTCCCTGAAGAAAAAGTAAAGACATAGGTCAATAGCAGTTCACTACTAGGAAGCTCTATGGTTACAAAATACTTTACTTATTTGCAATGTATATTTATATACGTGTATATACTTATATACATAAATGTATGTGTACATATACATAATTCATCTAATCCTCAAAAAAAATCTTAATCCTAAGGATTAAGTAACCCAAGTACTACTAATCCCCATTTTTGGATGAGGAAAAATAAGACCAGAAAGGTCAAGTAATTTGCCCAAGACCTACAGTCTAGTATCTACAAAATGGCATCCAATGAGATTAAGGGTGCAGACTATCAGTCTATGGGGAATGGAAGGAGAAAATGTCATGTCGTTCCTCTGCTTCAAACTCTTCTGTTTCTTATTGGCTAGTGAATAAAGTTTCTACACCTTTGCCTGACATTCAAAGTTCTATATACTATGGCATTACCTTTCTTAGATCATACTAGTCTTCTCCAGGTATCCTATACTCCAGTCAAACTGGATTATTCATTCATCATGGTCCATACATCCCTCTCTCCCCCCAGTTTTTCCATCTCTCATGTTTTTGCTGTAAGTACTGCCTATACCTAGAATGCCCGGCTCATGCCTTATTCCTTTCATTTGCTGAATTTCTATCCATACTTTAAATTATGATTTGATTCAAATATTCTTCTTCCAAGAAATTTTCTCTAACCTCTGTTAGTAATAAGCTTTCCCTTGTTGAGCCTATTCCCTAAATATAATACTTATAGCTGAACCTTCATAATATCTTTACTAATAATTATTTTATTGTGTTTATTATTAATAAATGAATTCAATAAATCAACAAATCCACTTATTTAAATAAATGAATGAATAGACAAGCATTTTAAAGCACTTACTGTGTGGTGGGGATACAAATATAAAAAGGTAGATAGTCTCTGCCCTCTAGAAGCCCTCTAATGGAGATGACAACATAAACCAAGAGTGGTAGTCAAGGAGTGTTATGGTCAGGAATGTCTCAGAGATGGTATCAAAGAACAGTTGATTATCATGTATTTTCCAGGGATGGTGTAACACCAATGCAATATTCACAGCACCAGTGGTCACTATAAATATCCCTGCATGGTGCTCAATTGCAAAATATAACAGATTCTCCATATATAAGACAGAAGCAAAACATTTATTCAGACACCAGAAAACTGAAACCCAAAACCAGTAAACAAATTCCATCATAGTAGCAAAGAAGTTAATAAGCCATAACACAGCATGAAGCCACATCATCTTGTAGCCTTCCTACAAACCACCATTTACTCACAAGCCTAACTGTCTTCCTTAGATGTGTCCTCTCCTCCCTCCAGTCTAACTGCTCTGACTCCCAGCTTCCTGTGGGCTCTGCTCTCCCCTTCAGCAAACTTCTGCCACCACAGGCTCCATGTGATTACATTCAGCCTATTAGGGGGCAGTATATATCTTCAAAGTAGGGAAGATCTTCAAATTCTCATTACCATTACAGATGGCTATAGAAATTTCATTACTATTCCCAGGGCTAAAAGTGGAAAGAAAGATGGGAAGGAGAAACATGCTAACAGATTGCATAAACACGGCTGTAGAGCAGCAGTGGCCATGGCAGCAAGATGAGTCTGGGCAACGATAGTTATGGTGAATGCTAAACTTGGTATTGTTAATTCCAAGACTGTAGATCAGAGTGCTGAATCAGTTCAGTAAGCATTTATTAAGCCACTGAGCTGGGTATTAGGAACAGACAGGTGGAGTTTATACTCTAAGGAAAAGGCGTTAAAATGGATATAGAGCAAGTCACCCTCTTTAGGTTTTCATTTCCATATTTGTAAAATAAAGGCTTTGAAGCTCACTTCCAACTTAAAACCCATGATTTTATGAAATAAGTAGGATGCCAGATACAATATGATAAAGTCAAAGGAAAGGATCTATACTAAGTGGTATAGAAAAGATGAAAAGAAAGAGCTCCCTCCTCCACCAAGACAACTACGTTCTATTGATATCTTGGTTTTCTACTAGCACCAAGGACAGTGACCTATGTATGAGCAACTTGATAAAATGTATTTTAAATAACAAGAGTAGCGATGCCAGTACCTATCATGCTTGAGAGTTTCCAGCGTACCTCCTTCACTACAACCCTGTGAGATACAAGGATTATTATCAATTTAGTAATTTACTCTTGTATATGCACTGAGAGGTAGCATGGAGGAGAAGGCAGGAGTTGGACCTAGAATTAGGAAGGGAGGAGGATGAGGTGGGTGTCTGATCCTCATTTGCTGTGACACTTAGTCTCTGAACCCCAGTCTCCTTGACTGTAAGATGAAAAATACCCATAGGACCTAATCACAAAGGGTTATTGTGAGGCTCAAAGGAGATAATGCGTAAAATGTTCTTTGTGAATTTTAAAGTACTATATAAAGGTGGTGGTTGTTTTTGTTATTAGTTTACAGATGAAGAAAATTAGGCTCAGAGAGGTTACATAATTTGCCAAAGGTTTCCTAGCTAGTGTCTGAGGTGGCACTGAAGTCCAGCAAGATCCACTATGACCTACTTCTAAAAGAGCTTAATAAATATTTGTTGAACTGAATTATGCACATATGTGCACAGTCCTCAAAACTTTAATGATCCATCAGTGTGGATGATCCCTTCACTATTACAGATTATAATCTTATTTGGTAGACTGTGTCACAGAATTGCTGTGTCCAAAACCCTGCAATCAACCTGGTGATAAGCTTCTCCTAAATTCTGACTTCAGTGGAGTTATAACCTCATCACTGCTCCTTCATGCCCTCTTTTTTTTTTTTTGCTTTTTTTTTTTTTTTGTAGAGCAATTGGGGTTAAGTGACTTGCCCAAAGTCACATGGCTAGCAATTGTGTCAAATGTCTGAGGCCGGATTTGAACTCAGGTCCTCCTGACTCCAGGGCTGGTGCTCTACGCACTGTGCCACCTAGCCACCCCACCTTCATGCCCTCTTAATTATACATGATTTCTGTCCATGTCCTTCCAAAAAACCATCCAATATTTTTGAGACTTTCCTCTAAATCTTTTAATATTATCAGTATTCAGGTTATGTATCTGTTTCCTTTCTCTAGCTACCTGACAGACATATATCTTTTTTTTATCATACATCTCTTTCAAATGTGGAGAGAAAAATGGAGCCATGAGGATGAAGACCAGTTTTGAGCTTTCAAGCTATGACACAAGGTTGTTGTTGTTGTTTGTTCTTAGTTCTCAGAGGACCTTGACATCAGAAAGGTGATTCCATGACATTCAAGTGAATTGGATGCAAGCCAGGGAGAGCTGTGCAAAGTCACCAGCCTCACTTTCTCCTCTGAAGCCACATGAGTCTAGTGGCCAGATACAGATCAGGACAAATGGAGATGACCCACGATGCAGTGATGTTTTCAAGCTAAGATCTTTAACAGGTCTCAGTTTGACTGAGGCAACACCCATTTAGGGAGCAAGGCTTAATAAGAAATGGGGCAGAGAATGGCCTCTTTACCTAATTTTAAAAAAATGAATGTGGGAGGGGACCCTGGATTTCTGACCAAAACAGAAACAATTGCTATTTACATTCATTCTGAGCCAATCAGGGTCCAAACAATGACCAAGTAGGGTCTGGCCTGGGACCTATTGTTGGCCAATCAATGAGAGCCAGAGTTGTTTGGGGTTAAAAAAGGGGGGAGACTGAACTGAAGCCTAAAACCTTCCCTCCTAGTGGTTGGAGTCTGTAGAATGACAGTGTCATAGAGCTAGAGTTGGGAGAGAATTCTAAGGCCATTTTGTCTGACCTTCATTATAGAGAGGAAGAAAGCTAGAGAGGAAGAAAGCTAAAGACGAAGAAAGTTAAGTCACTTGCCAAAGGTAGTAGAGGTAGAAATTAATAAAGCTGGGGTTTGAATCCAAGTGTTCTAAACACAGATCCAGTGCCATTTCCACTGCACTATGCGGATCTGAGTGTGTACCAGAAATGGTTTTGACATCTTATATTTAATATTATATATAAATACCTCATATTAAAGTACTGACCCTAAGCTAATGCTTTTACATATGAGGCAGGTTTTTTGCTGAGTTAAACCTACTCAGAGTTCTGTTAGAGTTACTCTGACTCAAGAGTTCTGAGACAATTGTTCTAAGCTATAATATACTGGACATGTGGATATCAAAATTGATTTTATGATTCAAGGACATTTAATTTATCTGATTATAAATAGATATGAATTACAAGATAACCATAAATTACAGAGCAGACCCAAAGTCTGAATTCAGGAAGAGAAGAATCCAGGAAGAGAAAGAGAGGAGGGAGAAGGGAGGGAGTGAGAGGAGAGGAGAAAAGAGAGAGTGAGAAAGAAAGAGAGGAGGGAGGGAAGGAAGCGGGAGGGAGGGCATATGAAAGGACAGAGTACACAACTTTATTAGCTAAGTTTCAAACTCTAAGTTGTTGCTAAGGAGCAATTCTAACTAAGCAGAGCAGCAGCTTGGGAACAGAAAATCAGAGAAGTCACAAAACAGACTGAATAGTTTGTCTGAGATATTGTGCCTAGTTAAGAGGAAGCATCTATTCAATATAGAACTTGGGAGACTTGAGTCACCTGAGGTCCACTTTGCAGAAAATCCCACAAATATGAATTTCAAGTATGGAAGGGGTTAGTGCTATTTGGCATATAGGAAACATTTATAATATTTCACTTCTTCCAGGAGTAGTCATTTCATTGGTCTGAAAACACTAATACTGACTACAATGTCTCCCTTTGAGATTTGCTATGGTTGAAAAATAAATCATCTAGTGGCTAACCTTTTGGTGATCAGCCTTTCTAGCCTTAGGTAGACTAGTCCTTGGATTATAGACATGAGGTGAATTCCCAGACGGGGATTACAAAGTCTTTCCAGCTTGGTAGTGACAGGGTGCTTGGACCCCAGCCCTAGGACCATATCTTTCCCTAGCCCAAAGACCCTATTTCTGGCAATAACTCATGAGTGGGCCCCAATGGGCAAACTATCTCTCTCTTACAAGAACAAACTGACCTCTATAATATCTCCCTTGTATGAACAGGACTATCTTGTACCAGCAGAACTATCATGTACTGATTCCCAGTTACCATATATAATCCAGAGGTCAAACTATAGAAGTCAACTCCTGAGGTTACCTTGTTACAGACATAACGGACCAAAAACATACCCCTTAGATGGCACCCCCTCTCCAGTTCATCCCTGCCTGCCATTTCCAGTAGTGAATGATGCCTGTGCTCAAGGTACAGAAACTATATATTCCTCTAAGACCTGACCGCTCTTTGATTTTGCCCCACACCACCTAATTAGCATACTTGGCACACCATTCACTTTTCCTACATAAGCTTTACATCCCCCCATTATGCTACAAGTTTCCTAAAGAGCACTACCCACTTAATTAGCATTATAATAAACTTTTGCCACTTGACTGGAAGGCTGCTCATACCTGCAAATTCTTTCCAGATGACTCTGCTCAATAGTTTGAGTACAATAGTATCTCAATAGTTTGGGGGTCTCTGCTCCCCAAAACAACATCATTAGGACCTGACACTGCTGTGAAAGCCTTTAACAGTCCAGGGTCACTTCCATAGTGATAAGGCACCAGAATTATGTTTTAGAGAGGTATGTTGCATAACAAATGTTTATGTAATTATATTAATGAGAAAAGCTCTCTACTTCTCTCCCTCCATCTTTTATGTGTACATGCATGTACACACACAAAATGGTACTATTGGAGAATCTTACCTTAATAAGGACAGAGCAATGACCCATATCATCTATGACAGAACGATTCTGTGTGACATTGGGTGGAGGGATTAGTGAGGGTATCAGGTCCAGTATATCTCCAACTGCATTCAGGAATTGGATCTGGAAAAGAGTTAAGGGCTGGGAAGGAAGAAGAAAGATTACAACTAGGTTTAATTTATAAAATCCAGGTAGTCATTTAATTTAATTTCTGTTCAACTAGGGTATTTTTCCTTTAGTCACAGGTTTACTAAGTTATCTTTGTTTAGAGAAATGATAAAGTCATAACAGAGACTGGCATGCACATCTTGTGGATTCAGTCCTAGAACATTATACCCTTATCTCGCACAGAAAGGGCTTATCATAATGCTTTGTGATGTTATATTTAAGTAATGGAGGTACCTAGCTGACAGTAAAGCAACAGAAGAAAGGCTAATGAGGTTTACTGACTCATAAAAGGCAGAAAAGAGAATGACAAGCTGCCTGGATGAGTTTTAGTTATTTGGCCTAGATGACCCATACATCCTGGTACTAAAAGCCTTGGTTAATGTGACTGCTGAGCCATTGTCAGTGATCTTTAGAAGACAGTGGAAATGGGGAGATATATCATGGGACAAGAGAGGAGCAACTGCTTTCCCTAAGTAGTCTAGTGGCTGCTGGCCAGCAAGGTCGACTTGAATTCCTACAAAAGTTCAAGAACGTTAAAATGGTTAGGTGGTCAGTGAACATTTCAAGAAAAGAAAAAGAGGAAAGAAAAGGTGAGTACAAAAAGCCAATGTGACTTCATCAAGAACAAGTTGCTCAATTGAATTCAGTAAGTATTTATGGGAGTTTTTTGTTTTTTTGGTTTTTTCATCTCTGACACAGCTTGGCAACTCATCTCTAACATTCAAAGTCTTAGAGGGTGGGCTGAGACTTTCAATAAGTTAAGTAACTTATTCACTGACTAATGAGTCCAAGGTTGGTGTTCTATGCACTACACTATTCTGCCTCTCATTAGTTTTTTTATTTATTAGTCAAGCCAGGGTAACTAACCGGATTTCCTTTTTTGACTAGGTAGCCTAGGGCAAAAGCATCTTGAAATTCCCATATACCACCAGAACCAGATTAAAATGTAATTAGGAGGGGCTGCTAGCTGGTGCAGTGAATAGAGCACTGGCCCTGGAGTCAGAAGGACCTGAGTTCAAATCCAGCCTCAGACACTTAACATTTACTAGCTGTGTGACCTTGGGCAGGTCACTTAACCCCAATTGCCCTGCCTTCCCCCCTCCAAAAAGCAAAAAAAAAAAAAAAATGTAATTAGGAAATGTTTGACAAAACAAAAATATATTACAATACAAACAATGTTAATTTGTGGTTTTCTAAATCAACATGTGGTCTGCAGCTATTGTTTCTATTTGAGTTTGAAACAAATAGCTTGGGGGAATGTTGCAAATATAGTTTACCTAGATTTATTTTATTTCATTTTACTTTATTTTAAAAACTGGGCCTCCCCAGCTTGTCAAGGCTTTAAGAACAATGACCATTCATAGGTGTGGACATTCCCACTGCTGACTGGCATTCGAGTTCTGACATGCTCCATTTCTGAACTGAGCCAGTTCAGCCCTCCTCAGGCAGCCCAATAACCCAACATATTCATGGCAGACAAAATGTTGACACTCTATTGGCTTGGCATGCTGTAGCTCAGAACTCTTGAGTACAAATAACCCACCAACTTCAGTCTCCCCAGGAGCATTAGGAGATTTTAGCAAAGCATCTGATGAAATCTCATGGTACTCCTGTGGACAAGATGAATTAAGAGAATTATATGATCATATAATTAGGTGGTTTCAGAATGTGTGGAAAGGTTGGAATCCCCAAAGTCATTAATGGTTTAATAATCCATTTTGTAGGAGGCATCCTATGGGGTATCTCAGGCACCTGTGGTTGGCCCTGTGCTATTTAACATTTTTGTCAGTTACTTGGTTAAAGGCATTCACAGAATGCTTACTAGACTGGCACCTAACACCACACCTGATAACAGAGTCAGAATTCAAAGGGGTCTTCACAGGCTAAAAAATTGGGCAA
Organism: Gymnobelideus leadbeateri; assembly: GCA_011680675.1. Classification (NCBI taxonomy): domain Eukaryota; kingdom Metazoa; phylum Chordata; class Mammalia; order Diprotodontia; family Petauridae; genus Gymnobelideus; species Gymnobelideus leadbeateri. Next base: position 139,495 of record WOXC01009709.1, on the reverse strand, counting down.
AACTGAGTAAGATATCATTTTACAGAAATAAATGTAAAGTCACACACCTGGGTTAAAAAAATCAACTCTACAAGATGCGAAGACATATAAAGAGAGGAGTTAATTTGAAAAATGATCAGGGGTTTTAGAAAGAGAAAGAGAATAAGGATTTTTATGGCAGCAGGCATTGTGATAAGTACTTTACAATTATCTCATTTGATCCTAGCAACAACACTGTAGTGGGTGAGAACAAGTTTATGGGGATTCGTGACTATGACTATCTTGCTTTACTTTCTAGTACTAAGGGATGTATTCTACGAAAAAAAAAGTACATGGAATCATCTTGGTTTTTTTATTTAAATGTGAAGCACATGGGGTGGTGACGGGGTGTGTGGAAGGGGAACATATGAGCTACAGTTGTGAGAAGTAGATTTATATCCTCCCCATCACAAGCATTGCCCTCAGGTAACCCTGTTTGAAAACGAGTTATATCCCCTTGATTACACTCCCCACCCTACTTGGAGAGCCACCCAAGCTGACAAGGTGGGTGCAGGTAGAGTAAGCAAGTCAGTTGGAGTTTAGGAAGAGAGAGCCTGGAGAAAGCTGGGGGTGGGGAGGAGTTGGTGCCATATACCACACTGAAATTTGGGCTTTCACTTTTAGGAAGCTATAGTAATTCTTTCATGTGGTGAAAGCACCCTAAAATATTTTGTAAGTACTAAATGGTCACCTAGTAACCTAACAGAGCTTCCAAAATGCCAGAGGTATTAGTAGCCTGGGAAAAAATATACACTCAGTTGGTGAAGGGTAAGGGGTGTGAGGGAAGAGGAAGACAGAGTCTTTGAGACACCAATATGTGGCCACTACTAGGGAATTTCTGGGAATGGAGTGAAGGTAGAAAGAAATAGTGAAGTGGGGAGTGGCAGGGGTTGGTAAAAGTATATACCCCACCAAGCTTCCTATTTTCCTAATTATTCATGCTAACTAGGGGCTAAGCTCTGTATTTTTGGTGTTTAAGGACTTCAAGTATTAACAAAGCCCAAAGTCCTAGTCACCGGTAGCTACTCAGGGTTCTGTTAAAAGCTAACGTGGGTTAGGGGGTAGGGAGGGGAAGATTTACATATTGTAGGAGAATCTGCGTCAATAAGCTCAAAACTCTAGTACAACAAGATTTAAAAATCCTAATATGCTCTTATCAGAACTCTTAGGTATCTTAACCATACCACAGTATAGTATGGGTCTCTTAACTATACTATACTATACCATACCATACCATACCACACCACACCACACCACACCACACCACACCACACCACACCACACCACACCACACCACACCACACCACACCACACCATACCATACCATACTATACTATACTACACTATACTATTCTATAGTATGGGTCTCTTAACCATACTATGGTATAGTATGGATCTCTGACCCATGCAAGGTATATTTTAAATACAATTCCTTAGAGTTCTTACCTTTTTCTGAGCTAATTTTGCCTTCTCTGCAGCTCCAAAATACAACCCATCAAGCTGTGAGAAAACATAGCCAGCATGTCTCCAAAATGGATTCTTCCTGTTAATGCCAATCTGTTGTCGAGCCCAATCATCTTGCTTCCTAGATGAAAACCAAACTGGCTTTAGCTAAAGCAAAGCAAAATCCAATAAGGGAATCAAGAACCACCCACTCAGGTGTTATAAAGTTAACTTTTGTTACATTCCTTGAAAAAAGATGGAGATTAAAAAAAAGAGGCTGTGATTCAGGACAAATCCTAGAAAGGCTTTTGAATTCCTTCCCAGCTGTTTGTCTCAGTTTGAGTTCCTGCCATTGTAAATGAATAAATGACTAGTTGGGGTGCTAGGAATTGGGGTCACATATATAAAAGGGAGACTGTCTCTAACCAGGGAAGGGTGTTTTGATCTGGGATAGAACCACAGAGCAACTGGTCAACATGCTTTTTCCAGAGGCAACACAATACAATGTTCTTCCTAGTTAGTGTGGTTAGTAATCATAATGTCATAGGACCATAGCATTGGAGCTGGGAGGGAATTCATGGATTATCTTTTGTCAATCATTTACCAAAGGTTTGTTCCAAAGAAACAGAGAAGGGCAGCTAGGTGGGGCAGTAGATGGTGCTGGGCCTGGAGTCAGAGAGACTCATCTTTGTAAGTTCAATCTGGCCTCAGACACCTACCAGCTGTGTGACCCAGGGCAAATCATTTAACCCTGTTTGACTCAATTTCCTCACCTTTGAAATAGCAAATCTCTCCAGTATCTTTGCCAAGAAAACCACAAAAGGGCACAAGTGAAACAACTAAACAACAACGGTGGTTACCCATGCATTAGGGGCAGCGAGGTGGCATAGTGCAGAGAGAAGACCTGAGTTCAAATCTGGCCTCAGACACTGGACACACTTAATAGTTATGTGACCCTGGGCAGTCACTTCACCCCAGTTGCTTTGCCTTCCCCTTCCAAAATAAACCCCCAAACCAAAAAAGAAAACCCAAGCCAAAACAAACAGAATCAGTTTCCCCCTAAGAACAAGAGAATGGTGTTCACCTTACCAAAGGTTTGGATAAGGAACAAACAGAATCAAGTTGTACATGTGCTATAATGTGTTTATTTATTCTCGTAAAGCCAGAGAATCATGCATGATGGAGTCAGAAAAGAATTCTGAACTCAGAGGTGAACAAAATGAAGGAGACCCTTCATATATTTAGAGCAATCCCAACTCAGGATGCCTGTGTCTACCCAAATTATAGTCTCCATATGTGTTTAACTATGAGAGAGGAATTTCTTACTAGAACAGGTTGTAAATATAATAAGATAAAATGTCAAGGTGTCAATTGAAATTATAGATCTAGGATGTGCATGTTTCTTTTATCATTAACATGACATAATATAACATAAAAGAGTCCCATTATTCAAGACAGTGTCTGGTTCAAGGCATCTTGCCCTGAACAGTCATAAACAAAAGAATGGTCCTGGTCAGCTTCATCTGACCTTGTAGTTGCTGACATAGGAAGGGACATTTTGAGTTCATTCAGAGAGCAAAGCAAAGCATGTCTGTTATGCCAGAGCAGGCAAGGAATTATGGTAGGTTAAGCTCAGAGCAGGCCAAAAATGTCTTTCTCCTGATTGGCCGATCCAGGTTTAAGGTTTTTGTTAGATGATGGCTGTTCAAAATGCTTTGGGGAAGGGTTCACACTATCAACCCTGTCATTTATGGATAAGTTAAGCGGCCCAGAGGAGTTAAGTGACTAGCCAAGGGTCATTCAGGTAGTGGGTGGCATGAGGCTGTGTGCCTAGGCCTGTGTGCATAAAGGCATGATTGTTAGACAATATGGACCCGTACACATAAGCTCTTTGAGGGCAGGGACATTCTTACTTTTATATTTATATTTCTAACACCTAGAACATAGTAGGTGCATAGTAGGTTGATTATGCATGGAGAACTGAGAAAGACAAGTATAAATGATACAAAATATTCAAGTGCTTTTCAAATAAAAACATATATGCAAACATGTGAATGTGTAAACATAGGAAGTGTAAGAAACTCTTGGTATGGCGATTCCCTCCACCAATGGATCAGTTACTGCAGGAAAAATGTAGAGGTTAAGTGACTTGCTCAAATGTCTGAGGCAGGCCAAATACACTGTAACAAATAAATCTGTTAACTTCACTTTTTATATATAAATCATTAGAGAAATTAAGCTCTGAATAACTGGAAACTTTGTTTGGAATAAATCATTCATGAGTTCTCTCATTCTCAAATGAGAGAATAACAAATAACAAATAACTCCTTTAAAGTCAGGAATTACATAATAATAATAATAGTTAGCATTCACTGTCAAATATTGTGCTGAATGCTTTACAAATGTCTCATTTTATCCTTACGACAACCATGGTGATATGTGCTAATACCACCCCCGTTTTACAGATGAAGCAACTGGGGCAGCCAGAGGGTGATTTGTCCAGGGTCACACAGCTAGCAAGCATCTGAGGCTGGGTTGACTTCAGGTCAAGCACTCTATCCATTGTGCTACCTAGCTGTCTCAAATTCTAGACTTTTGTCCTTATATCAAGCAGTGTAGTATAGAGGAACGAGCACTTTGGTGTCAGAGGACCTGGTTCAAATCTTGGTTCTGCCATTCAACTTATCTGGGCCTCAGTTTTCTCATCTGTAAAATGAGGGGATTCTAAAACAGATGACTTCTGAGATCCCTTGGAGTTATAAACCCATGGTCCTGTGATTCATGGTCACCTGCCCATAGACAGAAGATTTCAATATCTTCCTCTTTTTGAAAACAGAGATTACATTTACCCATCCCAAGTCCTTTGACCCCTGTCCCATTTTGTTCATGAATTTCCAAAGATCACTGACATTGAATCACTAATCACATTTTACTACTTCTTTTAGCTGGTAACTTGGAATTCACTGAGGGCATCCTCTGTTACTATCTCCTCTATTACCATGAAGCGAAAAGCTCTAAAAATTTATTAGCCTTCCTTCTGTCATTATCTGCTATTAACTTCTCATTTACTCTGAGCAATGGTCCTATCCCTCCTCTCTTTGATCTTCCTCTTACTTCCAGCAAAACATTTTGTAGTCTTTAGGCTCAACTCAGTGTGAGCTTTAATCCTCCTGAAATACTATTTCCTTTGGTTATCCTCTTCTAATATACATTTCTCCTTATCTTTAGGATCTCTCTCTCTCTCTCTCTCTCTCTCTCTCTCTCTCTCTCTCTCTCTCTCTCTCTCTCTCTCTCTCTCCCCGTCTCTCTGTCTGTCTCTCTCCCCCCTCTCCCCTCCCTCCTTCTTCACTAAAGTTATTTCTATTTCTATCTTCAGAATTTTATGATAGACAGTTGCCTGAACACAGCAAATTTCTCCACAGACTTTTAGCTCATGGGATTTTATCTTATCCTTTCTTTGAAGCCTCAAGACATAAAATCAACTACAGAGGTCAGTTAGAGAATAGTTTTGGTTTTTCTTTTTCTTGTCTTCTCAACGGGTGGGAGAAGGGGAGAGGGAATTTGGAACTGAAAATAAAATTAAAAAGAAGTGAAAGGGTATGGGTAAAAGGAGTAACTCCTGAACTATCAAAACTAAATCATTGAAAAGCAAACTGTTATACATACTCTAAAAAGTCCTTCAATTTTTCAATGGCACCAGGTTTCTTAATCAACTGTGGATACAGGTTTTCATAGTGGTAATACATGTGTCTGAAAGAAAAAGTGGAAATGTTACTTTAAAACTCTCTCTCTCTCTCTCTCTCTCTCTCTCTCTCTCTCTCTCTCTCTCTCTCTCTTTTTTTTTTTTTTTTTTCTCTCTCTGTTGATTATAAAAACACAGGCTAGTCCGCAGGTGCACCTACTTTGCAAATCAGTCCTACTCTTTATTCAAGAGTAGCATCTGACTATCAACTCCCTCTAGTAATGCAATGGATAGGACTGCTATGCATTTCAGGTCAAGTTCCAATGTAGTTTATGTGTTTTCAGGTTCAGGTCTAGGACAGATTATTTTTGGCATGCCTTTTAGAAATCCAAATTTCCCTGAGTTGGCACTTTTATACAGTAGACAAATAAGGACATAATTTGATTTTCACAAAGTTTTGTATAATCTTAATTTTTCAGATTATAACCTTGAGGGTAAGTGCTTGTATTGCTTTCCTTTAAAAAAAAGTTTTATTGTTACTTTTTATTTCACTTTATTGTTATTTCTTAATGATCCAGATATTGACACAGACATGGATGAAGATACACAGACACGAAAACCTTCCTTTGTAACAAATGAATACGTGCCAAATAAATAAATATATTGTCCATATCTAGAACCATATGAACAATTCTGCATCTGAGTCCATCCTTTCTCTGGTCAAGCAATGGGATCATCAGTATTCTGTATATTACTATATATCACTTGGTCAGAGTTGTGAAGTCTTTGTTTTCCGATTTTTTTAATTTTAGACTCAAATACTAGAACTTAAATAGACACTAAAGAAAAGAAAAAAGAAACATAAAATTTTAATTTTATTTTTAACTTAACATTCAAAATATATAGCAATTAATTTCCATTTCAGGAGAATCTACATAATAAATACTACATACTGTTTAAAATTGTGCATTTTTTTGCTTCCTTGTAAGTTTTCTTTTGTTCTCTGCTGTGTACTTTTTATTTTGTTTTTCCCCCTCCTTCCCCCCAGTCTTTATTTATTAAGAAATAGAAACTCGTTGATATCTTTTACATTATCTAATTTTCCCCTGACATCTTTCTTCCTCCTCTCCCAGAGAACCAGTCTTTATAACAAGAAATTAAAAAAAAAAAGAAAAAGAAAAAGAAGAGGAGAAAAATTCAGCAAAACCAACTTCCTGACACCAGGCACTACACATACCCACTGGTTACCTAGATTCCCAGTGACCACCTGCTTACTTTACTTTGCCAGTAAGCCCAAAGTTCTGAAGTTCATAAATGTGTGATCACATTTCTTTCTATTTATTATGTTCATCAGTTCTTACAACACAATAATATTATATTGCTAAAAACATTTTAGTGTCTATGGAGCCCTTTTTTTTTAATCACTGACCTCCCTAGGGCCTAGCAGTGGAATCTCTGGGGCAAAGGGTAAGGACATTCTAGTCACTTTATCTGCATTTCAATTTGCTTTCCAGAATGAATGTACACAGCTCCACCAACAATGCACTAATGTCTTTCCACAGTTCTTCCAACAGTGACTCTTCCCATCTTTAACAATTTGCAGGGTGTGAGGTAAAACTTCAAGGTTATTTTGACTTGCATTTCTTTTATTATTAGTGATTAGAAGCATTCTTTTATATGGTTGTTAATAGTTTGCAGTTCTTCTGAAAACTGTTCATTTATATCATCTGATCACTTTTCTATAGGGAAAGGCTTTTGATTTTATTTATTCTTACTAGTTGTCTATATTTGGGATGTTTTTGTTGAGCTGTTTTTCAGTTGTATCTGACTCTTCATGATTCCATTTGTGGTTTTCCTGGCAAAGATCCTGGAGTGTTTTTTTATTTTCTTCTTCAGCATATTTTACAGATGAGGAAACGGAGGCAAGTTAAGTAACTTGCTCAGTCACACAGCCAGTACCTGTATGGGACTGTATTTGAACTCAGGTCCTCCTGACTGGAGGCCTAGTCACTGAGCTACCTACATGCCCCTACATTTTTAGATATCACACCATTATCTGAGAAATTTGATACTGAGATTTCCCCCAGTCAACTACTCCCCTTCTTATTGTAGAAGAATTAATTTTGTTTGAGTAAAAACGTTTTAAATTTCATGCAATCAAAATTGCCTTTATCCCTACCGGTAAAGAATTGTTCTACATAGTTTATACAAGATATCTGATTATTTCACTTCTAGTTTTTTATGGTATGGTCTTTAATATTCAGAACATGTATTCATTGTGAATTTATTGTAGAATATGGTATAAGGCCTAATAAAAATTCTGCCAAACTGCTTTCCAGTTTTCCCTGTAGTTCTTATGAAATAGGAAGTTGTTTCTTAAGTAATTTATATTTTCAGGTTTCTCAAACACTGGGTTCTTGCTTTCAATTTTTTCTGATTCTTGGTTTTTCTATGGTGTTCTATTTTTCTATGTTTTAACCAATATAAAACATTTTTATCATAACTGCTTTATAATAGTTTTAGGTCTGGAACTGCTACTCCCCCTTCATTTCTACCCCTTCCTTATTATTTCTCTTTATATTCTAGCTGTGTTGTTCCTCCAAATAAACTTTATTATTATTTTGCCTAGATCTGGAAAATATCCCTTTGGAAGTTTGAATGGTATAGCTCTAAATTTGTAAATTATCTTTGGAAACATCATCTTCTCTATATTTTATTGACATAATTCATACAAAAGCCCTAGAGTGTTTTGTAGTTATAGTATATAAGTTTTAAGGGTGCTTTGGTAGATCGATTTCTAAATACTTTACGCATTTTATAGTTATTTTGAATGAGACTACCCTTTCTAATATTTCCTGCTGGATTATGTTATTGCTATATAGAAATGCTGTTATTCTTGTGAGTTTATCTTAAAGTTTTTACTGTCCACAATTCATCTACAATTTCACATTAGTTGAGCTGCTATTCTCCTTTCATGTTCTCCACAAAGGCTGTCATTTTCTACTCCCTGATTCATTTCACTTTAAAGTCTTCTCACACATTCCCAACACCTTGAGGAAGAGCAGACCTCATATTCTTCCCCTTCATATCTTTATTATCCTTCTTGTTAAAAATAAAAGGATATTAATTTTGCCCAATTTGAAGAAACAGGACTGAAAGCAGAACCATGGGGAAAACAGACTGAGGGAAAGAAAACAGCTTCCAAGTGTGATATTAAGAAAGAACAGCAGAAGTTTCCATTTAGAAAGCAGAACTGAACCATATTGACTTAGGAATATAGTACTACTCTCAGGTCTAAAGAAGCTTCATTCACTTTTGGCTTTGATGTGACTGTACATTTTGAATGGCTAAGGCCCCACAAAATCCAATGATTAACTTCTGTCCTGGCTTTCCCCCTTTTCTTTCCACAGTGCTCAAAGTGCATCCTTTTCCTCTGCTCCCCCGGCCGACCCCGGCTACCCTTCTCAGGGACGTTAGTTGGCTGGATCTGTTATCTCATCCTTGCAAGTATTCCCTATAAAGTACAGACCTCAACTCATCCATCCATTTTCACTCCATAGAATTTTCATCCACATCCTTCCACAAAGCCTTTGCATTAGGTGGATCTCTTTGTTATCTCTAGGTTATCCATCATTCTGGCTTCCCACCTTACAATCCCACCAAAACACCCTCTCCAAGCACTAAGGATCTCTAAGTTGTCAAATACAATGGCTTTTCTCACTCTTCATTCTCCTTTGGCATGACTGATCACTCTCTTCTGCTTGATACACTCTTCTCTCTAGGACTTTGGGACACTGCCTTCTCCTGGGTCTCCTCTCACCTATCTGACCACTCTTCTGTCTCCTTTCTGGGATCCTCCTCTAGGTCACACCTTCTAACCTTTGGTATTCCTCATGGTTCTGCCCTGGGCCTTCTTCTCTTCTTCCTTTTTCCTTTCTTTTCTTTTCTTGGAATTAAGTTCAATCTTATTCAATTTTGCTAATTCAACAAGTGAGAACCAAAAAAAATCAATTCATTTCAACAATTGAGCATCTGTAATATGCCAGGCATTGTGCTAAGGACTGGGCATTCAAAGGTAAAACTAAAACAGCCCTTCCCCTCACAGAAGTTACAATCTTCATTGGCATCCAGGCTAAAACGAGATCTAGGATTTTGCAGGAGTCAGTGGGGTACTATGCTATTGTAATTGATCACTGATATGTGATATGTGGTGCACCATTCTAAATTCTGGTCCCCACACAGAAAAAAATGGATTCATTTAAAGTTATTTAAATTAAATTCCTTATTCTGAGCATATGGAAGGCTTTTTAAAATTTTTATTAATTTATTTTGAGTCTTCAACATCCACTTTTATAAGATTTTGACTTCTAAATTTCCCCCCTCCCTTCCAATCTCCCCTCCCCAAGATGGCATGCAATCTGATATAGACTATGCATGTACAACATATTAAACATATGTCCACATTAGTCACGTTGTGAAAGAAGAATCAGAACTCTCTATTCCTTTTACACTACTTCACTTGGAGATCTCATCAGCTCCCACAGATATAATTACCATCCCTATGCCAATCATTTTCAAATCTACCTTTCCTGCCCCAGTCTCTCTCCTGACCTCCTGACATCTCCAACTGCCTTTCACATATCTTGAATTGGATATACAGTAGACATCTGAAACTCAGTGCATCCAAAATAGAACTCTTTATCTTTCCCCCTAAAATTTCCCCTACCTCCTGCCTTCCCTATTACCATAGAGGGTAATAGCATCCTCCCAGTCCCTCAGGCTCTCAATCTAGGATTCATTCTAATTTCTCACATACCCTCCTCCACCCCCATACCCAATCTGTCACCAAAGCCTAGCACTAAAATGGTAGGGTTTTTTTTCCAGAAGATTTCCTTGTTCTATTCCTCAATCTCTAGACTTTTCTACTTCCTCCCTAGTAGGAAAGCCTTGCCTTCTCTCTTTCCTTCCTTTCATGTGTTGTCTGTCTTCCCCATTAGAATGTAATCACCTTGAGGGTAGGAACTGTACCTTTTTTGCTTTTATTTCTCTTTGCAGCAATTAACACAGTGCCTGGCACATAATAAGTGTTTAATAAATACTTTTTAAAAGTTGATTAAAGGCACTTTGAAGTGAAGGCAACACCAGAGAAAGTAATAAAAACCATGGGACCAAATTCTTTCTTTTTGATACAAAATCTTTGTAAGAATAACTACACACACACACACACACACACACACACACACACACACACACACACATCTAGAGAGTTAATTTATAAAAGTATGAGAAGGGAACAGAGAGTTCCCATCCTTTCATAAAGGATATTCTCAACAACAGACTCATCTTTAAAGTTAGAAAGTTGACCAAAAGCTGATGAAATTCCCATTGTGTCTATTGTTTGTTGACTATAAAAAAAAGATTGATTCATTAAGGATGTTACTGCATCAATAACTGATGTGTCTGTTAACTTAACAATCATGAACAAATATTTCAAGCTACCAAGAACTGTAAAGGGGATTACATAGGAAACCATGGACTTACACCTTAACCCTTTGCAAACTGGTTTCAAAATTCATCACTCAACTGAAACTGCTCTCTCAGGGGAAGATTTCATGACCAAACAAGAATTAGAGAGCATTATAACATGCAAAATGGATAACTTTGATGAACTGAAAAGCTTTTGTACAAACAAAACCAATGTAACCAAGATTAAGAGGGAAGTGGGAAATCAGGAAAGAAGTTTTACAACCAATGTCTCTGATAAAGGTCTCATTTCTAAAATATACAGAGAATTGAGTCTAATCTATAAGAATACAAGTCATTCCCCAATTAATAAATGGTCAAAGGATATGAACAGACAGTTCTCAGAGGAAGAAATTAAAGATATCTATAAGCATATGAAAAAATGCTCTAAATCACTATTTTTTTTTTGCTTTTTTTTTGGAAGGCAATTGGGGTTAAGTAACTTGCCCAAGGTCACATGGCTAGGTTTTTGTTTGTGTGTGTTAAGTGTCTGAGGCCAGATCTGAACTCAGGTCCTTCTGACTCCAGGGCCAGCACTCTACTCACTGCGCCACCTAGCCACCCCTCCAAATCACTATTGATTAGAAAAATGCAAATCAAAACATCTCTGAGGTACCACGTCTCACAGGTCAGATTGGCTAAGATGATAAAACAGGAAAATGATAAATGCTGGAGAGGATGTGGAAAAATTGGAGCACTAATACATTGCTGGTGGAGTTGTGAACTGATCCAACCATTCCGGAGAGCAATCTGGAACTATGCCCAAAGGGCTATAAATAATTTCATATCCTTTGACCCAGCAATACCACTTCTAGGGTTGTATCCTAAAGAGATCACAGAAGTGGGAGGAAGACCCATATGTACAAAAGTATTTGTAGCAGCTCTTTTTGTGGTGGCAAAGAATTGGAAATTAAGGGGATGCCCATCAATTGGGGAATGACTAAACAAGTTATGGTATATGAATGTAATGGAATACTATTGTGCCATAAGAAACAAAGATGGACTTCATATCTACCTGGAGGGGCTTATACAAACTGATGCTGAGTGAGAAGAGCAGAACCAGGAGAAATTTGTATACCATTACAGACACAAGGTATGTGTGATATCCAACTTTGATAGACCGGACTCTTCTCAGAAATGCAGGGCTACAAGTAAATTCCAAAAGACTCATGATGGAGAGAGATGTCTATATTCAGAGAAAGAACAGAGTTTGAATGCAGATTGAAGCAAACTTACCTGCTCTTTTGTTTTTTCTTGTTTGGTTTGGTTTCCTCTTTCCCATTGTTCATCCCATCCCTTACAATCCTTCTTTTCAACCTGACCAATGTCTAATGTGAAAGTATCTGCAGATCCTATATCCTATACCTAATTGTAAGCTGGGGGGGGGGGGCGGGGGGCGTTGGGGAAGGAGTGGGAGGGGGAGAAAATTTGAAACTCAAAGAACTGGGGAACTGAATCTTGTAAACTCAAAGTAAACCAACAAATTAATAAAGAAAGAAAGGAAGACGGGAGGCTAGGTGGCGCAGTGAGTAGAGCGCCGGCCCTGGAGTCAGAAGGACCTGAGTTCGGATCCGGCCTCAGACACACTTAACACACACAAACAAAAAAAAACCTAGCCGTGTGACCTTGGGCAAGTTACTTAACCCCAATTGCCCTCCAAAAAAGCAAAAAAAAGCAAAAAAAAGAAAGAAAGAAAGAAAAAAGAATTTAAAAAAAAGGAACTGCTCTCTCCAGAGTTACCAATACTGCCGCAATTGCCAAAATATCCAACCATTTGCAAATCATTTGCTGTTTCTACTTCTACAATATCTCTCTACTCACATGGCCACTATGTAAATTCAGGCTGTCATTAGCTTTCACTGCAACAGCCTTTTTTTTTTTTTTTTAAGCAATTGGGGTTAAGTAACTTGCTCAAGGTTACAAGGCTAGTCATTATTTGTGTGTGGGTGCTCATTTTCTGAGGCTGGATTCGATCTCGGGTCATCCCAACTCTGAGGCCGGCGCTCTTACTCACTGTTCCACCTAGCTGCCCCTTTTAGGGCAATTGGGGTTAAGTAACTTTCCCAAGGTCACACGGCTAGGTTTTTGTTTGTGTGGGTTAAGTGTCTGAGGCCATATCCGAACTCAGGTCCTTCTGACTCCAGGGCCAGTGCTCTACTCACTGCGCCACTTAGCCGCCCCAACAGCCTTTTAATTGGTCTCCCTTTCTCAAGTCTCCCTTTACTCTAATCCATCCTTTACACAGTTGCCAGTCATTTTTCTTAAGCACAGATCTGACTATGTCACTTGTTTATTCAAAAAATTCTCTAGTGGCTATCTATTGCCTTTAGGATCCAAATATAAATCCTACTGCTTAGCTTTTAAAGTCCAGCACAACCTTCCATCAACCAACTTTCTTAGCTTAATTGTATAGCACTACCTTATTTGCACACTGCTTGCCCACCCCCACTTGCATTCTATAGTCTAGTCAAACATACATGGCATTCCAGCTCATTTCCATGCCCCGTCTACATCATCTCCATTACACAGATACCCTCTCCACTAAAGATGAAGTTCAAGCATCAACTCTGACATGATTCTTCAGATACATGACACTTAATAGCTGTGTGATCCTGGGCAAGTCACATAAGCCTAATTGCCTTGCAAAAGGAAAAAAAAAAGCTATTCCTTAACCCTTTGTAAACTGGTTTCCAAGCTCATCATTCAACTGGAACCATTCTCTCCAATTACCAATAATCTCTTAATTGCCAGTTTATCCAATCATTTGCCAAATCTTGTGATTTCTACTGCCACAACATCTCTTACATTTGACACCTTATCTCTACTTACACAATTACTATGTAAATTTAGACCTATTTCCAACTGCTAAAGCTCTCTCCCTAACTTTCTTATATTTATTTTGTATTTATATCATATATTCATCTGTCTTCCTGAGAGAACATAAGCTCCTTGAGAGTAATATTCTTTAATTTTTTGTATTTATATCCCTAGCCCCTAGCAGAATGCCTGACACAGAGCATGCATTTAATAAATTCTTGCTGATTGTTTGATAAAGAGTAAGAACATTAGGGCCCTGTACCACTGCAGGAGTAAGTTGCCATGGTCACATGTGTTCCTGAAGAAGTGTAAGCCCCTCTACAAGTTCACTCGTAGGTGTGCCTACTCTTCCCACAGACCATTGATAGAATGTACCACAAGTATGCCTACTCTTCCCATAATCTTTTGATGGGAAAGTATACTACAGGTTCTGGGGGCAGAAGGTAGGGGTGATATGCTCCTCCTACTATTTATGCTACGCCAATCTCAGTAAATGATTTTGCTCTGAACTGTGTCAAATGGTGTAATATATCTATAGGAGCTCATGACCTGGAGCTCAAGGAGTGAAGACAAGGTACAAGGAGTGAAGACAAGATATCTCTTCCTGTTGAACTTTGTTGGTAACATATAGAAATGCTGATGATGTATTTAGGCTTATTTTACATCCTGCAACTTTGCTGAAGTTATTGTTTCAAATAGTATTTTTTTGTTTGTTTGTTGATTCTCTAAGTATATCATCATTTCATCTGCAAAGAGTGATGGTTTTATTTCCTCATTGCCTATTCTAATTCTTTCAATTTCTTTTTCTTTTATTGTTATAGTTAACATTTCTAGTATTATATTGAATAATAGGGGTGTTAATGAGCATTCCTATTTTATTCCTGATCTTAGTGAGAGGGTCTGGCTTATTCACATTACAGATAATGCTTGCTGATGGTTTAAGGAAAGCTCCATTTATTCTTATGCTTGCTAGTATTTTTAATAGGAATAAGTGTTGTATTTTGTGAAAAGCTTTTCCAGCATCTATTGATATATGATTTTTTTTGTTTTGTTATTGATATAGACAATTATGCTAACAGTTTTCCTACTATTTGAATCAGTTCTATGTTCCTGATATGAATCCCATATAATCATAGGATATGATATTTATGACATAGTTTTATAAGTTAGCATTTTATTTAAAATTTTTGCATCAATATTCATTAGGGAAATTGGTCTGTAGTTTGCTTTCTCTGTTTTTTCTCTTTCTGGTTTAGGTATCAGCACCATATTTGTATTGTAAAAGGAATTTGGAAGGACTTTCTTTGCCTATTTTTTCCAAAGAGTTTATATAGTATTGGAATTGCTTGTTCTTTAAATGTTTGGTAGAATGTGAATCCATCTGGTACTAGATAATTTTTCTTAGGTAGTTAATTAATGGCTTGTTTAATTTCTTTTTCTAAGATAGGGTTGAGTATCGTATTTCCTCTTCTGTTAATCTGAGTCATATTTTTATAAATATTCATGCATTTCTCTTAGATTATTAGATTTATTTGGTGTATAATTGGGAAAATAGCTCCTAATAATTGCTTTAATGTCCTCTTCACCGGTGGTGAATTCACTCTTTTCATTTTTGATACTGGTAATTTTGTCTCTACCTCTTTTATTTGATTTTTAAAACCCTTTTTGAGCTCTTTCAGGAATTCTTTTTTGGGGCTTATATTCAATTCACATTTTTCTTTGAGCCTTTGCATGTAACTATTTTGACTTCATTGTCTTCTTCTAAGTTTGTGTCTTGATCTTCTCTGTCACCATAGTAAGGTTTCATCATCAGGTTCTTTTTGTTTGTTTTTTGCATTATTCTACCCTATTTCTTGACTTTTAACTTTATGTTAAAAGTTAAAGTTGGGTTTTGCTTCCAGGGTAGAGAGGGCATTGTACCAAGTTTCAGGTTTTTTGTATAGCTCTTTTCAGTGCTAATTCTAGGGCTCTGTAGGTTTTCAGTTCTTCCAAGGTGGTGACCTAAGGAAAGGTATGATCATTGCTCTCCTGACCTGTGCCCTGGTCCATGAGCAGCCACAAGCACTCTTTTCCACTATGAAACTGTGACCAGGACCCTTGCCTCTAAAGTCTCCTGCTGGTTTGCTAGGGCAAGGCCTCTCCTGCACCTTTCCTGCCAACTTCCTAAGTTGTCTTGAGCTGGAAAATTGTTTCACCCCAACCTTTTGTTGGTTCTTCCACTCTGGAATTCAATTTGAGACATTATTTTTAAGTTGTTTGGAAGGTTACTAGGAAGAGTTCGGGCAAATTCCTGCTTTTATTCCACCATCTTGGCTCTGCCTCTGTACTGTGAACCTGGGGTAGTCATTGCCTTAGGCAATCAGCCTGTGAGTGCAAATTTGGAGGGAGAATGCAAAAGACAATATAATGGTCACTGCAAAAATTATTCTTCTGAATGTATACATTTCACACTATGTCAGTTTGTACAAGTCTTTACTTATTTTTCTGAATCTTTCATATTAACAGTATTTTGTAGAAAAATAAAATTGCATTACATTCATATGCCACAATTTTTTCAGTTGTTTCATAGTATGGGGAAGCACACTGCTGAACTATAGTTGTAAAAGATGACTAAATCATTAGTAAGTAGTCATCTGTTTTAGTGAAGGAATTCCCACACAAGGGTTTCCTTAGGCTGACAAATCATGATTTTTTTTTCATACTCATGTACATACATATTCACATCTACTGGTAGAAATAGCTCTTCAGGCTATCCATCTAACTATGTATCATATTTCTTCCACTTTTTTTTCACATACGGCTAGTTAAATGAAACTCTTAATTACAGGACTCATTTAGGAGATTCTGCAATGCCTAATCTGCATAATGTCATCTACAAACAGAAGCATTTGAAGGCTTTTGCCAGCTGGATGAAGAAGTAGAATGAGCACTAGTTTGGGATGAGAAGGACTGGGGTTCACATCCTTGCCCTTCCTATGTGACACGAGGCAAGTATCTTTATCATATTTTTCAGTAATAATCAAAAAGTGAAGATATTTCTGTGCTTATAATTGATCAACAATAATTTATTAATCACCTACCATATATGTCAGCCACTGTGCTAGGCCATGGTTACACAAAGATAAAAATGAAAGAGTCCTTATACTTGAGAAGTTTACATTCTCTCAGCGGAGATGACCTATATTGTATATCCAAGAGAGATATAATTTGTGGGGGAATGCACTAGCAATGGAAGAAGGGGAGAAGATAGAGAAAAAATTCATATGGCACTTCAGCTGAAGGAAACAAGTCATAAGTGGCCAAGCAAAGGGAGGAGCATGTTGCAGGCATGGAGGGTGACTAATGGAAAGGGATGGATGTGTGCCTTTCACAGTATTTTTCACAATTCCTTGGTGGAACGTAGATAGGGTGGCATATTTTGCTCTTTTATAATCAATAAACAAAATGACCATTTGTATCTTATATTCTCTGAACTTTTCAATAAATTGAGTGACTGTAAAGGTGTGATCTATATGGTAATAATAGTTAATATCACTTAATGATGTGCCAGGCATTGTGCTAAGCCCTTTATAATTATTATCTCATTAACAACCCTGGAAGATAGGTGCTATTATCATCCCCATTTTAAAGCTGAGAAAACTGAGGTAAACAGAGGTTAAATGACTTGTTCAGTACCATACAGCTAAGTGTCTAAGGTTGGATTTGAATTCAGAACTTTCTTATTTCAGGCCCAGTGCTCTGTGTTCTAAGGCGCCACCTAGCTGCCTATCATATCATTTGCAGAAGCCTCTTCATTCTCATACTTTCATCAAGGATGCTCTTAATATATGTGTAGATCATTTTAAAAAATATTTAATAGAAATTATAAAAATTAAAAAGGCAAAGAGATAGATTTGTAGCTACTGACATTTTGTTTATCATGTTTTTTGGTAATGACAAAGACTGTGACTTTTCCCAAGTGTTTAGTATTATTTCTCTCTTTCAGATACTTCTGAGAATCAGTTCCTTAGTACCATCAAATCTGTAGTACAGCAAGCCTCCTTCGAGACTTTCCCACTATTTCTCTGGGCACCGCCATCCTCCCAGTCTTCCAGGCATAAGTCTAGCATCATTCTTGATTCCTCACCATCTCTTATCCCCATATTAAATTAGTTGCCAAGATCTATCAATTCCACTGTTGCAACATCTCTTAACTATTTCTTCTCTCCTTTTACGCTGCAGGCCTTTATCACCTCACACCTGGACTGCTGCAATGGCCTGATAGTCAGTTCCCCAGCCCCGGTCAGTCTCTCCCCACTCCAGTTCATCCTCCATTAAGCTGCCAAAGTAATTTTCCTAAAGCACTCATTTGGCCATGTCACACCCCCTGCCCCCCATTTAGTAAACTCCAGTGGCTCCAAGATCAAATAAAAACCCTCTCCTTTGTCATTCAAAGCCCTCCACAACCTACCCACCCCTGCCTTTCCAGTCTTCTTATGCCTTATCCCTCACTCTCATACACCTATATTCTCCTCAGTCCAGTGACACTAGCCTCCTTGCTGTTCCATGAACAAGACCATCCATCACTCAGCTCTGAGCGTTTTCTCTTGCTGTCCACCATGCTAAGAATGCTCACCCTTCTCCTCTCTGCATCCTGGCTTCCTTCAAGTCCCAGCTAAAACCCCACCTTCTATGGGAAACCCTTCTCCCCCTCCTTTAATTCTAGTGCCTTTCCTTTGTTAATTATTTAATATTGAGCCTACATGCAGCTTGTTTGTACATACTTGTTTGTCATTTCCCCCATTAGACTGTGAGTTCCTGGATGGCAAGGGCTGTTTCTTGCCTTTGTTTCCTTGCTTTTGACTGCCACATAGGAGGAGTTTTAAAAATGCTTATTGACTGACTGACAGGGCCATTTGATGAAGCAATGAGCTCTTCATTAGAAATGTTTAAGTAGAGATGAGGTGACCATCCACAGGAACATAACTCCATTTAGGGACTTCTACCATTCACAACCAATAAGCACTTATTAAGTGCTTGCTGTCTTCCAATTAGGAGGCAACTAGATAGTCCTGAGGATAGAGTGCCAGGTCTAGAGCCAAATCTAGCCTCAGATGTTTACTAGCTGTGTGACCATAAGCATGTCACTTAACTTCTCTGCTTCAGTTTTCTCTACTGTAAAATGGGGCTAATGATAGCACCTGCCTCGAAGGAATGTTGGGAAGATCAAAGAAGATAACATTTGTAAAGTGCTTAGTGTAGTACCCGGCACATAGTAGGTGCTATATAAATGCTTATTCCCTGCCCCTGCCCCTGCCAGGTTCCTTACCCTATAGCATCTGGGAAGACAAAGGCAAAAATGGAATGGTCAGTGCTCTCAAGTTTACATTCTGCTCAGGGAAACCCTAATGTCCCTTAGAATGACCTTTAATGTCCTTCCAACTCTAAGACGTCTTCAGACTCTCAGCCCCCTATATCCATCCATGAAGCCAAGATAACCAATACCATAACTACCTTTCAAACTAAAGAAATCCCAAAACACTCTGTATACTTTCTTCAATAGCTCCCCTTGACATGTGGGTGGTCACTGCTGAATAACAGGTCTCAAGCATGCCAGGTCCTCCTTAATCTGGTCTTAAACTATGAACCCAACCCCTTTCTCTCCCACTACTCTTCAACACGACCTCCTAATCCAGCCAGACTGGTGTCCTCTCTCCCTGCCAAGGAATATGTCTGACTCATTCCAGCTTCCCTATGACTTTTCTCAAAGTACCATCTCTACCTGGAATACCCTCACCCATCCTTTCACATTAGCCAAATCCTACTTAGCCTTCAAGGCATAATTGGCGTTAAATTGACTTCAAAAGTCTCCAGCCCACAGTGAATTTTCTCTCTTTTGATCTCCCATGTTCCTTATTAGCTAAACCACCCATCTGGCATACATGGCTTTGTATCCTTACTTTATATCTTTTCTCCTAAACTAGACAAGAACTCTGTATCCCCTACAATGCTATGTATTCAATGAATACCAATAAATACCAACAAGCATCTAATGAGTGCCTGCTCTGGGCTAGGCACTATTGGATGAATAAAGAAATAGCCTGACTAGTAGCAGCCCTGACTGTCTTCAAAGATGAAGTGGTGCTGTAAGATGAATCCATTTACATGGCACATGTCTGCTCTTGTAGGCATTCCAGATGCCTCTACCACATGGGAGGCATGAGAACTTGGGCAACAAAGCAAACAGAAACAACAGCAGAGCTCATTAGAAATTGTTTTTCACAACTGTATGCACTGGTTTGCAATGTGTAAAAAGCCTTTTTTCTTAAATCTCAGATTGCTGGTTTACCTGGCAATATAGGTCCACCTAACTTTTCTGTGGGGGCAGCTGGCTGATGCAATGGATAGAGTGCCAGGCCTTGAGTCAGGAAGACTCATCTTTGTGTGTTCAAATAGTGCTTCAGGCACTTACTAACTATGTGACCCTGGATAAACCACTTAACCCTGTTTGGCTCAGTTTCCTCATCTGTAAAATGAGGTGGAGAAAGAAATTGCAAACCACTCTAGTATCTTTATCAAGAAAACCCCAAAAGTGGTCATGAAGACTGAAAATGACTGAACAAACTCCTATATAAAAAATCAGATTTTGACACGTTCTCAGCAAGCTTGACTCTAATCCTCGTGTGTTTTTCATAGTTTCACAGGAGAGATCAGACAGAAATTCCTCCAGGTCATTTCTTAACTAATTGCCAAAGGACTAAAAATATGTTGCTTTCTCACTCACTAATCCCTAATCCTTAACCAGCTTCTTTAGCTACAGCCCGAAGAGAAACTGCTCTCTTGATGATAGCCCTTAGTATGACATAAGCTCCTTAAGACCAAATCCAGTCTCAGATACTAGCTGTGTGACCCTGGACAAGTCACTTGAATCTGTTTACCTCAGTTTCTTCATCTGTAAAATGAGATGGAGAAGGAAATGGCAAACCACTCCAGTATCTTAAGCAAGAAAACCCCAAATGGAGTTATGAAAAGTCAAACATGACTGGAATGACTAAACAACAAATTGTAAAACTGAAAATACTATGAAAGGTTTTTGTTTTTATTTTTCTGGCTGAAAAATAACCTTTTCCTTATTTCCTGGTTTGAAAATGGGATAGGTCAGGGCAAAAAGATATAATGTCCCAGCTGGATGGGTCATTCATCTTGCTTCCCTGGGACTGCTCCTCTCCACAGCCCAACACCTTCCTGCCAAGGCTAAGGGTGTCTCAGTCCCTTAGTCCCTTAACAGCCCAGCTTGTTCTTTTTTTTCTCCCCTGTTCTTTTGGAGGGCAATTAGGGTCAAGTGACTTGCCCAAGGTCACACAGCTAGTTTTTTTGTATTAAGTGTCTGAGGCCAGATTTGATCTCAGGTCTTCCTGATTCCAGGGCTGGTGCTCTATTCACTGCACCACCTAGCTGCCTCCCCTTCCCCTACTCCCCCCACGCCCTCCAGTTTGTTCTTTAAAGACCTCCAAAAGCATGGCTTTTCCTAATCACTCTATGGTCAATCAAATTTGATTGTGAACTTCTTCATATCTCCTAAAGGACCAAAAAGTGTAAACACTTCTAACATTTCCTTTATAAGTTATAAATGCGACAATCCCAGTGTTTGAAGGCTTTCCAGTTCACTAATGGATCCTCTTGTGGCATCTGGGTTGTGTTACTCGAAATCACGGCTAGCCTCCTTATATCATCTTCAAAAACATCCTAATTTCTTTAATCATACTGTATAGATTTTGCTATCTGTGAATTTATCAGAACTATATTGAAATTATTTACATATTCAACTCTTGGGACTAATAAGTTTCTTTCTCTTGGGTATAATGAGTATGATAAAGGCCAGCCTGGAAAGGGTTCTTAGATTATGATGCATGATAATTGAACCTGTCACATAATAAAATCTCTAGTGCCTGGGATTAGATTAATATCAAATCTGTTACTTATTCTATGTCAGCAACAATATAAGAGAAGAAATTACTACATGTTAAAAAACATAGATTATGGACAACAATACTGTAAAAAGAAAGGAGACCAAGTCATCTAAGATGCTATAAATCGAAGGAGGGATGCGAATGGATAGAAATGACTTGTAGCTTTATTTTCTATCCTTGTTATTTTAATAAAATTTAGGAGAGAACATTGATAAAATTTGCTTACAATAATTTAACATCCAGTAGTATTCTTGGCTATGTTGATCCAAAGTCAGAAAACTAGGAGTCTCTTAGATTTTATTCCTAATGAACTTTGGCCAGCCATATGGTTCTTAATAAGCACCATATAGTACATATTAAATACATATAAGTACATACCAGTACTCTTACTTTATTTCCCATGTACAAAATGACAGGAGAATATGGTTTGGATATTTCTTCAAACAGCTTCCCAGAGGCAGAAGGGTCAGACAGATAAAGAGAGCCACACACTAGGGCATTGGTCAACCCTTGGTCTCATCCTAGGGGA
Organism: Gymnobelideus leadbeateri; assembly: GCA_011680675.1. NCBI lineage: Eukaryota > Metazoa > Chordata > Mammalia > Diprotodontia > Petauridae > Gymnobelideus > Gymnobelideus leadbeateri. The sequence goes on along the minus strand of WOXC01009709.1, from coordinate 117,534 downwards.
AATTTTGTTTATTAAAATAGTATTTAAAACTGTGATTCCCAAACTGTTTGGATAAGATCCCCAAGAGATTCACAGGGTTATTGTAATGCATTCATCTATTTATATGCACACCAAGTGTTGTCATTTTCACTTTTTTTAAAGCTATGGCTAATTATATGATGTAATAAAGTGGATTTTGTGTGGAAGTTTTTAAAATATTGGCATTTCTCTCTTTTTTCTGGTCTGTAAGAATATGTGACTTTTTTCTTTTATTAAGATACCCTAGAAGTTGTTCATCCTTGAAATTTATGAGGCACCTAATTTGCTTTCCCACATATACATTATTGAAGGCATAGTTATTTTTTGTCATTGTGTATTTCTCAATCAACAACCACCAACAGTATAACTGCTGTCACGTGAAAGCCTGAAAGATTTCCTGAAGATAAAAAGATTCCCTTGGACACGAAAAGATTGGAAACTGCTGACTTAAATCTTTATAGCAGTGTGATCACAAAAAGGGAGTAGAACAGTAACAGCAACATTGTGCAATGACTAGCTTTGACAGACTTAGCTCTTCTCAGCAATACAAGAATCTAAGACAACCACAAAAGACTCAGGATGGAAAATGCCAACCATATCCAGAGAAAGAACTATGGAGCCTGAATGCAGATCAAAGGAGACTATTTGCTCTTTCTATCTTTTTCTTTTTTGTTTCTTCTTTCTTATGGTTCTTCCCATTGGTTCTAATTCTTCTTTTCAACATGACTAATGTGAAAACAGGTTTAAATATGGATGTATATGTAGAGCCTATATCAGATTGCATGCCACCTAGGGGTGGGAGGAGGGGAGGAAGAGGGAGAAAGTTTGGAACTCAAAATCTTATGGAAGTGAATGTTGAAAACTAAAAATTAGTGAATTTTTTTTAAAAGAAAGGGAGTAGAAGGGGAGGGCTAGAGCTAGATTCTAGGTACAAATACTACTAATAATATTTCATATATAAACATATTAAAAACTATAACCACATTTATAATTTTAATGTCCCATGTGAGGAGAGAAAAGGTACAGCTGGAAATCAAAATGAAAATCCATGATGATGGGTAAAAGGGTAGTATTAAAGGGTATATTAAGGGCTGGATTAATATCATGGTTGTTTGTTACATTAGTCAATGAAGTGCCTTTCAATCAATCAATCGAGAATTTATTAACCTCTCATCATGGACTAGGTACTATTCTAGGTGTAGGGGATACAAATGCAAAAAAATACTTACTGTGCAGTGAGGTAGCCCTCCAAGTAGCCAGCTACAAACATGACAAGCTCATTGGACAAGGAATTAGCACCATAACCAGCTCTTATCTCCAATGTCCCCCAGCCTGTAGTTTGGATAGTGTCATTATAAAAACCATATGCATCTCCAGCTGGGTCTAAATAATTTTTTACTTCTACTGACAAAGTAGAGGAGTTCCAATATACAGTTGCATAATGGATTTCTGAAGGAAAAAGAAGAAAAAAATATATAATCATTTAAAAAATCTTTTCTGTTACCTGTACCCAACCATAGAGTATTATGTACTTTAAGGTACTAAAAGTGCCAGCTATTCATTAACTCTGGAAGACTCACTGTAACATGCTAGAGTTAAGCCACATTTGCACATCCAGACTGTCAAGGTTGGGAAGTATGCCTATCTTCTCTTGTTCGAGGGAGGCCAGAGTCCAGATCAAGTGTGATCAAGGAAAAATTAAGGAGCGTTGTTAGAGGTCAGACACACTACTGCTCAAATCCCATTAAAAGGGATCATAGGAACTTCTGACTTTGATGTTGATATCAACCTCTGTTATTACCCACTTGTGGCATTATAATTACTTCACAGGAGGTATCTGTAGAACCTATATTTGATTACATGCCACTATGGGGGGGAGGGGGAGAAAATCTGAAACTTAAGAGATTGTGGAACTGAATGTTGTAAACTAAAAGTAAATGAAAAGACATCAATTATTAAAAAAAGAAAAAATTTAAAAATAATTACTTCACAGGATTTCCACCTTGGCAACTATCTTTCCCAGCCTTCCATTGCCATTCATTGCCCTGGTCTTATCTCATAATTTTTGGTTTTTTTACATACTGGGGATGTCTTGTCAAGATGATTGTGGGAACAGGTGGTAGATTACCTGAAGTTCATATCAGAATGAATAATGATCCATACATCCAATGAGAAACTGTAGCAAGTGACTTCTTCTACCCAAGAATGACACAAAATCAATCAGAAACCTGTGGCCAACAGAAATGAGATTCCTCCAACAAGGCTAACACGGGTGGTGGGTATCTTTCTAGTATGGTCAGAGTCATGACATCTGTAGCCTGCTGGACTCTGCATCTGGAGGTAGAGAGGTGAGCTCTAAAAAAGCTGAAGAGTGATCAGGGGCTTCTGAAGTCAGAGAGAAGTAGTAGCAAGCAGTGACTAAGTGAGGTCCTTCGATGTTCAGACCAGGAAACCCTGGGCCCATGAGTTCTGAGGTCCCTAACATTTTGTCCTAAGATGCTAGAGAGGGCCCTGAAAACACAGCTCCCTTAACCTCCAGAGGTGGTGTTCAGTACAAGAACCTAAGTGATCCAAGGGGAGACCATCCAACCAAAAGGGCAGCAGGGGGTAAATCTTGCTCATGAAATAAAACCCCAATTCAAGAACTAAAACTAGAGATGAGTAAATCAAAGACATCACTAACCAGTATCAAAAATTATTTTAATTGAAGAGATTGTGAAAAAGAAGAGGCAAGTAGCTGTAACCAACTGCAAATAGAGGATTTTTAAAAAATTGATTTTTAAAAGAACTACGTGTACACCTAGAATAAATCAAGCAAGAGAAAAAAAAGGAAATACTCTATAGGAAAGAATTGGAAGAAGAATAAATAGCTTGGAAGAAAAAGTGCAAAACCTAACCAAGAAATGGACCCTCTGAAGACCAAAACAATGTTCTACTGAGACCAACCAAAAATTAATGACTCCATAAGACAGCAAGAAACAATAGAACAAAATCAAAAGAAATGAGGCAAAAGAGGGATGATGAGATAGTGTGATGTGTGGTGAGCGAGAAGCGATCTTCCACCCTTCCTGACTCCTTTGACAGTCTAGTGAAGCCAATGAATCCCCTCTCAAGATAATGTGTTCAAATGCATAAATACAATTGATAGGTTATAAAGAGTGACCACAACACATCTCTCCCCTTTAACGTTTGGTTCTTTAGATTTATAGTAATTAGGTGAATCACACTGACTCCATCTTGTGACTCAATTCTGGAGCTGGCTCAGTTCCCTTTTTTATTCAATTATGGGTCTAGTCCAATTTCAGTCTTATGAGAAAACTTTATTCAATGGGATTTGGGGAAAAAAATTGTTTGAACATAGACCTGCATGGCTAAGAAGCTTGATCACCTCACCCTGCTGCTTAGAGACCCTTCACTAAGGACTTAGGTTATGCTGACCAGCAACCCAGTCATACCTGAAGACTGATACAAGGAATTTTCTTAGAATTATATATTTCAAGCAACCCATCTGTCTTATATGAAAACTGACCCTGTGCTTGTCAATCAGTTTTTGTTTCCATGTTGCTTTGACCTAATATAGTCACTTGGGGTGAGTGGAACTCCTCTTTTTCTGATTTCTCCCATGTTGGAAAGTCCCTAATCTTTTTTCCAATTAGAAATCAGATTATCTAATTTTGTATCCTAGTCAATTGGGTTTTTTTAATTAATTGGTTTTATTTGATCAATTATTTTTAATGCATTAAAATTTTTCTCCCCCTGTATTTGGGTTTTAGTGTCAAAGCTGAGGAAGGCCTGGTCCTGCATTGTTTAATAAATTTATATACCTGGAAGCTCGAACCTTTGTTTTCTCAATCATCTCATCTTTCATCTGCCACAATGGGAAGGAAGAGATTTAGCTTAACTGTTAATAGATATTGGATATTGCCACTGCTGTAGATAAACTTTTTCATATATAGTGGTAGTTGAAAAAGAACTTGATTTAAATATGTACTGTTGATATATGTATTTTTTGAGGGGGGAAGGCAAGGAAATTGGGGTTAAGTGACTTGCCCAAGGTCACAGTGCCAGTTAAGCGTCAAGTGTCCAAGGTTAGATTTGAACTCAGGTCTCCTGACTCCAAGACCAGTGCTCTATTCACTGCACCACCTAGCTGCCCCCATATATGTATATAAAGAAGCACAACTTTCATGTCAGATCTGAACAGTTTTTGAGAGAAAATTATTTGTGCTGTAAGATTGATGCCTTGCTTGTGTAGGAAAAGCATAATGTTATATAAAAAGAAAAGGATCATTTGTTAAAAACAAGAGAAATATGAATGTAAAAAAAACAATTTCAAGGGTACCAGAGAGTTGGAGGACCTATTTAAAAATGTGTTTTAAATTTTATTTTCTCAATTAATGTAAACAAAAAATTTTAATATTCATTTTTAAAAGAGATTTCAAGGCCCTCTCTCCCTTCTCCTCTCCTTGAGAAGGCAAATTTGATATTGATTATACATGTGCAGTTATGCAAAACATTTCCATATTAGCCATGTTGCAAAAGAAAACACAGACCCAAGAATAATAAAGTAAAAAACTCTTCTTCAATATGCATCCCGACTCCATCAGTTCCTTCTCTGAAGGTGGATAGCATTTTTCATCTTAAGTCCTTTGGAACTGGATGACCCTTGTTTAAGTCTTCTTGTTTAAGCCTGCTAAGGCAGGCATTGGGTAAATTCTTGTTGAGTTGAATTGGACTTCTATCATCCCTGGCACATCTTACCATGCCTGTTGAACTTTTCCTTCGTCTGAATGATGTAATTTGTAGCCTAATTGTTCGGGATTTACTTCAATTATATTTAATTCAAGAAATAATTTATCAAGTACCTACTATGTGTAAAGTACTGTGCAAGACACCAGCACTACAAAAACCAAAAGTCAATAATTCTTGGCCTCAGGAAGTTTACATTTTCCTCCTTGGGTTCAAGACATTTTTCCTCCTTGCTCTTCTATGACTTGATATCTTTCTGCTTTACCTGGGAAGACCTTCAGTCAATTAATATGTGTGGTGCTTCCTGATGTTGTTACCTCCTTATCTTAACTCCTACTCCCAGCACTGAAATGTTCTCTTCCTCCCCCTTAGTATACAGTCTGGCAACAAATACTTGTGGCCTTGTTGCCCTCTGCTTCGTAGAGTCTATACTTTCTCCAAAGTATAGATTAACAATACCATGACGGAACATTGGACTGGAATCCATAAGACCTAAGACAGAATCTTGCCTCTCCCACTTTCTGCCTGTGTGACCTGTGTGTCACTTAATTTCTCTGGGCCTTAGTTTTCTAATCTGCAAAATGAAGACTTCAGACCACCTGGTATCCAAGGACATTCCAGCTCTAAATCTAGAATCCTATGATTACAAGAAGCCTTTCCTGGTCTCCCCAGTTCTGAGTGCATCTTCATCTCTACCTTTCCCAAATTATTTTGTATTTGCTTTGTCTGGATATAGTTTGCTCTATGTGTGTGTGTGTGTGTGTGTGTGTGTGTGTGTGTGTGTGTGTGTGTGTGTGTGTGTGTGTGTGTGTGTCTACATCTGTGTTTTCCTACAGTAGAATGTAAACTCCTTGAAAGGAGGGACAGTTTCATTTAGGTGTTTTTGTCACCAACATCAAAAATTATCCCCAGCACATAGTAGACACTCAATGAATGCTTGTTGGATGGAATTAAATGTCTTGCCAAACTTAGAATTTTGACTTTTTGTTTCATCCTTAGCAGCCTCATTGAATCATTTATGGACAAGCTAGATTACATTTGGGAACAGATGCATACCTGGGCTAGACCTTGGTTTTAAATACCCAGACACCCAAAGTATTATTGAATTTGTAAGAGAACTCTCATCTCTCATCTGAGTTACACAGCTCAGGATAGGAAAGTGTCTCTTGATTGGTTTGCTTGAGCCAAGCTTCCTAAGGAATGTGGGTTTCAGCATTTTCCTGGGAATGCTGTGTATGTGAGCCTATGGTTTGTATAGGTTTTAATCCTTTAGACTAAAATGCCCTTAGAATTATTATTTCAAATTGTTCCATACTTTAATAGGTTAAGTAAATTCTTGTTTTGCAGTATGACATAGAAGCAACTTAAGATGGGTAAGGCAACTTTTCTAGGAGCGTTTTTAAAAATAAAATTTCCAACAGACTTCAAAATGTAAATAGTTTTTCCATGAGGAACCTGAAGTACTTGATTCAAAGGAGACCAAATAAAATACAAAAAAAAAAAAATACCAACCCCAAAACTCAGCCCCACCCCCAAACCAAAATATGGAATAAAAACAGAATTGAAATAGAGAAACTATTTTTTAAAGCAGAACCATGGGAAATATAGTTCTCTTTATCATCTCAGAGGAAGTTCATATGTTTTACAAACTAGAAATTATAAAAGTAAATCATTGTGAAAGAAATTTAAAATCATTACTGCATCAGCTCAAGTTCTAATGAAGGATATTTGTCTTTGATTCTGATTTGAGCTGTCCAAGAAGAGATTGCAACAGAGGAGCACAAGGATACAAGTAATTATTGAGTAAATTTGACCTAATTGCCCAAGCAAGAAAAAGCAGAAGAATGCCTCTTCTCCAGACTATGGCATGTATTTGGTAGGAAGAACTACAGAGTTTGTCTATCAATACATATATTTTAGGGGTTGAAAAGCAATGATAAACTGGGGCCAGAATGAACAAGAGGAAGAAGAAGGCTGGATTTATCTTTGGGAAATTGCACTGTTGTATAACCTCAACCTTCAGCCTGAAACAAAAGCCTATTAAAAATATTCTTTTTCTTTTCTTTTTATTTAGCATACCAAGTTGATGCCTTCTGTTTTTATCTCACACTCATTTCTGAATATGTCCCTTTCCCCTCCTGTACCCAACACTGAAAAAGAGAGGAAAAAAGCAGTTCAGCAAAACCAGATGATATATTGACAGTATTTGAAATATTTCACACCCATAGTCCCCAACCACGGAGGGAGAGAGGTACTTTTCTCCAGGGTTAAATTTGGTGATTATAATCAACATTCCAGTTTCATTATATTTTCTTTCTTTGCCCTCTCCTTTCTATGCGGCCTGTTCTCCAGTCTCTTTCAGTTATAGACTTGTAATTGAAAGTTTCACCACTGTGACCCACGGCTCTGATTGGTGACTATTCACCTGATTTGCCATTACTGTTGTTCAGTCACATCCAACTCTTTGTGACTCCATTTGACATCTTCTTGGCAAAGATACTGGAGTGGTTTGCCATTTCCTTCTCTAATGGATTAAGGCAAACAGATTATGTGACTTGTCCAAGGTCACACACCTAGATGAAGAACTGGGGGTCACCCAGCTAGTAAGCATCTGAGGCTAGATTTGAACTCAGGAAGAGTATCTATCCATTGGGCCACCCAACTGTATTACAAGATTATCCAAGGTGACTTTTACTTTGAGTACAAATGCTCCAATAGTTGCTTCCAGGAAAAATCCCAGCCAGGACACATTTGGTGGGGAGAGGTAGTTTATTTTACACATAATGCCTCACACTCTTGCTCTAGACATCAAGAAAAAAAATTTTTTTTTAAAATTTGGTACTTATTAAGCTCAAATTTCAGTACCCTTGCTGAGAAAGGGCTCCCAAGGGTTTCTTACCACAGAAGTAGATCCTTAACTTGAAAGCATCTAGATCACCCTGAGCCTCCTCAGGAATCTTGGAACTTTACAAAAGACTGCTTTTCCACTTCATAGTAAAAACACTGTATTTAAACATGTTGTTCAGTCATTTCAGACTTTTTGTGAACCCATCTGGGTTTTTCTTTGACAAAGATACTGGACTGGTTTTCCTTGTCCTTCTCCAGTTCAATTTATAGATGAGAAACTGAGGCAAACAGGTTAAGTGATTTGCCCAGGGTCACACAGCTAACAAGTGTCTGAGGCTGGATTTGAACTCAAGGTCTTCCTGACTTCGGTCCTGGTGCACTATCCACTGTGCCATGTAGCTGCCCATTTAAACATGGAGTTGGTATAAAAATACTTAGTCCCAGTCCCCTGGCCCATCTGCCTAGGAGTTAGCTTTTGTGTTGCCAATATTGCCACTGGAAAAACAGTTGTGCCCTGAGGCATACCTTCAGAATCAGTTGGAATATCCACACACCTGACTTATTCTTCCTGTCAAAAATGCCAGCCCCATTCTCTCCACTGTTCGAACCCTTACCTGGCATTAAAGGCCCAACTCACTCTCCCAACATGTCAACTTTTTGTTTACTCACTACTCATCCTAGGGAAAATAAAAAGCACACTATGCTCCTTCTAGTTCTCCCCCGTTTCCCAAAACTTTACATACAATGAAAACTTGGTCCTGGAAAATTCATGGGTTCTATCCAACCACTATCTCCCAGAAGAACAGCAGCATAGAAAGGAGAGGAGAGGTGAGGGGACAAATAATAGTTAGTCCTCCCCTTCCACTTCCCCCTCATACTTCATACAATCTTCCACTGGTAATACCAGCAGCATAAAAGCTATTTTCATTTCTGGGACAATCTCCACCTTCTCTTGGCATACCTACTTCCAAAGTCATCTTGGCAGTACCTAAAGGCAGGACTGAAAATCAAATAGCATACAGAGACATATCAGTGGAAGAGCTGGACAGATGATCTCAGATTAAGGAACATGAGTCTGGTTTCTGACACATTACTGGTTGAATGACCTTGGACAAGACATAACTTCTCTGAGTCTTCTAGGATAAAAAAAAAAAAACAAACAAACCAAAAAACAAAACAAAACAAAACTGCAGAGTGGTGGCTGATATGCATGGGAGTGGGGTGGGGAAGTTTCCCTAGAAGGGAGTTCCCTGCACCTGTGAAATCAGAAGTCATCTTTTCCCCTAATCTGCACTTTCCCCACCCCCAAATGAATCTGAAAAGTACGCTAAGCCGATTTATTTATTCATTTGTCTGTTTATTAGCTGGAGGAAGGTGTGGGTGTTTCACTCCTGTACACTAAAGGCAGAGGATAGGGTCTGGACCAGAGATTTCTTTGGTGGGAGGAGACCAGTTGAAATGAACACGCCTGAAGTTGATAAAAGGGGAACTAACATCTCTTGGAGACATGGTGTAATAAGGCTCAAGACACAAAAGTCGCCCCCCACCCCCAAATTAAAATGAAAACATCTTCCCAGCACTCCACCCCATTCTTGCGCAAAGTTAGCACCGAAATTAGATTATGAAATAAATCAAAAAGAACCCGCCCCAAAGTCTTCCACCTCCCCAAAGTGGTTCGTCGCTTTTGATTTTTTTCCGTTGGGAACTGGGACTACAAACGCTTCAAATACGTTGGGGGGCGGGTGGGAGATGAGGGGGAGGTGTGTTTAAGCTCCAACGCTTTTAGCAGAACAGCCTGCCGGGTCGCCAGAAAAAGTCGATTCCGATTCCGCACAAACTGGTTTTCTCTATTGGCTAATGTGGCGAAGCTCTTCAGATGCCCTTGGAGGCTGTGCAGCCAACTCCAAAGCACAGGCTAAGCAAGGTTTCGATCAGGGAAACTTGGCACCTTACTAAGTACCGGGACTTCTGGCCAAACTTTTCAGGCTACTAGAAACACAGAGCTTGGTATAAAAAAAGGGCCGGGTTAGGAGAATGGGACAACTGAAGGTGCCCCTTGGGAAGGAGAACTCAGTTTCTCCGCAGAAAGAAACCCGTTTCTTGGCATTCACCCAAAGCAACAAGAGCTAGAAATAAACTTTGTGCCACTGGTTGCAGCCTGGCCCCGAGGCGCGGAGTTGGGCGTGCGCAACATGGAGCTCCGAGAGCCCAGGGTTGGAGCAACCCGCTGTTCTCCCCCGGCCCCAGAGCCTTCCATAGCATGGGAGAGAACCAGGAGCCGCTGCTGGGGCACGGGACAGCCACCTTACGCCCGGGCCAGAAGAAGAAAAAGTGCTGCTCTCTTTTTTCCAGGCTTTCTCCCACCTCACACAGCCCCCTCAGCCCGCCCCCGCGCACCCGCGTTCTCACCTGCTCGGGTCACTGGAGCGGAGAAAGTTAGCAGCAGCAGCGCCTGCAGCGGCCACAGCTGGAACCGCCCGGAGCAGCCGAAGCCAGTCATTGCTGCGTCGGGGCTGGCTCCTCTTTGCCTCTGCTTTGTATGTCTCCGGTGCCTCCCTCTGTGGCAACAGTTTGAGGAGTTCCCTTTCAGCTCCTCCCTGGCTCTCCTCTGTTAATTAACCCTCTCTCTAAGGGGAGGGGTCCTGACGTGGCCCCTAAAACAGACCACTCCCTGGCCTGGCCCGCGTCTTAGGAGGGCGCATTCATTTCTGACCTCCTTGACCTGACCCAGATGAGGACCGGGAGTGGAGAAGGAAGTTACCCACTGCACCACTGTGGTTTTACGGATGCTGTGCTCCGAAACACAGGGGGGAGGAGGAGAGAGAAAGGGAACTCGAGATTTCAGTCAATCGACAAGCATTTATTAGGTTCCTGGACACCAAATCCAAACCCTAGGGTGTCCCACTGCCCCGAGGAAGCAGGGCAAAGGGTAGAGGGACAGGGAAATATAAGGGACACTGAGAAATCGGAACAATCATTGATTTGCTGCCCCACAGGATTATTCCTAAGTCGTTTAGCGTAAGTATCTTGTCCTACTCTTGTTTTTAAAACTTTCTGAAAAACATCATAATAATAGCTAACATTTATACTGGGCTGTGCTAAGAACTTTACAATTGTGTAAAATCCTCACAACAACCCTGGGAGTTAGGTGCCATTATTACCCTCATACAGATAAGGAAACTGAGGCAAACAGGTTAAATGACTTGCCCAGGGTTGCAAAGTTAAATATCTGAAGCAGAATTTGAACTCTGTTTAGCTGTATACATGAGCTCTACCCCCCAAATTTATTCTATAATTTAACACTCTTCACTACTATGGTGTCTAATCAGAACCTAGCTTCTCTAGTCATGCTTTTATGAGAAAAGTATCTATGTGTACCTATATATATGTACTTACATTAGCATTCATATGATACTTTACATATATTATATCTCATTCAATCCTCACAACAAACCTGTGAGGTAGGTGCTATTATTACAGCAAATGAGAGATTTTATGAATGAGAAAACAGAGACTGAGAGAGGCTAAGTGATTTTCCTGGGGTTACACAGAGATTATAATTGACTGAGGCAAGATTTGAATTCATGACTTTCTGACCCCAAATTCAGCACCTGTCTCCATTGCTCTCTCTCTCTCTCTCTCTCTCTCTCTCTCTGTCTATATATATAATATATATACACACACATATATACACATATACATATACATATATACACATACACACATATGTATGTATGTGTATATTTATACACACAAATATAAGTATATGTGTGTATCTGTGTATATACATATATGTACATATCTATTTCCCCTTTTGCAGAACTAAGTTCAAATTTTCGCTCTTAATAGATATACTATTTGTATGACCCTGGTCAAGTCCCTGACCTCTTAGTCCTCTAGTTCAACTCTGAGACTATAAATTGGAGAGAAAGTGCAGACCTTCGTTGGCAGAGGGAGTTTCCTCCTCTGGAAAATGTCTATATTAATGAAATCATGGAACCAGTCCCAATCCCTCTCCCTTTTTTTTTACAATGACTGAAGTCCTCCTCCTTAGATCCTTTATAAAGGATCATGACTTTACAGCTGGAAGTATCAAAGGATTAAAAATCACAGCAACAAAAAGTGTTGTTATAGATTAAATTAAGGGAGTTTATGGGTGCCTCTTTTTTAGAAAAGGCCTTAGTGGTCATCGAAACCCCCTCACTTTATAGGAACAGGTTTGCCCAATGACAGACAGTAAGTCAATACACATTTATTAAGCATTTCTTAAGCACCTACTATGTTCCAGACATTGTGCTAAGCACTGATAATACACAGAGAAGCAAAAGATAGTTCCTAACTCTTGAGGAGCTCATAGTCTATTGGAAGTAAGACAAATAAAATTTGACCTTGGATTCTCTGATCCCCAAACCAGTACTCTTATCACTGTATCTAGGACATCTAGGGCATCTAGGGGTCCAAGCTACATTCCTGAGCAGGGTGACGCCTTGGGAGAAGTGTTTCTTGCTCAGCCTCCACCTTCTTTCTTAGCCCCCCCCCCCTTCTGTCTTATCTCCTCCTTGACCTAGGAGCCCACTAATCTTCTGTTTTGAATTCTGTTTGGGCTGGGAGGAAAGTGATTTCATCTACTCATTCACCTAAATTCTAGGTATGTAATCTAATTTTTAAAAGACATTGGAGAAACAAAAGTAATGCTTAACACAAAGCAATAAATTCCCAGCATAACTCTTGGGAAAATTTTCAGACCAAATGTATACTTCCACGATGAAAGTGGGAGGACTTTCTTTTACTGAAGTCAGGAGTCTGAGGGTGGTAGAGTTTGAGTGGTGAAAGAAAAAAGAAACTGGGAGCATTAGAGTAAGCCTGCCCTGAATGCTCAGGTATGCACCCCTCTCCCAACAAGAAACTAAGGGGATTACTTAGTCACCCTGTTTTAAGCCCTGCTCTCATCTGCCTATACTGACCACTCTACTTTTTGGATCCAGCTTCCCTGATCCAGAGGCAGAGATAGCAGCTGCATTCTATAAACCAGGAAGTGGTGGTGGTTGGAGGGAAAAAAATGAAGGTAAAGCCATCCAGAGTGGTGTATCATTAAGAAGACCCTGGAAAGAAGATGGGTCTGGGTCTAATCTAGGAGCTACTTAAGCAGGGAGGTTGCTGAGACAGTTACATCCTGACTGGGTGGCTTTTGAACATTCAAGGAAAAGTTGATAGTAATCATAAACTTTTCACCTTGTTAACACATTGTCATCCTATAAAGGAAAGTAAACAGTATTTCTATAAAGTGTCCTACCCTCCCATCCGAATGTACCAAACATGCAGATGGAGACATTCTTGTGTTTCATAAAACAAGAATTACATTTTAAACATTCTCTCTGAGCATTGCCCCCAACTGGATGCCCTTTAGCATTGGCTACATACCTGAATAGGAGGTAAGCATCCATCTTCCATAACTGTGCCTTTCCACAGGCTATCCTGGAAAGCTAACCTATACCTGGAATGATTGCCTTTCACACCCAGGTTTTCTTCAAAACTCTGCTCATGCTCCACCTTATACATGAGACTTTTCTAATCCCCTACCCCCATCCCACTATTAGTGTCTTGCTTATTTTGTATGAAGTCATGTAAATTTATTTTGTATGCATTTTAAGTGTATGTATTATACATAAACTGTACCTATAGATTGTCAACTCCTTGAGGACTAGACTCAGTTTTGTCTTTGAATCCTCAGAGATTGGCACATGGTAGATTCTTAACAAATGCTTGTGGATTGATTGATCTCTTAAGGTCCTGCCGGAAAAGACTAGACTGCACAGACTATTTTCCCCAGACTTCTTTCCTACAGCACAATGAGAACACTAAATTAAAAATAAATTGGAAACCACCATTTTAAAAATAGCTAACACTTTCTGTAGTCCAGAGCTATCTACTGATATGTGACTGCCTTGAGAGCTTTTCCTTTAGATTATAAAATTAACTTGCATAGTATAGGGTGAGCTGAATGAATTTGATAATTATAAAATGGTAACCATAAATCTTGAGCTAAAGAAGGTTCATAAATAAGAAAGCAGGTAGCTAGCCCTTTGAAGACACAGTATCAAAAATTTAGAACCAAAAGGCCATCTAGTACTGGATCTATCCTTTTAAAGATCAGGAAACTGGATCCCAGAGAGATGGTAACCAAAGTCAAAAAGTTGACTGAGGCAGGATAGGACCCCAGGTCCTCTGACATAAACAATTTGGATTAACACAAACTTGAGCAGGACACCCTTCTGCAACATCCATGACAAAGGGAATATCTGCAGTAATATGTCCTGAGTCCCTCCATTCCACTTTGGGACAGCTAGGAAGTAGTTCCTTATAAAGAACTAAAATCTGCCTTTCTTTTTTTTGGAGGGGGGAGGTGAGGCTATTGGAGTTAAGTGACTTGCCGAAGGCCACACAGCTAGTAAATGTCAAGTTGTCTGAGGCCATATTTGAACTCAGGTCCTTCTGACTCCAGGGTCAGTGCTCTATTCACTGCACCACCTAGCTACCCCTAAAATCTGCCTTTCTACAGCTTCTACTATATTACTCCTAATTATGATCTTTGGGTTCAAGAAGAACAAGTTTAAACCACCTAATGACAGCTCTCCAAATAGGTGAGCAGTCATTATATCTCCATTGAGTCTTCCTTTGTCCAGACTTAATAGCCCCTGTGCCTTGGCCCAATTCCTGCATGGCATGGTTTCCAGGCTTCTAGATAATATAGCCACCCTCCTCTGGACCTGATGCTTATAATGGGGAAGATGTGGGGCACAAAGTTGGAAAGGAAAATAACATATGGGAGGTGTATGTGGTTACCTGAAGGGTACATTGAAAAAGGTCAGAAGAGGTGGAGGTTAAGGTGCCTTTGAGGTTTCTGGAATTTCTTTGCTACCCCCTCATGATCCCTTGGGCAAGTCACATAACTTTGGTCTTCAAATTCCCCATCTGTAAAATGAGGAGTTTGGATTTGACAATTCCTAATGGGTCCTTCCAGTTCTTGACCTATGATCCTGACTCCTTTCTTTGAAGGTCTATGGTCTTCCTCTGTGTTATATTAAAGAACAGTTTAATGAGCAGCACTAGAATAAAACAATTAGAGAATAGATGTTCAAAATCCTACTTCTTTTACTCACTCTTAGAGATGTTACTATTCTTTAACTTCTTTAATCTGTATCGGGAAACTAAACAATAAACCCAAGAACTTTGACCTTCAAAGAAGACAAAACAGAAATGTATTATAAACCCTTAACAATGGTTGGTTCCTTTTTTTTTTTTCAACAAAAGGAGATTGGGAGGCAAAACCTTTGGATACTAATTTCTCCTTAGAGAAACACTAAAAAAAAATACTCATAGCATTTTATTCTAAAAGAACCAAAACAAAAATCTGAATAGCTTTCAGAATATCTCTCTGGAAAGTATTGGACCCATTTTTATGATGCCAGAAAACTCATTAGGTCAGTGGAGATGGAGCTTCAAAATGGTCCATTGGACTACGAAATCCAAATCAGGTTAGCCTATCAAATAAATCTTTTTTTTCCTCTCATCTGCTTAAAAAACAAAACAAAACAAAACAAAATGGTAATTCCTTATTACCTGCTCTCTAGTCCAGTTTTCAAAGGCCTTCATTATCTAATCCCATCTATACAAACTTATTTCCCATCACTTTTCAAAAGGCCACTGCTCCATTCACTGTTCTCCGAGGAACACCTTGACTATTCCTACAGTCATCCCATTCTCTCAGCCCTCCCCACTCCTCTTTACCTATCCATATCATACTTCAAGACTCAGTTCAAGTCCCTACCCAGCCTCTCTTATATACATTGATCGTTGCCTTCTGTGTACTCATAGAATCATAGAACTGAAGAATCATAGAATGTTTGAGCTGGAAGAGATTGTGGGTTTCTCCCAAGGTTCCATCCTGGACCTTCTTCTCTCTCTACATCCTCTTCCTTGGTGATTTTATCTGCCCTTCTATATAACAGATAATTGAATGTAGGTTGACATTCTGTTCTAACTTTATCTGTTTAGTTTGTATCATTGTTCTTCAGGTATCAGGAACATCATAATATAATATCTAATGATAAAAGAGGCTTGATTCACACTGGTCTGGTAGCTCAGGTTGAGATAGGAGTGAAATGAGACACTTGTAACCTGTTAACACAAGGAGTTTTACTTAGCCATAATAGGGGAAGGCTGTTCAGAGCGAATAAAAGATAGTCAGCAAGGATATGGTATTGATTCAGGTGGGTGAAGCTTCCCTGACTGTATTGTTAATGGTGGTCTGTGGTCTGAGCCTGAGAGAGCAGCCAGGTTATTACCATGCCCTTGTACTTAGGACACCAGGAAGCTATATCAATGTCCTGGGTCTTTGGTTCCCTGATGTTGAGGTTTAAACCCAGGGATGCCAAAAACTGTTGAGGTGGGGGGCTTTGCCCACCCCAAAACTGTTGTGGTTTCATGATGTGTTGTGTCAGATTACCTCTAAATCCAAATATAGGCATTTATTGGGATTGACACCTCTCATGAAGTGGGCTAAATTCCAAGAGTAACCAGCAACTTTAGAGAAAGCAAAATAGATTTTTATGGGGTAAAGATGCAATTACACAACAGAAATTTACATAGAATAGAGGATATCATTAATATTAAAAAGGCAGGAGGAGTTTGTTAAGGGATTAGGTAATGGAGGAGGGGTCCCATCTACGGTTTGGTGGTTAAACATTCTGGTCAACGGGGGTGGCTAGGTGGCACAGTGAATAAGAGCCCCAGCCCCAGAGTCGGGATGACCCCAGATCAGTCCAGCCTCAGAAAATGAGCACCCACAAATAAATAATGACTGGCCATGTAACCTTGAGCAAATAACATAGCCCCAGTTGCTTAAAAAAAAAAAAAACATTATGGTCATTCTGCCCTCCAACTGGCTAGCTATTGTGGTCCTGTCTTGGGCTAGATGGATGATATGATTGTGATTGAATACAATAACACACTTGTTTCTGTGGGAATGGGTCTGGGGGCAGTGGCTAGGTTCCCATTATATGGAAATATCTGCTGTTTCTGTGGCAACTAAGAGTTCGGGGACAGACCTATTGTTCCAGTGAGCAGTGAGGCTTGCATGAAGAAGTTAGGACATTGGGGGAGGGGTTGGGAGGTGCAGTGGGCCTGCTGTTCAGTAGGGCCAGGCCTATATATAATGAAGTTAGAATATTAGGTCTGGGAGCAGCTTTGTTAGGATCCCATCACTGAGTCAATTAAGTCCTAAGGGTGGTTTCAACATTTTTTTGAGGAAAATCTAGCCTAGCCTTTGTGTGGTAGAGCCTTAGGATATTGCCATTATAGGTGGTAATCTGGTCAGAGAACACAGTGCAAGATATTTAGAAGGTGAAAGAAAGGACATTCCCAATGCTGATACTGGATTTATTACAGGCTGCAGTCACTTGGATACAGCCTGGAGCCTTTTTGCCAGTACCTGAGGAAGTTATAGGGATAGGGAGAACAGAGTTCCAGATCCTGGGCAAGCAGCTTGAGCATGTTGCATTCAGTGAAGCAACAGAGACTGAAACAAGCAAAACAAATGGAAGCAAATTTGATCCCATAGACAATACTGAAACATGGAGGAATGAATGACAGCCATTAGGGCGGTGTGAATCTGAATATGTAGGCCTTATTCAAAGGAAGCAGGAGAAATAAATGAGTTAATGGAATAATATTATAAATTAGGAAGGCAAACCCATGTAGTCAGTCAATATTTATTTTGTAGTTGATAATGGGAAAAGTCATACAAATACTGGTATGTAAGCATTCAACCTGGTCAACTATGTGGTGCAGTGGATAGAGTGCTAGGCTTAGAGTAAGGAAGGCTCATTTTCCTGAGTTCAAATCTGGCCTCAGACACTTACTAGCTGTGTGACCCTGGACAAATGAACCTTGTTTCCCTCAGTTTCCTCATCTGTAAAATGAGCTGGAGAAAGAAATGGCAAACCACTTGTGTCTTGGCCAAGAAAACCCCAAATGGGTCATGAAGAGTCAGATATAACTGAAAATGACTAAACAACACAAAAGCCTTGAACCAAACTTTTCCAAAGAAACTGATCTTATTTGTAAAGTCAGACCTTGCTTACCACGTGCTAGACACTGCCCTAAGTGCTTGGGATTCAAAAAGAGGCAAAAGACAATCCCTATCCTCAAGGAGCTCTAATTCTAATGGGGGAGAGAGTGGAATTTGTTCTCCACTACTACCCCAGCCTCCTTAACATACTCACAGAAAGTAAAGGATAGACAACAGACAAACTTTAAATATGTTAAATGAAATCCTAAAACATGTTGATACTATCATAGCCCTTACTAACTCTGAGGGTCCTTAGCTCAATTCTCACTTTCACTGATAAGTTGACTCCCCAGAGTGAGAATCTTTCCCCTTAGGGATACCTCTAAAGAGCAGCAGAGTATTTCTAATGATAATGTCTCAAGCCACCATTCTAGTGTGTTCTCCCCAATATCAATTACTAGTTATCTCTTTAATATCATCTAATATTGTAGATACCACTGATCAGTGCCCCAATATCTAACCAATCAAACATTGGTGAGCTTCAAAAGGAATAGTTACTGAAAAAGATAATAGCAAGAATAAAAGTCCAACTATCCCTCCCCCCAAAATGAACCAAAGGCACCTTCTCCCATATATTATTTCAGTTCCTGTGATGGTGGCGTTAAACTTAAAATAGTTATTTAAAGCCTGCACCCCTACTAAATTCACCTCTGAGTGCAGTCTAGCCAATGGCCATATCCAGTCTGTTGCCAAGGTCTTTACTTCCATACCAATTCTCACATACACCCCCCTTTTCCCTCTGATGATGTGGCCACCCTGGAATAGACTCTCAATACCTTATGCCTGGACTATTGCAATAGCTTTCTCGTTGGTCTTCTGGCCTCAAGACTCTTCCCATTCAAGTCTATTTTCTACTCAGCTATCAAAGTGATCTTCCTTAAGCACAGCTCTGATGGTGTCATCCCCTACACACTAAACTCCAGTAGGTCCCTATCATCACCTATAAGATCAAATAAAAAATCCTTTGGGCATTCAAAGCCCCATCCCTCCACCATTGCAGTCTTCTTATACCTTACCTCCTCTCCCTGGTATAAAGCCAAGCATGAGCAGCTTTCCAGAAGAATGCCACTGTGAACAGCTTTTAAGGTTCTGATTACATAGTATAGTGAATACTGTATTCAATAACAAATCAGAGGAAAACATTTATAACAAGGTACAGCATTCACAATGTTACAACTTATCACAGATAATCAAAATACAGCATTCACAAACAACTTATCACAGAAAATGGCCACATAGTTTTCACCACAGTAGTCACACAGTTTTGAACAAAGTAAAATCATTTAGTCAATCAATCACTTAGTAACTCAATCATTCAATCAACTCAATCACTCAATCATCCTTAAGGAGACTTGCTTCCTTAAGGGTCACAAAATACAATAGTCAAAGTTCTCCACTCATGGGGCACACTAAGTTACAGTATCAGTCACTACTCAGCACTCTCTTAAGGGGTAGTGTAAAATATACAGGCCATCCACCCCCTCAGTCACAAATAAGTTACAGTCTTCTCAGTCAGTACACAGTATCCAAGTAAAGTCTTCTTTCAGCTTGACTTGGGGTAGTCTCTCAGATTCCCTGGATCCCCTTCCATGGTCCCGCCTCCTACCTGGATTCATCAAACTGTCGCCTGGATTCAAAGGCAGACAGCCCCCAGGTCCTTGTCCAGCTCTCTGTGCACTTCCTGTTTCATGCTGCAGCTCACAATGTCCAGTCCACCTTAAATCCTTCACAGTCTCTGTTCCCAGGAAGTCAGGGGTTAACAAAGCCACAAACAGGTTCATGCAAAGTACCAGCATCACAGTCATGCTTCCTCAGTCTTCAGCAGCTTCAGCTGGTCCTTGGAAGTCTTCAGCAGCTCCCAGGAGAAACTGGTAGCTCCCCAGCAGAATTTCTAGCTGGTTTCCAGAATCAAAATCACTTCACCCAGGTTCCCAAAATCAAAATCATTCTCTCCAGCCTGGGCCTTTCCTCCTCAGCTGCCCTGGCAGAAGCTGCTTCTGTCTCCATGAAGCTTATCCCAAGAAGTTCTGACTCTCCCTCTCTGGGGCTTTTTATTATATATTGCTTATATATTTTCCTTATATATTGCTCCTCCCTTTTCAGCCTCTTCCTGCTATATCAGCAACAGGAATTCATACTTTCTGTTTCTTTAACAGAGGCTTAATTTGAACTAGGTGCTAAGTACCTCTTAGCTTTCTAATACAAAGAGATCTTTAAATTTCATTACCATTACACCTGGCCAGTCCAATGACACTAGTGGCCTCCTGATGTTGTTTGAACAATACACTCTGTCTTTCAAATCTAGGCATTTTCACTGGCTATTTTTATTTCATGCTTGGAATGTTCCCCCTTCTCCCTCTGCTTCTGGCTTCCCTGGCTTCTTTCAAAAGCCAGCTAAAATCCTACCTTCTACAGGAACTCTTTCCCAATCCTTTTTAATTATAGTGCACTATGCTAAGTTCATAAAGAATGGCAAAAGACAATTCTTGCCCTCAAGAAGTTTACAATTTAACAAGGGTAGGCAAGATGCAAATAATTATGTACACACAAGCTATAGAGGTGATACACTGGAAATAATCAATACTCCTACCACAAAAGATAGAGCCCCTAGGTTGTGGGACCAACCCTAGCTATGGTATTACATTTATAAGATCCTCATCTGATATATAGTTATGATACATATGCATTTTCAGAAACCTAGTGTGTAACTTCTCCATCCAGTATTTTCTTTCTCAGATGCCCAGTATGGAAGGGTTCCAATAAAGAAAATGAGTGTTTTTTTTACTTTCTTCATTGAACTATAATTAGATAGTTTTCCAGTATGTTACAAGACCAGTTTCTTTGAGAAAATTTTTGCGTGTTTAAAAGTATTTATGTATTGGTATCTGTATTACTTAACCCATTATGGGTATGGAAACTGATTTCAATAGTATGGATGTTATATCCTTAGAATACTGGCAGGTAGCAATATTGTCCTAGAACACTATAAGGTACTTTAATCATGGTGATTTTCAAGTTTTTACTTTTGAACAGAGATAGACTGTTTGCCTTAATATGACACTAATATTATGTGGCTTGTTAGAGAGCCTTATGGATGGGAGATTCATAGGATAAGGTTTACCTGCTGATGTTAGAATCTCCAAGTAGTCAACCCTCTGAGTGTTTAAATTCCTTTTGGGAGTCCCACACCTTTTGGACGTTTTTCTGATTTTGTAGGATTTTTTTTCAAGTTAGCTTACTAGAGAGTTCAGATCCATACTTGCAATGCCCTATTGTAGGAATCTATTGAAACATTTGGGGTACCCTAATGTGTTACAGGGACCCAGAAGAATTTTTATTAAGAATGACTTCATTTCTCACTAAAAGATAAAAGAGTGAAGCCCAAGTCCCTTATCCCTGTTGAAAACATTACTGGGACCAGATTTGTCCTTGGGTAGGGGGAGAAGTCTGATACTAATTTCCCTTTCCTTTATTGCTTTTGTGTTGGGACTGGCCTTTGTAAGAACCAAAATGGTAATTATGAGGATTTTGGAAAATGATGTCTATTTGTTAAATTGTATAACTATTTATTTAGGGGTAAGCATTACCTCCAGGTCTCTAGCTATGACAGGCTTGAGCATTTCCAAGTCACTAGAGAGATACTCAGAATATAAGGTATGAGTGGATACAGGTGTGTGCTTGTAAATGTTTTATAACAGCTCTTCAGGAGAAAAAAAATGTAGACAGGACATACTTGTAAGTGTAATCTGTGTTATTAACATTTTCTCTTTCACTTCCTCCAGTCGAGATACTCAACAAAACAAAACAACCTGATCCTGCTTTGTAACATTTGCTGATTTCCGAAGTGTAAAAGCTCACACTAGAAATTTAACAATTGTTTTGAGACAGTATGAGTTGATTCCAGCACACCCCTGGATGGACATGCCAAAAGTAACCTAACTGATTTGCTGCATACATCAGATATTTAACTGGACACTGTAATGGCAGTTGGAGGCCCCCAACCCAGTTGATATAATAATAATATAATAGACGTGATAGAATATATTCTATATTGTATATAATATTATATAATATATGGATGATATAATAAACAGAAAATAAAGGACAGTATAACAGAAAAAAAGTGTTAATCTGTGAAAGTTTGCTTATATCTTATTTTCCCTTTATGAAGTATGAAGATTTTTCCCTGATGGAATTGGAAGGGCATTTTGGACTTAGATGGCAAAGATAGATCATGTCCCAGGCAGTCTTTAGAAAACTAAGCCAGCCAGCCCTAGAGACAGTAGGAATTAAAAACAACTCAAAAGGATGTGTGTTCCCTTGTAATCAATCAGTCAGTCAGTACTTGTGTGCTAAGTGCTAAGAATACAAAGAGAGGTTAAAAAAAAAACAAACAGTCCCTGCCTTTAAGGACAATCTAATGGGAGAAGGCAACCCATAAAAGGAATCTGAAAAGTGGGATTGGTAGAAGGCTACTTGTCTGGGGTATTATGAAGACCTTGAGCCTGATGGGACATGATGAGGTGGTCATATTGGGCTCCCTCCTTAAATGGAGAATCTGGGAAGAGCTCTCCAATGCCTGCCCTCTACCCTCTCCAATCAGAGGGAGGGAGGTATCTTAGGCCCAGAAGGATATTGAAGAGGAGTTAATTTCAGAATTAATTCAATCTTGATGGCAGATGAGTCACTAAAGACAATGTTCAAAGTCTAGGGGAGGCAATCTAAAGGGGAGCCAGCAATGGAGGGACAGCCTATCTCCTGACAACATATAAGGTACATGAAGCTGGAGGAAGACTGGCTATGAGAAACTCTGTGGAGATGAAAAAGTGAAAGTGTGGGTGGAAGCAACCACCATGAGAAGCAGGAATCCTAGGATTCAGATAGCAAAGCCATGGACTGATTTTACAAATGTTATGTTGAGAAGGATATTGGGTTGCTGAAACTCTCCATGCTCAGACTGAGGATCCCAATGTAGTCATTTATTATTTCATTTTTCCTCTTAGGCTCCTTCATGAGGGCTTAAAACCTTTGCTTCTAAGCATGAGGAAAGTATCTTCTCAGAAGTTTGCTTACCTTTATTTTATACTTACTTTATTTTTTTTGGCTGACAGTTGCAGGAAAGTATGTTAAACAGAGAAATTTCTTAAGCTGGGTGTACTTGGTAAGCCTGGAATTGGGAACAAGTGATTATGGGGAATATGAATAAAGGGGAGAGAAATAGTTTTACAATGAGAGAGAGAGAGGGGTGGAGAGAATTTGGATAAAGCTTGACATATGGAAAAACAGAAACAATTTCATCATTAGAGTATACTGTAGACTATCTGAACATACAAAGGAAGACAAATGAGGCGTTCAGGAAATGACATAAGCCTGCCTTAGAGTCATGATGTAGTAGGAATAAGGGACTTGAATGATCCAGTCATCTTCTGGAACTCTCTGCCAAAATCAGAGCAAGTAATAACTTCTTGAATTACTTTAATAATAATAGTGTATGAACAAATTATCTTTTCTAGATAAGATTTTGTCATAAATGAAAAGCCTGAGACAGAGTTTCTGGGTAATTAATAATCAATTTATTAACCAGACTAGCAAATAATCAATAAATTGATGGTCAGTGGTCTTGCTTGGTAACCAAAAACCTCACCATGGAGATACCTGAACATTTAAATACCTTCAAAAAAGGAAGTGTCCTTGACAAGTAAAAATCAAGGCTGATTGGTGAACAGTTAATGAGAAGTGGGCATTCAAATGAGGTGGTGGGCTAAAAATCTTCAGTTCCTCCTGCTGAGAATGTAGTTTGATTCTGAGACTCAGCCATCTCCAACAATTTGGACAACGAAATTTATCTTTATCCAGACCACTCTGGATGTTTTCTCCTTTATAAACTGGGTCCCTAGATTCTAATACAGTAGTGCAATCACATAAACCCAATGCTTTCAAGTTGGAATGCACCTAGATTAGATTCTTTTTACACTCTAAACAAAAGTGAAGTCCTGTAGTTGGGTGGGGTCTGCCCAAAATGATGGAGAATGTAACCTGAGTCTTAGGCCAATCTTATCTATCAGCCTTGTCCTTTAGAGACTGGCTACAAAAGCTTGTCCCTAAATCAAGACATAGAAAGGAAAAAGACATTAATCCTAATTTAATAATTGATTATTAATATAATAAAAATAATAATTTCTCTCAGTTCTCACCATTAGGAAGGAACTCATTTCTGGGGTGGAAATTATGCGAATTTTGGGAAAAGAAACAACTATAGTACTCCTTCCTAAAGTTTGTAGTAGAAAAGTAGGAGAAAGCTGAGTATAGTTTTCAAGCCCTAAATTTTGAGAGAACAATTTTTTAAAAATAGGTTCAGAGGAAGGCTAGATAGGATAACATTCTTTTTCATCTGTAGCACCTAGAAGAGGTGACTAGTATGGAGTAGGGGCTTAATAAATGCATGCTGATTGATTAGACTAAAATTTTACAAGTGAAGTCAGCTCAGGGGCATGGGATATTCTGAATACTAGAGAGGAAACAATTCAAATGAGGAATAAAACTGAGAATTCTCTGAAGAATTAAACATAGATACTAAAGAAAATTCACTAACCAACTTAGATTTTTACAAGATATTTGCAGAAGATTAAAAGAACTTTGCTAAGGTTAATTATTTTGATTAATTTCTTAGTTAACTCTCTAGGATTCTCTAAGTATCATATATGTAAAAAGTAAAGTTTTGTTTCCTCCTTTACCTTTGTTTATTCCTTCAATTTATTTTTTTAATCTTATTGCTATAGCTAGCATTTCTAGTAAAATATTGAAAGTAATTATGGTCATGGATATTTTTGCTTTACCCGTAATCTTATTGGAAAAGCTTCTAGCTTATCCTAATTACAGATAATATTTATTCTTAGTTTTAGGTAGATACTATTTATCATTTTAAGAAAAGCTCCAGGGGCAGCTAGATGGCACAGTGAGTAGAGCGCCGGCCCTGGAGTCAGGAGGTCCTGGGTTCGGATCCAGCCTCAGACACTTAACACACACAAAAACAAAAACCTACCCGTGTGACCTTGGGCAAGGTACTTAATCCCAATTGCCCTCAAAAAGCAAAAAAAAAAAAGAAAGAAAGAAAAGAAAAACTCCATCTATTCCTATGCTTTTGGGTTGTTGTTTTTTAAACAGGAATAAGTGTTTCATTTTGTTAAGGGTTTTCTCTATACATTTATTGAAATAGGTATATGACTTTTGTTGTTTTTGTTATTGAACTTGTCAGTTATTTTTATAGTTTTCCTAATATTGAATCAGTCCTGCATTCCTGGCATAAATCTTCATATTATACGAACTTTCTGATATATTGCTGCAATCTCTTTGCTAGTAGTTTATTTAAATTTTTCATTATTCATCAATATTCATTAGGGAAATTGGTCTACAGTTTTATTTTCAGGGTTTTGACTCTTTTTGGTTTAGGTATCAAAATCATATTTGTGTGATAGAAGGAATTTGGTAGGACACTTTCTTTACCTATTTTTTCCCAGAAAGTTTATATAGTATTAAAATTAATTGTTCTTTAAATATTTCGTAGAATTCACTTATAAATCCATCTGGTTCTGGGTTATTGTTGTTGTTGTTAGGGAGTTTATTTATAGCTTCTTCAATTTTTCTTAAAGGTAGAGTTGTTTAGATATTCTATTTCCTATTTTATTAACCTGGACATTTTACATTTTTTGTAAATATTAATCCATTTCATTTAGATTGTCAGTTTTATTGGCATGTAGTTAGCTGAAATAGCTCCTAATAATTTCTTTCATTTATTCTTCATTACTTACAAATTTACCTTTTTAATTTTTAGAAGAATAATTTGGTTTTCTTCTTACCTATTTTGTTTTTTCCCCCAACAAAGGTGCTAGTTTTATTTATTAGTTCAATTTTGTTTTACATTTATTTTGCTCATCTCCCTTTTTTCTATTTCTATTTTAGTGTCTAACTGAATTTTTTTCAAATGCTTTATTAACTTCTGGTTTATTTTATTCATTTCCACCAAATTTTGTGTTACAAATTTTCTCCCCATTTTTCCCCTACCCACCTCCCCAAAATAGCAGTTCCCCAGGACATCCCCTCCTCTTATTTCCCAATTACAAGAAAAATAGTATTAATAATAGTATATATATATATTTAAACATTTGGTTTTAAAAATTTGAATTCCAGATTCATTCCCTTCCCCCCTCATCACCCACCCTTACTGGGAAGACAGGCAATTCAATACAGGCTGCACAAATGTAGCTAATGCAAAACATCACCATAGTAGATACATTGTAGAAGACTGACTACATTTTCCTCCCTCCTATCCTACCTCCCACCTGTTCCATTCTCTACCTTGGTCCTGTCCCTTTTCAAAAGTGTGTGCTTTCAACTTCCCTCCCCCCCAGCTCACCCTCCCCCCACCATCCCCCTCTCATCCTCTTCCCCCACACACTCCTGTAGGGTGAGATACCCTATTTCTTGTGCATGTCATTCCTTCTCTGAGCCCAATTCAATGATTATAAGGTTGACCCATTCCCCTATGCTTTCCCGTTCTTCCCCTCCATTGTACCCATTTTCCCCTGCCTCTTCTATATGAGATAGTTTGCCCCATTCTGTCTCTCCCCATCTCCCCTCACCATATTCCTCTCTCACCTCTTAATTTCACCTTTTAAGTATCATTCCTTCCTGTTAGATTGGTCCTGGGCCCTCCATCTATATGTACACCTGTAAATGTGTGTGTGTGTGTGTGTGTGTGTGTGTGTATACATATACACATTCACATATGTGTTCATGTGCTATATACCCTCTGATAAAGACTATATATATATATATATATATTCCCTTTGACTATTTTCTTTCCTTTTTCTTTTTTTCTTTTTTTGTTTTTTGCTTTTTTTGGAGGGCAGTTGGGGTTGAGTAACTTGCCCAAGGTCACATAGCTAGTTTTTATGTTAAGTGTCTGAGCTTGGATTTGAACTCAGGTCCTCCTGACTCCAGGGCTGGGGCTCTAGTCACTGAGCCACCTAGCTGCCCCCCTTCGACTATTTTCATACTGAGAAAAGTTTCATAAGTTACAATTATCATCTTTCCATGTAGGAATGTAAATAGTTCAACTTTGATAAGTTCTTATGATTTCTTTTCCCTGTTTACCTTCTCATGCTTCTCTTGCTTCTTGTATCTGAATGTCAGATTTTCTATTCAACTCTGGTTTTTTCTTCAAGAATACTTGAAAATCCTCTATTCCACTGAATGACCATATTTTCCCATGAAACATGATACTCAGTTTTGCTGGGTGGGTGTAACTGAATTTTTTTAATTAATGGTTTTCTAGTTTTTTTAGTTGCTGACTAATTTGTTGATCTGCCTTTTCTCTCATTTATCAACATGTTTAGAGATATACATTTTCCTCTTAAATACTGCTTTGATTACATCCTACATAAATTCAGTATTTATATTAATTTTTTGTCTATGATATATTTTTAGCACAATGTAGCTTCCCCATTTATCTCTTTTGAGTCTATCTTTGCTTTTAATTTGTCTCAGATCATGATTACTATCCTTGCCTTTTTTAATTCACTTAAGCATTACAGATTCTACTCTAGTCCCCTATTTTAGCTCTTAATATAATCAATAAATCAACAAGCATTTATTAAATGTCTACTATATTCTAGGCATGTGTTAAGCTCTGGGGATAAAAAAAAAGATGAAAATTATTCCTCCCCTCAAAGATCTCATAATTCAATGGGGGCGAGAACATGCAAACAATTACATATAAATGAACTATATAGAACAAATTGGAAATAATCATAGAGGGCATTAAGGGGGACAGGAAAGACTTCTTGAAGAAGTTAAGATTTTAGCTGACATATAATGGAACTTAAGAAGTGTAGGTGAGAGGAAAAGAATTCCAGGTTGGGGTGGCAGGGGGGATAGTCAGTGAAAATTCATGGAGTAGGGTGGAGTGTCTGATTCAAGGAATAGTCAGGAGGCTAGTGTTATTAGAACATAGGGTATGTGGAGGGGAGTTAGGTATATGAAGATTGGAAAGGTAAGAAGAGGCCAGGTTATGAAGGATTTTAAAAGCTAAACAGAAAATTTTATATTTGATTTTGGAGATAATAGGAAGCCACTGTAATTTGTTGTGGCTTGTCTTTTGTTCTTGAAGAGGACCATAATACCAGGAAGATAAGGCCATGACTTGAACTTGAATTGGCTTTTAGTGAGGGAGGGCTGTGCAAAATCACCAATCTCACTTTTTCCTTCAGAGCCTTTTGGGTCCAGTGGCCAGATATAGATGAGAACAACTGGAGAAGGCTCAGCCACTGTAATTTATTGAATAGAGAGAGTGACATGGTTAGTTTTGTGCTTGAAGAAGATGAATTTGACAGCTGAGTAGATGCTGACGTCCAATGAAGAGAAACTTAACACAGAGAGACCAAGTGGCAGGCTATTGCAAAGCCTGGGGGGGAGATGATGAGGGCCTGCACAAAGGCAGTGGCAAGGTCAGAGAATGTGTGTGGGGGGGTATCTATGAGGTAAGATCAACAAGATTTGGATACACCATTGGATATGAGGGCTGAGAGAGGGAGAGGAGTTAAGGACTATGCCTAGCTGTATTCTTGAGTCATTGGGAAGGATGGTGGTACCCTTGACAGTAATAATGAAATTCAGAAGAAGGGAGGGTTTTTGAGGGGAAAGATAAAGCATTCAATTTTGCACATATTGGATTTAAGATGAGTATGAGACATCCAAGATGATAAGAGAGGTTAGGATTGGACTAAAAGATCGGAGAATAATCTGCAGAGATAATCAAATCCATGAGATCACCAAAGGAGAGAGTATAAAAAAGAATGGAGGAGGTCCCAGGATGGAATTTTTGGTAACACTCCTACTTAAAGGGAGAATCAGCAAAGAAGACTAAGAAGGAATGGTCAGAGAGGTAGAAGGAGAAATAGAAAGGAGTAGTAACATGGAAGCCAAGAGAGTATTAAACAATGGTATTTTTGCACCAGATGTGAGGTTCTCGTTATTTTTCTATCCCCAAAGTAAAACCAAGAATGCAAGTCCTGAATACTTCTGAGCGTTACTGCACACTCATAGCATTGAGATGATGATAACTTCTTTCCTAGGTGTTCCATCCTGGGATCTAGTTCCTAAATCTGTTGACTATTGCCCAGGGGGCTCCAACTTTGGACTTAAATTAACTGTTTATTCCTGGGGAAGTCTGACTCCAAAGAGAGGGGATCAGGAAATTGAGGCAAACAGGTTAAGTGACTTGCACAGGATTACACACCTAATGAATGTTTGAGGCCATATTGGAACTCAGGTTCCAGCTATAAGGCCAGTGCTCTATCCAATGTGCCACCCAGTTGCCTCATTTACCTTTCCTCAACCTACATTTCCAGCCTCACTTTTCCTCCACACTCTGCTATCTAGCCAAATTGATCTTCTCCATTCCTCACATACTTTATTTCATCTCCTATATCCATGTCTTTGGATGTGACTATCCTCCATGCTTGGAATTCCCCACCTCCTCACCTCCACCTCAAAGAATCCCACTCTTCCTTCAAGATTCAAGTCATGTGCCACTTTCTACATGAAGCCTTTCCTCATCTCCCCAACTGCTAGTGCTTTCCCTCCCTATCTTGAATTTAATTACTTTGTATTCATTTTATTTTCCCTCTTTATATTTATTCTGTATATATCATATATGTGCTAGCAGTCTTCCCCATTAGACTGTATATTCCTTGAGAGTAGAGATTGTTTGTCTTTGTCTTTGTGCTCAGTACCTCGGAGAGTACCTAGAAAGCACCTGATAAATGCTGGTTAATTCATTGATAGCTAGCTGGTCTCTTCTAGCTCCACATCTGTGATCCTCTGATCTGTACAATTAGGCAGCTAAGTAGCTCAGTGCATAGAGATGTGCTATTTTTAGTCCCATTTTACAGATGAGGAAATTAAGGCTCAGAGAAGCCAATTCACACTGTTAATAGCTTTAGAGGTAAAGCTAAAATTCAGATCTTTTTTGGCCAAAAGTGTTTCCACTGCAGATGACCAAGTCTCAATATATACCAAAATAAAAAATAAAAAGACTGGCAGCATGAGAGTTAGAAAGCAAATGTTTCATCATTGTTATGAGGAATGAGGCTTTTCTACCCCAAATCTAATTATGTGTTTAGTGCTTCCTTGCTGTCGTAGAATTAATTTTATGTGTTCAATACAGGCAAAATGTAAATGTGTGTTTCTGGGATGCTAATTTTACAACCTACTAGATTTGGTTCAACAAAGTGGGACTCGAATATAAAGTCAACAGTGTGGGAATCAGGAAGATGTGGGTTCAAATCCAGCCTCAGATAGTTAATTACTAGCACTGTGTGACCACGAGCAAGTCACTTAACCTTTGCTGTCTGACTCAGTTTTCTCAACTGCAAAATGAGGATAATAATTGCAACTCTCTTCTAGGTTTGTTGTGAAGATCAAATAAGATAAAATCTACAGATTGCTTAGCACTGTATCTGGCACACAGTAGGAGCTTAATAAATGCTTGTTTCCTTTCTTCCTTCCTATTAGAGCTGGTGAACTGGGTTTGGATTATAAGAGCTGGAGAATAGAAAATTGGACATGAGCCTGGGGACAGGAAAGGGACCACAGGATTATGAAAATAAATGTATAAAGCCAGGATTCACCTTTCTCTACACAACATGGGTTAGGCTAGTTTTCCCCTAAAATATGCAAAAACTTTCCTGGGAACTTGATAGCCAAGGCTCCTCTGACTTAACTTTTCAGTTACCTTTAAGGGCATAAAAAAGGCCCATCTTTAGAGGATCTGAGATCTTCAGACTTGGTCGATGTGCCAAGACCACAAACCTCCACACCTTGCCCTGTTGACTAAATATGTTTCCATGTGGAGAGGAAGGGAAATGTGCTTAAGTGTTGGAGCATTCTCATTGATTATCCTTTCTATGTCAGGGAGAAGTAAACCTCATACTGTTAGCTGTTCAGCAACCTGCCTCATTTCATCCTAACATCAAACTTGAACTAAGAGTGTTAGACTGAGGGACCTCTCCCTGACAGTAATCCATAAACCATCTACTCAAACTCCCCACTTTATAAATGAGAAGATAAAGTCCCAGAGACCTGAAATGACTTACTTAAAGGTCACACACTTCAACATCAGTTTTGACCTGCCTTGGATAATTGAATTGGTTCTTTTAGGAAAGTGAATCAAATATATGGAAACCCATACACAGAACCAAACAAGTTCTTTATTTCCTTCCTATCAAATAGAATAAAACATTTCCTCCAAAAATTACAAGTCAAAGATAATCTTACAGAGATAACATATTTAAAATATAATCGTGACAATTAAAAAATACCAAAATAGAAATATTAAGAAATAGAGCCATCAAAAAAAGAAACAAAAACGTCACAAGAGTGGAATTTCTTTGAGTTCTAGTATAGAATTATCTTTCCTTTCTATCAGGGTATAAAGTTCAGTGAGAAACTATTCAGGTCACATAGCAACATATAATTACTAGGAAATGAATCTCACTCATAGAAGAAAATATGTTCCAAGGAGATGACCAAAAAGATATAGAAAGCTTCTAGGTCTTTTCTGTTTTTTTAGAGTCTTCTTGACAAGGCAAACTTCCAAGATAAACAAGATCTCCCTGCGTATGTGGATTCTAATTTGACAGAAGCCTTAGCACCTGCTTGGATTTAAAAATAGGTCTCGTTATCATCTGCAGTGTTCAGCTGCAAGTATTCCAGGGTGCCTTTTTTATAGCTGGCCACGCGCCTTGGTTTCCGGTTTGGTAAACCTTGGGCTTGCCTCTTCTGTAAAGATTCAATGATCATGTTGGAAAATTCTGCCTGTAAATGCTGCTGATTCTCCCTGAAAGGAGGACAAGATTGAAACATTAAAGGAGCGAGAACACCATCCACCCCACTTCTTACCATCACATGTAGCTTTTTTTACTGTTGTCAAGTTGTTTCACTTGTGTCTGATGCTTTGTGACCCCACTTGGGGGTTTCCTGGCAAAGATACTAGAGAGATTTATACCATTTCCTTCTCCAGCTCATTTTACAGATGAGGAAACTGAAGCAATCTTCATATAGCCAATAACTCTGCTCTAGCTTTGTTTCAGGTGGTTCTGCCTCTAACTCTTGTAAAATAAGTTTGACAGTCCATGATGATGATCACCCTTGAGTATAAAATATAGGTTACTTTATGTTTGTATAGGGCTTTGCTGTTCATAAGGGACTTCCCCAGACATCATTTCATTTGAATAGAATCAGTTCCAGGTAGAAACAAGTTTGATTTGTAAAAGCAAAGCAAAGTAAAAACCCGATTCATCCTGTTAGAAATAAAAAACAAGTCGAACTGTTTCTGTATATGCTAATGCTGGAAGGGCTAAGACCATAACCTTTCCTGATTCTGCTCCTCACTCTGAGGAAACCTCTACCATTTCCAGCAACCTTTTCACTCTGGAAGTGTTCTCTGCCCCAAGAGCTCCCTCTTTCAATTGTTGAGATCCTCCTTGAACCTCCACTTTGAGGAAGGGC
This sequence comes from Gymnobelideus leadbeateri, assembly GCA_011680675.1. NCBI lineage: Eukaryota > Metazoa > Chordata > Mammalia > Diprotodontia > Petauridae > Gymnobelideus > Gymnobelideus leadbeateri. Next base: position 85,223 of record WOXC01009709.1, on the reverse strand, counting down.
AGCCATACTCACTCCTCAGTCCCTTCCCAAGTCTAGTCCTGAATTCCCTGATTTCTCTACCATGTCCCCACACCAGTACCTTATCTTCCTTCCCCTGCTTTACTGCTCCTTGAGGGCAGGAATTGGGTTGGCTTTTTTAACCTTCATTTGCATTCCTGGGGCTTAGCACAGTGCCTGACACATAGTAAGCTTAATAAATGCTTATTGATTTTGAAGAAGATAGATGAAGAGCAAGGACCCTGATTTAAAACCTGGCCCCTTCCTACCTTTCCAGTCTTCTTACACATTTCTCCCTGCCACAACGTTCCATCTCCTGGATGGACATTATCACTGGCTGTTCCCCAGCTTGGAATTCTCACCCTCTTAACTCCTATCTCCTGGCCCTTCTGGCTTCCTCTAAGTCCCATATAAAATCTCATCTTCTTTTATACTACTACCTTCTCAGTTGATTATGCCAAATTTATTCTTTATATAGCTTGTTTGTACATAGTTGTTTGAATATTGTCTCCCCTCATTAGACTGTGAGAACCTTGAGAATGGGGAATGCTTTTTGTATTTCTTTCTATCCTCATTGCTTGCCACAGTTCTTTGCACATAGTACTTAAAAAAGGTACTTAAAATGTTTATTTACTGACTGACTCACAGATCTTGAACCCGGTGGCCAAAGGCAAATTTAGGCTTAGTCTACAGCAATATTGGTCCTATGACTATCTTGGCCACAGATCACATAGCTATTCTCAGGGCAAGGGCAAAAGTTTTTAATTTGGGGCTTTTGGTTCCTCTTATAGAGTTGACCTGGTGTTTAGAAATTTAGAGGTCAATTTCTGGTCTTTGTCAAAGGCCAAGGAAGAATTTCCTATCTGAATGTTTGCTACAGCCTTTGTCACTATCCAAACTGCTGAGAAACCTACACACCCTTCGTCTTTGAATTATAGAAATTGTCACTTCGATTCTGGACACAATCAAAGAATTTTCAGAATGTCAGAAACCTTGGTGTCTATGTTCTGCTCATAATTATATATGTGTGTGTGTGTGTGTGTGTGTGTGTGTGTGTGTGTGTGTAGGTCATTGTGTATTTCAAGGTAATGTAAGAGCTTTTGAGTATTATTAATACAATTGATTGGATTAACTATTGAGACCAAATTAGAGATGTTTTTAGTTTGGGGAAAGGAATGGTAGTGTGAAAGGTAACAAAGGGTTAAGTTTTTATAGAACTGCAAGAATTGCTGTAACAAGACTACTGATAAAAAGTACCAGACAGTAGCCTTGGGAAGAAGCTTGGTTCCCAGTTCCCAGAGAACTCCTAGATAATACTAAAAATGAAATAATGTAGAATTAAAGGAGCTGGCAGGAGCAGGTGGATTTGACCAATCAGACAGCAGACAGCAACCTTGGGACACTCAGGCCCAGATAAGACTGAAGGGGGTCCAGTACTCTGGGGTTGTTACTGCGCTTTCGTAGTGGACCTCATATGTATGTTATCTAACAAAATTAGAGCCTCATTAGTAATAATTATGGTAATGGATGGAGAGGGCTTTTTGCAGATTGGTTGGCATTAATAAGAAGACTGTGAGCTTGCCTTACCAAGCAATGGTAAGGTGGGATAGTGGAGAAGGTGTGGAATTCCCACGTTAGGGCTCTATAATCTTGCTTTTGCCTTCTGTAGTGCTCTTCTCCCTTCTGACTTTTTGTTGGATTTGGTGATGCCCTTTCTCAAGAAAGATGGTAATAAAGTTTTTGCTTCTACCTTGAGAAGTCTCTAAGTCATTTGGGGTGAGTGGTCTTCTGACCCATATATTACCATAAGTGACTGCAGTTTAGGGTAGGACCTTAAGATTCTAAGATGGGAACAGAGCTCTTATTCCTTAATTATTTGGCTTTTCCTCCAGGAATAAAAATAGAAACTAGCTTCATAACTCTTGTAGCAAGCTAGAAGTTGTCATATCTTCATTTTTTGCCTCATTAGAACTTAGGAATATAGTACACCACTAAAAACCTAAATAGGCTCCCAAGAAGCCCGAGAAGTGAAGTTTTGCAGTCTACTCATGTTTGATATATCATTTTCCTGTCCACAGACTCTATCAAAGATTAAATTTCTTATACACAGTAAAGTCTAGAGGAGCATTTCTCAAAGTATGGTCTAAGAACCCTTGAGGATCTCCAAGAACCTTTCACTTGTGAACTGTGAGGGTATAATTTTTTTTTTCATAGTAATACTAAGATGTCAATTGCCTTTTAAAATATTCCTCCCTTTTCCAACTACTTATCTGTGTGAGGCCAGATTTTCTTCAACCAAAATAACATATAGCAAAAGATTGAATGCAGAAGCAGATATGAGAATCCAGCTGTCTTCTATTAAGCCAGATATTAAAGAAATTTGCAAAACTATGTGAAACAATAACACTCTTCTTATGAAAATTTTTTCTATTTTGGAAAATACAGGTATTTTTCATTAAACAGTTATTTATATTAACATACATTAGGATTTATTATGTTATTTTTGATAATTTAAGAAATATTTTTCATATTTATCCATTTTAGTTTCTAATGTAATATTGTTAAATACAGCCTATATAAATAAAAGCTCTTTGGTATCTTCAATAACTTTTAAGATTGTAAATGGTTTCTGAGACCAAAAAGTTTGAGTGTTTGAAAACTGCTAGACTCAAGAACCGAGACAACCCACTTCCCTTTCTTTCTGTCCTTTACTCCCCATTCTATAACTTACACAGAAGGAGGTGTTGGCAATCTATACTCCTGGTCTTTAACTCCTGTGAGCCAGTAGGTGGTCTCTGTTCCCCTTCCCTAATGAGACAGAAAAGAGACACATTGCTGGTGGTAGAATAATTCATACACATTTCATATACATGCGCAATTCATACACATCTTCCTAGGTTTCTCTGAATCTGTCCCTTTGGTCATTTCTTATAGTACAATAGCACTTGTCCAACAATTCCTCAATTGATGGGCATCTACCCCCTCTTAGTTTCCATTTCTTTGTAGCTACAAAAAGAGCTGCTATATTTTTTTTTTTTGTGCAGAGGGGTCCTTTTTCTCTTTCTTAGATCTCTGGGGTTGAGGTATAGTAGAGGTATAACTGGGTTAAAAAGTATACACAGTTTGGTGACTTTGGGGTTAGAGTTTCAAACTACTTTCTAAAATGGCTATGCCAATTCAGAGCTCCATCAACCATGTATTAAGATAACCAAAGCACAGCCATCTCCTGTTGTCCTGATCTGTATCTGGCCACCTAGACCCAGATGACTCCAGAGGAGAAAGTGAGGTTGATAACTTTGCACAGCCCTGCCTCATTTAAATCTAATTCACTTGTAAGTCATGGCATCACCTTCTTGATGTCATGGTCCTCTTTAAGAATGAAGGACAAGGGTCGGCTAGGTGGTGCAATGAATAGAGTACCAGCCCTGGAGTCAGGAGGACCTGAGTTCAAATGTGACCTGACACTTAACACAAAAACTAGCCTGTGACCTTGGGCAAGTCACTCGATCCCAATTGATCTCCAAAAAGCAACAACAACAACAACAACAAAAGAATGAAGGACAAAGAACAACAAGAAGGTACCTAAGGGATTATTTTTAAAAAGTAGACAACAAAATTTATTTAGCAGAACAATAAATTTAAATAGAATCTCAAGGGAAATAATGGGGGGGGGGAGGAAGGAAGGGGCAATAACACTTCCAGACCTCAAACTATACTAAGAAACAGTAATTTAAAAAAAGAAAAGATCAGTGAAACGGACTAGAGAAGCAAAAACTAAAAATAAGTGAACCCAGTAGCTCAATGTTTGATAAACCCAAGAACATAAATTACTCGGGGAAGAATTCATTGTTGAAGGGGAACTTCTGGGAAGACTGGAAAGAAGATTAGCAAACAAGAGACTCATAGATTGATAGATTTAGAGTTAGATGAGACCTTAGGGGTTGTTGAATCCAACCCCCTAATTTTTTTTTTCTTATGACTCACCATTTCCTTTATTTGTACAAAATAGTGAATAATCATACCCTGACTGGGGAAAAATAGTGCTTTAGGGTTTAAACAAGTCCTTTTGACCTGAAGCATCTATTTAGAAGGCTTGGGACTAGTAGCTTTAGCCCCAGCATCTTTGGGTTTGAACTTTGGATTTGAACTTTGGGGGGTCAGTAGGCTTGGCAACCTTAGTATCACAGGACTCTGTAGCCTTAGAATCATACTTGGCTGCCTTGATATTGGATTTGGTGACCTTAGGCATCAGATTTACTGGCCTTGGGGCCAGATTTGGTAAACTTGGAATCAGATTTACTGACCTTGGTGACAGACTTGGTGACCTTGGAGTCAGTGAACTTGGTAGCCTTGGGGTCAGTGGACTTGGTAGCCTTGGGGTCAGTTTCATGATCCTGGGGCCTAGACATTTGGTGCCAGTCCTATGGCCTGGATGCTTGGTAGCCATCTTGGGGCCAGCACGCTGGGCTCTGGCCTTGGGGATCTTGGGCCTGAGGAGCTTGGCTTTAGAGGCCTTGGTGCTCAAGGCCTTGATGGCCTCTGTTCAGGCCTTGATGGCTTTGGCATTGTTGGCCTGCATCTTCTTCAGCCCCTTCTTGTTGTATTTCTTGGCAAAGTGCATGTTTCTCAGAAACTTGGGGCCACCCCCTTTCAGAGACTTGTATCTCTGTGACCTAGATTTCTTGATGCCCTTTCTGTGCCATTTTTGTGATTGTTTGTGGGTGGTATGGTTCTTAGACTTAGCCATCTTTACACCACAGTCTTCGATAACAGGCTCTCCACCAACAGGAAGAGGCCGAAATGAGCAAGACACCCCCTCATTTTACAGATGATAAAACCGGGCCCCAGAGAAGCAAAGCAGAATTCCTAAAACCACACAAATAATAGGTAGCAGAGCTGGGATTTGGATTCCCATCCCTTCACTCCAAATTCAGCTCTTTCCACTATACTATGCCGCCTATGTATTACTGACTTAGATGAGCATTTTACACTATACAAGCAGTCTCAAAAGTCTTAGTGATATTTTAAGTTTTAGTAGCTTAAATCAAATACAGCAGATACTACAATAGTACCGCAAGGCTTGTGCCTCAAGGAAGTTAAAAACAGAAAGAAAGGGGAATTCTCTCTCTCTCTCTCTCTCTCTCTCTCTCTCTCTCTCTCTCTCTCTCTCTCCCTCCCACCCCCATCTATCAAAATATTCGCAGCAGCACTTTTTGTGGTAGTAAAGAAATGTAAACAAGGTAGGCATGCATCATTTGGGCTGCATTAAAATTCAGGCATATACCAGAGACAACTCAAACTCCTTGGGAGAGGCAATTGTTAAATTTTCAATGTCTGCATTTAAATGTCAGAAATCTGCAAACATTACAAATGAGGGTTTGATTTGTTATTTCATTGGTTGTCTAGACTTATGAAAGTAATGGAGAAAATGTTACTGCTACAGATTAAAGTTTAAGTGTGTCGTGTATACATTTTTTTTGAGAGCTGATTGTGAAACATTTACCAGCACATTCCTGAATAGCTTCAAGGAATAAGGTGACAGCTATTCAGTATTCTACCCTGATCAAATCATATCTGAAGAACTGTGTTTGGTTTTGGGGTATTGTGGTTTAAAAAAGATATTGATAAGCTAGACAGTATCCAGAAAAAAGCAGTTAGGAGGATGATACAGGGTCGGAAAATGCTGCAAGTACATGACACATTACTGTTTTTCCTTCATTCTCAAGGAAGACCATGATATCAGGAAGGTGATGCCAAGACTTGCAAGTGAATTGGATTTAAGTGAGGGGGGGCTGTGCCAAGTCACCAGCCTCACTTTCTCCTCTGGAGTCAAGTCCAATGGTGAGATATAGATTAGTGTTAGAAATATACGTAGTCTAGGAATAAACAATACTTGTTGGGGAGCCAGGAAGGTTTTCATTACCTTTATTTTACATTTATTCTTTCCTGAATAAATGGGTAGCCTCTTCAAAAGACTATAGAGAATCAGACAAATGCAAACCCTTTTATGCTGCTTCCATTAGAATTTCCTGCCTTGCTCCTCCCTTCAGAACTGGGATTGGTTCCAGCTCTTCTGGGTTACAATCTTTCTGACTTGTCCACTATACATTTACTCCTTCATGTGTTCCCTCCTCCTGAACATGAGCTAACATGGGTTCCATGTTCAGATAATGAGGCTCTGATTCTGTGCTGCATGTGTCACCTGATACATATGAGTCTAGTTAAATATTTATGCTAATAAAAAGTTGGTGACCGTCCTTTGACCCTGGCCAGTTTGAGCCCGCTTAATCTAGACCTCCTCTGAGGGGAAACACAGATTTCTTCCAGCTATTTGATTAGAGAAGGTCGCTTTGCCCTTCCTTCCCTCATCCTGATTCATACCTCCTACAGGTCCTATGCAATATCCATTGTTCCTATTTCTCATATTAGTATGGCTGGAGATGGCTCCAGATACAGTAGGAAACCTTGACCTTTTAAAACTTAAGGTCTTTCCCTGGTCTCAGTTTGTCTGAGATTAAGGCTAGGTAAAAATAAGGCAAAGAATGGCCTCTTCTACCTAGTCAAAAAATAATAATAATCTGGGAGGGAAAGACCCTCAGAGTTTCTGGCCAAAACAGAAACAATTGCTATTTACATTCACTCTGAGCCATCAGAATCCAAACAATCACTATGATGCAGGAGGACTGGTGGAAGGAAGTGGAGCTGTTTAGCCTGGAGAAGACTGAGAAGGGAGATTGTAGGGGTCATTAGGGCTATAATTTGGCTCCAGAGAACAGAATCAAGACCCACGTGTAGAAGTGAAAAAGAAGCAAATTGAGGATTGTTCTAAGGAAAAACTTTCTGACCGTTAGAGCTGCCTCAAAGTGGAATAGACTGTCTTAGGAGGTAGTGGGTTCCACCTCATTGGAAGACTTCAGGTCGAGGCTGTGAGAATCAAAAGAAGGAATTCTGTTTCCACAGGATTAAAACGACTTCCTGCTTGGGGTGATAACAGAATGAAAGTCAGAGGTGACTGGTTCTAATCAGAGCTGTGACCTAACAGAATATGGCTTCTGATCAGGTGAAAGGTCAGAAGCTTGTATGCATGCTTGATGAGCTGTTTGAGGGGGAACATATCAAGTAAGAGAATATGAAGTGAGCAGTTCAGGGGGTTACATCCAGCCAGTGGAGAGCAACGGGGGGAATTCGAACTGGGAGCAGTATAAAAAGTCTTGCATTTGTCTGAGCAAGTGTACTCCATTCGGTAGTTACCTGTTCATTCAGAATGAATGAAAAATAAAATGAGGACTTTGCTAGTTTCACAGTGAGTATTGTTCTTTCTAGAGTGAGCACATTTCTCACAAGGTTATCAGGGCTTCTTAAACTTTTTCTACTTGAGACCCCATGGGGTCCTGACCCGCAATTTCAGAAGCACTGATCCCTTATTGTGCATGTCATAGTGATGGTTCTTTTCCAATATATGGGTTGAACTAAAAGGATACTTCTAGTGGCCTAGAGGCACACAGAAGATCCCTCATAATTTTTTGAAGTTTTATTTATTTTATTTTTAATTTATGAAATAAAATAAGCATTTATATAACAATATAATAAAAAGATTATTATACATCAAGCTGCAGATCTATTATGTACAACTTGCTATTTAAAAATATATTTAATAAAGTTATCATATAACTTTTTTCCTTTATCTTTTCCCCTCTTTTCCCTTCCCTCTTGCTCTTCCTCTTCTCATGGCTACCATTAGACACAAATATGTATGTATATATATGTAAGATCATTCTATACATATTCTATTAATCAGTTCTTTCTCTGGATGCAGATAGCATCTTCCTTCACAGGTCTTTGTAGTTAATTTGGGTATTAATATATAGATTATGTAGATTAATATATAGATTAATAATTATTAATATATAATAGAAACTCAAAGTTGTTTTTAAAGCAATGTTGCTGTTACAGTAAACAATGTTCTTTTGGTTCTGCTTATTTTGCTTTTTATTATTTTGGACAAGTCTATCCATATTTTTCTAAGATCACTGAGCTCATCGGTTCTTATAGCACAGTAGTATTCCATTACAATCATACATCACAATTTTTTCACAATTCTGAAATTATACAGTTCTAATTCTGTGATGGGGGAGTGTGATTTATGTATATATCATGGTACATAAATGCAATGGAATATTATTATACACCACGAAATGATAAATATGAGAAATGTAGAGACACTTGGGAAGACATATAAACTCATGAAGAGTAAAATAAAGTGTAACATGAAAAACAACAGGCACAATAACTACAACAATGTAAATGGAAAGAATAAAATGAAATAGAACATTGTGTGATTATAATGACCAAGCTTGGACCCAGAGAAGCAATGTTGTCTTCCCTCCTTTGGTTGGAATGTTGTCTATGTACATACATACAGTCAGACAGATATGCTATTAGACACGGTTGGTGTGTTGATTGCTTTAATAAAAATATTTTCTTTTCAAGAATCTTTTTAGGGGCAGCTAGGTGGCACAGTGAATAGAGCACCAGCCCTGGAGTCAGGAGGACCCAAATTCAAATCCAGCCTCAGACACTTAACACTTACTAGCCGTGTGACCTTGGGGAAGTCAACCCCAAATTGCCCTGCCTTCTTCACTCCAAAAAGCAAAAAAAAAATCTTTTTATTGGGGAAGAATCACTGGTTAAGTGACAGGGGGAAGAGGATATTCAAGAAATTCATGTGATATAAAAATACAAGGCATCAATACAACTTTTTAGAAGATAGATAATATTAGCAGCATTAATGCTAACATGGTTTTATGTAAAAGGCAGGAAGTGAGGAAACAGGAGCTTATAACTAAGATGATTAAGGCCTGAAGCTCTAACCTCTCTAGCCTGAACCCCCTCCCTTACTCCATCGGTATGCTGGAGACAAATGTATTGTGAGAGGAAGATGTTAAATTTTCAGTGTAAGCATTTACACCTTACGAATCCATAAACAAATCAAGGCTTGATTTATCTATTTTTTGATTGTTTAGATTTAAGAAAGTGATGGAGAAAATGTTAATAATGGAGATTAAATAATTTTTCTGGACAGCTGGTTATTGAACAGTGATTAGTATACTCCTGTGCCTCTCATTCCCATTTGGGAAGGTGTACCTTTTCTGACTGGTAAAGTAAAGAGAAAGGCACTGATATGTATGTGAAGGAAATAATAAAAACTTTTCATCAGCCCCTGAATGTAGACAAACAAAAAAAGAGTTGGTGTCAAAACCAAATCTGAGACCACTTAACTGAAACAAAATTAAGATGTTGCCATTTCTTGCATTGATCGTGAACCTGTGAGGAGAAGGTAGAAAGGATAATTGGGGAAAAGTTGTTGGATTCTATCTTTACCTTCCTCAGCTCTGGGGCTTGAGAGGTATCTGATGAAAATATTTCCAAATATAGTTAAAATAAATAGAAGTAGTGGCTAGTGTTTCTACATATCTGTTACCTTTAAGTAAGTTTCTCCTCTCACTTCATATAGGAACTGGCATTCCGTCCTCTTCAGAATAGCTATAGTGGATCCACTCACATGAATCCTCAAAGCTAAAAAGGAAAAAGCAAAATTAAATTATTAACATTTGGAACCCAGTTTCATAGCTACATGTGGTCTCACTTATTCCAGCAATATGTTTCAACTATTCTTATTATCTTAGGTATCCTCTTAAAAAGCATACCACTTAAAGCATATCCCTTCACATGGGAGTGAAAATGATTTTCATTATTCTGTAGAATGTTTCCTGATCACTGTTTCCTAGGTTCATGCACATTTGTCCACAATTGCAAAAGATGTGTCCTAGCTTGGGGTAGGGACCTTGGGATTTCAGTTTTGTTTGTCTTGTGATGTGATCAAGAAACGTTACTAGGGGAGTGGTCATGAGAATAAATATGGGAGATATTGTGGATGTAGAACTAGCAAGATTTAGTGATATACTGGCTATGTGGGATGAAGGAAAAGGAAGAGGCAAAGATGATTCTAAATTTACAAATTTAAGTGACTGGGAGATATTGAATAGAAAAATAGAAAAGTGAATAGACTCAATAGAAAAAGGGAAATTTGAAATGAAGGCAAGTCCATAGAAAAAGATAAAAATTTCGTTGAGATGTTTATAGGACATACAAAAGGAGATACTTAGCAGTCAATTAATGATGTGTGACTAGGGAGGGTTCATTTCTCTGAAGTTCTGCTCTCTTGCTCTCACCCATATAAAAAAACTAACAATGAGAAGCCACAGTCCCGATTAAGTTGGAAACCACTGCTATATAATTACCAATTCCATTTCAAATACTCAACAAAGCTTAAAACCAACATCTCCCAAACCAACTTCATAAATTCAACAAAAATTGTTAGCACAAATCTTATTTGACCTATCCAGTTTTTAGGAGCCCTCTCTATACTCATTAAGACCATTTCTTTCTACTTTCTAGCCTTCTATTATAATAATAGTATTGTAGAATTCATAGATTAAGGCCTAGAAAGGACCTTAGGGGTCATTTAGTTTAACCATTTATTTTATAGATGAGGAAATTAAGGCTCAGACAAGGTTAAGTGACTTCCCCAAAGTTACACAGATATTAAGTAACAGACTTGTATTTTAAACCTAGGTCCTCTGATTTCAAATCCATTCTTCCCACTGTACTGTGGCTTTCTCTCATAAACATCAATAACAAACATCTGCTGGGTTTCTCCCATTATAAGTGACTATTCTAATGCTCTCATTATCAGTTGTTATTCAGTTTTATCTGACTCTCCATAATACCATTCGGTGTTTTCTTGACAAAGACACTGGAGTGGTTTGCCATTTCCTTCTCTAGCCCATTTTGCAGATGAGGAAACTGAGGCAGAGTTAAGTGACTTGCCTAGGGTCATATAGTTAGTAAGCATATGAAGCCAAATTTGAACACATGAAGATGAGTCTTCCTGATTCCAACCCCCACTGCTCTATCCATGGGGCCACCTAGCCACCCCACTTCTTATTATCAGGCTGAAGAAATATAGACTCCATAATGAAGGTTGACTTATGAATTCTAAGTTGTACATCTCAGTCACTATTCCTGGTACCTATTAACATCTATGTCCCACTAATCTACAGAGTACTATAACCAGAAGCTGCTATGGAAGCTCCCTGAAGGCTCTATGTCCTTATAATCCTTTCTCTTTTAGTCAAGGAGACTCTGTTCCTCTTCGGGACATGATAGCTGGAGTCCTGCTTAGGAAAGTCTGTCTTTCAGTGTGACCATATACAGCTCAGAAACAAACAAATTTTAAAATTCATGGCTTGATTTATTATTTTGTTGATTTTATTAACCTAGACTTAAGAAAGTGATGGAGAAAAATTTTAATAATGTAGCTTAAACTTAAAAGTATTCCAAGCACATCTCCATGATAACCAAATAAAATGGAGATAGGGAGATAAGATAGAACATATTCAGTTTTTCACTGGGCCTACTCACAACTAAGCTTCCTCTGATCCTATGGACCAATGCTCATTTTCATGACTATCTGATTGTACATGACCCAGGATGAAAAACATGACTGATATCAAGGGAAACATTTTTTACATCAAGGAAAGGATACTCATCTTATTTATCTCTAATAACATTTTTCAGCTCTTTCTACAATGCTACGTTGCTGGTGGTCACAGTGAGAACTAATTTCTATTCTTACGGAGGCCTGTGGATTCCATCCTTGATGCCGTGTTCACAGTATCTCCAAACAGACAGTAACGAGGCATTTTGATTCCAACAACTCCAGCAGCACATGGACCTGAAAAAGGAGAGGAGAAAGGTGAATGAGAGACCTTGTAATTTGGACCATGGTTCTGGTAGAATACACTCATTACAGGGCTTGACCTGAGCCACCTGGGGTTTGGGAGCTGCATCTGTAAAAAGTGCCAGGACTGTCTGGTTCCAAGACCTAAGTGCTCCATTCCAACCGCCAAGGACAAAAGTATTCAGTGCAGAGAGCCACCTGAGGGTGAAATGGCTGATCAGTCAAATATTTGATTGGAACACTTGAGGGTAAGGAGTTCAAAAGTTAAAAATTAACACAGGAATAGCAAAAAAAAATCAGGTATTCATTAAGCAATAACAGTGGGAAAAAATAGCAAAATCCAATTCATTTTGCAGGTTGCTCATGTTTCTATTTTTTATTTTCTGGTTGGTTTTCTCAGTGGTTTTGGACTTTAATATTGTTTGTATAGACTCATCCTGGAAAGAATATGTTCTTATGTGGATTTAAAACAAACAATCACCACCATCCCCTACCAAGAAAAAAGTCTTTCCTCAAACACCAGGCAAATTCTTTCATCCATTGGTATGATACTTCTACTTCAGGACAAAATTTAATTTGACATAAGTAAGTTGCTGCTTCTTGAAGAAGGTAATTTTAGGCTTCTTCCCATCTTGTCTCCTTTTTCAGAAACTTCCATCTGTTCCTAGGTACATGCAAAGGTTAAGTCTCTCCCACTTAAAAAAATGAGACAAACAAACTTGGAGATTACAGGGTAGAGTAGACAGTTCTCAGCACAGAAATCTGGAGATATGGGGTCCAGAGCCTCAGTTCTGCCAAGAGCTAGCTATGTGACTTTAAGCAAGTCATTGCTACCTTTTTATGTCACAGTGTCCTTTGTAGATTAGGGTGGTTTCTTTTAGATCCTAGGTCATAGATTAGTAGTTTCTACATCAGGGCTTCTTAACCTGGGGTTTGTGAACTTTTTTAAAAAATTGAAAACTATTTCAACATAATTGGTTTCCTTTGTAACCCTGTATATTTTATTTTGTGCTTTGAAAAACATTATCCTAAGAAGTGGTTCTTACGCTTCACCAGACTGCCAAAGGGGTTTAAGACACAAAACAAAAAGATGAAGAACCCTTGTTCTGGGCTGACCTACATTTTTGTAAGGAGATTATTGTGGGGAAGAGGAACAATAGTGCCATTTCATCATGGGAATTTGCCCAGGTTGTCTTGTTTAAATAATCCAATCTTCCCCAAAAATAGTTTGATGATGTCACCATAAAGAATATATGGATTGACAAAAACTGCTGGAAAAACTGGAATTCAGTATTGCAGAAACTGGGCATAGATCATTATCTGACACCATATACCAAAATCAAGTCTAAATGGGTGCATGATCTAGGTATAAAGGATGATACTGTAAGCAATCTGGGAAAGCAAGGAATAGTTTACCTGTCAGATTTGTGGAGAGGGTAAGACTTTAGGACCAAACAAGAATTAGAGAGCATTATAAAATCCAAAATGGATAATTTTGATTATATTAAATTGAAGAGCTTCTGTACAAACAAAGCCAATGTAACCAAGATCAAGAGGGAGGTGAGAAATTGGGAAATAATTTTTACAACCTATGTCTCTGATAAAGGACTCATTTCTAAAATATACAGAGAACTGAGTCAAATCTATAGGAATACAAGTCATTCCCCAATTAATAAATGGTCAAAGGATATGAACAGGCAGTTTTCAGAGAAAGAAAGATAAGCATATGAAGAAATGCTCTAAATCACTATTGATTAGAGAAATGCAAATCAAAACAACTCTGAGATGCCACATCTCTCCAGTCAGATTGGCTAAGATGACAAAACAAGAAAATGACAAATGCTGGAGAGGATGTGGGCAAATTGGAACACTAATGCATCACTGGTGGAGTTGTAAACTTATCCAGCCATTCTGGAGAGCAATCTGGAATTATGCCCAAAGGGCTATAAATAATTTCATATCCTTTGACCCAGCAATACCACTTCTAGGGTTATATCCCAAAGAGATCATAGAAGAGGGAGGAAGACCCCTATGTACAAAAATATTTATAGCAGCTCTTTTCATGGTTGCAAAGAATTGGAAATTAAAGGGGTGCCCATCAATTGGGGAATGGCTAAACAAGTTGTGGTACATGAATGTAATGTATGTATGAATGTAATTGTTGTGCTATAAGAAATGAGGAGGAGATGGTTTTCATATTTACCTGGAGAGGCTTATACAAACTGATGCTGAGCGAGAAGAGTAGAATCAGGAGAAATTTGTATACAATCACAGACACAACATATGGGTGATGACCAACTATGATAGACTGGACTCTTTTCAGCAATGCAGTGATATAAGTCAATCCCGAAAGACTCATGGAGGAGAGAAATGAGACACCCAGAGATATAACTAGAAAGAACTGAGCTTGAATCTTGATGGAAGCAAACTAATTGATCTTTTTCTTTTCATTGTTTTGTTTTATTTCTTCTTTACAGTTTTTCATCCCACCTAGTACAATATGCCTTTGTAATTGGACTAATGTCTAATATGAATGTATTTGCAGATCCTATACTGGACTATATGCTGTCGTGGGAGGTGGGGGGAGGGAGGTAAAGGAAATTTGAAAATCAAGGAACTATGGAATTGAATCTTGTTAACTAAAACTAAACTAATAAATTAATTTTTAAAAAAAGAATATATGGAGAAATAGAGAAAAAAGGCAATAGGATCTCAAGTCATTTAATAAGGTTGAAGTATGGGGCAACTTATCTCAAAAGCTGGTTTCTCTTACATGATGGTCAAAAGGAGTGAAATGAGAAAAACTAAAACCTGCCCAGGAATCCTAATGCTCAGGAGCCACATCTGATAGTTCCTGGAAAACTGAGTACCCTTAGAATTTAGAGATAACAAAATATTCGTGACAGACTGGCATAGAGATCACATTGGGAAACCCTTTCTCCTTATTGACTCATTCAAAGAAGTAAGCATTTTTCCTAGTTGGCATAACTCTTAATTCCATACCAGAATGTACTCCAATGCGGATCCACACAGGGAGGCCTGGAAGATGCTGGAGTTCAAAGGATCCCATGAAACTGAGGATATCCAAGGCCATCTTGGCAATGTCAACTGCATGTCGATTGCCATTCCTCTTTGGCAACCCACTAGCAACCATGTAGGCATCTCCAATGGTCTCCACCTATGGAAATATTTTCTCTTTAGCTTCCTTACTCCTTGGAAAATCATAGAAATTGATGCAATAATAGTTATTTTACATCATTCTTAATAATATGGACTAAGTGTTAACCATGAGCATGGCACTGTACTACTAGGGGGAATTATCTTTGAAAAGATACAATTTATCTTATTGGAACCCAGATTAAGAACATTCTTGCAATAACTTCTCTAGGATGTCATTTAATCTAGTTAGATGAATAATAAAACAGCTGCCATGTGCTTTAACTGCACAATGAACTTATTAACAATATAAATCACCCAAATGCTCTGATGATAAACAGTATATAAATACTGAATTGGAAAGAATAATTTTATGTGATTTCAACAACTGGCCTTCTACCACTTTTCTCAGGAGGGAAAAACTAGGAAATATTTCCAAAAAGTCAGTATTTCCTTCATTGAAATTTATCTCTTTTTTTTTTCTTTTTTTGGAGGGGGGAAGGCAAGTCAATTGGGATTAAGTGAGTTGCCCAAGGTCACACAGCTAGTAAGTGTGTCAAGTGTCTGAGGTCGGATTTGAACTCAGGTCCTCCTGACTCCAGGGCCAATGCTCTATTCACTGTGCCACCTAGCTGCCCCCCATCTCTTTATTTTCTATTTTTTACCTCACCCTACTCAGTAGAAGAATATGTTAAAAACATATTCTCTAGCATTGACCATTTTCCAAATACCATTTCATAAGTAGGAATAGTTTCCTTGCTGATGGTTCTTATTTGAAATATATATATATATGTATATATATATATACATATATAAATGTTCTTTGCAGACTTTTAAAGTGACATGTAAACATCAGTTATTATCAATATTATTATTGTCACACACATTAGTCTAGAGATTCTAAATCTTTTCCTAAAAATTAGCTTGATTGATATTATTATCAAGTGCACGCATCCTTTTATCTTCTTTTTAGTTCATCCAATGTTGAACCTGGGAGACAATAAAGAGAGTAATGCCCTTTACAGAAATAGGGAAATTAGGAAGCTATTTTAAGAAGAAACATCATTTTGGACACGTTGAGTTTCAGGTGCCTATAGGAAGTCCAGATGTAGACATCTAGCAGACAGTGATATGAGACTAGAGCTCAGGAAACATATGAAGGCAAAATATGTAGATTTTAGAGTCATATGTATAGGGACAATAATTTAATCTTTTGTAACTGATGAGACTTCCAAGAAAGAATATGTAGAGAAAGAAGATGAGAGTACCCAGAACAAAGCTATAGGGTATATCAAAGGATGGGAGAGAAGACTTATAGGAGATTGAAAAGGAGATTGAAGGTCAGACCAGTAGGAAGAGAAACCAAAAGCGGCAACTTTTCAATTCTTTCTGTTGTTAAGAAGTTATTTCCTTAAGTCAAGACCTCTTTGCAATTTCAGCCCATCTATCCTAGTTCTGTCCCCAAGGTCAAACAAAAATTGCCTAATCACTCTTCCACAAGATAGACCTACAAATTCTTGAAAACAGCTGTGAAACAAAGTCAATGCAACAAAGATTAGAAGGGAAGGAGAAGGGGCGGCTAGGTGGCGCAGTGAATAGAGCGCCGGCCCTGGAGCCAGAAGAACCTGAGTTCGGAGCCGGCCTCCGACACTTAACCCACACAAACAAAAACCTAGCTGTGTAACCTTGGGCAAGTTACTTAACCCCAATTGCCCTAAAGGGGCGGCTAGGTGGCGCAGTGAGTAAGAGCGCTGGCCTCGGAGTTGGGATGACCCGAGATCAGATCCAGCCTCAGAAAATGAGCATCCACGCATAAATAATGACTAGCCGTGTAACCTTGAACAAGTTACTTAACCCCAATTGCTTTAAAAATAAAAAAATAAAATAAAAAAAATTTAAAAAAAAGAAGGGAAGGAGAAAACCTGGAAACAATTTTATAGCCAAGTGTCTCTGATAAAGGCCTCATTTCTAAAATATATAGAGAACTGAGTCAAATTTATAAGAATACAAGTCATTCCCCAATTGATAAATGGTCAAAGAACAGGAACAAGCAGTTTTCAGATGAAGAAATTAAAGTTATCTATAGTCATATGAAAAAATTCTCTAAGTAACTATTGATTAGAGAAATGCATATTAAAACAACTCTGAGGTACCACCTCACACCTACCAGATTGGCTAATATGACAAAGAAGGAAAATGATAAATGTTTTAGGAGATGTGGGGAAATTATAACACTAATGCACTGTTGGTGGCATTGTGAACTGATCCAACCATTCTGGAAAGCAATTTGGAACTATACCCAAAGAACAATAAAATAGTGCATATCCTTTGATCCAGCAATACCACTACTTGGTCTGTATCCCAAATAAATCATTAAAAAGGAAAAAGGACCTACATGTACAAAAATATTTATAGCAGCTCTTTTTGTGGTGGCAAAGAATTGGAAACTGAGGTGATGCCCATCATTTGAAGAATGGCTGAAGAGCTTGTGGTACATGAATGTAATGGAATACTATTTGTTCTATAAGAAATGATAAGCAAGCCAACTTCAAAAAACCTGGAAACATTTATATGAACTGATGCTGAGTGAAGTGAGCAGGACCAGGAGAACACTGTACACAGTAATAGCTACAGTCTGTGATGACTGATTTTGACAGACAACCCTTCTCAGCAATTCAAGGGCCTAAAACCATTTCCAAAGGACTCATGATGGAAAATGTCATCCACATCCAGAGAAAGAACCATGGAGTCTGAATGCAAGTAAAGCGAACTATTTTCTTTTTTGTTTTGTTTTTTCTTTCTCATGGTTTCTCTCACTCATAATTCTTCTATACAACATGATTAATGTGAAAACATGTTTAATAGCAATGTATATGTAAAGCCTATATCAGATTGTAGGCCATTTTGGGGAGGGAGATGGGAAGAGAGGGGAAAAAATTTAAAACTTATGGAAGTAAATGTTGAAAACCAAAAATAAATAAATTAAATTTTAAAAAAAGGAACTATGAGCAGGAAGACTTCAGAAAAACCTGGAAAGGCTTACATGAACTGATGCTGAGAGAAGTGAGCAGAGCCAGGAGAAAATTGTACACAGTAACAGCCACATTGTGTGATGATTAACTTTGTTAGACTTAGCTCTTCTGAGCAACACAATGATTTAAGACAATTCTCAGACTCATGATAGAAAATGCTATCCACATTTAGGAAAAGAACTAGGGAATCTGACTGCAAATGAAAGTATACTATTTTCTCTCTCTCTCTCTCTCTCTCTCTCTCTCTCTCTCTCTCTCTCTCTCTCTCTCTCTGTTTTTCCCTTTTGTCCTAATTCTTCTTTTACAACAAGACTAATGTGGTAATATGTCTAAGATGATTGTACATGTATAGCTTATAGCAGAGGGCACGCTGTTTTAGAAAGAAGAGAGGAGAGGGAGGGAGAAAAAAATTTGAAACAAAATCTTATAAAAGTGAATGTTGAGAATTATCTTTACATATAATTGGAAAAATAAAATACTATTAAGAGGAGTGAAAAAAGCAAACAGTTGTGATTTGCTCCATCTGTATTCTTATCCAGGCTAAACATTCCCAGGGACTTCAACTTCATCTCTAGTACCCTTATCTTGATTTCCCTTCTCTAGAGATGTATGGATAATGTCCTTCTTAAAACATAGCAACTAGCACTGAATACAATTATCCAGATGTGGTCTGACCAGGACAAAGTACAGTGCAATTATTAACTCCCTCATTATGAACAATGTCTTATTTTTTTCAAAGAAAAAGTTTAAAGGTACATTGTATTCATGCGTTTTGGGGTTATCAGGTTACCCTGTTGACTCACATTGAGTTTGCAGTCTGAGAAAAGCCCAAATCTTTTTTTCAAATGACCTACTTTCTTAGCCATTCTTTCCCTATATTGTGAAGTTAATTTATTGATCTCATTTGTAAGAGTTTGCTTTTATCATTATTAAAGATCTTTTTGCATGCTGATTCTCTCAGCAGTGTGTCAGCTGGCATCCCTTCCAGCTTCATCCCATCTAAAACTTTAATAAGCATTCCACCTATCCTACATGTCATGGATAATTGGCCAAGGACAGAGCCCTTGCACTCCAGGAGAGATTTCAAGTTGCCATCACTCTACTTTTTGATTCTGGTCATTTCACCAAATAATTCATTTCTGTTCAGGAATAGAAGTCCAGATCACCAGTTTATAGTCTATAGAACCTATCTTTTCAATTCCCTCCCACTTATTTTTTCAAAAATTAGGAAAATTCTTCTTCTTCTGAGGAACAATACTACAAGTAAGAAGATAACCAGTCTTCACCATACATACTCATCCTCTTCTCTCAATCCATTCAGCCTTGTTAAGGGTATTTTAAGACTGTTACCTTGTAGACATCATGGTGATCCAGAATGTGGTCAAAGCTTTTGTAGATGTCATTGAGCATATCGACCACCTCCATAGGGGTGCTATACTTGCAGATAGTGGTAAAACCTACAATGTCACTGAAATAAATTGTGACCTCCTCATACAGTTCAGGTTCCACAAAACCTTTCTCCTTCAAAGACTTCACCACTAGCCTGAAGAAGGAAAAGAACACAAAGAGAAGGGCTTCCAGTTTCAGCCATTTACACTTTTCTCCCACAAATCATTGCCATGTAGCAGCAACAATCTGTAATATGTACCAATAAATTTAGATTGTTGGATTCCTAATGAACCCCACTGCCTCATTACTCATGATGAGGAACCAAAGAAAAATGGTAAAAGTGCATATGTACACATGTGGAACATGTATAAAGTGTGTATGGCCTGGATAATATCCAATAGCTTGACATTTGAACATTATATTTAATGCATGCACATTATCTCAAATATACAATAATCTCTTATACACCTGTACATCAACTGATATACAGACTTTAAGTATAATGAAAATTATGGATGGTTTGCTAAATAATAGTAATAATAATGGCAGCTAGCATTTATATAGCAGGTCAAAGTTTACAAAGTACTTTACATAAGGTTGTTCATTTGATCCTTAGAATAACCCTATGAGGTAAATGCTACTATTATCCTCATTTTAGAGATAAAGAAACTGAGACAGAGAGGTTAAGTGACTCGTCCAGGGTCACACAGCTGATAAGTATCTAAGGCAAGATTCCACCCCAGGTATTCCTGACTCTAAATCTAATATTTTAACCATTGCATTACCAAGTTGTCTCATGAGCAAAACATGGTCCAAAAGTATACCTACTGACCAAGAATTAGGAAACATTCAAAGCCAGAATGTCCTTTATGAGATTGTAAAGAAAAAAATATGTGTCCTAAATTTGTCAATAAGATCTAGACCAAATTTAAAATCCTGTACAATTTTACTGGAGCTTAAAAGCCCATTTGAAATCACTATTGATTAGAGAATACAAATCAAAACAACTCTTAGATACCACATCACACCAGTCCAACAGGAAAATTATAAATGCTGGAGAAGATGTGGGAGAACTGGAACAGTAATGCATTTGGTGGAGTTGTGAACTGATCCAATCATTCTGGAGAACAATTTTGAATTATGTCCAAAGGGCTATAAAAATACCCTTTGACCCAACAAGACCACTTCTAGGACTGTATCCAAAGGGATCATGCAAATGGGAAAAGTACCTACATATACAAAAATATTTATAGCAACTCTTTTTGTGGTGGCCAAGAGTTGGAAACTGGGGGTATGCCCATCAACTGGGGAATGGCTGAACAAGTTGTGTATATGAATGTAATGGTATACTATTGTACTATAAGAAATGATGAGCAGGCAGACTTCAGAAAAACCTGGAAAGACTTATATTAACTGATGCTGAGTGAGGGGAGCAGAACCAGGAGAACATTGTACATTATTATAGCCACATTGTATGATGACTAACTTTGATAGACTTGTTTCTTCTCTGCAATGCAAGGTTCTAAGACAGCTCCAAAAGACTCATGATGGAAAATGCTATCCACATCCAGAGAAAGAATTATGAAGTCTGAATACAGATCAAAGCATACTATTTGCGCTTTCTCTTTTTTTATTGTTTCTTCTTTCTTGTGGTTCATTCCATTGGTTATAATTCTTCATTGCAACATGACTAATGGAAAAATATGTTTAATATGAATGTATATGCAGAATCTACA
Source organism: Gymnobelideus leadbeateri (assembly GCA_011680675.1). Lineage (NCBI taxonomy): Eukaryota > Metazoa > Chordata > Mammalia > Diprotodontia > Petauridae > Gymnobelideus > Gymnobelideus leadbeateri. The sequence goes on along the minus strand of WOXC01009709.1, from coordinate 64,110 downwards.
TCAGATTGCACTCCATCTTGGGGGGGAAGAGAGAGAGGGAGAAAATTAAAAACTCAAAAGCTGCTAGAACTGAATGTTGTAAACTAAAAATATGTAAAATTTTTAAAACCACACATTTAACTTCCTAAGAAGTTTCATTTGAGGGGCAGCTAGGTGGTGCAGTGAATAGAGCACCAGCCCTGGAGTCAGGAGGACCTAAGTTCAATTCTGGCCTCAGACATTTAACATAAAAACTAGCCATATGACCTTGGGCAAGTAGCTTAACCCCAATTGCCCTCCAAAAAAAAAGTTTCATTTGTGTCACCTTTAAGCTGTAAATATTAAATTATCTAAGATAACTGTGTTTTTATCTTCTTTAAAAATTAGTTTTGAATGTCATGAATGTTTGAAAATATGTTTGAAGGAAAAAAATCTTTGGTTTCTTTAAACAGTAAATTCGGCCATTGGGAGAAGCCAGGCTGTAATGACAAATTGAAGTATGGGACCTCTTGCATACCAAGTCAAATGATCTTTGCTATATCTAAGCACTAGAGACGAGAATGGAAAAGTAGGAGGCTAGTCATGTAGCAGCCCACATTATAATACTTCATGTGATGAGTTGGCCTTCAGGAAAAAGGACCAGAGACACACTAGATAGTTGGTAGAAGAATAGAACGAAGACTAGTCACAGAGTCCTACTTTATTAGCAGGGCTGTAGTAGACTCATATCTTTGGTGTGGTTGTTCCCTCCACTGGCACAAATGTCAACCCATCCATATCTTTGTATTAATGGTATTAAATAAATTCAATAAATATTTATTAGGTTTCTAATATGTACAAAGTACTGTGTATCTGTGTTTTTATATAAATCTTCCATAGATTAAACTATTGTCTATTACCTTTTCTTTTTTTTTAATGAAAAAATTTATTGTAAGAATCACTTTATGATTTTGGTCTTTCCTTCTTGCCTATGCACAAAGCCAGAAGAGAAACATTGCATACTTTTACAACTTTGAAGTGGACTCCGGGAATATCACCAACAGCATGGCCCTTTCGGCCAAAGCCAGCCACTAACACTTCATCATTTTCCTTGATAAAGTTCAAGCAGCCATCATCTGGAACAGAGGCCGTGATTTTCTTTCCATTTTTGATTAGCTGGACCCTCACACGCTTCCTGATGGCAGAATTGGGCTGCTTAGCCTCTACACCCACTTTCTCCAGGACGATGCCCTTGGCATGTGAAGCACCCCCGAAGGGGTTGGCCTTGAATGCCGTGCCCAGTGGGCCTTCTTGTACTGCTTGTCATGCCACTTCTGGTCCCGCCGGTGGCTGCACAGCTTCCGGGACGTGGGGAGTCCGCAGCACTTGCCCATCTTGTCCCTACCCGCGTCGCCCCTGAAGCCGGCAAGAGTGAACTATGCACGCGTGAGTCTATTACCTTTTCTTTAACTATTTCATGGATATTAGTTTAGCACTTGCACATTCCATCTGTTATATCTCGCTCTATATTACCTGCTCAGTTCCTTTTCTAGTCAAAAACAACATAAGCTATTAATATCAATGTTAAGAAAAGCTATTACTGCCCTGGTAGATTGGTGTGATTTATCTAATTCAATTGTTTACAAGTCCCCATTATCAATTAGTCAGCCACAGTTAATTAGTTATTCAAAAGGAGTACTTACTAAGGATGTATAATAACATGGACAATTTTAATAAAACATCCCTGTAAAAGTCTGGAGTGTATTTTCCCCACAATTACGCACTGGATTCAGGGGGAGAGTGGGCACAAATTTAGAGAATATACATTACTCCTGCTTCATAGAAAGTCCTTTCTCCTCTTTTTGGAGTCCTCATGAAATTCTTCTGACTCTTTTCTGGATCTACCTTTGTTACATACTGAAGCTGCTTTTCTTCAATATATTTAGTTGGTCCTTGGGATGTCTCTTCACCCCCACTGCAGATACTACCATCAGCCATGCTGTCCCAAGGACTCTGATGCCAACAACTATGGGAAGTCTAAATCTTATGACCTTTAAAAGAATCTTGATCATCCTCATCTCCTTTGCTGCCACCTGGTTATAGGTGTTCCTGAAGCTTTATTCCTCACTTTTAGAATATTTTCTTTTTTTTTTAACTCTTGTTTTTTATTTTTTATTTTTTGCCTTTTGGAGGGCAATTGGGGTTAAGCGACTTGCCCAAGGTCACACAGCTAGTTTTTGTGTTAAGTGTCTGAGTCCCCATTTGAACTCAGGTCCTCCTGACTCCAGGGCTGGTGCTCTATTCACTGTGCCACCTAGCCGCCCCACTTTTAGAATATTTTCTTTGCTTTATATAGGCCAAAAGATGTGTCATTCTCTCAACCATTCCCAGAAATGTACTGGGAAATGTACTATGTTTCCTGTGTAGTAGAAACTGTAAAAATTTTACCCGATCTCTTGAAGCATTTCATGCTTCTCAAACTAATCAACAGCTTGTTCATACCTAGTTTATGCCTTTGATTAATTGATTTCCTAGAGGTGTCTAAAACCTGTGCACATTTATTTTTTTTAATTTAAATCTATTTTGTTTTTTTATTAACAAGCACTTATTTTTTCTTTCCCTTCTACCTTAACACAACTCCAATTTAAAAGGAAAAAGAAAATCCTTATAATAAATATGCATAGTCAAGCAAAAAACATTCCTACAATGACCCTGTCCAAAAAAAATGTGTGTCTTTTTCTTCATCTTGAATCCCTCTCTGTTAGGAGGTGGGTAGCATGGTTCATCATCAGTCCTCTGGCACCACGGTACATCAATGCATTGCATTGTTCTTAAGTCCTTCAAAATCCTTTGTCTTTATGAGGTTGTTGTTATTGTTCTCCTGTTTCTGCTCATGTTACTCTGCATTAGTTCATATAAGTGTTCCCAGATTTCTTTGAACCCGTCCTTTTCATCACTTCTTATGGCACAATCATGTTCCAATACATGTATATATCATAATTAGTTCTTTACTATGTGGATGTGACCCTGCTCAAGCCCAACCCTGAAAACCATTGACTGAATACCTAACAGATAGTCTAGAGCATCTTGAGTTTGTAGCACATATTACTGATGTACATTAACTCTTTTATTTGAGGTCCAATAATTATTTATAGCATGATCTTTTCAGTCTTCTTCAGAACCACCAAAAGTATAAGACATGAAGACTATGGAACATCATGATGATGGAGTTCATGTTCCATTCTGATAGCTCCTGATGTTTTCCATTTTTAAAAATGGAAATTTTCTGCCACCATTCTTGAAAAGTTCAGAATTTCCTAAGGCAAATTGTGCTTATTGCTCCACAGATATGTCCCACATTTCCTACCAATGATAGGAGGACATTATCAATCATCACAATGAGAGTTCATCTATTCTTATGATCCTTCTAGATTCCTGAGTCACAGGAGAGTTACCAAAGTCAAACATTTTTGGATCAACATTTGAGGTATGTGTGTGGGGGTGGGAAGAGGGATGGAAGAGGATCAATGCTTCTTTGTTGCTCTTATCACAAGAAGTCTCTGTTTTAAGCTTCTAAGTACAAGGCATTTATTGTTAGGGTGTCCAGGTACTGATTGCCCACTCACTGGGTAATACTGGGATATTACTTTGAATAGAGTGCAGTTAGTTTCATTCAGTGCTAATGCTCTGCCCAGCAAGCAATGGAGCAACTCGTGTGCATTGGCAGTAGAATCCAGAAGTAAACTTGGTTTGGTAAATGCTTTTTTGTTTCTTTTGAAAATTTATTTTTTTCTGATTAACATGTACTTATCTCTCCCTCCCTCCCCCTCTTCCAGTTGAATAACAAAAAAAAGAAAAACAAAACCTTCAGAACAAATATACATAGTCAAGCAAAACAAATTCCCACATTGGTCATGTTGAAAAATGTGCTTCTCAATCTGCATTTTAAGTCCATCCCTTCTCCAGTAGGAAGTTCATCTTCTGAAATCAGGGTTTGTCATTGCATTGGTCAGAATTCTAAAGTCTTTCAAAGTTCTTCTTCTTTATAATGTTGTAATTGTTATATAAATTATTCTCCTAGTTCTACTCAATTCATTCTGCATCAGTTCATAGAAGTCTTACCAGTTCTCTGAAACTGTTCATTTTGCCATGTATTATGATATAATTATATTCCATTGCATTTATAAGCCAGAATTTGTTTGGCTAATCCCCAACATGTGGGTGCCCCTCTGTGTTTCCGGTTTTGAACTACTATGAAAAAAGCTGTTATATTTTTGTTCATATGGACCGCTTTTCCTTTTCTTTAATCTCTTTGGGAGCATATACCTTGTCTTGTATGGTATCACTGGGTCAAAGGTTACGAACCACGTAAAAACTTTTGGGGCGTAGTTCCATATAGCTTCCTAGAATGGCTTCACCAATTCATGTCCACACCAACAGTGCTTCAGTGTTTCCCTGCAGTCCCTCCAGCTTTGATCATCTATCTTGACCACTATCATGACTATCAGGTGGAATTTCAAAGTTGCTTCAATTTGCATTTCTCTAATTATTAGTAATTTGGAGCATTTTTACATGATTGTTGATATTTTGGATTTCTTCCTTTGAAAACTGTTCATATGCTTTAACCATTAATCCACTGGGGGAATGGGTCTTAGTCTAATACATTTTAATCATTTTCTTAAATATCTTGGATACAAATACTTCATTAGGGAAATGCGCTGCAATCACTGTGAGTTTAAGTCTTCACTCTCTCACAGACCCAGATAGTAAAGGCAACAGTGTGCTTTGGATTTGTTTTTTTGAGGGGAGAACAAATATATTCTGAATTTTGGTTTTTGTTATATCTTTTCAATATATATATATGCCTTTGTAAAAGCATATTTGATTAGATAATATAGGGCAACAATTACTGATGATTGATATTAGGATGGGTAAACACATTTCAGAAAGGGTGCTTGAGCCAATAGCATTAGAAAAACACTTCTAAGCCTTCAGGGCCCCCCTAAGACCCTAAAATAGTTGAGAATGTAATTGTCCAATAAAACTGCTCTCTGGGGACTCAATTTACCAGTTCATGTGGGTATTGGGATAAAGACCTACAGTTTACATGAACTACAAAGGTTAATAAAGAGTATACTCAGGTGGCTAGGTGGTGCAGTGAGTAGAGCGTCGGCCCTGGAGTCAGAAGGACCTGAGTTCGGATCCGACCTCAGACACTTAACGCACACACAAATAAAAACCTAGCCGTGTGACCTTGGGCAAGTTACTTAACCCCAATTGCCCTCCAAAAAGCAAAAAAAAATAAAATAAAATAAAATAAAGAGTATACTCAGCATTAATCTGTTGGCAAATGTCACTTCATTAACTCTCTCCCCTCTAGAGGTTGCCTTAAGGCTTAGACACAGTTTGTAGCCCTTCTGCCCCAGCCTTTATCTGTTAGTGTAAATATTTTAAATAAATAATAATTTTAACACATCCATTTCTACCTAGATATTAACTGCTTTTTAATTTTCTTGAGCTTCAGCAGTAGCTAATTCACATCTGGAGCATTTATCCTTGAATCCTATCTCTTAATGTAAGACTATGTTATAAAATGAAAGGCATCAGCTGGCTGTCTCTGCAACCCAGCTTCTAACCCATTTCTTCAGAACATCTCCTCTCTGGGGAATAAATGTATCCCTCTTCTTGTTACTCCTCCCATTACCCTGCTAAAGGATCATTTTTATTATTTATTATTATCAATTTTATAATTTATTTTTATTTTTTCTATCCCCCACTAAAGGATTTTTAACCTTTTTTTAAAAACTCTAAATAGTTTAGCACTTCAAGGAAGCAGAATGTCACTTAAATAGGTTAGGCATTCTAGCAGGATATCCACGGACTGGATGAGCTGAAGAAGGGTGAGGGGTACCTGAATGTGGGATAGGGGGAGAGAGAGAGAGAAGAAGAGAGAGAGAGAGACAGAGAGAGAGACACACACATACACATACAGACAGACAGACAGAGAAACAGAGAGACAGACAGAGAGAGACAGAGACAGAGACAGAGAGACAGAGACAGACAGAGAGACAGAGACAGACAGAGACAGAGACAGAGAGAACCCCTAAAGGATGTGTTGAAGCACAGCTTAGTGACCGTCTATGAAGCATGTCTATGGAATGCTGGGAAACCACACTAGCAGGAAGCTTCATCTCACCTGGGTAGCAGCATGAAGTTAAGCCTGTCGGCTCTGTCCCGTTCTGCCTTGTACAGCTTGGTCCTTTCCTCCACCAGGTGTTCCAGATTCCGAGAGTAGAGTTGAAGTCGTCGGATTAAGGTGTCCATGTAGCTCTCACTATTTTGACTGTGGAAATTACTATAGGAAAGATAAAGAAACATTACTTTATCACAGGAGGAATGACTAGGGATGAGGGGGGGTGGGGGGAAGGGGAGGGTGGAATTTTATGAGAGCTATGCCTGCCATGCAAATTAGCACAGGTTCATAGGTCCAAGGTCTTAAAAGGAAGCATATGATGATGATGAGGAAAACATTTCTAAATCCAGTTTGAAAATACAGCACATAGATCTGATTCTCTATGTGTCTTTTTAGGCTATTAATGCTTACCTAGGGTTCAATATTTTTATTATACTGGAAAGTGTGGGAAATATCAGTAGCTTTGTTTTCTATGTTTGTTTTTGTGAGCAAGTCCTAAGGGCCTTAAGCCAGATAGATAGCTTTTATTGAATGTGGGTAGGGCATTAGACAAGATGGTACAGGAGATTAAAAAGTAGAAGAAATGCTCTCTGTGCTCAAAGAGTCTTTAGTGTGGTTGGGAGGGAGCTGTCAGGGAAGAGGATGGCCTACAATTAGGAATCTCATCGCTTCATGAATCCCTTTAAACGATCTATGCCAAGAAGGGAAGCAGACCACAGACTTCTTGCAGCTATGGGTAGATGTGTTCTTAGCCAAACAAGAGAGAGAGAGGCAATTTAGAAAAATAAAATAGATTACTTTAATTATATGAAGTTAAAAACTTCTGCACAAACATTAATACACATAGAATATAAAAAGGGAAATAATCAAATGGCAAAAAAAAATCTCTGTAACAAGTTTCTTTGATAAGGGTCCAAAATACATAAACTACTTATGTGCACACATACACATACACGGACACACACATAGATATATAAACAAGAACACATTGTCCTCTAACTGAGATCATGTGAAATCTCTTGATTTGCATGATATCCTATTCTTGATCTTGTACCAGTTTGCAGTATGATTAGGGACACTGGTCTCAGAAGAGTCAGGGAAGAATTGGCTGAGTGATTAAGAGTCCTTGAAATCAACCCTTGACATACTTGGGTTATGCTTAAAGCATCATTGTATTTATATAGTGCATTAAGGTTTGCAAAAGTGGTGGGCAGAGAATGTGGTTTTATGTTTTCAGAGTCCAATCCTCTGAGATATATTTGTCACTTTTACAAAATAGGTCAGAATTCCTATAAAAAAAATAAGGCATTTTTTTTCTCTGAATAAACCAGAGTAATATTTGGCCCAGTGTAGGGTTGTGTTCTACTCTGCTTATTCATTTAAAGAGCTGATTGTTAAATTTTTAGAGACTTCAGAAATGGGCAATTACTTTAAATCAGGGCTTGAGTTACTGTTTGGTAGATTGCCTAGACTTAAGAAAGTGATGTAGAAGGGGTGGCTAAGTGGCGCAGTGAATAGAGCACCGGCCCTGGAGTCAGGAGGACCTGAGTTCAAATCCGACCTCAGACACTTAACACAAAACCAGCCCTGTGACTTTGGGCAAGTCACTTAACCCCAATTGCCCTCCAAAAAAAAAAGAAAAAAGAAAAAAAAAGAAAGTGATGGAGAAAATGTTAAATCATGTTAAAAGGGTATCATGCATACATTCTCCCACACACACCCCAAGAGTCACTTTTTAATATTTACCAGGATTTTCCTGGTAAAAGCCTATACAATATATAGCACTTGCCAGTTTGCAAGGGACTTTCCTTCTAACAACCCATGCAGAGAGGCAGGGTGAATATTAGCCCCATTTTACAGATGAGGAAACCATCTGAATTTCTTGGGAAGAAAACAAGGAATACCACCCATACCTAAATAGCTTAGCCAGGGTGCTCTCAATTTTCTTGAAATCGGGTCTCTTCTCTGGGTCTTCTTCCCAACAACTTTTAACAAGCAGATGTACCTATAAGCAAGCAGGGGAAAGATGAGCCAAGGGAGAACTTGCATCAAGGCAACAAAACGAAATCAAGACAGAATCCTGCTTATCTTCCTGTCCACAGTGGATTAAAAGCAACTCAAAGAGGGCTTTAAGCTAGCACTACAATTCTAACAGGTGTGTGGGGAGCTCCAGTCTACTAACTAATCTTTAAATTCCTACCCCAGCCACTGCCATGGGCTTCATTTTACCCTCCAACCACCCTATACCATCAAGAAGAGGAAGGAGACCTAAAAATCCTCAATGAAGCTTCAGCCTGTACTCACTGCCTTATTCTCTGGAGTAGCTCAGGATAAAACAGAAGGGAAAAAGGATTAGGGAGTGTGTGCAATATACAGAAATTGGAGTATATAGATTTAGGACTTAGAAAACATTTAGCCTAACCCTATAATTTTGCAGATGAGGAAACTGAGATCCAAAGAGTTTGAGCCCAGAGATATACAGCTACTAAGTGTGTGAGATAGAATTAAAACCCAGCTCTTTGTGACTCCAAGTCCAACACTCTATTCATAAGGGCTTATGTGATAGAAAGGTGATAGTATAGAAAGATGAAATTACAAGAGTTACTGATCTCAAATGGCTTATAATTAAATAGTGAGGAAGAAGTATGTACCCAAATAACTGTGACACAAGACAGATTGTGGTCAAGAAAAGGGAAAGTCCAACGTACTACAAGAAATTTGAGAAAAGAGAGATTTCTCTGTGTATATGTGTGTGTGCATATGGGAGGGTGCTGGGATGTGAGGGGGGTAGCAACACCTGAGTTAAACCTTCATCTAAAGGAGTAATTTCAAGAGTGCCAGATGGGGGTAAAGGGAATTTCTTTCAGGCACAATTGAGCAAAGGAGAGGGCAGAATAAGAATGATAGACACACCTAGTTTGATTGGATCACTCTATGTAAGAAAGGGACTGTCACATAATCCAAAAATATCAAGAGCCAGAAGCAACATCACAGAGCAGAGACCATCTTGTCCAACCCATATTTGAAGAGGAATTCCTTCTACAATATATCAGACAGCAGTCCTCTAGTCTTTGACTGAAGGCCTCCATTGAGAAGAAAGAGGTAGACCATTCTACTTTCAGAAAACTCATCCATAGGAAATCTTTCCTTACATCCACCCTCAATTTGTCTCTTTGCCACTTTAAACCATTGATTGCAGATGTGTTCTCTGGAGGAAAGCAGAACAAATCTAATCTCTCACATCTTGGATATAGCTTTCATTCCTCCTTCCATTTCCTGACCCCATCCCTGCATCCTCACCATTTCTTTTCTTCTCTAAGCTAAACAACTCAACCTTTACACCACGAACTCAACACCTTTCACCAGTCCACTAGACCTCCTCTAAACACTCTCCAGCTTATTAGCTTGTATTCTTCCTAAAACATGGCACCCAGAATTGAAACAAGACTTCAGCTGTGGTCTGGCCAGGGTAGATTATGGTAGGACTATCACCAGCTTGTTCCTGGGTGCTCTGAATGCAGCCCATGCATCATTTTAGCTTTCTTGTGGCTTATATAACACTATTGATTCTTACTGAGCTGCAGTTTACTATAATTCACAGATCTTTTTCAGACAAACTGCTGTCTAATCACATACCTCTCCCATCTTTTACCTGTGATATCAATTTTTAAATGTTGTCCTCAATTGAATTTCATTGTATTCTATTCAGCTAAAGGTTTCAACTGCTTAAGATCTTTTAAAATACTGATTTTGTCATCTAATCTGTTAGCTGTCCCTCTAGACTTGTTTAGCATCTCTGAGTTTGATGAGTTTTATATGTATGCTTTTATCTAGATTGATAAAAGTGTTAAATAGCACAGGGCCAAGAAGAGAACCCTGGAGAAACTCTACCACTGACCTCCTTCCAAATTGCATCATGTTATTAATGTCTGTTCTCTGGGGTCAGTCATTCAAATAACTCCAAATCTGCCTAATTACACTCTTATTTAGCCCACATCTTTCTTGTCTCCAAGAATAGCCTCAGGGTTTTCTTTTTATCAAATACTCTGATAAAACCTAGGTAAACTACTTTACATACATAGCATTCTCCCAATCTTCCAGTTTATTAAGTCAAGTTAATGAGCATTAAATGCTGTTGTCATTCATTCATTTTAGTTGTGTCCAACTCTTCATGACACCATTTGGGATTTTCTTGGCAAATAAGTGGGAGTGGCTTGCCATTTCCTTCTCCAGCTCATTTTACAGATGAGGAAACTGAGACAAAAAAGGTTAAATGACTTGCCCAAGCTGACACAGTTAGTAAGTGTCTGAGGTGATATTTGAACTCAGGTCTCCCAGACTCCAGACCCACTGCTCTATCCATTGTGCTACCTGGCTGCTCTCAACAAACATTTACTAAGCTTTTTGTTTTGTTTTGTTTTTTTTAAAGGCAGCTAGGTGGGGAAGTGGATAGAACAACTGGACATGGAATTAGGAAGACTGATCTTCACGAGTTCAAATCCAGCCTCAGACACTTACTAACTGTGTGATCCTGGACAAGTTACTTAACCCTGTTTGCCCCAGCTCCTCTATTATAAAATGAACTGGAAAAAGAAATGGCAAATCACCCCTTCTTGGCCAGGAAAACCCCAAATGGGGTCATGAAGAGTTGGACATAACTAAAATGATTGCATAACAGCAAAAAGCTTTAAAAAAATTGCTTTAGTCTATTTCTTGAAAAAGCCATACTGGCCTTTTGTGGTCATAGGACCATAGATTCAGAAATGGAAGAAACCAACTTTTTCATCTTACAGATGAAGAAACTGAGGCTCAGAGAGGTATAGCTGTGCTCAAGGCCACACAGGTAGTATACACAGTAGGTAAACCATGAAACTGAGATTCAAAGCCGGGTCCTCTGACCCCCAAATCCAACCTTCTTCTTGCTATACCCAGCTGCTCTTTGTCATCACCTCCTTTTCTAGATGTTTATCAATCATTCTTCTCATATAATACATTTTGGAATTTCTTCCAGGAATCAAAGTCATTATTACTGGCACTGAGTCAGCAGATTCCATTCCCTTCCTTTTTCATAAATCATAACCACATCTGCCTTTTCTTAATCTCTACAGTCTTCCAAAGATCACATCTCACAACTGCTGCTTCTTTCGGGCACTGAAAATCTTGGTTATAAGGGTCAGATCACAGATACACCAAGGGCAGCTAGGAGCCCTCAATAATACTCTGAGACAATTCCAAAGCATGAGAAAGGCTATCCCATATACATATACATATATACATACACATACACATACACACATATATACATATATACACATAAATGCACATGCATATGCACATATGCTCACAGATACATACATATATGCATATATATGCAATACACATATGCATATATATGTGTATATATGTGTGTATGTATATATATATATATATATATATATATATATATATATATATATATATATATATATACACATACACATACTGTAAGGGGAATGGGAATTTGAAGATCTTCCCTGCTCCTTAATAAGCCTAAATTGAACTTGAGGACCTTCCCTGATTTGAAAATAAACTCTGCCCCCTAATAGGCTGAATAATTCCACCACATGGAGCCTGGGTAGGAGGAGTTTGCTGAAGGGTAGAGCAGAGCCCACTGGAGTAGCTGGCTTTGAGGGAGGCTTGTTTTTCAGGAATGCCCACACCTTGTTACTTTGAAACAAAGACAGTGGGCCATATCTGGGACGAGGTTTTGCTTTGGGGCTCACTTTGGGGAGAGTTGTGTGATTTGGCCAGATGAGACTGTAGGCAGCTGTTGAGCCCCCCTCCCCCATCCTCGACCCCTGCTCCCTCCTCCTCCTGCTTTGAGAACCCAGATGTTGGTGCTTCCCTCTGGTGACTAACTAGGTATATATGTAATGGTCAGACAGCTAGAAGCCCTGTCTGCTGAATTGTGTTATTTTCTGAGTGTATTTTTGTCTGCTTGTCACTTCTGTTTGTATTCTCTGAAGTTCAGGGTGCTGACTTTTCCCCCTGAACTAAGTAAATGATATTTGTTTGATTAAAGTAAGATTGCTAACCCCTTTTGAGTTGCTTTCCTTTAGAAAAGCAGATCAAAGAACCTGTGCTAGGAGCCATCCTGGGTATGTTAGGGAGCTTGCTGCTATACACGCGCACACACACACACACACACACATGCATACACATATACATATTACCTACACATATACATATGTACATACACATATGTAGGTATGTGCACACACATATATGTATATATCTGTGTATATATGTATGTATATATGTATGCACAAAGGCAATTGGGTTAAGTAACTTGCCCAGGGTGACACAGCTAGTAATGTCTTTGAACTCGAGTCTCCCTGACTCCAGGGACAGTGCTATATCTAGTGCACCACCGAGCTGCTCCTATATATAGCTTTCTTTGTTTTTCTTACTTTTCCCACCCTGCAACATGAATAATGTGGAAATATGATTGCATGACTTTATATGTATATTGGATATCATGTTTCTTATCTTTTCAATGTGTGGAGAGGGACAGAAGGAGGAAAAAATTTGGAATTGAAAATAATTTTGTTTTAAAAGAAAGCAAGAAAGCTCTCAGGGCATCAAGAAATTAAGCAATTTGCCTAGAGACATCCTAGCAATCCATGGGTCAGAAGCAGAACCTGCACCCAGGACTTTCCTCTATCTATTATGTTCCACTATCTTGCACATCAATATATAAATGCATATACACATGTATGCAATGGAAAAGTAAGGAATTAAAATATATAAAAGCTTACAATTGTGTCTCTTTACAGTTTACAGGCAGCTGATGGCTCAGTGGATAGGTGCTGGGCCTGGAATCAGGAGTTCAAATCTGGCCCCAGATACTTACTAGCTGCATGACCCCAGGCAAGTTACTTAACCTCTGTTTGCCTCAGTTTCCCCAGCTATAAAATGGAGATAATAATAGTATCTTGGTTTCAGGGTTCTTGCAAGGATCAAATGAGAAAAATATTTGTCAAAACACTTAGCCTGGGGGCGGGTAGGTGGCACAGTGAGTAAGAGCGCTGGCCCTGGAGTTGGGACAACCCGGGATCGAATCCGGCCTCAGAAAATGAGCACTCACACACAAATAATGACTGGCCGTGTAACCTTGAGCAAGTTACTTAACCCCAATTGCTTTAAAAAAAAAAAAACACTTAGCCCAGTCTAAGTGTTTTATATACATTCTATCATTGATCCTTACAATAGCCCTCGTGAGGTAGGAATGACATTTTGTCATCTTATCAAATGAGATAATACTTGCAAAGCATTTAGCGCAGTACCTGGCACATAAAAGGTAGGCACTATATAAATGCTTATTTATTCCTTTCCCTTCCTTTCTTTCCTTCTCTTCCCTTTCCTTTTAAAAATGAAGAAGCAGACCCAGAAAAGTTAAGTGACTTATTGAATGTCAAAAAACAAGTAAATGAGGTCAAGCTAGGTCTTCTGGAGTAATTTCTTGGGCTCTTTTTTATAGCATCAAAGTGTCTCCCCAAGTCAGAGAAAAGCATGGAATAGGTGGGTGTATTCTTGATCATGGATGTGAACCAAGTGACTACAAGCAAGATGGTGGGCTAATGAATTAATGTGACAATGGCTGAGTGGTGAAGGGGCAGGAATGAAGAACAGGAAAGGAAGAACAGTGGGTAAAGTAGGAGCTTCTCGCTCCACTTTTTGATGTTTTTGGACATCATCATCAGAAATAGCTCATGTGGTGGGGGGGGGGGGGCAGAGAATCCGATCTGGAGGTAGGAGAGGGTTTTCTGGAGGATTGGCCTTACTTCCAATTCTTTTTCATCAGTTGTCTCCAGAAAGAGGTCTGGGCGGAATGGTTTTGAACCCTTGTTTTTCTCCACTCTGTAAAGTTTCTCTAAGGAGACAATACACAGTAGTTAGACATTTCAAGAGCAGCCTGAATTTTGGTCTTCAGCAAACTTTACCTCAATGAGTGCTATTGGTCTCCTCGGCAGCCACATCAAGCAAAACCACCAGGTGAGAGGGTCAGAGAGATAGGAAGATTATTCCTTATGGCAGTGAGATCATAAGACACGGGGATGAGGCGTCTTTGGGGCTAATCAATGTAACAACTGCCAATATTCTGAGATTAAGAACATGACCCGTTTCATCTGGTTAGAGTGAATGACTGAGCACAGGGATAAGACAGAGATGCTTCTTCTATTGGGATCAGGAGAGAAAGGAAATAAAACTGTAATAATAGTGAGTTCTTCCAACCCACAATAATAAGGATAATTACGATGCTTCATATTTGTTTAGCACTTTATATTATCCCAAACACTGTCACATGAGCTGCCTCATCTAATTCTCATAAGAACTCTGTGAAGTAGATAGGGTAGTAATTTTTTTTTTTTGGACCAGACCTGCGAATTCATTTTTATATGCAATTGATCTTGTCCCAAAGTCTGGTACTTTACTGTTGTTTTTGTTGTTCAGTTGTGTCTGACTGCCCATTACCCCTTTTAGGTTTTTTTTTTACAAAGATACTGGTATGGTTTGCCATTTCCTTCTCCAGCTCATTTTACAGATATGGAAGCTGAGGCAAACAGGGTTATAGGATTTGCCCAGGGTCACACAGCTAGTAAATGTCTGAGACCAGATTTTAATTCAGGAAGATGAGTCTTCCTAACTCCAGGCCTGACACTCTATCCACTATACTCCCAGCAGCATTTAATAGACACTTAATACATGTTTATCAACTGACAAAGCTACCTATATTAAGATAGATCAGCAAATCTTCTGCAACTTACAGTCAGAGAGATTTTCCTGGGCCACAGAGGGGTTAAGTAACTTTTCCCAGGGTCATCCAGCCAGGAATTGTCAGAGACAAATCTGGAACCTGGATCTTGCGGACTCTGAGGTCCACTATACCACCCTACCTCTCTGAATAGAGATCATTGCTCCGATTTAAAGGAAAAGAAAATGGAGCTCATCCCCAAGGGATTAAATGAATTACCTTGTGTCAGAGTTAGTAGAAAAACCTCAGCTAGAACATATATTTCCTGACATCTAGGTTAGTGTTCTCTTCTGTGACACCCGGCTTGTACACCCTTACCTTTCTGATCCCGACAGCTCAATGTGTAAAAGGTTTCCCTTCGAAGTATAATTTCTTGTGCGATGATCCCATAGCTGTACACATCACCTTTCTGAGACACATTGGCTTCTCGGAGGTGCTCAGGAGCCATCCACAGATCTGAGGTGCCAAAAACAGTAGAGGGTCGTCAATATGTATCTCTTTCCTCATCCTTTCCCCACCCCCCCAAAAAAAAACCCTTTTCTCCTTCCAAGTCCTTTCCTTGCATAATCTGACTTGACTAAAAGAAAGATTATCTTGAGTTTAGAAGAATGACATTCTTTTGAGACATTCAGAGCCTGCTAGAGGTTTATTGTAATGCTAGCATTAGAGAAAGGATTAGCATTTACCTTACAGCCTTTGTTAAAGTTGGACTTTCTTTTAAAATTCTTTTATTGATTTCTAACTTCACCTTCATTTCTTAATATATTCCTTCTATACCCATCAAACTATAACTTGTAACAAAGAGTAGAAAAGGAAGTTAGGGAGTAGAGAACTTGGCAAAACTCACCACCTCATGAACTGAGTCTGACATTGATATATTCAACATTCCACTGCTATAGAACTCATCTTCTACAAAATAAGAAGAGGCATCATCTGCCCTTGCTTCCCTGAATTCTTCCTATTCATAAAGGGGATTGATTGGTATGTTGTAATCAAATGTTACTTTGCTATAAGAAGTGGTGAATATGATTCAGACCTTGCCCAGAACACTTGGCATTGCTGGAAGTATTGAACTGAAATAGCCACATAGCTGACTTTCTGGTCCAAGCTGGGGAAGGGAGATGTGGAGGAAGGAGAACTCCAGGTGACTGGAGGTCCTGACATAGGAACCTTGTACCCCGAAGGTGCTGTGCTTCTGGCCACATACCACGAATCCTCTCAGAGGGACAGGACAGGGGCCTTTAATGACCCAGTGGGATAAAAAAGCAAACTATCCATGAACATTCAACAACTAGGGACAGATGTGGATATATTCTGAGTCTGAGAATAATGCTCAGAAGATGATAAATGCAATGAAGTGTCAGTTGTTGAATATGAATAACTATACTTGGGAATGATTATCATGTCCAGGCCTGGTTTCTCCCTGAAGGCTGTTAATTTGGTGATTGCTGAAGAACTGTGCTGAATGGGAATTTTTATGTGGCATCAATGTCATTGAAAACTGTGCCCTGTGGAGTTTGTTGAGACTTCGTAGTACAAAGCTTTGGGAGAAGCACTTGAAAAGACAATGTTTGAGCTGCTCCATCTCCTTGTCCTCTATGGCCCCAAGACCCTTTAGCATTTTCCATAATTTAGGATATGAACAAATGAGTCGTAGGTACCCAACACGATTTACTGAGAAGGGCTGATGCATCACTTGACATTGAGAGACAGTTTCTGTTCACCCTCTGGGACACATGTCAAGTAACGCTTTCTCAGGGACTTTCTTGAAGAGTAAATGATGAGCCCCAGCAGAAAAAGCCTCATCACAGGCTCCCAGGAGCCTTTCTTCACCCCAGCAGAAATGGTGACTGCTTACACATAGCAGCTAAATAGTATAATTGGTATAATGTGCATATGTACAAATATATACATAGTGTGCATATATAATGAATATATGATATATATGTGTGTATATGTACACACACACATATATTGTTGTTCAGTTGTTTTCAGTCATGTTCAACTTTTTGTGACCACATTTGGGGTCTCCTTGGCAAGTGTGCTGGAATGATTTGCCATTTCTTTCTCCAGCTCATTTTACAGATGAGGAAACTGAAGCAAACAGGGTTAAGTGACTTGTCCAGGGTCACACAGCTACTAAGAGTCAGAACTGGTGCTCTATCTACTGCAGTCACCTGGGATAGGATTTCCCATTACCCTATTCTATAATGCAATTGACCCAGCTGTGACTATATAAAAAAAAAAACCAAAAACAAAACACCTCAAACCCAGAGATAACATGAGCAATAAGTATAGAAATGACAGTTAAATGGAATAATTACTGACCTTTCTTTGTAGGTAAAATGGAATTGCAACCAAAATCAGTGATTTTCACCACCATTCTGCTGTCCACTACACAGTTAGTAGACTTCAGACGACCATGTACTTCAGTTTTACTGGAATGCAGATAAGACATCCCCTATCATTTTTCAATTGCAAAAAGAAAAAAAAAGAAAAAAAATGAAATAGCTGACAGCCTTGGAAATAATTGAAAATTCACAGATATTTTCTTTTTAGATTTGTTTTTCTTTTAAAATAGTGAACAAGTTCAGCGCACATAATGAATACAGCAATCTTCCAGTTCAGTTAATTAAACTTTTCAGTTCATTTAATTCAATTAAAATCAGAAAGTATTTATTGAGAACCTGCCATACACCTAGCACTGAATATGTTTTTCTTAGCATATGAGACCTAAGAGATATACTAACAATGCAAGGAAACTTTGGTTATCTTCAGCATAAGCAGATAAACAGTATAACTTCAATTTCTCATTAGCAAAAGGGCATTAAGTTTCCATAATGAAAGGGGAACTTCTCTAGGAGGGAGGTGACAAGGGTGTTTGTCATTTCCTCACCATTTCCTTGGTGTATGACCTTTCTTGAATTGCTTCATTTCACTGGGCCTAGGTTCTCTAATCTGTAAAGGGGCATTAGAATATTTCAGAAGCAAGGATTTGGACCAAATGATTTCCTGGGGTCCCTTCTATGATTCTATGCTTCCTAGTGTATGCCTCATTCTATCATGGAGGTCCTATATTCTCCATCCCCTGGTGGCCAGGAGTGTTGTAGCTGCTTTTCGGTATCATAAGATATGAAATTATCTTCTCACTCTACCTTGGCAAAGTTCTTGCCATCTACCCTGCCACCCCACCCTTTGTAGCACTGGACCTCCAGAAACTGTGCTTGGGGGGGGGGAAGGGAGACCTTAGCTCATTCATCTTTGGCACTCCCACTCTAGGGTATATAATGCTCTAAATGATGAGTAAATCGGTATAAAATCCCATAGCTAAATGAACTACAAATAACTAGACAGCCCCAGCCACACTTGGTGCTTTACCCCATGGTCCTGCTGCAGGCCCTTCTGAACCACCAGACTTTCAGACTCTTCCCTGGGGACCTTAATCTACTCGTTTTGGAACTCCTCCCTTCGTTCATACTGTCCTGACTGGTTAACATATAAATGCAAATTCACACGGCTAAATTGGGCCTCCATATTTAATCATGCTTCATATTCTGCCTTAACCATCTTCCTGCCATGTAACCAAAACAGTACTCTCCATCCTCCCTTTCTCCCACTTCCTCTTCTAGAAGTCAGCACAGTGCCTAGCACATAGTAGGAACACATCATCCATCCACCATTCATATACTATTTAATATAATATTCAGAAGCTATACCACCAATCACACCTCAAAAGGCAGAAGGGCATAGCAAATTTAGAGAACTGGAATGGGGACCTTTCTTACTCATTAAACTTAACAGTTTATTAGGAAAGTGTAAACTTTATTTGGTATGTATTAGGGATTTTTTTATAGTCATTTAATATAAGGATAAGAAATGAATGAATTTTATCTGATTTACATCTAGGTTGAAAAAGCATAATACTTTGAACATAGAGTAGAGATGACATGATATATTTTTCTCCAGGTAACTTTCAGAAGTATGCTTAATGTTAGTAAGTCATATACTTACCTTGGCGATGTCATACATAACAGAAATTTTAAACTCCCAGTCCATGAAGGTACCATCAGGGTAGGAGATTGCATCATTTAAAACTTCCTAAATGAGATAGAAAAAGAGAAAGGTTATTGGTGGCAAGGAAGGATGTTATTCTTAACTAATTATTCTCCAGATGAAGATGCCTTGAATAGCAAAGATTAAAATAGAACAATATACCCTGGAGTTTTCTTGAAGAGTTTAAAAAATTGTCAAAGTATATTTGATCACTAGGAAGACCTACAAGGTAGCCATAACAATATAGCTTCTAGATCTTTCTTTATCTTTTCATTTCTGTGAAAGGGTTGAGAGTTGGCATTTCATAAGCCAGTGGCTCAATGTGTATTAAATGATACAAAATTATTTCTAAAACATCAACAAAGAAAGCATTCTACCATTATCCTTTAAAGAAAAAATAATTCTACTACTTAAACCAAGGAAGAATAAAGCAAAAAAAAAAAAAAAAAAGACAACTATAGACCATTATTACTAATGAATATGGTAAATCTCTCATGCCCTTCCCATGTAGGGCTATGTGGTCCTTCGAATATATGCTTCCTTACCTCTTTGTGTTTGTTTTTTCCTGCTTTTAGGAGAAAGAATATTGGAGTATATTGTGGGCTTGGAAATACTGGAAGTCCAGTGATAGGAGTTCAAGTCAGCATTTAAGATGAGCCAAGTCTCCAGCATAGCCTTAAGGAATGGGAGCCAAGCCCAGCAGTAGCTAAGAAGCTGACTTAGCCAAGAGTAATGACAAATTTGAAAATGAAGGTGAGTGCTCAGGGTAGCTACTATAAATCTTGGCTTACACTCCTCAGACACCTAGGGGATATAGAAGAAAGCGCGCCCTCAAGTGTTGGAGGTGGGAAATGCTTTGTAATTTTTGTTCTCAGTAAGTCTTCTCAGTAAATATCTAGATTTGTAAAAACTAATTGATGTTATTGGGTTAAATGATAGTGAGTAGTAATCACTGGTAGTTAACACTAGGGATAACAGCAGTATGGTGGCTCGAGCCAATAGCATTAAGAGATAGCCACCCACTGGCCCTCACAGGTATGCCTAGAACCCTGAGAGGGTGATGTAGTCTTAGTTCTCTGAGGATCTGGATTGTCAGTAAAAGAGCTGGAATAGGGATCCCCAGAGCTTATAAAGGTTCCAATGTGGTTCTAATTCCTCATTGTAGATAAAAGATGGAAAACCACACAAACTTTTCCTCTCTGTTCTTTTGCAACCCTCATTTGGTTATTTGTATTTCTTGCTCTAGTTGTTGGAAACTCCTCTGAAGGACTGATTGTTCAAAATCTGAGTGACTGCTCCATGATCAGCTGAATGGTAGATAAAAGCTCCAGTCTCCAAAATCCATGAGACTCATATTTAGAAGTCCTCTACACCAACTTTCTCTGGACTCCATCAAAAAATAGGCTTTCCCCCTCCTTCAGAACCAGAGTAAAGTACTGAAGCTGAATAAAGAAGGGATCTGAAAAGACTGGTTCCTTACCCGAAGGGATCCCCTCTCACAATATTCGATCACTCCAAAGATCATGGTGTCTATCTTCACTGTACCATAGAATTTGGTCAGGTTGTAGTAGTCAACCTGTAGTAACTAGATAACATATTTTTATACTTAGTAAAACATCCAGAGAATCCCAGTATAGCAGTAATTAATATGTTGGTGTAGAAATGTTTTTTATTCTTTTGAGGTCCCTTATGATTAAGCCTTTTAGCTCTAATCAACACACCGACCAACCACAATTCTCACAGAGTCACTCTTTATGAAATATGCTTTCCATCACCTGATAGAGAGGTTATGGGCTCAGAGTACACACAGATTGAGACTTTTTAAAAATATGGTCAATGAAGACATTTGTTTTGTTTGACTATACATTTTTGTAATAGGTTTTGTTTTTCTTGCTTTCCCAATAGGGGTGGTAAGGAGTTGGGAGGGAGAAAATGTGAATTTGAAACTAAAATAAAATTGAATTTGAAAAAACTCCTTAATAAAATGAAATATTTGTTATCCCAAATTCTTCTGTTTGTTGATATTCAACATGATGAGATCAAATATCATTAAATATGATGTGAATAACTATTCAGATGATTCAGAGGTAGAAGGAACCTCAGAGATCTTAGAGTTAACCCCTTCCTGTTTGCAGATAAGGTAATATCATAAAATGAAACAACAGGGATAAACAGAAATTCTTAGAGTTGGATTCCAAAAATCAATGGCACTAGTAAGGAGGCAGGAGAGATATAACTAGACAATATATTTTTTAATCTAAAGGTTTTAGTGAAGGGCAAGCATATTATTAATCAATAGAATCATATGGCACCCGAGAAAATCAGTGCAACCCTAGCCTATGTTAATAGAATCATAGTATCCAGAATAAGTGTCTTAATTGTCTTTTTATACTCTTACCCTGAACAGAGCACACCTGGAGTATTGTGTTAAGTTTTGAGGACTCTTTTATTTTTTTATATTAAATATTTATTGAAACAGAGATGAAGCTGGAAGCTTGGTGGCATAGTGTAGGGAGTAGGGACCACATGGAGGTCAGATGGGTACAGAGTGTGACACAGCACATTGAACAAACAGTATCTGTCAGGCCTTTATACCTGGCAGTGCCAGTAGTTTGGTCCACAAAGTTTCTACAGTTTTCATAGCCTGCACTGAGCATCTCTCTCTCTTTGGCCCCTTCACGGGACTGGGGTCTGGTCTTGTTCCCAGGGAAGTGAATTTAGGGCCAGGGATTTGTCTAGTAGAGCCTGTACCCCAGGATGGGCCCAAGGTTGTGTCAGCCTCTGAAAAGCTGACTTTCCGCTGATCAAGAGGTAGAGAAGGGAAGGGACCTATAGGAATGTGAAGGAAAGTTCATTTGCAGAGCCTGAGAAGAATAGGACAGAGGGAAGGATGTTGATGTCTCTTTTGCCCATAAAACTGAGAGGGGCAAAGGGACAAGGGATGGAATGGCCTCTTCTTGCTCCTCCCAGATGGGCCAAATCCCAGGATGAAAGAGGCAGTCAGGCATAGATGGAACTCAATTCAGGCCAGTCCCACAGCACCAAAATGTACATCTTTCAGGGGGCATCAGGGATGCTGAGGCTCATCGGCTGTGTCCTGGGATCAGGACTGCACCCCCTGTCTCAGTCCACCCTAGCCTGAGAGGAAGTGGTGAGGACAGGGACATAAGATCATCTCTAAGCCCTGCCCCCAGAGTCTCCTCCAAACCCCGCTGGGATGCAGCATACGGGGTCTAAGATCTGACCTCCAGCTTCCTCCCCAAGTCTGACTATGCATCCTCCTTCAATTTGTCTTCTTGGCTGGCTTTCAATTCTTCAGCATTATGTAAGTGATGAACAGCCCCACAAACAGCAACAGGAACAGGCCAGCTACTAGAGGGATGATAATTGCGTACTCCCTGGGCAGGATGTACTTGTGGATGATGTGATCACTGTCTATGAAGGGCAGAATGATCACCCAAATTGTGTAGTAGATGAAGGTCACAAGACTGAAAACCACCAGGCCAAATCCAACCACCTGGTCTGTTCCTGTGGCCATTTCTGCCGGACCCCGGGTGGAGCAGGACTCATGCCACTTCCAGACTAATCCATTTTTCCTGACTCTTTTATTTTTAAAATATTTTATTTTATTTTATTTTTACCAGTAACATATGTATTTTAACATTTTTTTTAACATTTTAACACTTTTTAATATTCTTTTTTAGAATTTTGAGCTCCAAATTCTCTCTCTCCTTCCTTCCCTTCTCCCCTATGTGAGAGAGTAAGCAATTTGAGATAGGTTATACATATGGGATCATGCAAAACATATTTCCATATTAGTCATGTCATAAAAGAAAACACAGATAACCCCCCCAAACACACACACACACACACACACACACACACACACACACACACAATAAAGAAAGCAAAAAAATTAGTATGTTTTGATCTACATTCAGATTCCATCAGTTCTTTCTCTGGAAGCAGGAAGCATTTCTCATCATGAGGTCTGGAATTATTTTGGATCATTGTATTACTGAGACTAGCTAAGTCATTCACAATTGGTCTTTGTACAATATTGCTGTTACTGAGTATAATGTTCTCTTGGTTCTGCTCATTTCACTTTGCATCAGTTCATGTAAGTCTTTCCAGTTTTTCTGAAATCATCCTGCTCATCATCTCTCATAGTATCACATTACAATCATGCTCCACAACTTGTTCATCCACTCCCCAATTGATGGACCTCCCCTCAATTTCCAATTCTTTGTCATCACAAAAATAGCTGCTATAAATATTTCTGTTTATGCAGGCCCTTTTCCTTTTTCTTTGATCTCTTTGGGGTACAGATCTAGAAGTGGTATTGTTGGCATAGTTGCCTTTGGGCATAGTTCCAAATTGTTCTCCAGAATGGTTGGATCAGTTTACAACTTGACAAACAATGCATTAGTGTCCCAATTTTCCCACATCTCCTCCAACATTTATCATTTTCCTTTTCTGTCATATTAGTCAATCTGATAGGTGTGGGGTAGTACCTCAGAGTTGTTTTAATTTTCATTTCTCTAATCAATAGTAATTTAGAGCATTTTTTTCATATGATTATAGATAGCTTTGATTTCTTCATCTGAAAACTGTCCATATTCTTTTACTATTTATCAGTTGGGGAATGACTTGTATTCTTATAAATTTCACTCAATTCTCTATATATTTGAGAAATGAGGCCTTTATCAGAGAAACCTGCTGTAAAAATATTTCCCCAGCTTTCTGATTTCTTTCTAATCTTGGCTATCAGGTATATATATATTTTTAAAGGCTTTCAAATTGAGGGTAGCATATACTCAGAATAATGCCATGTGAAAATTAGTTGAAGGAAATGAGGATGTTTAACCTACAGAAGAGAAGTCTAATAGGGAAAATATTATATGGCTTCAAATATTTTAAGGACTGGCCTATGGAAGAGGAATTAGATTTGCTTTTCTTGGCTCCAGAGAACAAAACTAGAAGCAATGAGAGAAAGTCACAAGGAGAGAGATTTGTTGTTGCTATAAGGGGAAGCATTCTTTCCATTAGAGATATCTAAAAGTAGAAGAGGCTGCCTGAGTAGGTTGCAAGTTCTCCATCTCTGAAGACTGTCGATCTGAAACTTGTTGGAGGTTCTTTTAATCTAGGGTTGAAGGTTTTGCTATGGGTCAGGCCTAGTTAATTGCTGAGGTCCTTTCCCACTCTGGGATTCTATGGTTCTAAAACACAGGGAGCAAGGAGCAGTGCTGGGTTTCCAGTCTAGTTCTGAGCTCATTGGTTTTTGCCTTTTATACCACTCTACACTCTCAAATCTCACAGAGATTTGAGATCACTCTAGATCAGGTTAGCACCCAATCTGGTAGTCTGAGATCAGTAGAGTACCTTGAATGGTGGCAAAATAAGCACTTTGTTTCAGCCACACACACACACACACACACACACACACACACACACACACACACACACATACACACACACCGCCCTTTACATTCCCTACTCCCCTCTATGCCAACTAGGAATATCTACAAGGAATTCCCAGTGAGGAAAAGAGTGTCGTTGACAGTGCCCCTGATCTCCTTTCCCCACCTTTGACCACTCTGCACAGTGACATTAAGACTTTAGGGAAATAAATGGAGCTGCCCTTAACAAAAATTATGGGAAGCCCAGAATTTGGTTTTTAGAAGGAAATAAGCACATACCTTATTCAGGTCTATCTTCTGCCTCTCAGTGAAATTTCCATCATTGTGTTTGAGATCTTTAAGGATCACCACCTGTCAAGAACATACCAGTTATAATCAGGAGACTTGCTCTTGTGGTGTAACCTTGGCTTTGTCAAAGACTGGTCCCACCTTGGACCCTAAAACTCCTAACTCAACAAGATTTAAATGTCTTTTGTCTACAGTGGAGCTAATCTCTGGAATTCTATCTCCCCCTCCCATCCTCAAGCGCATGTACACACACACACACACACACACACACACACACACACACACACACACACTGTGTCTTGGGAAGATGCCCAGGTGATTGTAGCTCTGTAACTTATGTAACAGAGCTCTTAACTTTTCTATCCTCATCTATCCCTGGGAAGGACCTATTGGAGCATTTTCAGGAACCTCCAGCCCTAGGCTGCTGACTCAGCACTGGGCTTTAGCCAAGGTATGAAAGAAGCCCCAGTAACCAGAATCATAATGATCCCTTCTCATCCATCATTTAAACACACACATGTTCCTTAATAAAAGGTCAGAGAAAAGAAAGAAGGACGAAGTCCAACTACCTTTTTGTCATATTTTCCTTGACGTAACTTTGTAATTGTGTCACGTCTCTTGTCTTCATCAATCTGGTACAAAGGAAAAGGTTATTCATTCCAGAGACACAAAATCATGCCCAGATGCTACATGCCCATTTAGCATTAAATGGATTATGGGGACTCCTTTCTTATATAGGTGAGACTAGATGACTCCTGAGGTCCTTTCCATTAGACCCTGAGCTCTTAAGTGTTGTAACTAGGTTTGTTGTTGGTGGTGCTCGTTTTTTTTCCTATTTTTGTATCACCAGTGTTTATCAAAATGCCTGACACATAGTAGGAAGGAAGGAAACAAGCATTTATTAAGTGCCTATTATGTACCAGGCTCTGTGATAAATATTACTTCATTTATTCCTCACAATAATCCTAGAAAATAGGTATGATGATGATGATGATGATGATGATGATTACTACCATTTTACCATTGAGGAAACAGGCAGAGTGAAGCTAGGTGACTTGCCCAAGATCACACATCTGGTAAGTGTCTAAGGCCACATTTGAAGGCCTAGCACTCTATCCACTGTACCACATAGCTGCTTCTAGTAGGCATTCTATAGATACTTGTTTGCTTATTGACTTAACTTCCAAAATTCAAATTATGTTTTTCTGTGACCACAGAAGCTGCATAACTTTGCTATAATGCTACCACTATTGTTTGTTTCAGGGTGACCAGTAAGATAGCTCAACTCTGAGATAGTCTCAGCTCCTCTGGGTCATGGTCAAGAACTTTCTGCTTTCCCACCTCTTTAGTTACCAAGGACCCCCATTTTAATCTGATGCACTTACTTCCATCTGCTTGTATAGGTTTAAGCAGATTATGTAGCATTAAGCAAATAATATAATATCCTAAATTATTGGGTCAATTCTTGTCCTAAACAGGAGATAAAGAGTAAGATTTTAATTAGGGCTCCCAGTTTCCATGTTTTCTGCTGTCTTTCCATGGTCTGCTCTCAGATCCCTCTTTTATGTTATTACTCTTGGGATCTCTCCATTAGCCAAAAGTTTTTAATATTTATAGTATCACCTATGAACTATACAGCATGTCAGATGTTATAGAAGGGATTTTAGCAGTGAAGGGGAGATTAAAGTAGGTTACTCTAATGTGTCTTCTAAAATAATATGGTTTATTATTTTATTTATATTAATTATTTATATTAATATGGTTTATTATAATACAGTACAACACAACATTTATTAAGTACCAACTCTGTGTAGTGCACTGTGCTAGAAGTTGGAAGAGATAAAGCTGAGATAAAAAATTAGGCCTGCCCTCAAGGAGCTTATAGTCTAGTAACAGCTTAGCCCAAAGGAATGAACTATAGGAATTTCAAATAGTATGACAGGTAGTTGAAGAGATCTTTGGGGGACAGAAGTAGAGGTGACCTTGTGCACAGGTATAGTAGGAAAGGCCTACAATGGAGGTGTCAAAAACACAACCTGAAGGTAGAATGAGGCCCACAATACTTCTTAGTGAGGTGGGAAACACATTAAATGTGTTTGTGGGGCCAGTAGGTGGTGTGGTGAATAGAGCACCAGCCCTGGAGTCAGGAGGACCTGAGTTCAAATCCAGCCTCAGACACTTGACTTACTTACTAGCCATGTGACTTTGGGCAAGTCACTCAACCCCAGTTACCTTCCAAAAAGCAAAAAAAAAAAAAAATTATGAAATATTTAACAAAATAAATTAAAATACAACAAAAAAGTTAATGTGTGGTTTTCTAAATTAATATCCCCCCACAAGGGAAGCTTATTTATGGTTTACTGGACCATTTTTCTTTGAATTTGACACCACTGATCTTCAAATTATGATTTAAGTGGCTTTGTAAGATTTTCACCCACACCCCACTCCCACTCCCAAATGTTGTTGTTCATGTCCCCATTTGGGGTTTTCTTGGCAAAGATTCTGGAGTGGTTTGCCATTTCCTTCTCCAGCTCATTTTACAGATAAGGAAACTGAGGCAAACCAGGTTAAGTAACTTACCCATGGTCACACATCTAGTAAGTGTCTGAGGCCAGATTTGACTCTCAAGAAGAAGAGTCTTCCTGACTCTAGGCAGGGCTCTCTATCAGCTTGGTCACCTAGCTGCTCTTAAAATTTATCTTATATCCTACTTAAACTATTCTATTTGGGTCACTTCTACTGTCAGATACTCACTTTGGTTCCCACTATAAAAATGCCAACATCTCTGGGAAAATTAAGGGAGCTGGCTCTTCCATCTACACTTCAGTGTGAATTAATTGAATCAATTAATTTTCCTCTTAATACCTAGTTGAGATTAGCCAGTTTTGATGGTGGTCAGAGAAGAGAAGACACCATTTTGGAACAAGAGACAATGATGAGAGGAGGGCATACCTAGGTGGAGCTGAACTGAGTAGCTAGAGGGTGACAGGAGGAAAAAGAAATCTGACAACACTGACCACAGACTAGTGACATCTTCTGGCTATCAGAGAGCATTGCTCAGGCAACAATAGTCAGTGTTAGGTAGGGGGACCTTAGGGTATGTGGATTTGTTTTTTTTAGAGAAACATATGTCCCAGAGTGGCAAAAACATCCTGCACTGATTTTCCATAAAGAATGACCCAAGGATGTGCTGGAGCCAGCTCATGCCGGCTGCTGAGAAACAAATTTTCAGTGTGAGTAATTATACCTTGAAAATAGGCAAATGCTACAAATAAGTTCTCAATTGATTGATCCATCATTTGTCACTCTAGTCTTAAGAAAGTGACTGAGGAAATGTTGATAACGGATTTAAATTAAAGTGTGTCCTACAATCATTTTTTTCTGATAGTTGGCTGTTAAATATTTACCAGCACAACCCTGAATGAAATTCTCACTTTAGAATCTACAGAAAGTTATCATTAAAATGTAAATGTTACCTTGAGAAACATAACATACCTAACCATGAGCATCTACTAACACAGCACCAGCACCAATGAGATTATCAAATTAATTAGTTTCCATCCAGAAAAGCAGAGATCAGGGCCCTGAGGGATTGGGGGAGAATATCAAAAAAATTCTACTAGTGAAAGTTAGGGAGAAGAAAGGTAATGCATTTGTCTAGCGCTGGCCATGGTGTTAGGAGATTATATACAAAAAATGTACCCATGCTTGATGCCCTTAAAAAGAAAGGGGGTTAGGAAGGATTTTGGCCTTACCTTTAGGCTCACGTGGCTGGTCTCATTAGTCTCCAGAAGTAAGATCTTTTCTGTTGGAATATGGGACCACTTCTTCTGACGAAGTTCATTATTCTTTCTATTTGCCCTTTACATAAATACAAATGGTCACTTGGTGGCTATCAGCAGCCATGCCATACAACCTCATAGTATTTAAAGAAATTTGGAACAATTGGTTATCTCAGGCATTCCTTATTAATTGGTGTGGTGAAATAGGG
Organism: Gymnobelideus leadbeateri; assembly: GCA_011680675.1. NCBI lineage: Eukaryota > Metazoa > Chordata > Mammalia > Diprotodontia > Petauridae > Gymnobelideus > Gymnobelideus leadbeateri. The sequence continues at coordinate 35,413 of WOXC01009709.1, read as the reverse complement.
TGGACAGATGGTTTACCTCTATGTTCTCCAATATGTGGCATGAAGGTCTTACAGCAAAGCTTTCTGTTGAACCTTAACTCCCCCTTGTTAGCCCTGGCTATGAGCCCCCTCTGCTCCTTTTGATAGAATCAAAGACCTATAAGAGTAGTGATGGACCATAGACATCATCTTGTTCAATCTCCTGCCCACTTTAGAGATGAAAAAACTGAAGCCTAGAAAGGACAAATTTTTGCTTTAATTTGGTTTATTTTTCCCCCCATAACTCACATAATGAGCTAGAGAAAGAGATGGGACCAAAATTTAAATCTCCAGACTCTCAGGCCCAGTGCCCTTTTCACTCTACTAACACTGAAAAATAAAAGAAAGGTCAAGAAATGAGAGCCTTAATGACAAATTTTAATTGGAAAATTGTCTGAGAACAGATGAACCAGTTTGTGTAAATACGTGCAACTTGTGTAAAAACAGCATTGCCCTAACTGAACTAGATTGCCTCTGAGATTCGTCATTACCACTCAACTGCCATGAAGAAAACCTGGGCTCTTTCAGCAGGAGTGCCAAAATCTCTTAACATTTTGCAAAGTAGTGAGAGCACTGGACTTGATGTCAGAAGATCTGGGCCCAAATAAGCGCTCTGCTATTAAACAGCATAAACTTAGACAAGTCACAAACTCATGGGACATGAGCTTCCTTCATTCATAAAATGAATCATTTGGGCCAGATAATCTCTAAGGCTCTCTCCAGCTCTGACATTCTGAGGATCTGTGAAATGGTACATGGTTGGACATTTAGCCAGGTGCTTGGGGTCCCAGTAAATGCATTCTTGCTCACCCTAATTATGACTAAGAACATTCCAGTTTCTGATCCCGGGAGTGCCAAATGACTTTCATGGTGGGAAACAGGACCCCACAAAGAATTAGCTTCTTTCTTACACAGAACAGGGCTTCTTAAACTTTTTCCACTTGGGACCTCTCTTCATGTTTAGGCAGCATTAGTTGGTGTTGTCATTGCATGGCCTGAGGGCATATGCAGTGCAAAGTACACATGCTCTGTGTTCAGAACCACAGCTTCAGTGAAGTTGTGTGATATAACACGGACAAGCACTGCCAGAAACACCATAGATTCATTTAGCATCTGGATAACCAGTCTTAAAATAATTTCTCTATTAAATCAGAATTATTTTTAAAACCATGCATATACATAAATATATATATATATATATACACATATACAGTTATCCCTTCCACATCGTGCCTTTTCCCATCACAGATTTGATATATCTCAGGTTGTCATAAGAAATTAAATGGGATGATGGAAAATGCAATCCACATCCAGAGAAAGAACTATGGAGTCTAAGTGCAGATCGAAACATACTATTTTCTCTTTTTTTCTTTCTTGTGGTTTTTCCCTTTTTTCTGATTTTTCTTTCACAACATGACTAATACAGAAATATGCTTAATATGATTGTACATGTATAGCCTATATCAGATTGCATGCCATCTAGGAGAGGGGGGAGGGAAAGGAGGGGGAAGAATTGGAATTCAAAATCTTTTAAAAGTGAATATTAAAAACTATCTTTTCCTGTATGACCTTGGGTAAATCACTTAACCCCAATTGCCTTGCCTTCCCCGTTCCAAAAAAAAAAAAAACCAACCCCATCTTTTCCAGTAATTAGAAAAAATAAAATACTATTAAGTGTAAAAAAATAAAATGAAATGTGAAGTATATTCAATCACATTGTTCACACTAAAATAATAAATATTGTTCATATTGTTAAAAAACAAACAAAAAAAGAAATTAAAAGGGAATTTTGGGGGTAGCTTTGTGGAAGCTATAGATGACACACAAAGGCCAACAGATGACATAGGAAAAGTTTAGAAACTCAAATGCATAAAATATAGGTATAGTTTTGTATAATATCAACATATTTTATCTTTTAATACCATAATAATTCATACCTCTTCTCTAGTATGAAGGGAAGACCAAAAAGTTTTATGCAGATTTTCTAGATCACAGGAGAACTGCAACCCTAATCCCTGTGATGTGGAAGAGATAATTGTGTGTGTGTATGTATACCCACATATACACACATATATGTGTATGTATGTAAAACACATATACATATAGATATGTACACAATATATACATACATGTACATAGAATACAGGCATAAACACAAATATATACTTCAGTAGATAGTGTGATAGATCCAGAATTGAGGAGAAAGAGAGCTGTACCCTTTCCAAAAAACAGCACAGAGCTTTCAATGATCTCAAGTTAATCCTGACACAAAAATGTATCTTTTAAACATTAGTATCCTCCCAGAAAGGTAGCATGACTTAGTGGATTGAGAGCTGCTCTTGGACTCAGGAGGACTTGGGTTTTAGGCCTGCCCCTGACACCCACTGCCAGGGTGGCCCTGAGTAAGTCCCCAAACCTCTCTGTCCCAGGATATTCTTTGAGTTTCTAAGTCACAGAGAAGGTGCCCATCTGCTTTGGTAGGAGGAAATTGCTCACCCCTAGCTCCTTGTGGTAAGGAAATCACAAGTCTGGTTAAAAAATATCCTCTCCTGCTATATGGTTATGAGTCATGGAACACCATGGTATTTGAAGAATCAAAATTGTGGGTAACTCAAAGAGAATGCAAAGGCATAAATTGGCTGCAGCATTTTACTAAGAGTAGCTTGCATGCTACTTAGGAGAATAAAAGATAACATCCAATAAACATTTGATTTGAAAAGGAATCCCAGAAATGGACTGATTCTTAAGTGAGAATGAGGTGACTGATGGAGAGTTAAAGCACACTGCTCCTTGGTCTTGGTGCCCCCACATTGCCGCCAGGACAGTGATGGTGGTGGCTCTACTTGTCTCCAGGTTTATGCCCACATCTTTACTTTCTGGCATAGCTGCTTATGGGGGAGTGTTGCTTGGGGCTTCTGGCCAGTTCATCCTATCTGGTATGCTTCAGTCTAGTCTATGACTTGAGGCATTTGCACAGAGTAGAGCAAACTTGTCAATTAGTATGGCCACATTAGTCCATATAAGAGCTATTTCTTGGAGAATCAAGCTGAAGAATGTTGGGGGATTTCCATGCTGACCAGTAGGGACCCATCTCTAGCTTCTATATATCCCTGCTAACTAGAAAAGGAGCTACAGAGACACACCTACAAATATATTATATAGTATAGCTATAGATATATAGATACATGTGGAAATCAGTGTAACAGGGCACTGGTCAATGAGGGTTCTGTCCTTAGAGCAGGCACAATGTGCCTTTTTGATTTCAATCCAAGTGGAGGCTTGGTGGGCCTGTTTCTGGGCATACATATTCTGCTCCAGAATAGGGAATTTCCACATTGGTAGTTCCCTGCACTGATAAAATCATCAGTAGGTCCAGACATCCCCTCAAAATGAATAAAAAAAATAAACAGATTAGTTGATAAATGTCTGTTGAATTTGTTAGGAACATTTATTGTTGTTTATTTATTGTTAGGAACATCTATTAAGAACATAATAATTATCAAGTATAATTATCATAAGGAGCAATACTACTGCTGCTTTTATAGAGCTTTTCAAGTTTGCAAAAAGTTTTACACACATCAGCTCACATGAACCACATAAGGATTCTGAGAGCTTTGGTACTAAAGATATTATTATCTTCATGTTACAGATAAGGAACCTGCAGCTCAGGGAGGTTGAGACTTACCCAAGGTCCTACAACTAGTAAATATCAGAAGAGAAGTCTGGGAGGCATCAAGGTATATTCAGAATCGGTTCAAAGAATCAGGTTCAGATCCTGTCTCTAATATTTACTACCTATGTGACCTAGAACAATTTGCTAGACCTTCTTAGGTCCTAATTTCCTCATCTATAAAGTAAGGGCAACCCCTTTAGTTAGAGTAATTAATTAATTGATTAATTAGATGATCTCTGAGATTCCATCCATGTTTAGATCTAATTACTAGATTTCATGAACTCATGTTTTCTTGACCACACCATGCTGCCTTGTGTGGAAGTATGGATTAAGATAGTTCTGAATAGTAGAAGGGGTGTGTGTGTGTGTGTGTGTGTGTGTGTGTGTGTATACATGTGCGCTGCCCCAGATAGGAGAGATGGTACCTGAACACCAGTAGAGCAATGAGTAGTACAAATATAACGGCTCCTGTAAGTGCAAAGACAGCAATCAACAGGATTTCAGGGTCTATGGTAGAAGAGACAAAGAATAATACATTACTAAAAATCACTAAGAAGAAGCCTCTAAAAGCATTTATTTAAAAAATCACAGTTGTTGGGGAGGCTAGGTGGCGCAGTGAATAGAGCACCAGCCCTGGAGTCAGGAGGACCTGAGTTCAAATCCAGCCTCAGACACTTAACACTTATTAGCTGTGTGACCTTGGGCAAGTCACTTAACCTCAATTGCCTTGCCCTTCCCCCTCCAAAAAGGAAAAAAAATTAGTTGTTAAATGCTAGAGTCTAAGTTTTTCTTCAAACTTTTTCCTGAACATGGTCTTCTCCCTACCCTTCAAAGAGACTTAGACTACTTCATTGGATGTGGGAAAGGAAGGGGAGAGAAGGGGAAAAGATGATGCAGCCACCTCTGCACTACTTATATCTTCTCTCTTATCAAAAATTTTGTTGAATGTTCCTCCATCAGGGTATACAGAGTCATATGGCATTAAAATTATTTTTCCAGCATTCACACAATTTTGATGATAGAAATTTGCTGTACCAGAAAATAATAAAAACAAACATTTGTATAGCGCGTCTATGTGCCAGGTATTGTGGTAAACACTTTATAATTATTATCTCATTTAATCCTCACAACAACCCTATTATTATCCTAATTTTACAGATGAGGAGACTGAGGCAAGCAGAGGCTAGGTGATTTGCATGGGGGTGCACAGCTAGTAAGTGTCTGAGGCTAAATTAGACCTCAGTTCTTGCTGACTCCAGGTCCAGCACTCTAGTCACTGTGCCACCTAATTGCCCCCAATAGATAGAAAACCACTGTCCCTAGGCAATGCTAGAAGAGGAAGATGGAAAACTATGGGAATGATCCTATAAAAGTAAGTAGTGGTATTGGACAGCTTAGAAAAAATAATTTTTCTGTGTTTTCTCAAAGACATTGAGTACATCTAAAGGAAGGCAATTGGGTGAAGTCATACAGTCAAATTGAAACAAGCTGCCTATTAACTTAGAAAACCACAAATTAACATTATCTAAATTGTATTGTATTTTTATTTATTTGTTAAACATTTCCCAATTACATTCTAATCTGGTTCAGGAAGCACTCAGGAGCTTGTTTTTGTGGGCTGTTGGGCTAGATGAAGACATGGTTATAAGGATTCAGAATGGGTTGAATAATCATACCTAAAGATTATTATTATTATTATTATTATTATTATTAGGTTGATAGAATGATTCAGGACAGTCTCTAATGAAGTGTTTTATGGATCTGTCCTTGGTCCTATGCTGCTTAATATTTTTCACAAATAACTTAATTAAAGGTACTGATGACATACTTATTGAAATTGCAGGTGATGTGCATGAAACCAGATGGGATAGCTAACACATTGCATGAAAGAATTAGAATCCAACAGGATCTCAGTAGGCTAGAATAATGGGTCAAATCTAATAAAATGAAATTTAATAGCAACAAATCTGAAGCCCTGCATTTGGGTTCAACAATCATCTTCACAAGACAGGGAAGGTTTGGTAGACAGAAGGTAGTCTCAAAAAGATCTGGTGATTTTAGCTCAATATAAATCAATAGCTCAACATGGCAGCCAGATAAGTTAACAAAGGAAGTAGGAATGCTTAACCTAAAAAGAGATCTGTAGGGAGAGCCTAATATCACATGTAAAAAAGTATGTCTTATTCCCAAACAGCAGCATAATCACAATCCAAAATCAGGTAACAGATGTTAACATTTTATTCTCAGGCAATACTTGCCTGAGAATATTCTCCTAGAATTAATTCATTAAGAACCTTCTAAAGTGTTTTGGAGGCAGTCCATCCAATTAGTTGGTGTTTAATCCTATAAGAACCATGCTAAAATTAATCTAAATATCTTCTATACCTTAACAATAAGTCAGGCTCCATCAGCCTATATCTGACCAGGTTGGAAACTCCCAATGCCAATATAAGTAATTACTTAGTATCCCTTCCCCCTAGATTCATGTGCTTTTAGATAAAGCTCTAGACTAGAGAATCAGAGACTAAGAAAGGCTATCCAGTACTGGTTCAACGTCATTCCCAAGCAGATTTTCAGGAAAAGAACTAGTTAAGGTGTTTGAAAGTGAAATGGAAAGAAGTTATTTTGTCTCTAGCCATATTCCACCTACATAGCATATTGGCAAATCTAATATTCCGGATAATGTATTTAAGATTAAAACCCTAGAAACACAGACCATAGTAAATGATGAGATCTGCTCCTTACTATTAGAAACTATTTTAAGAGGTGAAAATGCATCAAATGTATATTACTTACCTTTTCCAATTTCATCATAGGGAAGTTTATGATTCTTCCAGCTGAGATCAGGGTAGTTCTCATGCCAAATGGTCTTATTTAGATGGGTGTCATAGTATAAAAGAACTTTGTACTGTGGCAGTAAATGAAAAGAAAGTCAGTAAAAAGAAACATGCATTTTGTTAGACCTTTATGAAATTTATATGAACTAATGCAGTGAAACCAGGAGATACAGGGGAACAATTTGCATGATTACCACAATCATGTAAAGGAGAACTACTTAGGAGGATTTCAGAGTTTTAATTAATGCAGTGACCAATAGCAATTCTGGAAAGCTGATAAAAATGAAGTTATGTATCTAGGAGTGTGCTGGTAAACATGTTCTCAGGGGCGGCTAGGTGGCGCAGTGAATAGAGCGCCGGCCCTGGAATCAGAAGGACCTGAGTTCGGAGCCGGCCTCAGACACTTAATCCACACAAACAAAAACCTAGCCGTGTAACCTTGGACAAGTTACTTAACCCCAATTGCCCTAAAGGGGCGGCTAGGTGGCGCAGTGAGTAAGAGCGCCGGCCTCGGAGTTGGGATGACCCGAGATCAAATCCGGCCTCAGAAAATGAGCACCCACACTTAAATAATGACTAGCCGTGTAACCTTGAGCAAGTTACTTAACCCCAATTGCTTTAAAAAAAAAAATGTTCTCAAAAAAAATGTACACAGAACATACTTTTAAATTTAATCTGCATTTTCTCCATTATTTTCTCAAGTCTAGACAATGAAAATGACTATATATCAAGCCCCAATTTATAGAATTTGCAGACTTACCATTGTCCACATAGGAAGGAAGGAAGGAAAGAGGGAATGGAGGGAGAGAGGAGGGAAGGAAGGAAGGGAGGGAGGAAGGGAGGGAGGGAGAGAGGAAGGGAGGGAGGAAGGAAGGAAGGGAGAAAGGAACGGAAGAAGGAGAGAGAGAAAGGGGGTGGACAGAGGGAGAGGAAGAGAAGAAAACAGTTCTTGCTTTTACCAAATTTAGGATGTGGGTAGAAAGATAGGCCATGTGGTACAGATAATGAGAAGGCATGGTGTGTTTCATTGCTTATTGGGAACCCCTGTTTGAAGAAGTCCTCTCTACCAATGCAAGTGAGCACCTCTCAGCACTCTGGGCAGTTCTCTAAAGCAACAAATTTAAGAGAAAGTGCCCACCTGCATTGGTAGAAGGGACTTCTTCAAACATGAGTTCCCAATAAGCAATGAAACCACAAATATAATCCCTTTCTATAAAGTAACAAAAATGTCGAATGAATGGGAACAGTTCAGCGGTATCGAAATTTATAGAAGGTCAAGACTAATATAATGCATACCCTTTGCCCTCTGGCATAATTTAATTTTGGGAGGGGAGAGGGTAATTCAGTGAAGAAAATCCCTCTACCAAAGAAGGTATGTACTATTATTATATCCATTTTATAGATGAGGAAGATGAAGCTAAAAGATATTAAATAGCTTGTCCATGGTCACCCAGCTAGCAAGTGTCTGAGGTTCAAACCCAGTTCTTATTCCACTAGGCTGTGTTTCCATCATATCCTTGCTATTCTAGTTATCATTCCTCATTTAGTTTTTAGAAGCCAACATACCTCATTGGTATTTGATGAAGTATACAGAAGAGTCACATTATTGTCAATATCCCCCCATTCATCCAGAGTCACGGGACCTAGAGTTCCTTCAGGGAAAAATCAGTAAGGATTAGTAGTCAATATTCAGATTCAACCCTAGAAATGTTAGGACACTGACACAGGATAAAAGTGAAAGTCAAAATCTCAAAAGTTCAAAGTGGCAGAGCCAACACTTCAAAACCACCATTCCGTTTATATGTGGCAAGCGAGTTTCTAGAGAAAGTCTCACGTGAGAGGTATAGGGAGAATGGCTTCTTGTTTCAAAGTCTGGGCTTTAAATTACACCTTCGGCGATCCATAAGATTCTTTCATTGTGCAAAAGGAATTATCACAAGCTTGTAATACCTTGCACCATAATGTGAAGGCAGATGGCACCACCAAATTTCTTACACTTTCAGGCTATAGAAGATGCTATGCTGCAATGAAACTGAATGAATGAATGAAGTACTTTTTGCTTCCAATAGCTAATTGAGGATGTACTGAATTGGTTCTCCCTGGAACTCTCTGAAGAACATTTATGGAAAAGTAAGTGTTCTTATTTACTTACTGGAGGTTTCCTGATGATTGACAATGGTTCTTTCCTAAAAATGTATATTGGGTCAAAGACTCAAGTCAAATTTATCATGTTTGCCATTTGCAGCATGATAACCATTAAGCTGTGATTTGTGCAATTTGTACTGATACACTGAGATAGTAGGACCATAGTGTTTTTCAGCTTATATTAGCCAGCAATGAATTAGAACAGCCTTAGGCAGACACAGCCATCTATGACTTCTTAAATAATTGTGAGAGTGGATAAAAAAACCCAAAGCACATTTTTCTTTCTCTCCCCAAACAACCACTTTAGCATATATACCCCATATGTCCCGGAATACAGGAAAAAAAAACTTGTGGCCATTCTTTACCAATCATTCCACCATACATTCTGCCTAGCTCACCCCTATCCCATACATTGTGTGGAACTATGCTGCCATCTAGAGGCTAGAAAAGAGATTTCAGTGGCTCATATCTAATAGGCATCTCTGAGAATGTTGGAGACTCATCTTATTAGGGGAAAATTTCCTCTCCTAGAGAGTATCCTGGTATCATAAATTTAAAGTTAGAAGGAACTTTTAAAAACATATAGAATACTCCTCACATTGTACAGACGAGGAACTAGTAAAAGTGGAATTTGAACTCAGGTCTTCTGACTAAATTACTCTTTCTACTTGGCACATAACAGGTCATTGGAATAGAAATGCTTATTCCTTTCCCTTTCCAAGGTGCCAATTTGGAGATACATTAAGAGCTCAATGCAGAGGAAATTACTGAAGGAATGATGTACTATAGCACCATAAATTTAGAGCTGGGAAGGGCCTTAGATATTTTCAGAATTTTGCTTGTGTTATAGATGAAGAACAGAGGCCCAGAGATATCAAGCTATTTGTCTTTAGTCACATAGAATAGAAGTGGCAAAGCCAGGAGCTTTGAACTGAGGTCTTCAACTTTAAAACCCTAGCTCTTTCTACTGCACCATTCTGCTTTTGTGTGGCAAGAGAGTTTCTAGAGAAAATCTCATAGAAGAGGCACGGGGATCATGGAGAGTAGCTTTTTGTTTCAGTCTGAGTTTTTCATTTGTACCTTTGGTCATTCACAAGATTATTTCTTTTATGAAAAAGAAATTATCCCAAGTGTGTAATTCAAAAAATAGACAGGATGAATGGAGTATGTAGTGCTTCATAGAACAGAATTTCAGGCAGTTTCATCTATTGTAATATCCATAGCAAGAAATTAAGAGATCAGAAAGATTGAGGATTCTGGGTGAAGGAGACAGAGGTGGGAGGGCAGAACAGCAATAAGGTATTGGAGGGGTTGTGAGGTAGAAGGCAGGTCTGCAGCATCTCTATAGAAGAGGCAGCAAATACAGTTGGTAAATGTCACTAGTCTAGACAAAATGGGCAATATCACCCCCGTGGGGTCATTGGAATGATCCAGGGAGGTGGTAGTAGCTTCAGGTGCAATTGGGGGGCATTGAATAAAAATAAGGGGGCAGTGGAAGCATAAAGAAAGAAGTAGAGAAAGTTTGGAAAAACCATTTGTACATGTTTTATCTGTTGTGTAAACAGCTGTAGTCAACTATTGTACCTTTGGAAGTCTGTCTTGTATGCCAAGAAAGAAAGCTCAGTAGAGGGAAAATCTGAATTGAAGTATTAAGAAATAGAAAAGTTGTTTTGACAAATAGTGGGTGAAATAAAGTCATAGTGATTACATTATTTCCCAAATAAACACACAAAATGCAAGTTACAACCAATCAGTGGTCAAGTCAGCTGACAGGTCTTAACAAGAAAGTGTTGGCAGGCAAGCATGTTATGCATTGTCAGAAAGTCCAGCATGCATCAGCAGTAATATGTGTGTGTACTGACTTGTTTATAATTTGATACTATACGGTTACATAACATAATATTGTATCATCAAAATTCCAATGCAGAAACACCTCACAAATTTATAATAAATTATTAAATTTAATATAAAAAATAAATTTAATTTGAATTATTGTTATATTATATAAATAATTATTATATAATTATTTTTGAAATGATGCCAATTTTTTAAAAAACCTGTTAAAGGGTTAAAGAAAGTAGATTTAGGGGGGCATTGAATAATTTTTAAAGGGGGTAGTAGGTTAAATAAGTTTGGGTACCTCTGGTCTAGAAGATCACCCTGTACCAATTAACTGTTGTAATGGGATGGATGTAACCCAAGGTGTTTGAAGATTTTTCTAGTGAAGTGAAAACTCTGACAAGCTCTCCCAAGGTAGAGAGAGGCTTCAAGTACAAGCCTTTGTAAAAGAATGTGTGTGTGTGTGTGTGTGTGTGTGTGTGTGTGTGTGTGTGTGTGTGTGTGTATTGTCTGAGATTTAGCCTGGCTAAGTTTAGGAAGACTCGTCACATTTCCAAGGCTAGTACTTAGGTGATAGATTTTTGTCCATAACACTAATGAGATAAACAAATGTGCTGATAGATTGTACGTTTATCCCTTCCACATCATGATTTTCCCCATCGTGGTTTTGATATATTGGGCATTGACATAAATGAAATTGGAATTTGTGGGGAGTTTTGTAGAAGTTGCAAACACAGAAAAGGTTTAGAAGTTCAGAAATGCATAAAATATATGTATTGTATTATATAATATCAACATATTTTATCTTTTAATACAATAACAATTCAGACTTCTTCCTTGGTATGAAGGGAGGGCTAAAAAATTCTAGGCAGATTATTATTATTATTAGAGGGGGTGCCACACTACCAACAAACACAATGTGGAAGGGATAACTGTAATCTGTACCCACACAGATGTAATTCACAGATCTCTAAGGTCTTGAAATATAAATATGAAGCTAAGTTCATATTTTCTGGCTAGCTAATTAAAACTGGTGATGTGGAAAAGGTGAGGAGTTTTAGAGATAGTTACTCTCAATAAATTAGACAATTCTAGAATTCCTAGGGTGGGATGTACGCTCTCTCTCTCTCTCTCTCTCTCTCTCTCTCTCTCTCTCTCGCTCTCTCTCTCTCTCCCTCTCTCTCTCATCCTCCTTTTTAGCCTTCCCTCTGCCAACCTTTGAAAGTTGAATTATGGATCTCCACATAATAGACATACAATAATGTTTTGAATGACCATCCCATCAGATCCTTCCATTGCTGCCTAAGGTTAATTCAGATGTCAAAACCTTTCTTCAACTTTCTTTGAAAGGTGCTGATTCTACACACATGAATTTTATCCATGAGTACCTTGGAAAGTGAGGTTTCGGAAAGCATAAGAAAAAGAGTCACTGGTCTTGTCTTGAAGTGCTTGCTTCACCATGTGTCCAAAGAGCATGATTCCATCCATGTGGGCAAGAACAAAGTCATCTTTCACCTAAAAGAAAGGAATTGTGGGGAGCACCCCACAGAAAATTTGAGTCCAGACAAATATTCTAGTTTTAAGCTCATATAACAAGGCTATATAGTTGAGTTCAGCACAAGTCCTCACAAATAGCACTATGAAGTAAATGCTACAAATAGTATTCTCCCTATTTTATAAACAAGGAAACTAGAACTTAGGAAGCTTAAATGCCCACAAGTTATCCAGCTAATAAGGGTCAGATTTGAAAGCATGTGTCTCTTGACTTCCCAAAGAACATGCTTTCCACCCTACGATAGGGCATTGGGAGAGTCATATAGAAGGGTCTCAGATTATAGCAAGAATGGTAATAGCTCTTGGTCAAATTACATACCACTTTGTGTGCCTCACCTCAACTTGGACCCCTGAACCTCCAAGTTCCCGGGACCCTCAGAATGCCTACTAGATATCCAAGGTCCCCTATACTAGTCTTCATCTGTCTGAATTTAGCCTCCCCAAGACTCTAGGCTAAAAATGTTTGAATAAACATTTTCACATTAAGATCATGATTGATTATTGTGCTATCCAGCCTCTCCAATGATATTTTAATTTTTAACAAAGGACAATATCTTAATCCAAAAATGAATCTCTAATGGTGACAGGCTTGTCTAAGAAATACTTAGCAGGGTGGAGAAGGGAAGAGGAATGAAGAAAAGCTTCTCATCCCTCATCAAATGTTATTACATATCAATGCCCACCAGAGAGGCAAAACTGGGGGACTCCTAAGAGCTCCCCATGTTCATCTTTCTGCTTAAGTGTGACAGACACTTCTCTCAATATGAAGCTTTCATGACAATAGAGGAGTTCAAACCTAATCCTTAGGACAGTGATATGTGACCTTGATGGTGATAATGTGTGTGAGTGATGATGGTGATAGTGTATGAGAGGAGCAGAAATTGTTGTCAGGTCTAGAGATTGGGGTGCCATTGTCCAGAACAAAGAAAATTGTACCAAATGTGGGTTACCAGTGAGATATTTAGTAAGCTAGATAAGCTGGAATTCGCAGGCATCAATGTCAACACGAGGACGTTTTTCATGTAAGGAGCTGATGTGGCATTCTCAAAGTACTGGTTACTGAAACAAAAAGCATAGGTTTCCTTTTTGAACACAGATACCCCAAAACAAAGATGAAATTTTCTTATGACATAAAGGAGGTTTAAATCAGTTTCAAAAATAGTTTCCTCATAGCTTTTCACCTCAAAAAAATTGTGTTTGGTACACAAAATTTTCTACAACTTCACTGTTCTTTACACCTTCCCCAACTGGCCCCCACTAGACTGAGCTCTCTGAGAGCAGGGCCTGTTTTGTTTTTGTTTTTTTTGTATATGCAGTGATTAGTACAAAGAAGGGGCTTAAGAAATACATGTTGTCTGACTGACATGTTCACTTTTTCTTACTCTTCTCATGGTCAATTGTCTGTGAATATGGCAAGCTTCTCCTAGACAATAAGCCAAAATGAATATGAAGGAGAATCAGAAAATGTTGAATTTAATGCTTCTTTATTTTCTTTAGACTTTTGGTATGTAAACTGTACTTTTGAAGCTAAGTTGCACTGGTACATTTAGCAATATTCTTTTTAAGATCTCACAACTTTTACAGTATCTGTGAGTGGAAATCAAGATCAGGCATTCAAGCCTATTTAACAAATGAGGAAGGGGAAGCAAAAACAAGTTGGTGGACTTTTCTGACATTGTCCCTGCAAATATACAGGGGATTCAGGTTTTCTAATTAGTAATAGTTAGCATTTATAGAGTGTTTTAACATTTGCAAGCTACATTATAAATAATATCTCATTTTATCTTCAAAACAGCCCTGGAAAGTAGGTGTTCTTATTTTATCCCCATTTTATGGATGGCAAAACTGAGGCAAACTGAGACTAAGTGACTTCCCCAGGGTCACAAAGCTAGTAAGTGTCTGAAGCCGCATTTAATTTCCAGTTTTCCTGACTCCAGGTTCATTGGTCTATCCACCTAGCTGCCTTTAATTACTATGCTGCTTGAATACTAAAGTACTCTTTTAGAATCTGACAAAAAAAACTCAACATTTCTTCCTATATTTCATTGTAAAGTCCAACTGATTAAGAATAGGATTCAACCTGAACGACCCCAAAGGAAACTGAAAATTAAATAAACTTGAATACTAAAGCATCCTTAGGGGCTGTCAGGAAAGCTTCCCAGATAGGGTATGATGGCTATACTGAAGAGTTCCTTCAGGAAGGATTTCAGAAGATGAAGAACTACAAGAATGAAAGATCTAAATATGGCCTGTTCCAGGATTATTATAAAAACCCTGATTCGAAATAGTGTAGTACAGTAGAGCACTGGCCTAGAATCAGAAGCCCTGAGTTCAATGCATACTGCCTATGTGGTGTTGGGTACTTCTCTGGGCCATAGATTAAATCAAAAGTTTGGACTAGATGGCTTCCACTCTTTGATCTATGATACAATGAAAAGAAAATCGAAGCACTCCTTCGGTTCAATATACTAAGACTATTGTAGCATTCTAACCCTTGTGGCTAGCCTGATTATTTCTTAGCATTTAACATTTCTTAAACAGAAGAGCATGCTTTTCCTCATGCAGTGAAAACATGATCAATTAAATGTATTCAGTGTAGATGATATGGCTAGGAAAATATGATACATAGTAGCCTTTGGTCTGAACTTTTAAAATTTGAACTTAGATAAGCAATAATTAATCATCCCCTCAGACAAGGAAATAATCATGTGACTCAAACTCAAGCAAATGGCCAGAAAACCACCACCTACTCAGTTCCCCATTGGCTCTTTTTAAATACTGTCTACTATAAATTAATTTATAATAGTTATAAGGAAGGAGAGAGGTAAAAGAAGGGAAATTCCTTATCCAGAATTCTACTTCCCTAGTCTTAGTAAGGAGAGAATTTTTAAAAAACCTCTACATATTTTATAGTTTCTATTTCCCTAAGGGCAAAGATCAATTACACAAGTCAGTTCTTTTTATCTAGAACTCACCTCTTATCAAAATAGGTCCAACGAAAGTAAACTGGGAGCAAAGGCTGTTTGTTCATAATGGAAAGGCTGATTACATTCTTGGGTGTAGAGAGCCAGTAATCAGTTGATTCATCATTCCTGCTAGCCTTGGCTAGGCAGGCGAATGAGAGTGCAGGGTAATGGAGCTTTCAAATTCCCATTTTATTTCATCTTATAATGAATTCTAGTCTGTTAGCTGCTAGCAGTAATACTGAATGGAATCAAATAGGGAATTTCCAGTGCCCCCGGACATCACCTCAAATCCAACATGTGCAAAATTAAATGCATTGTCTTCCTCCTCGCCCCACTCCTACCTGCCAAATTTGCTTTTCCTCTTCTTCCCACCTTCCCTATTTTCTGCTCATGATTCTACCATCCTCCAACTTATTTAGATTTTCAACCTCAGAATCATCTATGATTATTCACTATCTCTCTCCCAAGCTCTCTACCTCTAAAATGTCTTTCACATTCCTTTCTTTCCACTCTCACTGCCTGAATCACTTCTGCCTAAGCTATCGCATTAACCTCCAGACCAGTCTCCTTTTAATCCATCCTGCAAATAATTACCCAATGAATCTTCTGAATGCACAGTTCTCATGACATTACTGCCCCATTCAAAATTTCCCATGCGTCCCCATCATGTCATGAGTAAAGTTCATTTTACTTGGTCTGGCATTCAAGATCCTTTATAACTAGGTTACACCATATCTTCCCAACTTTATCTTTTGTTACTCTTCTTCACTTACTCTATACTATGGCCAGATTGAACTACTCATCATTCTCCCATACTTAACTATTCTCTCCTATTGTCATGCCTTTGCTCACCTCATTCCTAATGCCTGACATGCCCTTCCATCAAGTTCTTCCTGTTGAAATACTACCCATTCTTATGACTTAGCTCAAATAGTACAGCTCCCTTCTCTGACTCCTCCAATTACGAGTCATCTCTCCATTTTCAGAACTTACACAAAGCTTTGTTTCATTTACTGTAAAAGCAGTAAAAATAACTATGACAACTTCAATTGTACTACTGACAGTTTACAAAGTATCTTTAACATATTGTCTAATTTTGAAACCCCCATTCATTATACTCCACTTTTTATAATCTTTAGTTATATGTATCTTATCTCCCTTTAATGGATTGTAATCTCCTTGCGGTTAGAAACCATGTCATATATTTCTGTATCTCTTTCAGTCTTAATATAATGCCTAATGAATTTTAGCAATTCAATAATGTTTATTGAAAATCACTCTCTGGCTCTCAGTATCCTCATTTGCAAAATAAAGAAATTAAGCTAAATTCTTTCTAATGTCCATCCCATTCCAAAAAGTCTGTGATTTTTAATTTAATGGAATTTAAAGAAGAAATGAAGCTGTAGTTCAAAAACAGTCTGTATCTTTAGTACATCATCCCCAAATCCCATGTAAACTGTGGCAGGAGACTATGTTTCATAAGGAAGAGTATTTATAAGATCATAGCTTGAGAGTCACAAAGAGCCTCAGAAGCTCTTTAGTCCAACCCCCTAATTTTCTACAAAAGAAAACTGAGGCTCAGGGAAAGGCTTATTTAAGGTAATAAGCTCCAGGTAATAGCAGGATTTGAACCTAGGACTTCTGAGTCTAGACCCAGTGCTCTACTCACAGTACCATTTTTCTTTATCACAGTCTCAAGAGGAGGAGAGTGCTTGGAGCAGTACTCACTTGAAAAGATCCACCAGAATGATGACAATGTCTTCATCTGATTCATGATCACCCTTGAGGGCATTAACAGAGTCTGGTGTGCCGCACATGATAATCACTGTGAGGGGAAGGAAAAGAGACAAGGCCAGACATAAAGAGAAACACCGAAACTCAGAGGAGGAAGAGCCCTTAGAGGTCATGTAGACAGACATTCTCTCTATAATAATACAAGCAATGGTGATCCAACTTCTATCTGAAAACCTCCAGAGGGAAAAACTCAGCACCTCCTAAGGTAGCTATTTTCGTGTGTATATGTACACACACACACACACACATACATACACACATATAACATATATATACATAAGTGTATACATGTGTATGTGGGCATAATAAATAATCAATAAACATTTACTATGTTCCTACTATGTGCCAAGTATTTGTTCTAAGAGCTAGAAATACAAAAAGAGGCAAAGGACAGTCCCTACCCTCAAGGAATTTAAAATCTAATGGGGGAGTGACAACATGCAAACAAATATATATAAAGCAAATATAATTCATACAGGATTTATATATCTATATCCATATGTTAATATAAATAAAATTTCTACAGGATAAACATGAAGGAATTAATAGAGGGAAGTCACTGGAATTAAAAGGGGTTGGAGGAGGCTTACTGTGAAGGTGAGATTTTAATTGGGACTCAGGAAGCCAGGGAGCTCAGTAGTTGGAGCAGAAAAGGAGTCTTCCAGGGATGAGAGACCGTCAGAGAACATGCCTGGAGCTAAGAAATGGAGCATCTTGTTTGTGGAAGAACCATGAGACCAGTGTCAGTGAATCAAACACTATGTGTTAGGAAGTAAGGTGTAAGAAGATTGGAAAAATAAAAAGGAGCTAGGCTACAAAGGGCTTTGAATGCTAACCAGAACATTTTGTATTTGCTCCTGGAGGCAATAAGATGCCACAGGAGTTTATCAAGTAGGGACCTGTGTTTTAGGAAAATTACTTTAGTGACTGAATGGAAAATTAGTGGCACACCCACCAGCGGCTATGGCAATCTTCTAGGTATGAGGTAATAAGGGCCTGCATTAGAGGGGTGGCAGTGTCAGAGGAGAGAAAAGGGTGTATTCAAGAGATGTTGCAAAATGGGCATTGGCAACAGACTGGATATAAGGGTGAGAGACAGTGAGGAATCCAACTTGACTTCAAGGTTGAGAGTCTGAGGTACTGGGAGGGTGGTGTTGTCCTCTATAGTAACAGGGAAGGTGAGAGGTAGGGGGAGGGTTTGGGGGAAAGATAATAAGTTCTGTTTTGAACATTCTTAGTTTAATCTGTCTACTGGACATCCAGTTCAAGATATCTGAAAAGTCATTGGAGATGTGAGATTGGAGGTCAGTGGAGAGATTAGGGCAGAAAATGTAGTTTTGAGAATGATCAGCCTAGAGATGGTAATTAAATTCATGGAAGCTGATGGCATCACCTAGTGAAGTAATATAGAAGTCAGTAGCAGGTCTTGCCTTAGCAAGCCAGTGGAAGGCCTTGGGGACAACTGAATCAGCATCAATGGTTTCCGGAGTTCTCAGGCCACAGATAGTAAAAGGGTGGGACAAACAGTCAGAAGGAGATTGGAGAAGTTCTTTTGCTGGCATTGGGTGCAGAATTTTGTTACATTGTCCACACAAGGATCTGGGTCACAGACCTGGGTCTCAGTCCCAGGATGAGGAGGATCACTAGCACACCAGAGCTTGCTGCCCCAGGGGAGTGGGGACCCTCATCACAGTGTCAGGGAGAAAAAGAATTGGCTTGTGGTTGCTCATAGACCAGAGTACAGGCTGAGAGAGTAGTAAATACACCTCTTCTTAGATCATACCACTTTGGAAGAACCGAAAACTTACTGACCTCCTGAACTAGCTCTGAAAACCGCTGCACAAAATCCCTGAAGCTTTGGACAGTGCCTTCTCCATTCCAGGTGCAGACCCCAAATTTAACATAAAGTAAAAAAGTTAAGACATAGGCTGGAAAATGAGCCCCCCCCCCAAAAAAAAAGAAAGAGAAAAAGAACCTGATCATAGAAATTTACTTTGGTGGCAGGAAAGATCAAAATACAAACTCAGAAAAAGACAAAAAGGCAAAACTGCTACATTCAAAGCCTCAAAGAAAAATGTGAATTGGTTTCAAGCCCAAAAAATAATTCCTAGAATAGTGTCAGTGGCAGGGACAGCAGCAGCTGCTTTTGGAGCTCCCAGCCCACAGACAGTAAAGGGCTTGAACAATTGGTTAGAAGGAGATTACAGGGGTCACTTTGCTAGCACTGAGGCAGGACTCTTTTGGTTTGTCCATACTCAGATCTGAGTCACAGTCCTGAGTGGCAATCCCAGGAGGAGGAGCTCTGAGAAGGAGCACTAGCACAACAAAATCTTGCAGCCACAGCAGAGACCCTCCTCACAATTCCTGGGCAGAAAAGAGTGCTAGTGGTCTCTCACAGACCAGAGCAAAGGGCAGGAAAGGGCAAACACCTCTCCTTAGACCATACCACTATGGAAGTACTGAAAACTTATAGGTTCCTAGAAGTATCTTTGAAAACAACTGCACAAACCCCCTGAAACTTGGAAAAGTGTGCCATCCCCCACCCCCTACATACACACACTCTGGAAACAGAGCCCTACTTTAACAAAGACTTAAAAGTCAACTAATAAGTTGAGAAAATGAGCAAACAACAGGAAAAAAAAACACTCTGACTATTGAAAGTTACTATGGTGACAAGGAAGATCAAAACTCACACTCAGAAGAAGACAACAAAGTCAAAGCTCCTACTTCCAAAGCCTCCAAGAAAAATATGAATTGGTCTCAGGCCATGGAAAAACTCAAAAAGGATTTTGAAAATCAAGTAAGAGAGGTAGAGGAAAAATTGGGAAGAGAAATGAGAGTAATGCAAGAAAATAATGAAAAATGACTCAACAGCTTGGTAAGGGAGACACAAAAAAATACTGAAGAAAATAACACCTTAAAAAACAGACTAGGCCAAATGACAAAAGGTCCAAAAAGCCAATGAAGAGAAGAATGTGTTTAAAAAAAAAAAAAAGACAAAACAGAATTGACAAATGAAAAAGGAAGTCCAAAAACTTACTGAAGAAAATCATTCCTTGAAAATTAGAATGGAACAAATAGAGGCTAATGACTTTATGAGAAATTAAAAAAAAAAAGATAAAACCAAAAGAATGAAAAAATAGAAGACAATGTGAAATATCTCACTGGAAAAACACACAGACGTGGAAAATAGATTCAGGAAAGAGAATTTTAAAATTATTGAACTACCTGAAAACCACAATCAAAAAAAGAGCCTAGGGGCAGCTAGGTGGTGCAGTGAGTAAGAGTGCTGGCCCTGGAGTTGGAAGGACCCAGGATCAGTTCCAGCCTCAGAAAATGAGCACCCACATATAAATAATGACTGGCCGTGTAACCTTGAGCAAGTTACTTAACCCCGATTGCTTTAAAAAAAAAAAAAAGATCCTAGACATCATCTTTCAAGAAATTATCAAGGAAAATTGCCCTGATATATTCTAGAACCAGAGGGTAAAATAGAAATTGAAAGAATTTACCAATTACTTCCTGAGATTCCAAAATGAAAACTGCCAGGCATATTATAGTCAAATTACAGATTTCCCAGGTTAAGGAGAAAATATTACAAGCAGCCTGAAAGAAACAATTCAAGTATGGTGGAGCCACAGTCAGGATAACACAAGATTTAGCAGTTTTACTTTAAAGAATCAGAGAGTTTGGAATATGATATTCTGGAGGGCAAAAGAGTTAGGATTACAACCAAGAATCACCTACCCAGCCAAACTAGTATAATCCTTTGGGGGAGAAAATGGATATTCAATGTGATAGAGGATTTTCAAGCATTTTTGATGAAAAGACCAGAGTTGAATAGAAAATTTGACTGTTAAATATAAGACTCAAGAGAAACATTAAAAGATAAATAGGAAATAGAAATCATAAGGGACTTAATAATTTTAAACTGTTTATATTCCTACATGGAAAGATGATATTTATAACTTATAAGACTTTTCTCATTATTAGGGTAGTTAGAAGGAGCATATATAGACAGCAGGCACAAGTATGAGTTGAATATGAAAGTAAGATATCTAAAAAATAAAATTAAGGAGTGAGAAAGGAATGTACTGGGAGAAAGACAAAGGGAGAGGCAGAATGGGGTAAATCATCTCACTTAAAGAGGCAAGAAAAAAGCTTTTGCAGTGGAGGAGAAGAGGGAGGAGGTAAGGGAGAGTGACTGAACCTTGCTTTCTTTAGAATTGGCTCAAAGAGGAATAACATATGCACTCAGTTGGGTACAGAAATCTATCTTACTTACCCTACAGGAAAGTAAGAGGGGAAGAGGATAAGAGAAGGGCAGTGGGGGAGATGTGATGGAAGGGAGGGCGGATTGGAGGAGGAGGTAGTCAGAAGCAAAACACTTTTGAGGAGGGACAGGGTGCAAGGAAAGAGAGAATGGAATAAACAGGGGAGGGGACATAGGATGGAGGGAAATACAGTTAGCAATAGTAACTGTGAAAAAAATGAAGCAAGTTTCTCTGATAAAGGCTTCATTTCTCAAATATATGCAGAACTGAGTCAAACTTATAAGAATACAAGTCATTCTACACTTGATAAATGGTTAAAGGATATGAACTGGAAATTTTTAGATAAAGTAATCAAACATATCTATAGTCATATGAAAAAATGCTTTAAATCAATATTTATTTGAGAAATGTAAGTTAAAATAGTTCTGAGTTACCACTTCACACCCATCAGATTCACTAACATGACAGAAAAGGAAAATAACAAGTGTTAGAGGGGATGTGGGTAAATTGAGACATGAATGCACTGTTGGTAGAGTTGTGAACTGATCCAACCATTCTGGAAAGCAATTTGGAAATGCGCCCAAAAGGTTAGAAAACTGTACATACCTTTTGACCTAGAAATACCACTACTAGGTCTATATCCCAAAGGGATAACAAAAAAGGAAAAGAACCTATGTGTACAAAAATATTTATAGCAGTTCTTGTTGTAGTGGCAAAGAAGAGATGCTCATCAAATGGGAAATGGCTGAACAAGTTGTGGGTATATAGATAATATTGTTGTGCTATAAGAAATGATGAGCAGGATGCTCTCAGAAAAACCTGGAAAGACTTACATGAAAGACTTTACATGAAATGTAAAGTGAAATTAATAGAACCAGAACATTGTACACAATAACAACAACTATGAATGACTTGGCTATTCTCATCAATACAATGTTCCAAGACAGTTCTGAAAGACTTATGATCACAAATGCCATCTACCTCTAGAGGAAGAACTAATAGAGATGAATACAGATCAAAGCATATTTTTTTTTAAAAAATAACAAACTTTATTTTTCTTGTTTCTGTTGGATTTTTTTTTTCATTTTGTATTTTCTTTCACAATATGACTTACATGGAAAAATGTTTCACATGACTGCACATTTATAATCTATATAAAATTGTTTACCTTCTCAAGGAGTGGGAAGGGTAGGTAGGAAGAGAATTTGGAACTCAAAATTTTAAAAAACAAATTTAAAAATTTGTTTTTATATACAAATAAAAAAATAAAATGTTAAGTTTTTAAAACTGTCAAGGGCTATCGAGAGGTCAAGGGGAATGAGAATTGAGAAAAAGCTATTAGAATCAACAACTAAGAGATCATTCATCACTTTAGAAAGAGTGGTTTTGGTAGAATGATGATGTTGGAAGCCAGATTGTAAGGTGTTACAGAGAGTGAGAGTAGAGAAAGTGTAGGTCCCTACTGAAGACAGACTTATTCATGGAGTTTAGCTACAAAGGATAGAAGAGACATAAGATGATATAACTATGGAAGGATCAAATGAAACTTCATATTTGTCTCTAACTTTAAATCTATCTTATTCAACTTGATCCATTGCCTTAGCCTGTCAACATCTTCTTGGATTCTGACTCTACCCTTCCCATTTTCATATCAATTGCTAAATTGACGGTTATGTTTTCTATGGCTTCATCCAAGTTAATTTTTAAAGTGTTTAACACCATAGGTTCAAGGACAGATTTCTGGGGCATTCCACTGAAGACCTCTTTCCAAGCTAATGTTGTGCCACCTCTAGTCTCTATGTATTTGTTTAAGCTGCCCCCCAGACTTGGAGTGTACTCCCTCATCACCACTACCTCTAAGAATCCTTCATCTTATTCCAAGGCTCATCTCAGGTGCCACTTTCTCCAGGATTCTAATCCTAATCACCTACCACTTTTTCGTTTTTCTCCCTCAAATAACTTAACATTGAACAACATGTGTAGATATTAGGCCCACACAACCTTTGAAAACAAAAGTTCTATTTTGTCTTAGGACAGCTAGGTGCTATACTGGATAGAGTACCAGGCCTGGAGTCAACCCTCCAACTCTTATTGTTCAAACCCCATTCTCTATCTCCCACTGCCCACTGCCTCATCCTCCTCAACTCAACCCTCTATCCCCCCCACCATTCTACTCTAAAGCTGCCCAACCCTTCCACAGTGCTCTACAGGTAATAAACTTGTTTTCCTTTCTCACTTCTTCAATCTTCTTGTTCTCACTGATAATGAGGTACAGGCTTTGGGAACCCCCTTGAACTCTCATTGAATCTTCCCATTTGATGAAGCATTTGCTTGAGGCCATAAACCTTTCATTGTGGCTAGGCCCAAACCTCTGTTACTAGTCTGGCCCTCCATTATCCAGCTAGTTCCCACCCTTGATCTGCCCAAAATATCTACACCCAAATCAACTGTTACACCCTTGAACTGGCCTAGCCCACCATTGTCTGTCTTCTCCAGGTAGCCTCCATAAACTTCCCCCCCTTAATCACTCATTTATTGGAGTCTGACTTCATTGACTCCTCCTGAAGAACCTCCCTAAACTCCTCCCCTAGACCATCCCTAGATTCCTCCCACAACCCCATCTTGCCTCCATGTGCTGTGAGAAGCCATAGAATTTCATCTCACCTCCATGAGAGGAGCAAGGACAGAGAATGATCTAGCACAGACTTGCTCTGTGTCAGATGATTCTGGCCTGCTTGCCCAATGCAAGAGTCACAGATACGAAGGCTCCTTAAAAGTCTACCCAATATGGCAAACTTTTAATAAACTTTACTTTTCTTTGGCTGAGAGAAGACTTGAGTCAAATTCATTTGGCAGGACCCGGAGTGTTGGTATTTTGGGGTCTCACGCACCCCTAAGCCTACTTCTTCAACTGAGACCTGACTCCTTCCTGAGGACACAGACTCCTTTGCCACCCTTTCCAAAACTGGTTAGAGTTTTACTTATAGCCTTCCTTACTCACTGATCAGAATACTCCTTGCTCACCATTATGGCTTCCAGGCTTTCCCTCTACCACTATCATTCAACAATAATCCTCCTTTCAGGTTTGTTCAATTCATATTAACACCCAATCAAGATTCTGGTACTTGTTATCTACCAACCTCCAGGACACTCTCCTTTCATCAACAAATTTAGTTCCTTGTTTCTTCTTTCACATGGTTCCTCCCATTGGTTCTAATTCTACTCTACTCCAACCTTCTCAGTCAAGAACTTTAAAGTCAAGAACTTTAGCTCATTTTTCACAGAAAAATTCAGGCCATTTGTAGAGAGCCCCCTCTTCTGCTCTCCTCCACATCTCACATCACTTCTGACTTTCTTTGATATGTCCTTTCACTTCTACCTTACATAAGGAGGTGGCCCTGATTTTTTTTCAAGGCTAACCCCTCTACAAGCGCAAGTGATCCCATTCTATTCTGTCTTCTCCAGCAGACTGTCCCCTCTATTATGCCCCTCTCCCACTCATCTTCAGTCTCTCTCTGTCTAGTGACGATTCTACTGCCTATAAACACAACCATCTCTTCTCCATCCTCAAAAAACCTTCACTGGATCCATCTGTCCCCACTAGTTCTTATCTTTATCTCTGCTCCCCTTCGTAGCTAAACTCCTTGAGAAGGTCAAGTACAATAGGCGCCACCATTTTCCTCTCACTCTCTTTTTAACACTCTACAGTTTGACTTCCTACCTCATCATTCTGTTTTCTCCGAAACTGCCAGTGATGTCTTAATCAATGAATCTAATGACCCTTTCTTAATCCTCATCTTTCTTGATCTTCCTGTAGCCTTTGACACTGTTGAAATCCTTTTCTCCTTGATACTCTCTTCTCTCTAGGTTTTTACAACACTGCTCTTTCTTGGTCCTTGTCCTACTTGTCTGACCACTCCTCAGTCTCCTTTGCTAAATCTTCATCCAGGTAGTGCTCACTAACCTTGGGTGTCCCCCAAGGCTCAGTCCTGGGCATTCTCTTCTCCATTTCATTTGGTGAAAGTTCCCATGGTCAATCATCATCTCTGTGTAGATGATTCTCAAAGCTCTTTATCTACTCCAATCTCACATCTCAAACTCAACATATACAAAACTGAATCCATTATCTTTTCCCCCAAACCCTCCTCTTTTCCTGACTTCCTACTGCTGTCCTACTTACCAAAGAGCACCATAATCCTACCACTCATCCAGGTTCACAAGCTAGGTATTATCTTCAAATACTCAGTTTCTCTCATCACCTATATCCAATCTATTATTTAAGCTTGTATAACATCTCTCCACTACATCCTTTTCTCTTTTCTCTGACACTGCAACCACCCTAGTACAGACCCTCATCACCTCATGCCTATAATATTACAATCGCTTTCTGACCAATCCCCCTGCTTCAAGCCTCTCCTCACTCCAGTTCATCCTCCATTCAGCTATCAAAGTGGTCTTCCAAAAAGACCATGTTAGACCATGTTCCACACACCCCCCACCCCCCACCATTCAATAAACACTAGTGGCTTCCTACTATCTCAAGGATCAAATATAAAATCCTCCATTTGACTTTTAAAGTCCTACATAACCTGGACCCTTCCTATATTTCTAGTGTTTTTACAGCTTACTGAACTCCCACCACCATGTACTCTAAGATCCAGTGTACATGTACATAAGCAAAATGTAAAATGGATGTCTAAGATTCTTATCAATAATTGGGTGGTTTATAAGAAATATTGGGGTAAACCTGAGAATGATATGAATTTAAAAAGCAAAGCCATTTAGGAACAGCTTTAAAGAGTAATTATTGGAGGTGCAAAAGGCAGAATTGTTACAGAGGAATCAGATGGAGGAGGAGGGCTGGTAGTTCTGGTAACCTACTTTCATCGGGAATGGGTTTAAGAGGGAACAATACATATATATTTAGAAGAGTATAATAGTCTTTTAAATTCTGAAGAAATAAAATGGTAAGGGCATAGGGAGGAGGGAGAGGACAAGGGAGGAATTTTTAGAGGGGAGGGTGAGAGAATAGGTAAATAGGGGTATAGAAAGGTATTTAGATTTATGGGAATGGGAGGATAGGGGAGGGATCCTTGGGGGGGGGGGGCAGGCAAGTCATAGTGGATAGAAGTAAAGCAGAGGAGGCAGAAGGGATAAGAAACAAGAAATATAACCATACAGAGAAAACAAAGGTCAGAAGTAGAATAGGTTTGGGAAAGCATATGTCTGTATATGTATGCATATATCTATAGCTATAGAGAAAAATATCCAAACTTTATTGTGGCCTTCTGAGGGGGGTTGGGGGGAGGAGAAAAAAAGAACAAAGTAAAAAGTGCACAGCAGAGAACAAAAGAAAATTCACAAGGGAGCAAAGATGGACAATTCTCAACACAAGTATCATTTATCATATAGGCTTTCTTGAAATGAAAATTTATTGCTACATATTTTGAATCCTCTCATGTTCTGCTATGCACATGACATGTTTTTATTTCTTTCAAACTTTATATTTAAGTTTCAATATTTAAGTTTATGATATGTTTTTGTTTGTTTTTTATTCTCTATTTGTGTTCTGGCATTTGAGTCTAAAATAAAATTTTGAAAAAGAAAAAAAAGATCCAGTAACAATGGCTTCCTTACTGTTTTCTGAATGAGCAATTCCATTCCCCAACTCTGAATTTTCATTTATACCCCACATTCTCTCCATGGTTAGACTCCACCTGCAACTTCCCTAGTTCCTCAAGTTTCTAAGAGAAACCTTTTCTAATAACCCTTAATGTTAGTGCCTTCCCTCCGTGATTACCTCTAACTTGTCCCATATATGGTTTGTTTATACACCATTATTTGCATGTTGTTTCTCCCATTAGACTGTGAACTCCTGGAGGACAAGTATTATTTTTGCCCCTTTTTGGTATCCCCAGAGCTTAGCACAGTGCCCTTAAAAATGCTCTTTTAAAAAGCCCTTAACAAATGCTTCTTGACTTGGCTTGTTGAACAATCACTTAATTAGAGTATAGCACTAATGATCTCTAAGACCTGAATTGGAACCTTGTATGCTATCTTCTCTCCATCCATTGACTAACAAAAGTACTCTTAGGTCCCAAGCCAGTCACCTCACAAAGACAGATCTGGTTTTAGGAAAAAGAAAAGCAGGTGACCAAATACATAGTGTCTCTGTGTAAGTCTCACCTCCTCAACGAGGTTGCAATCTCCTTGAAAAGAGTTGTATGGTTTCATATCCCTAGTTCCTATCAGAGTATGTTGCCCAGGCTCCTTTCAGGTCTGTAGGTAAGCATGAGTTGAGGAGCACTCACAAAAACCTCTCTGACTGAAAGTCTCTCCTCCACCTATGGTACCTGAAATTCTTAGCATTCAGTTTTTAAAAATTCTAATGAATAATGCTTCTTGTCTACACAGTGCTTTTTATTTATATAATTATTATTAATATTATATTATTATACCTAGCATTTATATACTGTACCTACTAAGTGCTAGACACTGAGCTAAGCACTTTGTAAATATTATTTCATTTGATTTCCATAACGACTCTGGGAGATGGTTATCCCCATTTTACAGATGAGGAACTTAAGGCAAATAGAAGTAGTATGTTTTTGTATACTATCTCATTTGACCTTCTGAGTAACATTTGTAAGGTTGGTATTTAGTATATCATTATTTTAATTTTGTATGTGAAGAAAATGAAAGTCCTAGAAATTAAACCCCTTGATTATCAAAGTCTTTTTGGTCATCCAGAGGCCCTTTTAAAATATATCCTATGATATTTCAATACACTCATTATCTCATTTATGTGGGTACTCCCTCCAATAATGCAGAGCCCAGTCCATCCACGAATTCTCCTCTTGTATGATACCCATCAGTCATTTAATCAATCAATCAACAAGTATTTATCAATCAATCAACAAGTATTTATTAAGCACTTTGTGCTAGAAGCTAAAGATACAAGTATAAACAGTGACATAATTCCTATTTGCAAGGAGTTAACATTCTAAAGGAGGAGATAATAAATACATATAAATATGTACAGCATAAATATAGAATAAGTTAATACAACTCTCCACCAAAAAGGTTAAATATAAGGTAGTTTAGATGGTAAAGAACTAGCAACTGGAGGGGATCAGGACAGGCTTCATGTAGAAGATGGTGGCTGTGATACATCTTTAAAAAAGGGAGGTACTCCATGAGGTGAGAGATCTAACCAATATGTTCGAAAACTTCCTCTATATGTTTGAACCATCTGTGGATTGCAATGTAACATTTTGGCTATTTCCTTGAGGTTTTTGATGCACCTTCTGGGATGATCCCATGTTCTAATCATGCACCTACCATGTGCCCCTTCACATTCCCTTAGATAGGCTACCACTTTGATTCTTCAAAACTTGAAGTGTTCTACAGCACAGTTAAAGTTCTCTATTCAGATCCATTTTCTATTTAGCTGCCAAAATGATTTTCCTATCATGCAGATTGGATAATGTCACTCCTCTACATATCTCCAGTGGCTCCCTGTTACCTCCAGGATCATATACAAAATTCTCTGTTTGGCATTTACAACTCTTCCTTCCTTTCCAGTCTTCTTAACACTCTATATTCCTCTACACACTCTTAAGATCTATCAATACTGCCTTCTTGCTGTTTATCACACATGATACTCCATCTCTATCTCAGGACCTTTCCACCCTGTCCCCCACACCTGGAAAATTCTCCTTCCTCCCTTTGCCTACTGGCTTCCATGGCTTTTTTCAAGAATTAAATCTAACCTCCTCTAGGAAGCCTTTCCTGGTTCCTATTGCTAGTGCCTTCCCTGATCTGAAATATTCTCATTCTCTCTCTCTCTCATTCTCTCTCTCTCTCTCTCTCTCTCTCTCTCTCTCTCTCTCTCTCTCTCTCTCTCTCCCTTTCTTCCCTTCCCCCATACACACATAGATATAAATATGCATATGTATATCTTATCTGTATAAAGTTTTTGCATGTTGTCTCCCCCATTAGAATGTGAGCTCACACAGTCCAGGAATAATGTTTTTGCCTTTCTTTTTATACCTAGTGCTTAGCACAATGTCTGGGATATAGCACTGACTGACTGACTAAACACTCATATAGCATCATAGCAGTAACACTTATGTGAAAGAAAATGAGTTTTTGTGTCAATGAAAAACTTGGGATCACTGAAAGTATTGTGCTATTTCCCAACCGCAATCTAGCCTTCTCTCTTCCTCCTATTCAATTCCTAATCTATGACAGATCCAATTTCAGTACCTTTCAGATAGACACACACATATATGTGCATAATTGTGTATATATCTACATATTATGCTTATATATGTGTATGTAAACTATAGCTCCATCTATCTATGGAATATCTATGCAACGTGGTACATGTGGTACATGTGGATGGAGTGTTGGCCTGGAGTCAGGAAGATCTGATTTCAAATGTGGTCTCAGACACTTACTAATCTGTGAGCCTTGACAAGTTACTTGAGCTCTTTTTCCTCATCTAGAAAATGAACAAGTTGAACTAGAAGGATAATAACACCTACCTCCTAGGATTATGAGAATTAAATAAGATAATAATTGCAAAGCACTTATCACAGTGCTTAGAACATATTAAGCATTATATAAATGTTAGTCATTATCATCATCATCAAGACTAACTCAATAGGCAGTTACTCTTCTGTGACAAAATCCTGACAATATGCATTCTTGTAGTATTCAAGGATGTCTTGCAATCAGCACAATTTCATCCCTAAACAGGAACTTCTGAAGGCATTCACCATCAGTAGGAAATTCCCCTTCCATTTAAAATTTTCCTGATTCACACTCCATAATAGTGGCAAACATCTCTTTGTTTCAGTTCTTAGTTTAGAAACAAAAATAACTATTCCTGTATCACCTAACATCTTATTGGGGATAGATTTATTAAATCATTCCTCAACCTAGACAACTAGCTAAGAGGAATCATAGGCACTTGAAATGATTGTGAGATTTCATCAAGGGAATAAGACACTAAAAAGGAGATGAGAGGGCTACAAAGGGAAACTTTGCTTATTTTTTCCCAACACCAGATCTGCACAGATATGCCCCTTCAAGACCAAGATCACCCCAACAAGAGAATGTGAATGAATCAGCACAAACTCATTCCCATTACTGGAATAAATAACTATGATCTGTGTATATGCACACACATACACACACATATACATGTATATTACATATACATATGCAGGAGTGTGTGTGTATAGTTTCTCCCCTGAGAGAATATTGGTACCTTGAGGGCAAGACTTCTCTCATTTTTCTCTATTGCCTTAGTATCAAACAAACAGTAGATACTTAAATCTTTATTGAAATGAAAACGTACATTTAATTAATGTTCCATGGGAAGCATCATTTTAGCATATGAAGATGTCATTTCCTTCTTTTCTTTGCCAGTTGAAGACTGAAAATTGCGCTTTCTTATTTCAGTGTAGATTTTGGAATTTCATTCAATGATTAATGTATAAGCAAATGAAGTGGGGGCACCACAAATCATACAAAATGGCATAAAATCTAAAACTATAACCTTGAAAAAGATAGCAAGAATAACTGTACTAGAACTGAGGGAAAGTAAGTAGTAGACTTTAGAGGAGGCTGTTCTGAAGAAAAAAAAGTTAGAAGGGTTTCTTACCATTGCTCTTCCTGTTCTTATTTGTCAAGATATCATGAAACTGGTCATCACTTCTCAACACATCCTTGAAGTAAATTTCCTGTGAGAAATAGGAAACTCCAGCTTCCAGAGAATTGAAGTACCTGGAAGACAACAGAAATTCTGGCAAACCAATTTGCATTTCTCAGTAACCTTCCACATTCTCAAATTAACTGAATTGTTTATTGGATTGCTTTCAAGAATCACTGTAATGATAAACAAGTGCCAAGGTTAATGTAGTAGTTTACACTAACAGGACCCTGCTAAGGACAGAAAACACATGAAAAAAACCAAAAATGTCAATTATCTATCCAGGAGAATGAAGCATACTTTAAAAAAAAAATGGAAGAAGGGCCAAAGAACCATAGTCAGTGTTATATATAGAAATCTATGTGCTCTGTCTAGGGAATAAACCACACTTTTTGGGGATCCAGGAAGTGTCCTGATCTTTGTTTTATATTTTATTCTGTAATGAATAAATGGGTAGCCTCCTGGAAAAGACTACAAAGGATCAGACAAAGGCAAGCCCTTTTTATGCTGTTTCATTTAACTTTCTTGCCATTCCTCCCTTCTGAGCTGAGATTGGCTCCAGCTCTTCTGGGTTCTAATCTCCCAACCTGCCCATTAAGCATGCTTGTTAGTAAAAAGTCAGTGGCCCAGGCTGGCCGGGCCAGCAGCCAGCTGGAGGGACCCCAAAACACTAGCAGCTGTGGCGATTCCAGAATGGTCAACACAGACATGCCTAGGACAAAGTGAGAGGTTAGTGCCCTATGGACTTTGGGACCAGTATTTGGGGAATGTGTCGGCTTCCTCCCCTGGGGACTAGAAGCCGCTGAGGAGACACACCATTTTGCAGTTTTCAGTGGCGGCTCTAGCTCCTGGCCTGCAAACTGTAGGGAGATCCAGAGATCAGTCTCAGCAGGGGTGGGGAAGGGGGGGGGGGGCGTAATCACTCTTGCTTTAACCTCCCTGGATCTGGATTGTGGTCTGGGTGGGGGAGGTCGTGGGGCGGGTTTCCAGCTTGCCAGAAATGGAAGTTGTCCCCCCACACATTCGGGACGAAGGTCCCCTGTCTGGTGGCAGAGTTCTACTGTGGCAACAAGCCCAAAAGTCAAGTAATTAAGTGGCAACATGCCAAGGCAAAGGAAACAAAATAAAAAGAAAAATGAAACATTAGACTCCTATTTTGGGGGCAAAGAGGATCGAAGCATGGAACAGTCAGAGGACTGTGAGGTCAGAAATCCTGCTCCAAAAGCCCCAAAGGAAAATATGAGTGGGTTACAGGCCATAGAGGACCTTAAGAAGGACTTTAAAAATCAAATAAGAGAAGTGGAGGAAAAATTGGGAAGAGAAATGAGAAGGATGCAGGAAAAGTATGAAATGAGGGTCAACAGCCTGACTGAGGAAAACAACACTTTAAAAAATAGACTAACTCAAATGGCAAAGGAGGCCCAAAGGGCAATGAGGAGAAGAATGCCTTAAAAAGTCGAATTTGCCAGATGGAAAAAGAATCTCAAAAGCTCACTGAGGAAATTCATTCCTTCAGAGTTAGACTGGAGCAAATGGAAGCTAGTGACTTTATGAGAAATCAAGATGCTGTTAAGCAGATCCAAACAAATGAAAGATTAGAAGGCAATGTGAAATATCTCATGGGAAAAACCACTGACCTGGAGAATAGATCCAGGAGAGACAATTTAAAAATTATTGGACTACCTGAAAGCCATGATCAAGAAAGAACCTAGAAATCACCCTTCAAGAAATTCTCAAGGAAAATTGCCCTGATGTTTTAGATCCAGAGGGCAAAATAGAGGTTGAAAGAATCCAGAGATCACCTCCTGAAAAAGATCCCAAAAGAAAACTCCCAGGAATATTATAGCCAGGTTCCAGAATCCCCAGATCAAGGAGAAAATACTACAAGCATCCAGGAAGAAACAATTTCAATATTGTGGAAACACAATCAGAATAGCACAAGACCTGGTGGCTTCTACACTGAGGGATCAAAGGGCATGGAATATGATATTCCAGAGGGCAAAAGAGCTGGGACTGAACCCAAGGGTCACCTACCCAGCAAAACTGAGTATTTTGTTTCAGGAGAAAATATGGTCATTCAGTGGAATAGAGGACTTGCAAGCATTCTTTAGGAAAAAAACAGAGTTGAATAGAAAATTTGACATTCAGACACAAGAAGCAAGAGATACCTGAGAAGGTAATCAGGGAAAAGAAATTAAAAAGAACTTATCAAAGTTAACCTATTTACATTCCTACATGGAAAAACAATAACTGTGACTGATGAAACCCCTCTCAGTATGAAAATAATGGAAGAAGGGTATATGGTCACATGAATACATATGTGAATGTGTGTATATATGTTTACAGTTATACATAGATAGAGGGCATAGGTTGAATTTGTTGGGAAGGGATGACACCTAAGGGGTGAAATTATGAGGTGGGAGAGGAAAGTGGCAAGAGGAGACAGGGAGAGACAGGGTAGGGTAAACTATCTCATGTAGAAGAAGCAAGGGGAAGTGGCTGCAGAGGAGGGGAAGAATAGGAAGGCAAAAAGGCAAAACCACATTCACATTGAATTTGGTTCAGGGAGAGAATGACATACATACTAAATGGGATATCTCAACCTACAGCAGAATAGGGGGAAGGGGGAATAAGAGGAGGGATGATGGATGAGAGGGCATCCTTGGGGGGAGGGGAGGTTGGAAGTACCCACTATAGAACAGGGACAGGATCAAGTAGGGAATGGACCAGGTGGGGGGTGGGATGGGTGGGAGGGAATTATAAGCAGCCTTGTACAATATATCTACTATGGTAATGTTCTGCATAGCTATACATGTATAACACATACTGAATTACTTATCTTCCCAGAGGGAATGGGTGACAAGGGAGGAAGGGAATGGACCTGAAATTCGAGGTCTTAAAATTAAATGTTTCAAATATATATAAATACTATTATTAATACTCTTTTGCATGTAATTGGGAGATAAGATGTACAGGCATCGGGGCACAGAGATTCACCTTGCTCTAATGGAAAAGTCGAAGGGGGTAAGGGAGAAGATATGGGAGAGAGCAGGATGGAGGAAGCGATATCTTGTGGGACTGCTATTCTGGGTGGGTGGGTAGGGGAAAAACGGGGGGAAAAATTGTAACTCAAAATCTGGCAGAAATGAATGATGTAAAACAGTAGTTAATAAAGCATTTGTTTAAATAAAAAAATGTTTTTTAAAAATGTTTAAAAAAATTTGTTTAAATAAAAAAAATAAATAAAAAGTCAGTGATCATACCCCCAACTGGTATGAGCTCAGGCACCTCTTTACAGATTTATGCCTTCCTAAATGTAAACACCCATTGTTCCTACAGAATCTGTGGAAACCAAACTGCCAGCATTTCTCACATCAGGATACTTGAAAACTGTGTAACTAACATGAAAGAGAGAAGATCTTGGAATACAACATTCCAAAAGACAAAAGATAACTTCTTACCATCATGAATTTAACTCTACAAGACTGAATATAATCCTATAGGAGAAAATTTGATTCTTACTAAGACAAAGACCTTTTAAGCATTTCTGATTAAAATAAAACAAAACAGAGCTTGAAGCACAAACACAGAAGGAAACAGAAACCTAGAACAGTAAATAAATTTGAGTAATTGGAAAGGGTTTAAGTGCTAATAGAGGAGGAGAGAAGACAATAGTCCCTTCAAAAATCCAATATCTTTCAAAGTCATAGAGGAAGCTAAGAAGGACAAATACCTAGGTGGGATTTTGTTCTTTTTTATTTGTTTTAAAAGAGTAAGAAAGTTCATAAAGGGAATATAGTAGGGAAGAAATGAGGACCTTACTGTTTCTCACAAGTGGAGTGAGTGAAAAGAAAAATATACAAACATAGGGGAGGAGCATCCAATGAACCTTATTCATTTACCAGTGGTGTGCTGTTAAATATTTAACAATCAATTCTCTGGGGGAAAAAATGTACACAAGAGACACTTAAAAGTTTAAACATTTTCAGGGTGGAGCCAAGGTGGTGGCATAGAAGCAGGAAAATTCTGTATGCCCCCTCCATAACCACCTCAAATGCCTATAAAATGACTCTAAACAAACTTTAGGGCTATAAAACCCACAAAGTGACAGAGAAACAAACCTCCGGCTGAAGACAGCCTGGCAGGCCAACAGTAAGGGACCATCATAGCCTGCTGGGAGTTGAGCCCAGTCTGGGGTGAGTCCATGGTTTTAGCCTCAGAGCTGGCCAACCAGCCCCAGCTGGATTCACTTCAAGAGAGTGAATCACCAGCTATGGCAGTTTCCAGAATTATCAACCCATAAATGCCCAAGACAAAGAGATCTCTCAGTATGGACTTTGTGGCAACAGGGGATCCAAAAGTGTAGTCTGGCCTCTGCCCCCTGAAGGGAGAAGTGGCTGAGGCACAGCAGCCGCCGCCACATGGCTGCTTCAGAGTTCCTGGCCTGCAGATTGTAGGGGGACCAAGCAACCAGTCTGAGGGGTAACCACTCTTGCTTTAACCTGCTTGGATCCGGATTACTATCTACGTGGAGGTCCTGGGCTGCATGACCAGTGTGCCAGAGCCAGTGGAGGCTTCTGAGAGGGCACCCA